>LR738712.1:96302499-96364074 GCA_902687465.1 Secale cereale
GGGGGGCGCGCCCACAGGGCGCCTGGAGCCCCTGTGCCCCCCCCCAGGTTGCCCTTCGGACGCAGTGTTGTTTCCGGTTCGCTGATTTTTTATATAATTTTTCTGGATTTTTCTGGGCAGTTCTCGAAACGTGAAAACCTGAAATACAAAAACAGCCGAAAACAGAAACTGGCACTGGGGTGCACTGGATTAGTAAGTTAGTCCAAATATGATCAAAAGTGTATGGAAGTGTATGAATATCATAGCAATATCACCCAAAAGTGGCATGGAGCAAGCAGAAATTATAGATACGTTTTGGACGTATCACCCCCTGGTTAGGATCTTCTTGCAGATATTTTTTATATTTTCCAAAATAAATCTCCGTGGAGTTTCAGGTCATTCCGAGAACTTTTTATTTCTGCACAAAAACAACACCATGGCAATTCTGCTGAAAACAGCGTCAGCCCGGGTTAGTTCCATTCAAATCATGCAAGTTAGAGTCCATAACAAGGGCAAAAGTGTTTGGAAAAGTAGATACGTTGGAGACGTATCAACTCCCCCAAGCTTAAACCTTTGCTTGTCCTCAAGCAATTCAGTTGATAAACTGAAAGTGATAAAGAAAAACTTTGACAAACTCTGTTTGCTCTTGTTGTTGTAAATATGTAAGCCAACATTCAGGTTTTCCACAAGATTATGAACTAACCACATTCACAATAACTTTCAGGTCCCAAGACTACTCACATCAATGGCATAATCAACTAGCGAGCAATAATAATAAACCTTGGATGACAACACTTTCTCAAAACAATCATGATATGATATAACAAGATGGTATCTCGCTAGCCCTTTTTGAGACCGCAAAACATAAATGCAGAGCACCTCTAAAGATCAAGGACTGACTAGACATTGTAATCCATGGTAAAAGAGATCTAGTCATGGTCATACTCAATGCAAATTAATAGTAATACATGCAATGACAGAGGTGCTATCCTACTGGTGCTCTTTGATAAGAGGATGATGACTCTGCATAAAAGTAAATAGATAGGCCCTTTGCAGAGGGAAGCAGGGATTTGTAGAGGTGCCAGAGCTTGATTTTTAAATAGAGATGAATAACATTTTGAGCGGTATACTTTCATTGTCAACATAACAACCAAGAATCTCGATATCTCCCATGCTACGCACATTATAGGCGGTTCCCAGACAGAATGGTAAAGTTTATACTCCCCCAACCACCAACAAGCACACTCCACTGCTAGCCCGAAACAACGGGTACCGTCCAAACCAGCAACAGCCCTGGGGGAGTTTTGTTTAATTATTATGATTTTGAGCATGGGACTGGGCATCCTGGTTACCAGCCATTTTCTCATGAATGATGAGCGGAGTCCGCTCATCGTGACAATAACCCACCTAGCATGGAAGATATAGACAGCCCTAGTTAATACATGAGTTGTTCGAGCATACAAAACAGAATTTCATTTGAAGGTTTAGAGTTCGGCACATACAAATTTACTTGGAACGGCAGGTAGATACCGCATATAGGAAGGTATAGTGGACTCATGTGGAATAACTTTGGGGTTTATGGAAGTGGATGCACAAGCAGTATTCTCGCTTAGTACAGGTGAAGGCTAGAAAAAGACTGGGAAGCGACCAGCTAGAGAGCAACAACGGTCATGAACATGCATTAAAATTATTCGACAATGAATGCAAGCATGAGTAGGATATAAATCACCATGAACATAAATATCATGGAGGCTATGTTGATTTGTTTCAACTACATGCGTGAACATGTGCAAAGTCAGATCACTTAATTCGTTCAAAGGAGGATGCCACCCCATCATACCACATCACAACCATTTAAATATCATGTTGGCACGCAAGATAGACCATTATAAACTCTCAGCTAATTAAGCATGGCATAAGCAGCTATGATCTCTAATTGTCATTGCAAGCATGTTTCATTCATAACAAGCTGAATCAGGAACGATGAACTATCATATTTACAAAAACAAGAGAGGTCGAGTTCATACCAACTTTTCTCATCTCAATTAGTTCATCATATATCATCCTTATTGCCTTTCACTCGCACGATCAAATGGTGTGGATAATAATAATAGTGCACGTGCATTGGACTAAGCTAGAATCTGCAGACATTTAATACAAGAGAGAAGACAAGGTAATGTGGCTCAAGGTACAATCGACAATAAAGCATATGAGAGCCACTAAGCAATTTCATTCATGGTCTTCTACTCTTAACCCCCAAAGAAAAGAAAATAAACTATTTACACGGGAAAGCTCCCAACAAGCAAAAGAAGAACGGGAAATCTTTTTGGGTTTTATTTTTTTTAATTACTACTACTACAAGCCAGAAAAGTAAACTAGCTAGAAGCTACAACTAATATATATTTTTGTTTTTCTTAAGGTTTTTCTAGCACACGAGCAAAAGACTAAGAAAAAGAAATGAAACTAAACATGGATGGTACAGTGAAAGAGTGTGAGCACCGACAACTAGAATAAGTGTGAACATGAATGTAAAGTCGGTGAGAAACACGTACTCCCCCAAGCTTAGGCTTTTGGCCTAAGTTGGTCTTTGGCCAGTATTGGCCTGACGGATATCCAAAGTCGTAGTTGGGGTTGTACTAAGATGCAGCAGCCATTGCATGTTGAGCTGTAGCTCGAAGGCGGGCTGCCTCCGTCATGTTATAATAAGCATTTGCCACCTCCATAGTTATAGTGTGTCTTCCTTTTGCCTGAAAGTTAAACAAAGTAGGGGCAGGAAGAACAATAGGGTTGGCATGCTGCCTATTAAAGATTAGTCGACATTTGAGGGTTTGATCATCCCTCTCTATAAACCGGTGACTAGTCATATCATGGTAATCTAAATGAGCAGGAGGTAAAGGTTCATCATTCTCGTGCAGAGGCACACCAAGAAAGCGGGCTATGCGAGTGGCGTAAATCCCACCAAATAAATCTCCAATCATACCATTATAGTGTAGCCTACGTGCAACAATGGCTCCCAAGTTATATTGTCTATCACCTAGTACAGCACTCATGTGAACATTGAGATCTGGGACGCACATATGACAAGCCTCGTCTTTACCATTTATGCATCTACCAATAAAGAGAGCAAAGTAATGAAAATCAGGAAAATGGATGCTCCCTATGGTGGCCCGTGTGATTTCTCTAGATTCCCCCACTGTGATACTAGCAAGGAATTCTCTAAATTCAGATTTGTGAGGGTCACCCATATTGCCCCACTGTGGGAGCTTACAAGCATCATTAAAATCCTCTAAGTCCAAGGTGTAAGATTTATCATACAGGTCAAACGGTACAGTGTGAGAATTACGTGAAGATGAAAATTTAAACCTTCTCACAAAGCTATCAGTTAAGCCACGGTATTGAGGGCACTTATCTTGTATGAAGCCCTCGAGGTCAGCTTTGCGCACGTATGCGTAAAATTCATCCTTGATGCCAACCTGATCCATAAAGTCATCTGACTACCATTCACAAGGCCGCACGTCAGCATCCCTCGGTAGTTCATCGTCCGGGTCTATTCTCAGGAATGGTGGGCTTACAATCCGGGTGCACTGTATAGCCTAGCCACGTGAATTGGTTTTCCTTCCCAGCATCTCGTGGCTCACGTGCTCGCCCTAGCCACACCTCGCTTGCAGCTTCCTCATCAGCTACTAGCATATTTAAACTAGCGCCTCCCAATTAAGCCCGAGGAGCCGGAAAAGCCTAGCGGGGCATTGGGAACTGTGCAATATGGCTCTATACGTAAAGTGCTCTACTACTACTCTGTAGCTTGTGGCGTTGCACGCATGGACTTCACTCCATTGTCGGCTCTACTATAAAAGAAATTCCTCTTGACATGTTTTTTTAAACGGAGAAAAGCTTTGCTTTATCTCATCCATAAAGAAGGAACTACTAACAAAGTTCGATGAGATCCATTACACCTCCACAAATGGAAGCGAAAAGCCTATTCTCACTATATCAAATAACTCAAATGTTCTGCCCCCGCAGTAACCGTCGCTGATAAATAGGCTGCTAGTGTGTGCGTGAAAGGAGCGGCTGAGGCCCTCCACTATGTGTTCGGTGCCAGAAATCTAAAAAGTTTGCCACATACACTTCGATGCCAAATGAAAAATATTTAGCACCGGCACCACAACGTGAAGGATTTGGCATCCATCCACCTCTGGCCCACCTAGCTATAAACTAGTAATATATCATCTCAAATCAGTGTCTCGCTAGTGGTGCTGGTGGTGCTTCGGATGCAAAAGTACAGTGGCTGCTTCGTTTATTGCCTCAACGAAATATGGCGTCAGAGCAAGTGGAAGCATCGATGCCCTGAAATTTTTATATGGCATCGGCTGGGCAATGTAGGACACCGGTGCCAAATGTTCAAAAAGTGAATTTGGCACCGGTTTTGGCCTACATAGTGGAGGGCCTGAGTAGGCCAGCTATGTGAGAGGAGCGGCTGAATAGAGCATCGAGAGTACCCACTAGGTCACTACGCAGGTGTACTTTCCCTGCATTGATAGTACAGCGATGGTTCTAGAGAACAGTAGTACCCTCCACTTCCAACTGTAGCTCCTTGGCCCTGAAATTCAGGAGTTCAAAACCGATGCACTATACTATACAGTACATAGCACTAGTAGTGCCCTCGCACTACTACTAGTTGAGAAAGTAGTACTAGTACTGCTACAGTACGAGTACGTACTCCTCCGTCATATAATGTAAGACGTTTTTTGACGCTAGTTGGCGTGTACACAAAATAGCAAAAACATACCCAAAATTTCTTAATCCACGCCAAAAACTACTAGCTAGTGCCAAAAATTTCTTACTAGTGCTATTATTTACAGTATAATGCAATCCCATAACGTCCCATAATGCTAGTACTAGTAGTAAACAATAGCCTCACCCCTTCGCTACAGTTGGAAGGAACGATCTACAGTTGGAAGGGACGAGGCCCTGCGGTTACTACGCTCTTATCTCCTCCTCGCCAGTTCCCCTCCTCCCAAAGAGAAGGCACTTCGTCGCTGCTCCCATGGATTCGCCAGGCGGTTCTCCTCCTCGTCGGGGCTGGGAGACCTTGGACGACGATCCTCTGGGAGAAATCGCACACTGCTCCGACGTCCTCACCATCGCAAGACTCGGTGCTTCCTGCACCAACTTTTTCAAGACGGTGCTTAAAATGGCTTGGGAAAAGGCCATGCTTGTTGGTCTTCCATGTGTCCTCGAGGAGAAGGTTCTTCTATGGGACAATCCTACGAACAATCCACCGTTCCCTGGCCATGGTTGCACGTTGACTCCGCTAGAGTTGCCGCGTTGAGAGGTAGTCGGATTTTGTCCGATGAGCAGGTCAATAATGGAGTTTGATCATGTAGTACTTAGTTATTCCATTTCCATCCCGTAATTTCTCCGCTCTCCACCGTCTTATATATAGGTCTGGGTCGGTGCCAACGATGATTGGCTTGCATACCTCCGGCCGGATACCGCCATCATTTTGCACAACATCCACAGCAGTGCGGCCGTTTCGGTAGACCCCTTCTCCACCATTGGGATCGGCCTTCCGGACTGGTTGGGCTTGAATACGTATGATGATGCCTACATGAGATTGAAGAAGATAGTGTCAGGACCGGTTTTTCAGTAAAATAGTTACCGAAAGAACGACCTTTTTATTAAACCAGCAAGGAAGAATACTTCTTGACGATAGACAATTCCTTGATACAGAATTCCAGAATACTGAATATTATACAAGGTTGAGCTGAGGTTGCTCAACAATTTATTACAAGTACGCCAATATAGTACATAAAGGCGGATATGACACAATGGTAGGGTGGCATACTACTAACTCGTAATAAAAAGGTGGTGGATATGTCACAGTGTAGTGGGTGACGTGACTCCAATATACTACAGCTCATCGAGTGTCGGAGTGAGACCCGATGCATATATTTGGTGGTTGGTGGAAGCGGTTATATAACAGTGATCAACTCCAGGATCGCAAGAGACTGACTGGGACTCCACTAGACGTCGGACTCGCTATCGAACTCTTCATCCATGAGATCGCCTTCGTCCACATCTGGCAAAATCAACAAGCCAGGTGAATACTTTGAATGTACTCGCAAGACAGTTCGGACTTAAGATATAATAAAAGTAAGCATGATGCATATGAGTATTCTAGCAAAATGCAACCGGATAATAATATTACGGTACAGTAAGCAAGAACAGAAGTCGGGCGGTAATCCTCCCAAAATCCGTAAGATATATAAAAGGAAACCAAACGAGTGTCTGAGTGACGCCTCGTGAGGATAAAATAAATGGAAACATGCCGAAGTCGGGCGTCTGAGCGACACCACATAAAGGGCTTATAAAGAAGATAAATGACAAGAATGCCTCAGTCGGACGTCTGAGCAACATCACATAAAGGGCTTATACTAAAAATAAATAACAAGAATGCCATAGTCGGACGTCTGAGCGACATCACATAAAGGGCTTATAAAGAAAATAAATAACAAGAATGCCACAGTCGGACGTCTGAGCGACATCACATAAATGGCTTATAAATAACAAGAATGCCACAGTCGAACGTCTGAGCGACATCACATAAAGGGCTTATAAATAACAAGAATGCCACAGTCGAACGTCTGAGCTACATCACATAAAGGGCTTATAAAGAAATAAGTAACAAGAATGCGACAGTCGGACGTCTGAGCGACATCACATAAAGGGCTTATAATTAACAATATAACTATGAATTATACCAGGTAGTAAATCAATACAGAGATAACCGATTAGTCCATCTACCCAAAATGAATCTGATAAAATCACCACTATTGTTACCATCAAGAGTTTACTAGAGACGGTCACCAGTGTTGACACGAAGATTGACCCTAGGCCATAACCATGGCTACTCGGAAGATTTGACTCTGCAGAGTTTGTACTATAAAATCATAGCCGACGGATTCTACTAGCCACAGGGACTAGTTCCGTCTACTGTGTTTTAGCAGAAACCCAACTGACCAGTACACACCCATTTCACATCCTGCTGTCCGGAATCACCCGTGACAACATTCACAAAAAACATTAAGACGGGGAGGCTACAACCTCGAATAGCATGGGATCAAATTTATATATGCGCGCTCTAAGGGGTGCCCCCCTCTCGGTCCCAACCGGAAACACCATGCCCCCTGACCGGATGACGGGCTTTAATCCAGGGCCATGGAACCCTCATCCCAGCCCCTCTACTCGGTGTGTACTCGGAAAGTGGTTTGCAACAGACTAGCCGTAATCATAACAGACGGCATATGATAGTACCAAAAAGGAGATGAGCGGGATCATGACTTGATCCATACTGATACTAAGTTAACTCTCTACTGGCATGCTCCAACACTACCAGTACACCACCCATCATGTCACCACATGATCGAGGTGGTTCAACCATTATCATACGGGGCTCACCCGAAGCTTGCTTGCATGAGATATAACCATATACGAATGCTTATATGACCATGCTATGAAAAGAACTACTCGAGCAAAACATGCAACACATCCATCATATCAAAGGTTCAAACATGCTTGCCTGGTTCGGAGTAGTCAGAGTCTAACTCGGTGAGGTTCGCGGCTCCGTCACGTCCTTCGGTATCTACATATTCAAACAAACGGATACTAACATAAATACCGCGCGTGCATAGAGAGCTGCTCCAAATATTTTAAAATAAATATGACAAAAAACTAGACCGAAAACTAAAGAGGACAGAAAAGGAATCAACTCAAAATCATCTTTAGTTAAAAAGATATTAGAGTTTCTGTCCAGGGACTCATCTGCAATGAAACAGAAAGTTTCCAGGGGCTAGAATAGAAAACAGCAAAGCGAACCGGTACGCAGTACGCCAACTGAAGACGAAGACGTACTTTGCCCGAAGGCGCTTTCCAGAAAAACGTTTCGGAGGGAAACGAGAGGCTGACGAGGGGGTCCCACTCGTCGGGTTTAAACGCTAAAACAGAGTCGCACCGGCGCTAGAAGTCGTGGTGGTCGCCGGAGCCGATCCACGGCGAGTTAGGGGAAGGGAGTGGTACGTACAGCTTCCTGGTGTTCTTCCGCGTCGGTGGGTGGTGGAGTTGAGCGTCGGCGAGCCCCACGTCGACGGCGACCCTGTCTCCGGCGGACGGCGGCTCGGGTGGTCGTGGGCCTCATCGGAGAGGGCTCCTGGGGTCAAATTGGAGTGGGGTTAGGCTTAGGTAGGTGCCAGGAGGTTACGCTCGAGTCCAGGGCGGCGGAGGAGTTCTCATCGTAGAGAACGTTGCTGGAGCCCGAGGCGGATAGAGTTGGCCGGAGTTGAGGAAGAAGGGCCCCTCGAGGCTCTTCCAGAGGCTAGGCGTGGTCTGGAGAGATGGTGGAGGTGTGCGGGCTCGAGAGCGAGCTCGGGGCGCTTTATATAGCCGGCCCGAGGCGGTTGCCGTGAACGGGATAAGTCCGGCGAGCGATTACGGCGGCGCAGTGGCTGGACGGTGGGTTTAGGGGCTTGAGCATCGACTAGGAGATGTACTGGTTCCATTCCTGTGTCTAACTCAGCAGGGGAGGGGCGATTACGGTCTGCCATCGACGGAACGGCCATGCGGCACGTCGGCGGCAGAGAACACGCCATGTGCGCGTCAGGCCACGACGACGGTGTTGCAGGCGTGCGCTGGCGGTGAAGAAGGCCACGCGGAGCTCTCGGGTGGCTTGGGCGGTGCCAAACGATGTTGTGTCGCAGGATGCCTCCTGTCGGCCGCCACGGGAGGTTCTGCCGCAGCGAAAGACGCCGGCGTGGGCGGGCCAGGGCGCCACCGACGCCAAGAAGCAGCCAAGCAAGCGTGCGGCGCGCTGGATAAGAAGGAGGTGCAGTGAGCATCAATCCAAGGCGAGCACTGGCGAGATTGACGATGATGACTGACGAAACTGACGAACCGCATTGTCGCCTGCAAAGTTCAGTTTGCTGTTCTTGAAACTGACAGAAACAGTGCACGCCAGGTGTATGATGAAATGATTCTGGCATGTGGGAAATGTTTCTGGGGCTGATATTTGGTGGAGTGGCCTCTTGATGCATCTAGAGGCTGCCTGAATTTTCACAGGATTTTTGGAAGAAGAAAAATATGAATTTCACCAAAATTTGCAAATCCGGTCCAAACTTGCAGCAGGTGAAATTTGAAATTTTTGAACTGTGGACCAGTGAAACAAGATGGATCTAGATTGTGGGTACTAAGGACTATCCAGAGAAGTTAGTTTGGAATCAAATAACAAGGTGGATATGGTGGTTCCTTTGCAAATCACCAAGGTTCACTTTAATGGACAGAAATTGTTTTAGGAGTAAAATAAATAGAGGAAAAATTCCAATAAGGTTGAAACTCACTGGAATTAATGTGAGACTTGTCCTAAGGTGTAGAGGAGGTCTTGGAGAGAAATATATCTGTTAGGTGCTAAGGCAAGATGACAGTTGGAGAGGAAGATAAGCCCAAGGTTAAACCTAAGATGTTTAAATCAAGAAGGGAAAAGAATCAAACAAATCCCTAAGAAAACAACTTGTGTTTAGCTAACACAAGAAGAAACTTTCAAGACCAAAAATAAAGCTAGAGAATAACACACAAACTTTGGCCAGAAGAGATTTTAGAAGGGTTTCAAGAGAAGATCAAACACCCCCCCCCCTTCCAAAAGACCAAAAGTTTTGGAAGAAAAACCAAACCAAAAATTTGGAGTGTTACAACACCTACCCCCTTAGGAAAAATCTCGTCCCCGAGATTTCAGCTGATCCTCAAATAGGTGTGGGTGTTCTGTCTGAAGGAAATCTTCCCTTTCCCATGTTGCCTCATCCTCTGTGTGATTATTCCACTGAACCTTGAGAAATTTAATAGTCTTCTGACGGGTTCTCCTTTCAGACTCCTCCAATATTTTTATTGGGTGTTCCCGGTAGGTGAGATCTGGTTGCACATCAAGACTTTCATGCGACACATGCTTCTTTGGGTTGCTTACACACTTCCGTAGTTGCGAGACATGGAACATGTCGTGGACGTCTGATAGTTCCTTGGGAAGGTCCAACTGGTAAGCCACTGTGCCTCTCCGTGCGACTATACAGAAGGTCCGATAAATCGTGGTGCTAGTTTCCCTCTGACCTTAAATCGTTGCAGTCCCCTCATAGGAGATACACGTAGGTATACGTCTTCACCGGGCTCAAAACTTATTTCCCGCTGCTTTTGATCGTAATTGCTCTTATGTCGGCTTCGGGCTGTTTTGAGTCGATCCTGTATTATTTTAACTCTTTCCTCAGCTTCTTTCAACATATATGGGCCAAAGATACAACTGTCCCCTGTTTCTGACCAGTTTAATGGAGTACGGCATCTTCGTCCGTACAAGGCTTCGAAAGGTGCCATTTGCAGGCTGGCTTGGTAACTATTGTTGTATGCAAACTCAGCATATGGTACGCTTGCCTCCCAACTGGTCCCATAGGTGAGAACACATGCTCTCAGCATGTCTTCTAGTATTTGATTTACTCGTTCTGTTTGTCCTCCAGTTTGGGGGTGATACATTGTACTGAATGTTAGTTGCGTTCCGAGGGCTTGCTGCAACTGGTCCCAAAATTTGGAGACGAACTGAGTGCCTCTGTCGGATATTATAGTCTTTGGAACCCCATGTAGGCATACTATACGGGCGAGGTAAAGCTTGGCAAGCTTTTGGGTGGTATGGGTTTTCTTGACTGGAATGAAGTGTGCCACCTTGGTCAGTCTATCTGTGATGACCCATATGGCATCATTTCCGTGCTGTGACCGTGGCAGTCCAACAATAAAATCCATCCCAATATCGTCCCATTTCCACTCTGGTATCTTGTTTGGCTGTAACAGTCCTGCGGGTTTTTGGTGCTCGAATTTAATGCGTTGACATGAATCACAGCATGCAAAGTATGTGGCTATATCTCTCTTCATACCGTGCCACCAAAATCTTTCCTGAATGTCCTTGTACATTTTAGTCCCTCCAGGGTGAATTGAGTACGGAACGGTGTGGCTTTCTGCTAGAATTTGCTGCTTAAGGTCGTTGCTATTTGGTACGCAAAGCCTGTCTCCGAACCATAATATTCCCTCATTGTCTAGGGTAAATTCTGAGGCCTTGCCCTGACTTACTTTTCTTTTTATTCCTTCGATGCTGGGGTGTCCATGCTGAGCCTTCTTTATTTTTTCTATTAGCGTAGGCCATATTTCCAGATTTTACACTTCGCCTTCAGTGACCATCATTAAATTGAGCTTGGCGAATTCTTGCTGAAATTCGGGTCTCAGGTTCTGTAGGCTGCGGTTGTTCGGGCTGGGGTTACGGCTGAGAGCATCAGCTACCACGTTTGCTTTTCCTGGGTGATAGTGGATGCCAACGTCATAATCTTTTACCAGTTCCAGCCAGCGTTGTTGTCGTAAATTGAGTTCTGGTTGCGTGAAAATATATTTGAGGCTCTTATGGTCCGTATATATTTCACAACGATTCCCAAGCAAAAAAGTGCCTCCACTCCTTGAGTGCATGAATGACTGCTGCCAATTCCAAATCATGAGTAGGATAATTTTCTTCATGTTTCCGTAGTTGTCGGGAAGCGTAGGCGACTACTTTGCCTTCTTGCATTAGTACGCATCCGAGACCTTTTCGGGATGCGTCGCAATATACTTCAAAACTCTTGTGTATGTCTGGTACAACCAATACTGGGGATGTGGTTAATTTCTTTTTGAGTTCCTGGAAGGTTTTCTCACACGCTTCGGTCCATACGAATTTCTTATCCTTCTTGAGTAACTGTGTCATTGGTTTGGCTATGGTGGAAAATCCTTCAATAAACCTTCTGTAATACCCAGCCATACAAAGGAAACTTCGTATATCTGTTACGTTGGCCGGTGACTTCCAGCAAAGTACAGCCTTGACTTTTTCCGGTTCCACGACAACTCCCTCTTGTGTCAATACGTGTCCTAGAAAACCAACTTGCCTCAACCAAAATTCAGATTTGCTGAATTTGGCGTAGAGTTGATGTTTCCTTAATTCTTCCAGTACAATACGAGGTGTTCAGCATGCTCTTCTGGTGTCTTTGAATATACCAAGATATCATCAATAAATACTACCACAAATTTGTCCATGAATTTCATAAATACTTTGTTCATGAGGTGGACGAAATATGACGGGGTGTTGGTCAGTCCAAACGGCATTACTGTAAATTTATATAGTCCGTATCTCGAGGTGAATGTTGTTTTCGGGATATCTTCTGTACGTACTTTTAATTGATGATAACCCGACCTTAGATCAACTTTTGAGAAAACCTTGGCTTGCGCGAGCTGGTCAAATAAATCATTTATCCGTGGCATCGGGTATTTGTTCTTGATAGTGACCATGTTGAGTGCTCGTAGTCTATACACAATCTCATAGTCCCATCCTTCTTTTTGGCAAATAATATCGGCGAACCCCAAGGTGAGGAGCTGGCCCGTATAAATCCTTTGTCCAGCAATTCCTTTATTTGCTTCTTTAGTTCAATCAACTCGGATGGTGCCATTCTGTATGGCTTCTTGTATATGGGGGTGATTCGAGGTGCTTGTTCAATAATAAATTATGTTTCTCTGTCTGGTGGCATGCCTGGTAGTTCTTCGGGAAATACGTCCGGAAATTCACATACAACTGGAACTTTGCTTAACTCAGAAGTGTCTACCTTGTTTAATTTTGATTGCCGCGATACTGGTCTTTCTAGAGCTGCGACTCTTATTGTCTTTCTGTGATGATGAGTAAGAATCACAGTCCGGTTGAAGCAGTCGATAAATCATTTGTTGGTGGTTAGCCAATCCATACCTAGGATGACATCCAGTCCCTTGTTTTCCAACACGATGAGGTTTGCGTGAAACTTTGACCCTTCAATTTCAATGGTTAAACCTTGGCAGTAATTCTGAGTGATCTGCTTACTTCCGGGGGACTTGATGGTCATTGACTTTCCCAAGGGAAGCATTGAAAAACCATGTTGCAAAGCAAAACTCTTCGAAATGAACGAATGAGAAGCTCCAGAATCAAACAAAACCGTGGCAGGTATTGTGTTGACAGGGAACGTACCGAGTACGATATCCGGGGCATCGTGTGCTTGCTCCTTGGTCACATGGTTCAGGTGGCCTTTCTTGTGATTATTATTGGGGTTGAAGTCTTTACGCTTGGGCACGGAATTGTTTCCGTTGCTGTTAGGCTTCGGTGCTGAGTTTCTTGGCTTTGGGCACTGTTTAGCATAGTGTCCCTCTTCTCCACATGCGTGGCAAGTAACACCTGGGCGATAGGTGAAATCCTTGTCCCTTGCATGAAAATTCCTGCTTGGACGTGTGTCATTTGTCATGGATTTGTTCGCCCCATTTTTCTGGAAATTTATCTTATTCCTATTGTTGCGAGGGTGGTTGGTCTGATCCCTTTTTCTCTTGCGAATGTCTTCCAGACTGCGACGTTCATTCTCCAACGTAATAGCCTTGTCCATCATGTCTTGAAATCTGGAAAAGTGTGTACGACTAACTGGCATTTAAGTGCTGGTGCCAGTTCGTCCAGGAATTTTTCCATCTTCTTATTTTCAGTCATACGCTCTTCGTTGGCATAGCGGGATAATTGCGTAAACTGACTGTTGTACTCAGTTACTGTCATGCCCCTTTGCTTGAGGTCATCAAATTATCTTTTCTTGATCTTCATAATGCTCTTAGGGATGTGCGCCCCACGAAAGCCTTCTTTGAAATCTTCCCAGGTGATATCATTTATGTTGGGGTGCATATGCAGAGAATTCTCCCACCATGACACGGCTGCTCCAGTAAGATAATGTGGTGCGTAAAGTACTTTCTCACGGTCTGAGCAATGTGCCACAATTAATTTCCTTTCAATATCTCGAAGCCAATCATCGGCCTCAAGAGGTCTGTATGTGTGAGAAAATGTTGGCGGACGAGTCTTCTGAAATTCAGATAATTTTGAATGCTGCTGGTATGGCTCACGGTGATTACCCATGTTAATGACATGGTTCATCATTTCCTGATGTTGTTGCTGACTTTGCTCGTAAAGACGACATACTTGAGAAAATGTTGTTTCGCTGCCCTGCTGACTTGACTGCCCCTGTGTGAAATTGTTACCTATCTGTGTGCCATAATTTTCCTCTGGCGGACTTGGCATGGAACGCGTCCAGGGACGAGTCATTTCCTAATCTGAGGTATTATTGCAGAAATCATGAGAAGAACTGAGCAGCAAAAATAAACCAAGTCTTTGCAAAAGCAGCAAAACACGAGCTCTGGAGATTTTTAAAAATAAAAGCTTGATTGCGCACGGAGAAGAACCGCTTAGTACATATCTTACATGCGAGTCGTAATTATACATACGCCACTCAGGATGCACGTACACACTCCTGACATGTTATTTATGCTAGTGCACTTCTCCAAGTTCCTACATGACGCGCAAACAGACTACTTCCCATCAACTTATTTTACATATCACACATATCATACACGCGAGCATAACGCGTCGCAGATAGACGCACTAGTCAAAGTTGTTGAAGATTTCCCTCGGCCTTCCGAGGGTAAGGCCCAGTGGTGATGGAGACTCAACTTCCTCCTCACTAATAGGCTCCAGGCGCGGAGTATGGGTACGAGGCGTTAATGCAGGTGCGGCAGGTGGTGCAGCTCTGATTGGGGTAGGAGTAATGGCCTGGTCAAACTCCTCAGTGGTAGGCAGACGGCGAGCGGTGGCTAAGATGGAAGGTGCATAAGATGCGGCGGACGAAACAAACGTCAGTGGTGGCGTAGTATGGAGTAGCTCCCTCTTGTTGGTGGAGCCACTCTGGACCAAGTCCATACGAGCAGCCACCAAGTCGTCCACAAGATTATCAAAGGCTGCCTCAAGTGCCTTGAGGTACTCAACCATTGATTCGATGGCTTCATCACGTTCCCCATTTGCGCAAGCAAACGCATAGTGGCACGTGTAGGGCACGTGGCATGGGAGGTAACGGTAGCGACGAGTCTTCATTGAAGGAAGAATGTCCCGGAGACGAGCTATCGCCTCACGGGCAGCCATTTGCATGGCATGCCTCTCCGTGGGCATGGCCCTGCCCACAAATCGGAGGCGGCGCGCTTCAGAACACCCTCCCTTGAAGTGCACCACGGCCTGGTGCATTGACACGCTATCGTTGAGCTTGTGACGGTAGAGTGTAAACTATGGATGGGTTGATGGCACAATCGCGACCTTGGTGATGGCGAAGAGGAGCTTGACAAACCCCTCAGGAATGTTGGCGAACACTTGTGCATCGCAGTCATCGCTGGCCATCTACAAAAGTAGACAAAAATTCTGAGTAGTCAAGTCATAAATTTATGATGACTAACAGAAAATTGCTACGGATGCAAAAATGCTGACTAGCAATTATTACGCTAATAACTGATTAGCGATCGCGCCTAGTGGCTTCCTACAGTCAGCCTGGCTCTGGTACCAAGGTTGTCAGGACCGGTTTTTCAGTAAAATAGTTACCGAAAGACCGACTTTTTTATTAAACCAGCAAGGAAGAATACTTCTTGCCGATAGATAATTCCTTGATACAGAATTCCAGAATACTGAATATTATACAAGGTTGAGCTAAGGTTGCTCAACAATTTATTACAAGTGCGCCAATATAGTACATAAAGGCGGTTATGACACAATGGTAGGGTGGCATAGTACTAACTCGTAATAAAAAGGTGGTGGACTTGTCACAGTGTAGTGGGTGACGTGACTCCAATATACTACAGCTCATCGAGTGTCGGAGTGAGACCCGATGCATATATTTGGTGGTTGGCGGAAGCGGTTATATAACATTGATCAACTCCAGGATCGCAAGAGACTGACTGGGACTCCACTAGACGTCAGACTCGCTATCGAACTCTTCATCCATGAGATCGCCTTCGTCCACATCTGGCCAAATCAACAAGCCAGGTGAGTACTTTGAATGTACTCGCAAGATAGTTCGGACTTAAGATATAATAAAAGTAAGCATGATGCATATGAGTATTCTAGCAAAATGCAACCGGATAATAATATTACGGTACGGTAAGCAAGAACAGAAGTAGGGCGGTAATCCTCCCAAAATCCATAAGATATAAAAAAGGAAACCAAACGAGTGTCTGAGTAACGCCTCATGAGGATAAAATAAATGGGAACATGCCGCAGTCGGGCGTCTGAGCGACACCACATAAAGGGCTTATAAAGAAGATAAATGACAAGAATGCCTCAGTCGGACGTCTGAGCGACATCACATAAAGGGCTTATACTGAAAATAAATAACAAGAATGCCACAGTCGGATGTCTGAGCGTCACATAAAGGGCTTATAAAGAAAATAAATAACAAGAATGCCACAGTCGCACGTCTGAGCGACATCACATAAAGGGTTTATAAATAACAAGAATGCCACAGTCGGATGTCTGAGCGACATCACATAAAGGGCTTATAAATAACAAGAATGCCACAGTCGAACGTCTAAGCGACATCACATAAAGGGCTTATAATGAAATAAGTAACAAGAATGCCACAGTCGGACGTCTGAGCGACATCACAGACAGGGCTTATAATTAACAATATAACTATGAATTATCCCAGGTAGTAAATCAATACAGAGATAACCGATTAGTCCATCTACCCAAAATGAATCTGATAAAATCACCACTATTGTTACCATCAAGAGTTTACTAGAGACGGTGACCGGTGTTGACACGAAGATTGACCCTAGGCCATAACCATGGCTACTCGGAAGATTTGACTCTACAGAGTTTGTACTATAAAATCATAGACAACGGATTCTACTAGCCACAGGGACTAGTTCCGTCTACGATGTTTTAGCAGAAACCCAACTGACCAGTACACACCCATTTCACGTCCTGCTGTCCGGAATCACCCTTGACAACATTCACGAAAAACTTTTAGACGGGGAGGCTACAACCTCGAATAGCATGGGATCAAATTTATATATGCGCGCTCTAAGGGGTGCCCCCCTCTCGGTCCCAACCGGAAACACCCATGCCCCCTGACCGGATGACGGGCTTTAATCCAGGGCCATGGAACCCTCATCCCGGCCCCTCTACTCGGTGTGTACTCAGAAAGTGGTTTGCAACTGACTAGCTGTAATCATAACAGACGGCATATGATAGTACCAAAAAGGGGATGAGTGGGATCATGACTTGATCCATACTGATACTAAGTTAACCCTCTACTGGCATGCTCCAACACTACCAGTACACCACCCATCATGTCACCACATGATCGAGGTGGTTCAACCATTATCTTACGGGGCTCACCCGAAGCTTGCTTGCATGAGATATAACCATATACGAATGCTTATATGACCATGCTATGAAAATAACTACTTGAGCAAAACATGCAACACATCCATCATATCAAAGGTTCAAACATGCTTGCCTGGTTTGGAGTAGTCGGAGTCTAACTCGGTGAGGTTCGCGGCTCCGTCACGTCCTTCGGTATCTACGTATTCAAACAAACGGAGACTAACATAAATACCGCGCGTGCAAAGAGAGCTGCTCCAAATATTTTCAAATAAATATGACAAAAAACTAGACAGAAAACTAAAGAGGACAGAAAAAGAATCAACTCAAAATCATCTTTAGTTAAACAGATATTAGAGTTTCTGTCCAGGGACTCATCTGCAATGAAACAGAAAGTTTCCAGGGGCTAGAATAGAAAACAGAAAAGCGAACCGGTACGCAGTACGCCAACTGAAGACGAAGACGTACTTTGTCCGAATGCGCTTTCCAGAAAAATGTTTCGGAGGGAAACGAGAGGCTGACAAGGGGGTCCCACTCGTCGGGTTTAAACGCTGAAACAGAGCCGCGCCGGTGCCAGAAGCCGCGGTGGTCGCCGGAGCCGATCCACGGTGAGTTAGGGGAAGGGAGTGGTACGTACAGCTTCCTGGTGTTCTTCCGCGTCGGTGGGTGGTGGAGTTGAGCGTCGGCGAGCCCCGCGTCAACGGCGACCCTGTCTCCAGCGGACGGCGGCTCGGGTAGTCGTGGGCCTCGTCGGAGAGGGCTCCTGGGGTCAAATTGGAGTGGGGGTTAGGCTTAGGTAGGCGCCAGGAGGTTACGCTCGAGTCCAGGGCGGCGGAGGAGTTCTCACCGTAGAGAACGTTGCTGGAGCCCGAGGCGGACAGAGTTGGCCGGAGTTGAGGAAGAAGGACCCTCGAGGTTCTTCCAGAGGCTAGGCGTGGTCTGGAGAGATGGTGGAGGTGTGCGGGCTCAAGAGCGAGCTCGGGGCGCTTTATATAGCCGGCCCGTGGCGGTTGCCGTGAACGGGATAAGTCCGGCGAGCGATTACGGCGGCGCAGTGGCTGGACGGTGGGTTTAGGGGCTTGAGCATCGACTAGGAGATGTACTAGTTCCATTCCCGTGTCTAACTCAGCAGGGGAGGGGCGATTACGGTCTGCCCTCGACGGAACGGCCATGCAGCACGTCGGCGGCAGAGAACGGGCCCTGTGCGCGTCAGGCCACGGCGACGGTGCTGCAGGCGTGCGCTGGCGGTGAAGAAGGCCACGCGGAGCTCTCGGGTGGCTTGGGCGGTGCCAAACGGCGTTGTGTCGCAGGATGCCTCCTGTCGGCCGCCACGGGAGGTTCTGCCGCCGCGGAAGACGCCGGCGTGGGCGGGCCAGGGCGCCACCGACGCCAAGAAGCAGCCAAGTAAGCGTGCGGCGCACTGGATAAGAAGGAGGTGCAGTGAGCATCGATCCAAGGCGAGCACTGGCGAGATTGATGATGCTGACTGACGAACTGCACTGTCGCTTGCAAAGTTCAGTTAGCAGTTCCTGAAACTGACAGAAACAGTGCACGCCAGGTGTATGATGAAATGATTCTGGCATGTGGGAAATGTTTCTGGGGCTGATATTTGGTGGAGTGGCCTCTTGATGCATCGAGAGGCTACCTGAATTTTCACAGGATTTTTGGAGGAAGAAAAATATGAATTTCACCAAAATTTGCAAATCTGGCCCAAACTTGCAGCAGGTGAAATTTGAAAATTTTGAACTATGGACCAGTGAAACAAGATGGATCTAGGTTGTGGGAACTAAGGACTATCCAGAGAAGTTAGTTTGGAATCAAATAACAAGGTGGATATGGTGGCTCCTTTGCAAATCACCAAGGTTCACTTTAATGGACAGAAATTGTTTTAGGAGTAAAATAAATAGAGGAAAAATTCCAATAAGGTTGAAACTCACTGGAATTAATGCGAGACTTGTCCTAAGGTGTAGAGGAGGTCTTGGAGAGAAATATATCTGTTGGGTGCTAAGGCAAGATGACAGTTGGAGAGGAAGATAAGCCTAAGGTTAAACCTAAGATGTTTAAATCAAGAAGGTAAAAGAATCAAACAAATCCCTAAGAAAACAACTTGTGTTTAGCTAACACAAGAAGAAACTTTCAAGACCAAAAATCAAGCTAGAGAATAACACACAAACTTTGGCCAGAAGAGATTTTAGAAGGGTTTCAAGAGAAGATCAAACACCCCCCCCCCCTTCCAAAAGACCAAAAGTTTTGGAAGAAAAACCAAGCCAAAAATTTGGACTGTTACAGATAGCAATTGCGAACCGGCCGACAAAGCGACGCGGCTACGACGATTACTATCTCTTCGCGGTGTTCGACATAAGGATTGCCATCAGTGCAAGAGGCACTAACGACAGAGGCTGGCGCATGTTGGCAGCGGTAGATTTGTACCCCTACACGTTCGAAGCCGTCGTGCGCCATCTAGGCCGCATCTTCGCGGTGACAAGCCAGGGGACTTGTTTCATCTGGTTGCCATCCTACGGTACGGGAGATTACGAACGGAATGCACAAACCATCATTTGCATCCCTAACGGTACTCCATTATTTTGTAGGGACCAGTCATCCCATGACCAAAATAAGATCGCAGATCCTGGATGTGCATTTGCATCCGCGATTCGGTCTAACATGGAACCTTATAGCTGACTATGGCATATTGGGATCAACTATCTTAGCACTCGGTACCCATGGTACCACTGATGTGCAACATGGTCACACAATCTGCCACGATCGGACCGTCACCATCTACCCAGGTATTCCATTTTTTAATCCTCTCGCCTTCTCTTTCATTGTTGTACTAGTACTCTACTTACGTACTAGTAGGAGTACTTTTTACCTTGGAGGACGTGTATAGCTAGCTAGGCCCTTGAAGACTTGAACCCACTAGCTGCCACAATTTTTGTTTTTCCATGTCTTACTATCTCATCCCTGTAGCCAAGAGTGGCTATATATAATAAGCCGGTTATTTTACTTCCTCTATACCAGAGTAGTATTATTTGTTGCACAGTATTACTGACCGCCATATTTGAGCACAACATTTTTATGCATGGACCTTGACTATGTACGTCACCACGTGTCCAGATTTGAGATGCCGCGTGTACCAGATGAACGGCGCCGAGTTCGACCCCCGTGATGCTATGTGGGTGCCGAGGAACACTCTTGGAGAGTACTCGCTTTTCATTGGGGACATCTACCCCATTATGAAGCGGATTCCACCTTCCGTGCACGACATGGAAGGCCTGCCGTTCATGAAGCATGGTTGTGTCTTCAGTGCGCACCGCCGGATGAACGACATGCTGAGACACGCTATCCCTGATTTATGCCGCTTCAACTTGGATGAGTCTCCATCGTGTGGAACCGGACTAGAAAGCTACGACAATGATTCCCGTTACCCACCGCTATGGATCGTGCCATCCATGAAGAACACCTGGGACTGGAACCTGGAGGAGGACATGTAGCCCATCTATAACGTGTAAGTGGAGTACGGTAAATTGTGAATGGTAGCGTTGTGAATATATGTAGACTAGTCGTGCACAAATTTATCACATGAATTGGAGATGAACTTGTGTGGCATACTGGCATTTGTCCTTTAGAATTTTTTACTAGTAAATGTGTTATGTGTACGTGCAACTAGTGTGGTTGTTGCACGGGCTCCAACACGCTCTTTGAAAAAAGAAAAAAAGGTGACACAGCTTTGTATATATGTGATGTGGCAGCATCATACAGTAGCATCGTTCGCTATAGTTGTACCCTGTGTAGTATGCTCCTACTAGGACGACAACTCCTATAAAACCTTGCGCTTGGCTCTTTGCCTCTTCGGGAGGTTCAACAGTTCGTACTCGTGTGAACCTTGCACTTGGCTCTTCACCTCTTCGGAAGGTCCAACAATGATGATACTACAGTACACATTATGCTTCTGGCAATCTGACACTGATTGAACTGCTGCACGTCCACCGCGAGGGCGAGGGCGAAGGAAAGGGAGAGGGAGAGGGCGCTGTAGTCAAAACCCTCTCCTCGTCTTGCGAACCACCGCGTGTGTGGGCGAGGGAGAGGCGTAGTAAGCAAGCTTCTCCTCATTTGGCGAGTTGACGGGACACATCAAAGGAGTACTAGTACTAGTCCATACTGTGTCCTTTTCAGTTAATATGGCTTAATTTGAAATGAGAAACATACATTGGCAGTCAATGTATGTAATAATATGCTCTTTACGGTCACTATATATAGTTTTGCGGTGATTATACGATCACTAGCTCATCGTAGAGCACCGTATTGCACCCTACTGACCGGCCACATAGTCGATGTGGCACTTTGTTGACTGGTTAAATTGTCACCTGGTTTCTAGGTCCCACCTATCAGTTGGCAGAGCAAAGAAATCAGCTAAAAAACAAAGAGTGTAGTACATCTACACTTCCAATGCATTTAGCCTTTAATCTAAATCGATATTGATTATCCTAATGCATGATACGTCCAAAATGCATCACTATTTTGTATCATAATTTATCCTTATTCATTGATATATTTCACGTTACGATGATGTTCTTATGTTGTTTAGGTCTATTTTACACAGTTTGCAACTTTCCGATGCCGAAGCAGCAGACGCAGGATTCAGCAGTAAAAAGTGGACGCTGAGTTGCTGAAGAAGAATACCTCCAAATTACCTGAAAATTGACGGGAGATATTTTTCAGACGGATCACGAAGGCACGCGAAAGGGCAACCAGAGGGGGGCCACAGGGTGCCCAGGCGCCCTGGGGGCGCCCCCCCCCCTGGCCGCGCCGGGGGGGCGCCTGGAGCCCCTCGCCCACCTCTGGCTGCCCCCTTTTGCCTATATACTCTCCGTTATCCGAAAACCCTAAAACAGAGAGTTTTTACGGAGTTCCGCCGCCGCTCCGTGGCGGAAACCTACAGAGAAGAAAAAGCCATCTCCGTTGGGCAGATTCCGCCGGGGAGATCACCTCTCGGAAGGGGAGACCGTCGCCATCGTCATCACCATCGTCACGGGCATCATCGAGATCATCACCAACATCATCCCCAACACCAGCACCATCTCCATCTTCATCCAAATCTCATCTCACAATTGCAACTTGTGTTGTAACCCGTACTACCTATCCTCTCTACTCCATCGGTGTTGATTACTACTTTGTGGTGAATTCTATTGAGTTTTGTTGGAGAAATATTATTATGTCCAGATTGTTTATTAACCATTTATCCCCACTGATCATGATCTCTTTTATGTCTCGCGAGTAGTTACCTTAGTTCTTGAGGACATGGGGAAAGTCTTGTTGTTAGTAGTCATATGTTGTTGAAGTAATATGTGTTGTTTGATACTTAAGTTGCGTTGTCATTCTACTAGTGGTGTTGTGTGAGTCGAACACTCAACACTTCGCCTTATTAAGGACCTAAGAGAATACATTGTGTACAAAGAATGCTTACGGTGGGTTGCCGGAGTGACAGAAACCTGAACCCCAGTTCGCACGCTTTTGCCTAAGGGAACAATGGATCCTCGATCGTATTGCTATGGTTAGGCTTTTGCCTTAAATTCTATCTTGTATTTGCGGATGCTTGCAAGGTGTTTAAGCATAAGAGTGCACTCATCTTAGTCTAGAGAGTGTACTAGCATAGATCCACCCACTCAACACTTATCAACACATAACATAGTATCGATACAGAATATGGCGAAAGCACATGACTACCTCTCCCGTGTGTCCTCAGGAACGCTTTAACCTTTATAAGTTCAGTTGCGAGGCCTCTCCTTTGCTCAGAAAGGATTGGGCCACTTATTACTCTCAGTGCCTTTTACATTGCTTGCTTTTACTTTCCTGTTGCTTATATCGAGAAAACCCCTAAAAAGTTATCTTTCAGTGCTTGCAGTAATTCCTTGCTCAGAATCGCTTATCAATACCTTCTGCTCCTCGTTGGGTTCGACACTCTTACTTATCGAAAACGCTGCAATAGATCCCTTACGGTTGTGGTTCATCAAGTACCATTTTCTGGCGCCGTTGCCGGGGAGCGTAGCGCTATTGGTAAAGTGAAACTGGTAAGGAAGTTTTTATAATTCTGTTTTTATTTTTGCTATTGCTGCTCTTTGTCCTTATGGACAACCTTGTTATTGGATCGTTGCCTGCGGGAAGACGCCCCACACCTGTGGTGGTTGATCCTCCCCCTACTGAAATTGTGCCCTATAAAATACCAGCTGGTATTATCGATTATGTTTTGGATAATCGTTATGCAGGAGACAGACATCACGGTGAACACTTGCTATATCTGTCACAACTATGTTCATTATTTAAGCTTGCAGGTGTATCGAGGGAGTTTGTCATGAGGAAATTGTTTGCCGTATCACTTATAGATAAAGCTTCAGATTGGTATAGGCTTCTCGATAACTCACACTTGCTTGACTGGCAAGAGCTTATGTCTCTCTTTTATACTAAGTTTTATCCTCTTCATGAAATTCATCGAGACAGGAATTATATCTATAACTTTAGGTCTCGTGACGGAGAAAGCATTGCTCAAGCTTGGGGGAGATTGAAGTCCCTAATGCTCAAATGCCCTATTCATAAGCTTCCCAAGGAAATTATACTTACAAACTTTTATGCCAGGCTTTCTCGTCAGGATAAGGAGATGCTGGATGCCTCCTCTAGTGGGGTATTTCAGAAGAAGAGTGTTGAAGAAAGGTGGGATCTCATTGAAAGGATCCAGAGGAATACCAAAGATTGGGAAATTGATAAAGGTATTGAACCCGCTATAAATTATGAACATGATTATATTGAGAGCTATGTGAAAACTGATTACTTCAATACTTTTTGCTCTAAGATTGGTCTAGATTCCCATCTAGTGATTGATTTCTGTAAGAATTTTGCCTCTCACGTTGATTCTTTTAAAAAGAAGAGAGACCAGCATCATGAACCTTTTAAAGAGCCACCTATTGATATTCATGTTGCTGACCCTATTTTGCCTACAGTTATATATGAACAGCATCCTTTTCCCGCAAGGATAAGGGAGCACTCTCTTGTGACAGGCATAATAAATAAAAGTGAGAGAAGAGTTGATGAGCCTGAGGACCAGATCAGGGTCGATCCTCAAGTTGCATTGATTAAAGACCTTGTTACTAATGATGTTTTGGATTCCAATATAAATTTTTGTGTTGTTTCCACTAACCTTGTCACAGCCAAGAATAAAGGCCCAATTTCAGGTACTCTAGTGGTATCTGTTAAAATAGGAGATCACAATTATTATGGGCTATGCGATTTGGGATCGAGTGCAAGTGCTATCCCCTATTCATTTTATGAAGAGATCATCGGTGAGATTTCCCCTTGTGAACTTGAAGAAGTTGATGTTACCATTCATATTGCAAACAGAACAACTATCTCTCCTATTGGAATTGTGAGGGACGTTGAAGTCCTATGTGGAAAGGTAAAATATCCTACCGACTTTCTAGTACTTGGTTCAGAGAGGGACAATTTTTGTCCAATTATATTTGGTAGACCTTTTCTTAGAACTTGTGGAGCTATAATAGATTGCAAGAAAGGTAAAGTTTCTGTTGAATTTGATGGTGAGCCATATGAATTTAATTTTTCTAAGTTCTCTAAGCAGCCTCGTGGTACCGATTTGTCTAGTGATGATAAACTTATTGAAAGTATTGCTTCTATTGCTATTCCCCCTAATGATCCTTTGCAGCAATATATGGAGGACCACGAGAATGATTTGCATATGCAGGAAAGAAATGAACTAGATGAAATATTCTTGAGGCAACCTGCTATCCTGAAGCACAACCTTCCGGTTGAACCTTTGGGAATTTTATCAAAACTGAAAGAAGAACCGGTGTTCGATCTTAAACCTCTTCCCGATACACTCAAGTATGCTTATTTAGATGAAAAGAAAGTATATCCTGTTATTATCAATTCTAACCTTTCAGGATATGAAGAAGAGCGACTATTGGAAATACTCCGTAAACACCGAGGCGCAATTGGCTATACCCTTGATGACCTTAAGGGGATTAGTCCACCTATCTGTCAACATACTATCAACCTTGAGCCTGATGCTAAACCAGTTGTTGATCATCAACGACGGTTGAACCCGAAGATGATGGATGTTGTGAGAACTGAGATTCTCAAGCTTCTAGCCGCAGGTATTATCTACCCTATAGCTGATAGTAAGTGGGTAAGCCCGGTACATTGTGTTCCTAAGAAAGGAGGTACAATTGTGGTTCCTAATGATAAAAATGAACTAATACCTCAGAGAATTATTATTGGATATAGAATGTGTATTGATTACAGGAAGTTGAACAAGGCAACCAGGAAGGACCACTACCCGCTACCGTTCATCGACCAAATGCTTGAAAGGTTATCCAAAAATACCCACTTTTGTTATCTCGATAGTTATTCTGGCTTCTCTCAAATTCATGTTAACACTGCTGATCAAGAGAAGACCACTTTTACTTGTCCCTTTGGTACTTATGCTTACAGGCGTATGCCTTTTGGTTTATGTAATGCCCCTGCTACTTTTCAAAGGTGTATGTCTGCTATCTTTCATGGTTTCTGTGGGGATATTATGGAAGTCTTCATGGACGATTTCTCCGTATATGGAACCTCCTTTGACCATTGTCTCCACAACCTTAATAAAGTTTTGCAGAGATGCGAGGAGACAAATTTGGTACTCAACTGGGAGAAGTGCCACTTCATGGTTAAGGAAGGAATTGTTCTTGGTCACAAGATTTCCGAAAGGGGAATTGAAGTGGACAAGGCCAAGATCGAAGCTATTGAGAGGATGCCCTATTCAAGGGACGTCAAAGGTATTCGCAGTTTTCTTGGTCATGCTGGTTTCTATAGAAGATTTATTAAAGACTTTTCTAAGACATCGAGGCCCCTCACTAATCTTCTCCAGAAGGACGTTCCTTTTGTGTTTAATGAGGATTGTAAAGAAGCTTTTGAAGTTCTTAAGAAAGCTTTAATAACCGCACCTATAGTACAACCACTTGACTGGAATTTACCTTTTGAGATTATGTGTGATGCTAGTGATTTTGCTGTTGGAGCTGTTTTAGGACAAAGAATTGATAAGAAATTGAATGTTATACATTATGCTAGAAAAACCCTTGATAGTGCTCAAAAGAATTATGCTACTACTGAGAAGGAATTCTTAGCTGTAGTATTTGCTTGTGATAAGTTTAGGCAGTATATTGTTGATTCCAAAGTTATTATTCATACTGATCATGCTGCCATTAAATACCTTATGACAAAGAAGGATGCCAAGCCAAGGCTTATCAGATGGGTACTCCTTCTTCAAGAATTTGATTTGCAGATTGTTGATAGGAAAGGAGAAGACAATCCGGTGGCGGACAATCTTTCAAGGATGGAAGATATACCGCACGACCCCATCCCAGTCAACGATAGTTTTCCAGACGAGCAACTTGCCATTGTAAAAGTACAATCTCTTTCCGATCCTTGGTATGCAGATTATGCTAATTTTATTGTTGCAAAGTATTTGCCTCCAGGTTTAACATTTCAGCAAAGGAAGAAGTTCTTTCATGATTTGAGGCACTACTTTTGGGATGACCCACGTCTTTTCAAGGAAGGTCCCGACGGGATCGTGAGAAGATGCATACCGGAACATGAGCAGAAGGACATTCTCAGACGGTGTCATGATAGTCCCTATGGAGGACATCATGCCGGTGAGAGGACTGCACATAAGGTTCTTCAATCAGGTTTTTATTGGCCTACTCTCTTTAAAGATGCTAGAAATTATGTTTTAGCCTGTGATAAATGTCAGAGAGTTGGTAACATTAGTAGAAGGAATGAAATGCCTATGAATTACTCACTAGTGATTGAACCTTTTGATTGTTGGGGTTTTGATTTTATGGGTCCTTTTCCTTCTTCGCACAAGTACACTCACATTTTAGTAGCTGTTGATTATGTGACCAAGTGGGTTGAAGCAATCCCCACTGAAAGTGCTGATCACAAGACATCTTTGAAAATGCTTAAAGATGTAACTTTTCCTAGGTTTGGTGTACCAAGGTATCTCATGACTGATGGAGGATCACACTTCACGCACGGAGCTTTTAGAAAAGCTTTAGCCAAATACGATGTCAATCATAGAATTGCTTCACCATATCATCCTCAAACTAGTGGGCAAGTTGAGCTCACCAATAGAGAGATTAAGTTGATCTTGCAGAAGACAATAAACAGAAATAGAAAGGACTGGTCAAACAAGTTAGGAGATGCTTTGTTGGCGTATAGAACTGTTTACAAAAACCCCATGGGCATGTCCCCCTATAAGATGGTGTATGGCAAGGCTTGCCATTTGCCATTAGAGTTAGAGCACAAGGCTTTCTGGGTTGTCAGAGAGCTTAATGCTGACCCAAAATTAGCTGGTGAGAAGCGTCTCATGAACTTGACTTCTCTAGATGAATGGAGAAGTGAAGCTTACGAGAGCGCTAAAATGTTCAAGGAAAAGGTAAAGAAGTAGCATGATAGGAAGATTCTGAAACGTGAATTTAATGTTGGTGATAAAGTTTTGTTGTTTAGATCCCGTTTCAGGTTTTCTCCAGGCAAACTACTTCCCAGGTGGGAATGACCATTTCATATTGAAGAAGTCTATCGGTCTGGTGCAATTAAGATTAACAATTTTGAAGGCACCAAACCTCAAGTTGTGAATGGGCAAAGACTCAAACACTACATAGCAGGAGACCCTGTCAATGTTGATGTGAATATAATATACACAACAACTCACGAAGAACATGTTGCAGCCCTGTTTCAGACGCCGGCAGAAGCAAAATAAAGGAAAGGTATGTAGTACGGTAAGGAAACATCGCGAACCGCCATAAAAGTTCCGTATTACGAGTTTTTGCAAAATTAGTAAAATTCTGAGCCTAAGTGGAGCCGGAGATGAGCTCCAGGGGGTCCAGGCGCCCCCCTGGCGCGCCCTACCTCCTGGCCGCGCCGCCAGGGCGCCTGGACACCCGGGAGTCCGTCTCCGACCCCGCTTTAGCCTGTTACCTTCCTTTCTGTGCATAACTTTTTGCTATTTATTTGCCCGGATTGTTCCGGCAACGTATCTTGCGATTTCGTATGTTTTCTTTTCGATCTGTTTCTGCCAGGGAATCTTTCAGCTGAATCTACGTGCCATGGCTTCTCCAAGTTCCCCCAAGGACAAGTTCGTCGTCAACGTCATCAACCCTTACCTCGCTGAGGTGAATAAGAACCCTCAGGTTGTTCGGATGGAGGACGGTGTCCTTCATCAAGAAGATCTGAAGGGACCTATCAAGGAGGGGAGCATCCAGACCAGGCTGGAAGAAGTGGAGCAAGAAGTCTTCGAGTACAAGAAGATGATCGAGCGTGGTGTTGAAGCTAACTTTGACATCATCAACGAGCTGAAGAACTACTTCCTGAAGGAGATGAAGGAGATGTGGAAAAGCATCACCGCGTCTGAAGAAAGAATTGAAGAGCTCCAAGGGCAAATTCATGATCTACATTGCCAGAACTGTGAGTATGAACAAAGGTTTATGCGCATGAGTATGGGTGCTGCATGCAGGATTCAGGAGACAAACTTCTCATATGAGACTGGAGAACCCCTTCCATGGAAGCGTTTCGCCGAGGACTACGTGATCAACGCCAACAAGGATGAGGAGTGAAATCTCCTTGGGTAACGGCATTCCCTTGGCTTGTTCCAAGCTTGGGGGAGTGCCTGGTATCTTTATCTTTACCTTTTGTCTTTTAGAGTCAAGTAGAAGTCGTATCATGTCTAGGGAGGTTATTATATGAAATAGGTGTGTGCATTGAGGTCTATCACTCCTTCGGTGGAGATTGTATCCGTGAGTGTGGAGTCGTCTATGATGGAATATTAATGAGAAGTTTATTGGTTCCTTTTGCTGCACTCGGTATTCTCTTCACGCAATCGACCTTATATGATGATTCTTATGGGGAGTATTGACCTTATATCAGGTATGGCTGTGAAAACTTTATTTAATCTTGGCAAACATAGCTTTGGTCATAACAACAAGCATGATTTTCCTAAAGTATCGACATAGCCAAAACCTTTATGTTATTATGCTTGAAGTGTTATGCTGACAAGGAAGACAACTTGATGTGTTATGCTTATTTCAATGTTTATGCTTTATATTGTTTTGCATCTTAGTCATCATTAATTGTCTGTTCTCTCAAAACCTTTGCTAGCCTAACTCTGTAATAAGCGGAATTCTGCTTGTGCATCCATACCCTTAAACCAATACCTTCCATATGAATCCACCATACCTTCCTACTCGTGGTATTCCACTACCACCTCCTAAAGTACAGAATTTATGTGTTATCCTTAAATGTTCAAAATCTTTTATTTTTGCGCCTCTGCTTTAGCTCATGAGGAAGTAATAGTTAATTCATGGTCTTTTTGAGTTGGACAAGCTTCACCCTGGGATTGCATGTCTAATGTGCAAACCCATAATACGAGAAGGAACTGGCAAAGAGTGCGCCCGGCTCAAAAATAATATAACAAACAAACCCTCCTTCACGCTTTGTTCATGAGAAATCAGAAAACTTTGGCAATGATAAACAAAGGAGAATAAGAGGATGTGATCGTCCTCGTGCGGGAGCCGTTCCTCGAAACTTGTCCAGCTCAAGAAGTAATTGAGTTATCTATTAGCATTCGTTGACAAATCATGCACCTCTCAAAACTTGTTTTCATTCTGTTTGATTTAAGGATAGCACATGAGTTTTCCCTACTACCCTAGAGCAGGGCCTATCTTTTAATTTTAGATTGAGTCAGTTATTCCTACTTCCTTCTATTTCTCAAAGAGAGCAGACATTTGATGTTGATAAAGATTCATTCATATAAAGTTGCATTAAGATTTGTCATATCATATCCTTGTTGACATTATCATTTGATAAGTAAGTTGTTTGTCAAGCCCAGCTAAGGCAAATATCTTCCTTTGTGTTAACACTTTCACTTCTTGCCTAATAGCATGTTCTTTCAAAAGCTTCAGTTAATCTCATCAAAACATAAAGAAAGAGCAAAAGTAAAAGCTATTAGTTGTTCTTTGACCAATGGACATGTTTGCCATGATTCAATGAGTTTCCTTAGCCCTACTTCCGAATATAAGTGTTACCACTCTTTTATAAGGGCCTTATGAGTTGAAGATTGCTGTTGAGGATATTTGAGTTGGTGAAGAAACTATGATGCTTCTTGTCCGTATTCTATTTATCGACACTTCACTCTCTAAACTTGTGGACAGGTTTACCGAGCTAAGTATTCGCTTGGGGACAAGCGAGGTCTAAGCTTGGGGGTGTTGATACGTCCAAAATGCATCACTATTTTGTATCATAATTTATCCTTATTCATTGATATATTTCACATTACGATGATGTTCTTATGTTGTTTTGGTCTATTTTACACAGTTTGCAACTTTCCGATGCCGAAGCAGCAGACGCAGGATTCAACAGTAAAAAGTGGACGCTGAGTTGCTGAAGAAGAATACCTCCAAATTACCTGAAAATTGACGGGAGATATTTTTCAGACGGATCACGAAGGCACGCGAAAGGGCAACCAGAGGGGGGCCACAGGGTGCCCAGGCGCCCTGGGGGCGCCCCCCCCCCTGGCCGCGCCGGGGGGGCGCCTGGAGCCCCTGGCCCACCTCCGGCTGCCCCCTTTTGCCTATATACTCTCCGTTATCCGAAAACCCTAAAACAGAGAGTTTTTACGGAGTTCCGCCGCCGCTCCGTGGCGAAAACCTACAGAGAAGAAAAAGCCATCTCCGGTGGGCAGATTCCGCCGGGGAGATCACCTGCCGGAAGGGGAGATCGTCGCCATCGTCATCACCATCGTCACGGGCATCATCGAGATCATCATCAACATCATCCCCAACAGCAGCACCATCTCCATCTTCATCCAAATCTCATCTCACAATTGCAACTTGTGTTGTAACCCGTACTACCTATCCTCTCTACTCCATCGGTGTTGATTACTACTTTGTGGTGAATGCTATTGAGTTTTGTTGGAGAAATATTATTATGTCCAGATTGTTTATCACCCATTTATCCCCACTGATCATGATCTCTTTTATGTCTCGTGAGTAGTTACCTTAGTTCTTGAGGACATGGGGAAAGTCTTGTTGTTAGTAGTCATATTCTGTTGAAGTAATATGTGTTGTTTGATACTTAAGTTGCGTTGTCATTCTACTAGTGGTGTTGTGTGAGTCGAACACTCAACACTTCGCCTTATTAAGGACCTAGGAGAATACATTGTGTACAAAGAATGCTTACGATGGGTTGCCGGAGTGACAGAAACCTGAACCCCAGTTCGCACGCTTTTGCATAAGGGAACAATGGATCCTCGATCGTATTGCTATGGTTAGGCTTTTGCCTTAAATTCTATCTTGTATTTGCGGATGCTTGCAAGGTGTTTAATCATAAGAGTGCACTCATCTTAGTCTAGAGAGTGTACTAGCATAGATCCACCCACTCAACACTTATCAACACATAACATAGTATCGATACGGAATATGGCGAAAGCACATGACTACCTCTCCTGTGTGTCCTCAGGAACGCTTTAGCCTTTATAAGTTCAGTTGCTAGGCCTCTTATTTGCTCAGAAAGGATTGGGCCACTTATTACTCTCAGTGCCTTTTACATTGCTTGCTTTTACTTTCCTGTTGCTTATATCGAGAAAACCCCTAAAAAGTTATCTTTCAGTGCTTGCAGTAATTCCTTGCTCAGAATCGCTTATCAATACCTTCTGCTCCTCGTTGGGTTCGACACTCTTACTTATCGAAAACGCTGCAATAGATCCCTTACGGTTGTGGGTCATCAATGCACCAACTTCTGCTCTAGGTATAGGCTACATGTCTATCCTTAATTACAGCATGCAACGACCTTTATTTAATCTTCTTCTCTCAATGGTCGCATGCACACATAAGTTTGTTACTTTTGGGCGTTAATTATGTCCTGGTCAATGTGTAAATCTCTAAATGTACAGTCTTTCACGGACGTAGGGAGTAGGTTGAGCACTTGAGCGTGAGCGTGTGTGTTGCATCGTGTGTTGTGTGCCGCATGGGAGCGTGAGTGTTGCGTGCGTCCATGTGTACGTGTGAGTGTTGCACGTTGCATGCATGCATGTGGCTTACTCCCTCCCATTGACATGTTCATATTTCAAGCTTCCTCTGTTCCCTCCATATGGTGATACTCCCTCTGTTCCCAAATACGGAGTATAATCCCCCCTATGTTCCCAAATACGGAGTATTTTCTTCTAGAGATTTCAACAAGTGACTACGTACGGAGCAAAATGAGTGAAGTGAGCGTAGAGGCATAGGGATAATGTAGAAAGGAAGTCTTTGCGATCCATTATTCCCCATCTCGGCCAGAGAGAACTATTCAACTAGTCTTCGCAATGAAGTGACAATACACGCTGCAGCAGATGGGACACTTAATTAATAAGCTGAACCAGCGTGTTGGTGTTACTAGATCAACCTTACCCAGTACTGCCATCATGTTTGCCAGTAGAGCACGCTTCTGTCCTCTATTAACTAGCATATGGGCCCTCTTGTGGTAGACACATATGTCATCGGTGTAACTATTTACACTTCGAAGGACGGTATATCCTCGTAGTAGTAGTAGAATTGAGATTTAATGCACTTTCTTCCTCGTCTTCCACTCTTCTTCCTCCTCTCTTCTTCTTCCTCCTCTCTTCTTCTTCCTCCTCTCTTCTTCTTCCTCCTCTCTTCTTCTTCCTCCTCTCTTCCCCATCGTCTGCAACCGGCCGGCTCTTTTCAAGACACCCTGCTTGCTGATGCCCGATCCTCGCAGGTGGCCCAGACACCGACTTGACGATCCTACGGAGGTTGCCGTGGTGCCCCTTGACATGATACCACTACACGTCCACCTGTCCTTCATGCGCGGCCACTACTGGGCAGGCATTAAGGCCAACTGGATCGTCCTCATCCACCAATCCGGTAGTCCGTGGCATCTCGTGGATATCTACACCCAGCGAGAGATCACCCTTTCATCTTTGGATACCGCCGCCATCGAGCCTCGTGGCCCGCCGGACACTCCTGCCTACTACGCACGAGAAGCATCGAGCTTTTGGCTCGACCTCTGTTTGCTGAAGGTTGTAATCTGCGAAGTGCCCACACCATCAGAAGACTACATGGATTACAAGCTCATTGTCGTGTTCAACATGGGATTAGTCTATCTAGAATCCGGTCGCCATACATGGTTATGGCTCATCGTCGATCCTCTTTACCTGACACTTATGTATGATGCTATAGTGCATGATGGCATCGTTTATGCAGTCGACGCACAGATTGGCTGCCTATACTGGTGGAATCTATCGTCGTGTAATTGTTCTATCTCATCTCATCTTTACCTTAAGAATACGACTGCCTGTTCATTGTTACAAATTTAGAATATATAGTATATCTATAACCACATCATTGATATATGTTCCTCTCATTTCCTATATATTTATGACCACACATGTTATTGTTGGAGTTGATATGAGAACAATTGGTATCTAATGATTGTTAGAATAGATATTATGAGTATAACCTCATGATTGATATATGTTACTCTCATTTCCAGGATTTTTATAACAACGCATGTTATTGCTTAGAGTTGATATGATAACTATAGTAAGTGCTATGGTAGAATATGAGTAGGCCCTGTCATAGCTGTTTTCCTCTCATTGTTACATGATGTTTGAACCATGATATATTGCTAGAATATGAAAGTCATTGGCTTATTTTTTTTAAACTTGGGGTATGATTATGACCACGACATTGCAATTCTCTTTCTGTGATATGTGTCACTGTTATAACAATCTTAATTGCACACATAATCTGAACATGATTGTTTATTTTTGTCCTTTTGGTCTCCAATTTGAATTGTTGCAGCAGACGCAAATGCGCTGGCCTTCATGCTTCCAGGACCTGGAACCATACCAGCCGATGGGTGGTGGTTTATTGCTCGTTCAGCTGATGGTGGTCATTTGATGCTCATTTGCACGTACCAAATAGACCAAACCATTTCATCAAACCACATGCAGTACAATGCCTGGGGCGTTCGTGACATTGATGACTATGGATGCTTCGTGTTCGAGAAAGATCCTAGCCCCGTTGGGCCAGGCGTATTCAACGGGAGGCGGGTTTACAACCTTGGCAACCACTCCATGTTCCTCGGGCTCAATTATCCGATCATCCAACCAATCATCGATCATATCACCGGCGATGATTACCGTGCTATGCAACTTCCATTTGCCGGGAGGGGGGGCTGTGTTTACACATCATACCATGGGTTTCATGAATCACCATATCCAAAGATTCGTCGACACAGCTTGTTGCCAGATAATCTTCAGTGTGTGAAAGGCATCAAGCTTCCATGCGATGGATGGCTTTTGCAAACCCGACATGCGGCGATGTGGTTCATGCCAAAAGCAAATATGCACAATTTGATTCCTACTGATATGTAGACTGAGCCATGTATTCTGCTGTTGTAGCACGACCCTCTTTTGTTGGATATTATGTACTGTTGTTAGTTTGAAGCACACCTCTGGTTTGAAAGATAGATACCTTTCTGGGATCAAGTGCATCCTAACTCACCTGCGCGGGATGTACTGATAATGATGATGGAGATGTTGTGCAGACACTTAGGCTTCAAGTGCGTACTTGTTAGTTAAACCTATGGTTAAAATGTGACACTAAATACGACTAGTAAGTAGCACAGTAGCAGTACTAGTATAGGTCAGTCAAATTATTCATCATGTCCACACATTGAATTGACGTGACAACACGCTGCGCGTGAGGTGACACAAGAATCCCGGCGGCCAGTTCGGGTATTCTGGACTTCAGATTTGGAGTACCACTTATCCATCGAAATCTTTCATCATTCACTTTAAACAGTCGATTGATCATACATTGAGTACCATATAACTGGAATTAACCCATGCAAGTCTAAGAAGGATTGGCCGGTGCTACCGGCAGACGTCAAGTTCGATCCCACGGATCAGGAGCTGATCGATCACCTTGAGGCCAAAGTGAGTGCTGACAGCACGAGATCCCACCCTCTCATCGATTTGTTCATACCAACCATCGACAGCGAGCACGGCATATGCTACACCCATCCTGAGAAACTTCCAGGTAAGACACCGATCGGCCGTCTACTTGCACAAACATATTCCTTTGTTTATAGCTCTATTTTTCTTTTTAGACGCATACCCGGTGAAGCAATTACAATTTTACAGTTAATAAAAAGTGAAACAAGTGACTGCAAGATGCCAAAGATGTTATGCAAATGCCAACTACGTACACTAAAACCTGTATTCGACAATACTGCAGGTATCACACTGAGTGGCCTAAGCAAGCATTTCTTCCAGCGCAATTCCAGGGCGTTCAAAAGGGGCACGTGGACGCGTGGCAAGATACTGTCAGAGTGTGGCATGCACGCGATGTGGCACAACACCGGCAATACCTTGCCGGTGATGGTCAACGGGCGGCAGATGGGCAGGAAAAAGGTTCTGGCGCTGCACACCAACAAGAACTTCGACCAGCAGAGGACCAACTGGATGATGCACCAGTACCACCTCGGTGACCTGGAACAAGAGAAGGAGTGGGAGATGGTCCTCTGCAAGATTTTCTACCAGACAAACACTAGGGCCAGGACTAAAAAGATTATAAGTTAGTTTGGTATTGGTACTTGTACTACCTTGTCGTTCGCAAGTTGGTATTGTTGTTAACGATCTTTTGGTATGAACTTGGCACTTGCTTCCAACCATCATGCCGAGGGTCGACGTGGATATAAAGCTGAATCATTTGTTTCGAAACGAATTTTCAGGCACCTGGTTTTTATTTGATGGGTAGCATAAGCACCTGCCGTTCGAATTCCCAGTTCTCCAAATTTTTCGAAACAAGTGCATGCTCTTATTATCACGATGAAAAAACAATATCCTGTTGCATCCCAGTTATCAGTCTGTATTTGCAGAATTCTCTCGTGTATTGAGCACATATATTGTTTTTTCAGGTGGAGCAAGTTTCAACTGAGTTGTAGACGGCCTAGGCTTGGTTTTCTTTTTAACAGGCCCAACCCATGACGACAACGGGGCACAAAGATCCAGCAGGTATCTACTGTCCTCTGGCCCGCCAGCGTTAGTTATATTTTGTCTTACAACATCCGCAGGCACTTTTTTTACTGAATCAAACACACAGACTAGTTCTATTTTCCTCTTGAAACCCATGTCCTACATCCATTTTCTAATCTCTACCTATAGTTTACTAGTTCATATACACGTATCATTATATTGAAAATACATAAAATTCACTTTTCATATTTACATCCTTATTTTTGTTGTTGTTTTCCCTCCCAGCGCTGATTTTTTTACCACTGGTTTTCCCTTAAACCAACTCAATTGTCCCACGTCTTATTTGCTTACAAAAACAAAATGATTTTTTTGGCAAATCAATACGTTCTTAAAAAATGTTTATCATTTCGGGATTACAAAAGTTCGGACTCCACCGAAATATGCAAAATAAGGTTGAACTTTTTGACCGTGGTCCTGGGCAGAAAATGGGCTGTAATAAATTACTTAAGAATTAGCAAATGGCGTGCAAATTATTAAAAAATAGCAAATGAGCTCTATGTTGTCTGCCACAGATTTGGAGGCCGACTTGTGGGCCTACTAAGTTCATGCGTACACAAGGTTTATCAAAAAATAAACTTAGTCAACAATCGACTCTACCAGCGTTAGACCGTTAGATGTCAATCTAACGGCAATCATGCTTCTTCATTCTCTGATCTTCCTGCCCCAGCCGCCCAAACCAGCACCGTCGGAACCGCCTGCTCCCGCCTCCCGTGGTCGGCTCTGCTGCCGGGCAGGCCTCACGGCACCATCATATACTCGCATCCCTGGCCTGTCTATCCTCTACTCACCCACACCTCCTGTTATTTTCTGGCGACGGCAGCCAAACCAGTCAACCCTCGTACTCTCCACCGCATGGGCAGCCACTATCATGTCTTCCCTGGCTCCGTGTCGGTCCCTTCGTAGGCCTCGCCTTCATCCACCGCCCTGGTGCTCTTGGCGCGGCGTGGTCAACGTGGTCAACGAATGACATCCATCGGAAGTCGACTGTACATGGAGAGGGTGACAGCTGGGTCCACGGTCGCACACAAGGAAATGCCTCCTTATTATGCGCAAAATAATGATTCCTCCACCTGACATCTGGGACCCGCCGGAATGGCCTTTGTATTTCGCGAAAAAACGATCCCTCTGTTGACAAGTCGGACCCACCAACTATATCTTCGCACGCAAGGAAGTGCCTCCTTATTGCGCACAAAAAAATGAATACCCCCTGCCAGCTGGGACCCACCATAATGGGAGGCTGACTTGTGGGCCTACTAAGTTGACGGGGATGGAGGGCTTTGTCAACTTAGTCAATATGAACGATTCTAGCTCCAGTGACTGTACGATGTCCATCCAACGGCCTTAGTGTTTATTCAACCTTTGGTCTTCTTGCTCCAGCCACCCAAAGCAGCGCCGGTCGTGCCGCCTGCTCCTGCCTCCCGTGGACGGCTGTGCTGCCGCGGAGGCCTCACCGCCCTCATACCACTCCCATCGCTGGCCAGGCCATCCCTCCACTCACCCACACCCCTTGTTATTCTGCGGTGACGGCAACCTCACACCGCAGCCGAACCTGTGAACCCTCGCACTCCTCTCCGCGTGGGCATCCACTGCCGCATCTTCCCCGACTCCGCGTCGTCCCCTTCCTAGGCCTCACCGTCGTCCACCGCCTTGGTGCTCTCGGCGCGGCGTGGTCAACGACCGACTTCCATCGGAAGAGTACTGTACTTGGAGAGGCTCACACCTCGGTCCATGGCCACAACCCAGTATTTTTGTGATTTGCCAAGTAAGCCGCTTTGTCAGGCCTGTTGGATTGCAAATCTTTCAAGACGAGGAGAACTTCATTCAGTTGGCCGAGAAAACGGCCTATCAGTAATGAGAAATGGGATGTACAATTTTAAAACACATCAAACCGACAATTAGTTTCAAATTTCTTTTTTTATTTCGAGATTTTAAATTGCATTGATTTTTATGCATGGACAATTTGTTGGATTTTATATTGATATACATTTATTTTTAAAATCAGTTTGAATGTAACTCGAAATTTCGATATTAAAAACAGTTCGGACCGCACCGAAATAAGCAAAATTTCGTATAATTTTTTAACCGTGGCCACAATATGGGCTGTAATGCTAACAAAAAAGAATATGGGCTCCAAAAAAACCTTAAGAATTAGAAAATGGGCTGTAAATTATTAGAAATAATGGCAGATGGGTTGTATGATGTTTTCCATAGATTTGAGGCTTTCCTAAAAAAATTGACGCACAAGCAGTGACTGTTGGATGTCCATCCAACGGCCGTCGTGCTTCTTCAATCTCTGCTCTTCCTGCTCCAGCCGCTCAAACAAGCACCGGCGGGACTGCCTGCTCCCTCCTCCCCGCTGCCGGCTGTGCTGCCGCCCATGCCTCACCGCCCCACCGTACTCCCATCGCTGGCCTAGCCATCCCTCTACTCACCCACACCTGTTGTTATTCTCCGGTGATGGCAGACAAACCAGTGAACCCTCGTACAGTCGTACTCCCCTCCGCGTGGGAAACAACTGCCAAGTCTTCCTTGCCTTCGTGTCGTTCCCTTCCTAGGCCTCGCCGTCGTCCACCGCCCTGGTGCTCTCGGTGCAGCCTGGTCAACATGGTCAACGACCAACATGCATCTGAAGTGGACTGTACGTGGAGAGGCTGATAGCTGGATCCACGGTCGCACGCAAGGAAATGCCTCCTTATTACGCGCAAAATAATGATTCATCCACCTCACATCTGGGACCCACCGAAAGGGCCTCTGTATTTTGCGAAAAAAACGTTACCGCCGCTGACAGCTTGGACCCACCAGTTATATCTTCGCACGTAAGGAAGTGCCTCCTTATTACGCACAAAAAAATGAATACTCCCCCTCCTAGCTTGGACCTAGTATAATGGCAGGCTGACTTGTGGGCCTATCACTACGGGAAACAGAAGATTTGCCATCAGTAATTTCTTTGCCGTCAGCATTTCGTCGGGGCAGACGGCAAAGAAAGGGTTTGCCGTCATCAGCAGACGGCAAATAATGGATGACGGCAAATACAGACTTTGCCATCTACAACAAAAAATGCAAACGGCAAAGAGTCTTTGCCGTCTGCATTTTTTATTACAGACGGCAAAGAGCATACTTTGCCATCTGTAAAAAAATTACACACGGCAAAAATCTTTGCCGTCTGCGTTTTTTTGTTGCAGACGGCTAAGTATTCTTTGCCATCTGGCTTTTTTATTGCAGACGGCAAAGAATTCTTTGCCGTCTACAATAAAAAAGGCAGACGGCAAAGAAGAAAACACAAGCCACGGATAGATCCCACGGATCGATGACGTGGCAGCAGCATCCACCAGCCAGATTGATGCACAACCCATCGCTCGATGTCTCTCTTGCTGCCAGTTGCCGGGCCCCACCCCAACGACCCACATCCACCCATCACTTATCCAACCACCCCCACGATCCCCTCTCTCTGCTCACGATCCTCTCTCTCTCTTATCTCTCTCACCCACGATAGGATCCAGAGCTTGCCGGTGCGTTGACTAGACCTCGACGGCCACCGCGTCCACGGATCCTCCTGGCGCCCCGTTCCCGAGCTCCTCTCCTCCGCTCCTGCGCCCTGCCCTGCTGCTCGGCCGGAGCTCGCTGGAGCAAGCAGCGACTTGGCCAGCCGCACCTGGCCGGCACCGGTCCCATCTCCATCGCCTCGGCGACTAGGCCAGTCGCAGCTCGCCGACCGCGTCACCTTGCGCTCCTCTCCGGCCCCGTCCCCTCGCGCGCCTCTCCGGCCCGGACCCCAACATCCCCGCCGGCCCCGGCCCCGACCCCATCACCCCCGCCGACCCCGACCCCACCTGCTGCATCCTCGTGCGCCGCGCTGCACCGGCCACCGCTTGGCGTGCCGACCATGATGATTGTTGTAGATGATTGTTGTATTTCCTTTAGATGATTGTTGTATTCATAGAAGATTGTTGTATTTAGGAAAATTCTCCATAGATGATTGTTGTATTTCCTTTATGTATGATCTATAGTACATGGTGATTTGAGTATGCTATTGATTTTGTGCTCCGAACGGCAAGGATTTTGTTTTTTATTCATAGAAGATTGCCAGACAACTAGAACATGGCACAAGTGAACTATTATCAGACTATAAAAAACATAAGTGATGATTTCGCCAATGCTTTCGAACATCTGTGCCCACTAAAATTGGACTGTTGGTCCAGGTTTTTCTAATAAAAAATGCTTTGCCGTCTGTGATGTTTTTGGCTGACGGCAAAGAAGGAGTTTGGCTGACGGCAAAGAATTGACGCCGTCCGTCAGGCCGTGGGTCTGTTAGGTCGCTTTTTTTGCCATGTGGCTGGTCTCGCAGACGGCAAACACAATTGCCTGACGGCAAAATCTTTGTCGTCATCCCGATGAAAAGCTGACGGCAAAGTATCTCTTTGCCGACTAGGCTTTGCCGTCTATGTTTGCCGTCTGCCAGCTGACGACAAACTCTTTGCCGTCTGTAATATGGTCTTTGTCGTCTGTACATGCCTGACGGCAAACTTGCTGATTCCTGTAGTGCTACTAAGTTGACGGGGACGGAGGGCTTTGTCAACTTAGTCAATATGCACGATTCTAGCTCCAGTGACCGTACAATGTCCATCCAATGGCAGTAGTGCTTCTTCAACCTCTGGTCTTCTTGCTCCAGCCGCCCAAACCAGCGCCGGTCGTGCCTCGTGCTCCTGCCTCCCGTGGCCGGCTGCGATGCGGCGGAGGCCTCACCGCCCCCTACTACTCCCACCGCTGGCCAGGCCATCCCTCTGTTATTCTGCGGCGACGGCAGCCTGACACCGCAGTGAACCAGTGAACCCTCATACTCCTCTACGCGTGGGCATCCACTGCCACATGTTCCCCGGCTCCACATCGTCCCCTTCATAGGCCTCGTCGTCGTCCACCGCCCTGGTGCTCTCGGCGCGGCATGGTCAACATGGTCAAGGAACGACTTCCATCGGAAGAGTACTGTAAGTGGAGAGGCTGACAGTTGGGACCCACTGGACGGGCCACCGTATTTGGCAAAAAAACCATTTCCCCCCTGACTGCTGGGACCCATCGGACGGGCCACCGTATTTCGCTAAAAAACGTTCACCACACGGTCAACTCGGACCCACCGGAAGTGCCGCCTTATTACACAAAAAAATGAATACTCCCCCTACTAGTTGGGACCCACCTTGGTGGGTGGCTGACTTGTGGGCCTACTAAGTTGATGGGGACTGAGTGCTTTGTCAACTTAGTCAATATGAACGATTCTAGCTCCAGTGACCGTACGATGTCCATCCAACGGTCGTAGTGCTTCTTCAACCTCTCGTCTTCTTGCTCCAGCCGCCCAAAGCAGCGCCGGTCGTGCCGCATGCTCCTGCCTCTCGTGGCCGGCTGTGCTACCGCGGCGGCCTCATCGCCCCTACTATTCCCACCGCTCGCCAGGCCCTGTGGCGACGGCAGCCTCACACCGCAGCTGAACCAGCGAACCCTCGTACTCCTCTCCGCGCGGGCTTCCACTACCGCGTCTTCCTCGGCTCCGCGTCGTCCCCTTCCCAGGCCTCGTCGTTGTTCACTGCCTTGGTGCTCTCGGCGCGGCGTGGTCAACGTGGTCAAGGAACGACTTCCATCGGAAGAGTACTGTACGTGGAGAGGCTCACAGCTGGGTCCACGGCCACAGCAAGGAAGTGCCTCCTTATTACGCGCAAAATAATAATTCCTACGTGACATTGGGGACCCATCGGACGGGCCACCATATTTCGCGAAAAAAATGTTCCCCCCTAACTGCTAGGACCCACCAGCTACATCTTCGCACGCAAGGAAGTGCGTCTGGGCAAAAAAATGATTCGCCCCCCTGACTGTTGGGACCCACCATCTACATCTTCGCACGCAAGGAAGTGCTTGACAGTCGGGACCCACCTAGTCGAAACGTACGTAGTGTTGTCAGTCTGGTCGCGAACGTGTACGTACATACTGGTCGATGTAGAGGCGCGCACGTGTCGGAGCAGAGGCGCGCACGTGTCGTAGCAGAGGCGCGCACGTAGCATGTACACGTACGTACAGCGGCCAGGGTGCAAGAAAGTAAATACGGCCACGTACGTACATACGGGCGTTGTCTCGAACGCCTACTCACGCATACGTACGGCCAGGGCTCGTGTACATGGCTGGGTCGAAATGGAGAAACAGCGTCGTCGTCGTGTTCATGGGGAGCCAACCGGCTGGGTCGGAACGGAATGCATCGTCGTGTTCATCGGGAGGGCTTGGACGGAACATCCGATGGAAATGGGGCCTGGCGTACCGCAAAATGGAGGAAACGGCCTTGTGTTCGACCGACCACGTTCGAAACGGGATCCTGTTCATCGGGAGGGGTCTGGCGTACCGCAAAACGGAGGAAACGGACCTCCTACGATCGAAACGGGGGTACTGTTGATAGGGAGGGGTGTGGCGTACCGCAAAACGGAGGAAACGGACCTCCTACGGTCGAAACGGGGGTCCTGTTGATAGGGAGGGGTGTGGCGTACCGCAAAACGGAGTAAACGGACTTGTGTTGGAGCGCTACGGTCGAAACGGGGATCCTGTTCATCGAGAGGGGTGTGGCGTACCGCAAAACGGGACTCCACGGGATACTGTTCATCTCCATCGTCGCCCCCTCCAGCCTCCACGGGCTACTGTTCATCCACCGTCGACCTCCTCCAGCCTCCACCTGCAACTGTTCAGCCTCCACCGCGCGCTACTCCACCGGCTACTGTTCAACCAGCCCTCTCCACATGCTCTAGTTCAACCACCCCTCCACGATCTACTATTCATCCAGCCCTCCACCGTCTACTGTTCATCCTGCCCTCCACTGGGTGGTCCTGTTCATCCAGCCCTCCACGGGGTCCTGTTCATGCAACCCCAACCGGCTCGATCGATCGAGGTCATGTTCATCCAGAGGCAACACCACGGGGCCCTGTTCATCCACCCCCACCGGGAACTGTTCATCCAACCCCCCCAGCAACGCTCACTGTTCATGCAGAGGCAGCATCGATCGGCTTCAGTTAGCAGCAGTAGCGAAGGAATCGCTCGATCGGGTTCAGTTAACAGCCATCGATCGATCGCTCGGGTTAAGTAACGCGTAGCCTGCAGCGCAATCGCTCGGGTTCGGTTAGAGCCCAATGCCTCGCTCGGGTTCAGTTAGAACCCAACGCCTCGCACCCACGCGCGTGCGTGTACGAGAGAAATGCACATCGCTCGGCCCCGACCACCCACAGTAATCGGGAACACCCTGATATTTTCCTTGTCCCCGCTTCTACCACGGTTTTCTCCATCATGGACGGCCCAAAGAATGTCATGCAGCTGCGTCTCCGGCCCGCCTAGGACAAAAAGCCCATTTTTTCATGATTTTTTGTCATAGAAGTAGGACCCCACCACATCGATGATGATACCGTGTTTTGTCACAATTATTGTCTAGAAGTGTCATAAGTATGACAGAAAAAAAATCGTTTGGCACAAAATGTCACGGATGTGTCTTTTTTTTTGTAGTGGTGATGGATCCCCCTTCGGCGTAGCTCTGGAACAAGCCCCAAGATGGGATCTCGCGGGAACAGAAGGTTGCGGCGGTGGAATTAGGGTGCTAGTGTTTATCCCTCTACTAAAAATAGCAAATGATGTTAGATAGGGTTGAAAGTTGAAGACGTGGCTCTGAATGGTGCATACTAAACGCGCAAAAAGTCTGGAGTTGAAATAACTATATAAAAAATTAAATTCCTTTGTAACAGATGAGTTTTCGTCCGAAACCTTGATACTTTGAAAGAGATTGTCTAGTTTGGACACGAAGTGCATCCAATTTTGGCCGTTACCCTCTCTAACTTTTTGCACATGCTATGTTGGTGAAATGATGATTCCATGCCAACTTTCAAACTTTTAAGAGTTCATTTGTAGTGCTTTTCAATTTCAGGGTCATTTAGCTCAAAAAATCATTAAATGCATGAAAAATAGCAAATGATGTCAGATAGGGTTGAAAGTTGAGGACGCGGCTTTCAATGGTGCATACTGAACGCACAAAATGTCTGGAGTTGTAATAAGTTATTAAAAATGAAGGAGAGGCGCTATGCGCACCTGCACGTTGTTTAGCTTCAGGCCTATGCATAGGAAGTATGTTAGACTTAGATGTGATTTTCACATGCTATATGATGCTATCTTTGTGCTTCAATCTTATCTTTCATGTGAGCATCATTGAATTCTCAAGCCCATCTTAATGGCTATAAAGAAAGAGCTTGTTGGGAGGCAACCCGATTTTATTTTCTTTGCTTTTACTTCTGTTTAGGAATAAATATTGCATCTAGCCTCTGTTTAGATGTGGTTTTGTGTTTTAATTGGTGTTCGTGCCAAGTAGAACCTTTGGGAAGACTTGTGTGAAGTTTATGTGATCATGTTGTAAAAAACAGAAACTTTAGCGCTCACGAGATTGGCTGTCATTTTTTACTGGAGAGTGCTTTTTAGTTGATTCTTTTTGCAGATGATTAATAGACAAATTCCTCACGTCCACCAATTTATTTCAATTTTTTTAGAGTTACAGAAGTATTCGAAAGTTACAGATTACTACAGATCGTTCTGTTTTTGACAGATTCTGTTTTTTCGTGTGTTGTTTGCTTATTTTGATGAATCTATGAGTAGTATCGGGGTGTATGAATCATGTAGAAGTTGGAATACAGTAGGTTTAACACAAATATAAAGAAATAATGAGTTCATTCCAGTACCTTTGAGTGGTGGTTTGTTTTCTTATACTAACAGAGCTCACGAGATTTTTGGCTAAGTTTTGTGTTGTGAAGTTTTCAAGTTTTGAGTGTGGATTCGATGGACTATGGAACAAATAGTGGAAAAATCCTAAGCTTGCTGATGCCCAAGGAACTCCAAGGTAAAATTCAAGGACAACCAAAACCCTAAGCTTGGGGATGCCCCGGGAAGGCATCCCCTCTTTCGTCTTCGTCTATCGGTAACTTTACTTGAGACTATATTTTTATTCACCACATGATATGTGTTATGCTTGGAGAGTCATGTATGATTTGAGTCTTTGCTTTTTAGTTTGACACAATCATCCTTTCTGGACACACCTTTTGAGAGAGATACAAATAAATTGGAATTTATTAGAATACTCTATGTGCTTCACTTATATCTTTTGAGCTAGATAGTTTTGCTCTAGTGCTTCACATATATCTTTTAGAGCATGGTAGTGGTTTTATTTTGTAGAAATTATTGATCTCTCATGCTTCAGTTATATTATTTTGAGAGTCTTTTAGAACAGCATGGTAATGTGCTTTGGTTATAAAATTAGTCCTAATATGATAGGCATCCAAGATGAGTATAGTAAAAACTTTCACATAACATGCATTGAATACTATGAGAAGTTTGATGCTTGATGGTTGTTTTGAGATATGAGGATCGTGATATTAGAGTCATGCTAGTAGAGTAGTTGTGAATTTAAGAAGTTCTTGTGTTGGGGTTTGCAAGTTCCGCAGCATGCACGTATGGTAACCGTTGTGTGACAAATTTGAAGCATGAGGTATTTCATTGAGTGTCATCCTTTTTGTGGAGGTCGGGATCGCGCGATGGTTAACTTCTACCAACCCTTCCCCTAGGAGCATGCGTGTAGTACTTTGTTTTGATGACTTGTAGATTTTTGCAATAAGTATGTGAGTTCTTTATGAATAATGTTGAGTACATGGATTATACGCACTCTCACCCTTCCAACATTGCTAGCCTCTCTTGTACCGCACAAGTCTCACCGGTACCCTACACACACCTTATACCTTCCTCAAAACAGCCACCATACCTACCTATCATGGCATTTATGTAGCCATTCCGATATATATCGCCATGCATCCTTTCACTGTTCCATTTGCTATGACACGCTTCATCATTGTCATATTGCCATGCATGATCATGTAGTTGACATTGTATTCGTGGCTAGGCCACCATGCATAATTTTTCATACATGTCACTCTTCATTCATTGCACATCTCGGTACACCGCCGGTGGCATTCATATAGAGTCATACTTTGTTCTAGTATCGAGTTGTAATATCGAGTTTTAAATCAATATAAGTGTGATGATCATCATTATTAGAGCATTGTCCCAACGAAAAGAAAAAAAAGAAGGAAAGGCCAAAGAGAAAAAAAGGCCCAAAAAACAAAGAAGAAAAAAGAAGAAAAAAAGCAAAAAAGTAAAAAAGAAAGGACAATGCTACTATCTTTTTCCACACATGTGCTTCAAAGTAGCACCATGATCTTCATGATAGAGAGTCTCTTGTTTTGTCACTTCCATATACTAGTGGGAATTTTCATTATATAACTTGGCTTGTATATTCGAATGATGGGCTTCCTCAAATGCCCTAGGTCTTCGTGAGCAAGCAAGTTGGATGCACACCCACTTAGTTTCTTTTGTTGAACTTTCATACATTAATAGCTCTAGTGCATCCGTTGCATGGCAATCCCTACTCACTCACATTGATATCTATTGATGGGCATCTCCATATCCCATTGATATGCCTAGTTGATGTGAGACCATCTTCCTCTTTTTCTTCTCCACAACCACCACTCTATTCCACATAGTGCTATGTCCATGGCCCACGCTCATGTATTGCGTGAAATTTGAAAAAGTTTGAAAAAATTTAAGTATGAAACAAGTGCTTGGCTGAAACCGGGGTTGTTCATGATTTGAGTATTTTGTGTGACGAAGATGGAGCATAGCCTAACTATATGATTTTGTAGGGATGAACTTTCTTTGGCCATGTTATTTTGAGAAGACATGATTGCTTTGTTAGTATGCTTGAAGTATTACTATTCTTATGTCCATATAGACTTTTTTCTTGAATCTTTCGGATCTGAACATTGATACCACAATAAAGAGAATTACATTGAGACTTATGTTGGTTAGCATTCCACATCAAAAATTCTGTTTTTATCATTTACCTACTCAATGACGAGTAGGAATTAAGCTTGGGGATGCTTGATACGTCTCCAATGTATCTATAATTTTTTATTGTTCCATTCTATTATATATTCTGTTTTGGATGTTTAGTGGGACAATATCATGGAACAATAAAAAATTATAGATATGTTGGGGACGTATCAGTTCTTATTTGTTTGTGCAGGTGCGAGGGACTCGCGCGTGGTCTCCTACTGGATTGATACCTTGGTTCTGAAAAACTGAGGGAAATACTTACGCTATTGTGCTGCATCACCCTTTCCACTTCGGGGGAATACAACGCAAGCTCGAGAAGTAGCACGCAACTCCTCCTCCCGGCACTCCTCGATCTCCGCCGTCTCCTGCATCTGGAGCTCCCGCTCGACGACCTCATGAGGAAGCATGTGCTCCATGGCCACCGCCGCCTTTTCAGATGTGGGTTGCATGTTGTAGTCCGATGTGGCCAGAAATATCTTGGCGTGTGCATCCTCGATCTTGGCGTGGATGGCCTTGACCCAGGCCAGGGCGACATCAGCGGCACGGACGACAGCTCGAGCACTCTCGGTGTCTGCTGCAGCCGTTGCAGCAGCAGCTGCAGCCGTCTCGGCTGCTGCAGCTACCCTGTTGGCTGCCGCAGACCCCCTCTCGGTGGAAGCGACCGCACTCAATGCGGATGTGGCAGCACTCTCGGCCTAGGCGGCGGCGCTCTCGGCGCAGGCGGCGGCGCTCGGGGGGGACGCGACCATCGTACGGGCCTTCACGAACCGTTTCCACGGCGTCATCTTTGCAAGAAGGTGGCGCGGGAATGGGGATTGGGATTCATGGATTCGGGGGTTGTCGGCACTAGAGCAGACGAGCCTGTGAAGCTTAAGGAGGGAGACTTAAAGAGACCTAGATATTTTCATCGTAAACGGTTCCTAGAAAACAATTGTGTGTGATATTGTAGATATTTTTTATTAGCTGTGAAAGACGAATCTGGAGTAAAGTGCCAACAGATGGTGTTTTAAATGAACGAGAAATTTTGTAGTACTAATACAACTATCATGTCAAAATTTTGAAAATTTCAGGGGTCATTTGACCTTTTAAAACATTTAAGTGATTTTCTAGCCATTTAATGACCGTAATTGAAATTTGAACTACATGTACATGCAACAACTAACCATAACAGTTTGAAAACTCATATTTCGTGTACTTGTGTGCGATTTAATTCCATGTGAAGTAAATTGGAAGGAATTTTCAAACATATTGGTCTAACGGCTAGGACACAATTAAGCATGGAGTGACATGGCATTTTAATTCCAAAAAAAATCAGAAACACATGAAACCTTGGTTGATGTAATGTCATGCCACCAAAATAATGTGGTAAAAAAATTGGCATGTTTGACGAAAGTTTGGACACACACCCCTCACAAACCGGAGCGACTCACTAGAAGGCTCGTGGTTCCGAGAGGGAACAATGCATGTTTGATGACGAACGGGAGATAGCTTCCTCTTACGGCCTTCAATTTTTTTCTACGTCTAACGTGCATTGCTACAACTGTAATGTGAATTTTTTAAAAACTCTAGGGGTCATTTGACCTTTTAAAGTCATTTAAGTGATTTTTTAGCCATTTAATGACCGTAATTGAATTTTGAACTATATCTACATGCAATGCCTAACCAAAACGGTTTGAAAAGTCATATCTATGTAGTTCTGTGCGAGTTAATTCTATGTGCACTAAATTAGAAGGAATTTTCAAACATATTGTTCTCTCGACATGGACACATGCATACGTATGCATGGAGTGACATGACATTTTAATTCCAAAAAATGAAAAAATGATCAGAAAAACATGAAACCTTGCTTGATGTAATGTCATGCCACCAAGATGATGTAATGTCATGCCACCAACATAATATCGAGTTGTAATGGAAGTGTGATGATCATCATTATTAGAGCATTGTCCCATGGGAGGAAAGGCTAAATCTATAAAGCCCCTCCGCAAAAAAAAAGAAATAAAGGCCAAAGAAAAAAAGAAAGGCCCAAAAAAAGGAAAGAAAAAAGGGACAATTGCTACTATCTTTTTTTCCACACTTGTGCTTCAAAGTAGCACCATTTTCTTCGTTGTAGAGAGTCTCATGTTTAGTAACTTTCACATACTAGTGGGAATTTACATTATAGAACTTGTCTTGTATATTCCAACAATTGGCTTCCTCAAATGCCCTAGGTCTTCGTGAGCAAGCAAGTTGGATGCACACCCACTAGTTTCTTTTGTTGATCTTTCATTCATATTTAGCTCTAGTGCATCCATTGCATGGCAATCCCTACTCACTCACATTGATATCTATTGATGGGCATCTCCATAGCCCGTTGATACGCCTAGTTGATGTGAGACTATCTCCCTCCTTTTTGTCTTCTCCACAACCACCTCTATTCCACCCATAGTGCTATATCCATGGCTCACGCTCATGTATTGCGTGAAAGTTGAAAGGTTTTAAAAGATAGAGTATGAAAACAAATGCTTGGCTGAAATCGGGGTTGTGCATGATATGAATATTTTGTGTGATGAAGAGGGAGCATAGCCAAACTATATGATTTTGTAGGGATAACTTTCTTTAGCCATAGTATTTTGAGAAGACATGATTGCTTTGTTAGTATGCTTGAAGTATTGTTATTTCTTAATGTCAATATAGACTTTATCTTGAATATTTCAGATCTGAACATTCATGCCACAATTAAGAGATCTACATTGAAAAACTATATTGGTTAGCATTCCACATCAAAAATTCTTTTTTTATCATTTACCTACTCGAGGACGAGCAGGAATTAAACTTGGGGATGCTTGATATGTCTCCAACGTATCTATAATTTTTGATTGTTCCATGCTATTAATTATGAAGTCTTGGATGTTTAATGGGCTTTATCATTCACTTTTATATCATTTTTGGGACTAACCTACTAACCCAAAGGCCCAGTCCAGATTGCTATTTTTTGCCAGTTTCAGGGTTTTGCAGAAAAAGAATATCAAACGGAGTCCAAACGGAATGAAACCTTCGTGAGAGATATTTTTGGAGAAGATCTCGCACGCGGAGCTTGAGAACCACGTCAGGGGATCAAGGGGTGGCCCACGACTAGGGCGCGCCCCCTGCCTCGTGGCCCCCTCGAGCGTCCCCCGGTGCCCTCCTTCTTCCTATATAAGTCTACGTACCCCAGAACCTCCGTGAACAGAGAGAAAACCCTAATTCCACCGCCGTACATTTTGTTCCCGTGAGATCCCATCTTGGAGCCTGTTTCGGAGCTCCACCGGAGGGGGGTCCATCACGGAGTTCATCATCATCATCATCATCATCACCCTCGCCATGAGTTGTGAGTAGTTTACCACAGACCTTCGGGTCCATAGCTAGTATCTAGATGGCTTCTTCTCTCTCTTTGGATCTCAATACAAAGTTCTCCTCGGTCTTCGAGGAGATCTATTCGATGTAATCTCTTTTTGCGGTGTGTTTGTCGAGATCCGATGAATTGTGAGTTTATGATCAAGGTTATCTATGAATGATATTTGGTTCTTCTCTGAACTTTTTATGTGTGCTCATAATATCCTTGCAAGTCTCTTCGAATTATTGGTTTGGTTTGGCCTACTAGATCTATAGTTCTTGCAATGGAGAAGTGCTTGGCTTTGGGTTCAATCTTGTGGTGTCCTTTCCTAGTGACAGTGGGACAGCAAGGCACATATTGTATTGTTTCCATCAAGGATAAAATGATGGGGTTTATATCATATTGCTTGAGTTTATCCCTCTACATCATGTCATCTTGCTTAAGGCGTTACTTTGTTCTTATGAACTCAACACACTAGATGCATGCTGGATAGCGGTCGATGTGTGGAGTAATAGTAGTAGATGCAGGTAGGAGTCGGTCTACTTGTCTCGGACGTGATGTCTCTATACAATGATCATGCCTAGATAGTCTCATAATTATTCGCTTTTCTATCAATTGCTCGACAGTAATTTGTTTACCCGCCGTAGAATATCGCTATCATGAGAGAACCACTAGAGAACATTATGGCCCCCAGGTCTATTCTCAACATATCAATCTACATCTACTTTACTTTTACCGCTTTTATTGCTGTCCTTATAAACTAAAAATACCAAAAATATGAACTATCATCTCTATCAGATCTCACTTTTGTAAGTGACCGTAAAGGGATTGACAACCCCTTCTCGCATTGGATGCGAAGTTCTTATTTGTTTGTGCAGGTGCGAGGGACTCGCGCATGGTCTCCTACTGGATTGATACCTTGGTTCTCAAAAACTGAGGGAAATACTTACGCTACTGTGTTGCATCTCCCTTTCCTCTTTGAGGGAATACAACGCAAGCTCGAGAAGTAGCAAGAAAAATTTCTGGCGCTGTTGCCGGGGAGGCTTACGCAAAAGTCATATAACAAGTACCTATCACAAACCCTTATCCTTCGCATTACATTTATTTGCCTCTCGTTTTCCTCTCCCCACTTCACCCTTGCCATTTTATTTGCCCTTCTTCCGCCGTGTGTTTATCGTTTGCTTGCTTCTTGCTTGCTCTTGTGCTGCTTGCTTGCTTGTCATCATGTCTTGCACACCTATCATTATCAACACTCCCGAGAGTGAGGTCCTCAACTTTAAACAAATGGAGGAATAAAACTTAAAAGATGCATGGTATAGAATTTGCAATGCTCAAAATAGATCCAATAGGAAGCTTTCCACTTTCGTGCTTCTTTGCAATTTTTATGTTGGCATAACTTCGTGGAACAGATTTATCCTAGACACCAATATTGGAGGGAATTTCTTGGGTAGCCACACCGTTGATTCTTATAATGCCATGACTAAATTATTTGGCTCACCACCTCTTATGGTTAATGGGACCGTTTTAACATTGGAGCATTTATGCAAAGGTTAGAAATAATTGAAAACAAAGTTGCTACGGTAGAATTGGTAGAGAACTTGGATAGAAAAATCCATAATGAAATCACCCAATATGGATCGAAGGTAGGAGTTGTTCTGAAAAATCTTAAGGAAAAGGAGCCCATAGTTAAAGAAAAGCTAGATCAAGATTCGACTAGAATCAATAAGCTTGAGGATATTATCACTAGTGTGGGTTCTGGTCTTTCCGCTATAAAAACTACTCCAAATACCTCTACCACTAAATTATCCAAGTTCATGTATGTCCCTAAAGACAAAGGTGAAACGTCTAGAATTGCGGATCTCAAATCCATAAGTGTTCACCCTAATTTTCTTACTTTTGCAAGAGACCCTTTTGACACTTTAGAATTTCTTGATTTCTTACCCAAGAGTTTTATTATTCATAGGGACAAAGAAGTGTCCAAGAATCATAAGGGCTTAATCAAAGAATTGCCTTCCAAAGATGGCAATACATAGACTTATCTTGTATCGTGCCTAGCTAGGGGCGTAAAACGATAGTGCTTGTTGGGAGGCAACCCAATTTTATGTTTTTGTTTTTGTTTTTGTTGCTGTTAGGGAATAAATATTGCATCTAGCCTCTGATTAGATGTGGTTTCATGTTTTTTTTAGTGTTTGTGCCAAGTAGAACCTTTGGGAAGACTTGTGTGAAGTTTTACGTGATCTTGCTGTGAAAAACAGAATCATTAGCGCTGGATAAAGTGGTCTTCAGATTTTACTGGAGCGTGCTTTTTAGTTGATTATTTTTGCAGATGATTGGTAGAAAAATTCCACAAATTTACCAATTTAGTTTGAAATTGTTGGAGTTCCAGAAGTAGGCGAAATCTGCAGATTACTATAGACTGTTCTGTTTTTGACAGATTCTGTTTTTCGTGTGTTGTTTGCTTATGTCGATGCATCTATGAGTAGTATTGGAGGATATGAACCATAGAGAAGTTGTAATACAGTAGGTTTAACACCAATATAAACAGAGAATGAATTCATTGCTGCACCTTTGAGTAGTGGTTTGCTTTCTTATACTAACGGAGCTCACAAGAATGTTTGTCTAAGTTTTGTGTTGTGAAGTTTTCAAGTTTTGAGTATTGCTTTGATGGACTATGGAACAAAGAGTAGCAAAGGCCTAAGCTTGGGAATGCCCATGGCACCCCAAGTAAATTCAAGATAATCAAAAGCCTAAGCATGGGGATGCCCCGGGAAGGCATCCCCTCTTTCGTCTTCATCCATCGGTAACTATACTTAGAACTATATTTTTATTCGCAACATGATATGTGTTTTTCTTGGAGCGTATTGTATAATTTGAGTCTTTGCTTGTTATTTTGACACAATCATCCTTGCTGGACACACCTATTTCATAGAGTTAAATATGTGCTAGAAATTGTTAGAACACTCTATGTGCTTCACTTATATCTTTTGAGTTGAATAGTGTTTGCTCTAGTGCTTCACTTATATCTTTTAGAGCACGGTGGTGGTAATATTTTGTAGAAATCTTTGAACTCTCATGCTTCACTTATATATATTTGAGAGTCTATTAAAACAGCATGGTAATGTGTTTAGGCTAAAGAAACTAGTCTTCACATGATAAACATCCAATGTCAATGTAGTAAAAAAATTCACACCAAGTGCATTGAATAGAATGAGATGTTGGATGCTTGATAATTGTTTTGAGACATGAGGATAGTGATATTAGAGTCATGATAGTGGAGTTACTATGAAATTGAGAAATACTTGTGTTAAGGTTAGTGATTCCCGTAGCATGCACGTATGGTGAACCGTTATGTGACGAAGTTAGAGCATGAGGTATTTGTAGAGTGCCAACATTTGTGTGGAGGTCAGGGGCGCGCGATGGTTAACTCCTACCAACCTCCCCCCTAGGAGTATGCGTTGATTGCTTTGTTTTGATGACTCGTAGATTTTTGCAATAAGTATATGAGTTCTTATAAATAATGTTGAGTCCATGGATTATAAGCACTCTCACCCTTCCACCTTTGCTAGCCTCTCTTGTACCGTGCAACTTTCGCCGGTACCATAAACCCACTATATATCCTTCCTCAAAACAGCCACCATATTATTCCTCAAAACAGCCACCATACCTACCTATCATGGCATTTCCATAGCCATTCCGAGATATATTGCCATGCAACTTTCCACCGTCCGTTCATATGACACGCATCATATTGTCATATTGCCATTGCACGATCATGTAGTTGACATCGTATTTGTGGCATGGAAACCATGCATAATTTTTATACATGTCACTCTTGTTTCATTGCACATACCGGTACACCGCCGGAGGCATTCATATAGAGTCATACTTTGTTGTTGTAGTATCGAGTTGTAATATCGAGTTGTAACGGAAATGTGATGATCATTATTATTAGAGCATTGTCCCATGGGAGGAAAGGCTAAATCTATAAAGCCCCAAGAAAGAAAGGCCAAAGAAAAAAAGAAAGGCCCAAAAAAAAGGAAAGAAAAAAAGGGACAATTGCTACTATCTTTTTTTCCACACTTGTGCTTCAAAGTAGCACCATGTTCTTCGTTGTAGAGAGTCTCATGTTTAGTCACTTTCATATACTAGTGGGAATTTTCATTATAGAACTTGGCTTGTATATTCCAACGACGGGCTTCCTAAAATGCCCTAGGTCTTCGTGAGCAAGCAAGTTGGATGCACACCCACTAGTTTCTTTTGTTGAGCTTTCATTCATATTTAGCTCTAGTACATCCGTTGCATGGCAATCCCTACTCACTCACATTGATATCTATTGATGGGCATCTCCATAGCCCGTTGATACGCCTAGTTGATGTGAGACTATCTCCCTCCTTTTTGTCTTCTCCACAACCACCTCTATTCCGCCCATAGTGCTATATCCATGGCTCATGCTCATGTATTGCGTGAAAGTAGAAAGGTTTGAAAAGATAGAGTATGAAAACAAATGCTTGGCTGAAATCGGGGTTGTGCATGATATGAATATTTTGTGTGATGAAGAGGGAGCATAGCCAGACTATATGATTTTGTAGGGATAACTTTCTTTAGCCATAGTATTTTGAGAATACATGATTGCTTTGTTAGTATGCTTGAAGTATTGTTATTTCTTATGTCAATATAGACTTTTATCTTGAATCTTTCAGATCTGAACATTCATACCACGATTAAGAGAATTACATTGAAAAACTATATTGGTTAGCATTCCACATCAAAAATTCTTTCTTTATCATTTACCTACTCGAGGACGAGCAGGAATTAAGCTTGGGGATGCTTGATACATCTCCAACGTATTTGTCGGGGGAAACTGTCCACCACGAACACCTATGGGACCGGAGCCCCTTGTACGTTGCGGTAAGGGAGCGGAGGGAGCACAAAGAGCGGATCGAGGTGCGCACGCGGGCAGTTTACCCAGGTTCGGGCCGCGCGGACGCGTAAAACCCTACTCCTGCTTAGATTGTATTGAGTTCTTGGGCTCGGGAGCTTGAAGAACTAGCTACACCGAGCAAGAGAGCTGTCTAGGTTCCGAACCCTTTCTACGTTGTGCATGGGCCTCCTTTTATAGCTCAAGGGGTCACCGACAGGTGTCAACGTAGAGGAGGGTAAAAATGTAACTTTGGTGGTAGTTGTAACAGTGCGGGAATAGTGTGTGAACAGTGGATGAACAGTGGTCATCACCTAACTTTGACAGTGGGGGACAAGGGCATTAAATGCCCGTCACCGTCGACCCCAAAAGCACCCATCCATGCGTCTCCGTTCGACACGGCGGTAGCCTCGTCACCGTGGCTCGCCACCGCGTCCCCCAGGCTGCACAGCCATCCGCCACGCGTCCCTGGAAGGGCCCCAGGGCGACGCGTGGGCGGATGAGCTGGAGCGCGGGCACACAGCATGAGTTCCCCCCGGCAAGCACCTTGCCGGGGCCTTGACCTTGCCGGGCCCTGAAGCTTGTCGCTCCCGGGGCCCTGCCGGGGCGCAGGGTGCGCCGAGGCATGCCTTCTGAAATACAGTCTTCTGGTCTTCCTGGCAAGCTCCTCTTGCCAGGGTCTTGTGTTAATGTGATAGTCTTGAGCCTGGAACGGCCTTCCCGGCAAGCTCCACTTGTCGGGGTCTTGATCTTCTGTCTTGTATACTTTGTTTTTGAATGGCTTAATAAGGACCGGAAAGGTTTCCGGCAAGCGCGTGGTGAGCCCTGCCGCGGGAAGCTGCTACTGCCCGTGCACAAGTTGGGGTATTAAGGTACCCCTATCTTAGTACACCGACAGGAGCCCCCGGGCCTGGGCCACACACGGTGCCGAGCGCTGTTGGGCCAGGCCCAAAACAGTGCACGGGCACGCGCGGCCCACGGCGAGCCGTAGATTCCCTTCCGCATCCGCCGCGCCCCTTCCTAACGGCACGCGTCGATTGCGGCGTCGTGGGAGAGATCGTGGCCTCGTTCTTTAATGGGAAATGCGGAGCGTCCCCCACTCCCCCCTTAAAAGCAGAGGAAGCAGGGGCAGTTTCCCTCCTTCGCTTTCATTGCGTCTTCAACCTCCAGAAATCCCCCGCTGCTCTGCTGCTCTTTGCCTCCACCCCTCCTCCGCCGTCTTCCGCATCCGCGGCGCCGTCGAGCTCCTCGCCCCTTCCCTCGCCGCCTCCGCCATGGCTCCGAAGAGCGAGAAGGCGAAAGCGGAGAAAGCCAAGAGGGAGAAGTCCGAGCAGGCGGCGAAGCTTGCCACTCCGCGGAAGAGGAATGTGGTCTTCGCGCCGAGGCTCAGCGCGAGGGAACTGTGGAACAAGTACTACCTTTTCTGGGCCAAGGAGACCAAAGCTCATCCCCGGACCAGAGTCTACCCCGCCGTCGCCAGAGATCTGTTTCTCGGCGGGTATTTCTTCTTCGTTGTCTTCTTTCACTGCGGCCTGTGCCCTCCGTTCTCGGAGTTTTTCTGTGACATTATGAACACATACGGCCTCCACCTCCTAGACTTCACCCCCAACGCCATCCTTACGATGGCGGTTTTCGCACATCTGTGCGAAAACTATGTAGGGATCTATCCCAATGTAGCGCTCTTTCGCCATTTCTTCATGCCTAGAGTAGAGGCTGGCGCTCCCCTCTCCGGCGGAATCTCCTGGATCTTCCGATTAAACAAGAAGGACTCATATCTGAAAGGAGAGCTCCGCGGCAAGTGGGAAGAATGGCGCGCAGATTGGTGTTGGGTAGTGGAGGACCAGCCGGAGCCTTTTACTGCGCCGCGCACAACAGCCATAGTGCGCGGCAGAGACTGGAGCGAGTTGGCCCCGGAGGATGGCAAGCTCAACATCGCCCTTATCATGATTCTTCGTCTCCGGGTAGCTAAACTGACCATCGGAGAGGTAGGGGCATATTTCCTCCACCGCCACATTGCCCCTTTACAAGAAAGGAAAAGGCCAGCATGGGAGTTTGGCAATGCGGCGGACATTATGAGGCTGCGCCCGGGATTGAACTTCAACTTCACGGCTTTGGAGCTGAAGGGGATGGTCCGGGAGCTTTTCAAGCACGACCCGGCCCATCCGGAGTGGTTTAGATCTCCCCGGGGAGTGGTGCCGCTGTGCAACAGCACTGCCCGGGACTCCTTGCGCGCGGCGATGCCCGCGTGTGACTCCCACGGCGTCGACCCCACCTGGATAGAGCCTCCGCCGGACGCGATACTGAGTTTCTTCGATAACTTGGTCGAGGTACCGAAGAACACCGAGGAGAACAAGGGTCTCACCCGGGCCACCACGGAGCGGGATATAGCCTATATAGCTTCCCGGATGGAAGAGGCCGCCGCAGCCGCAGCGGCTGGAGACTTCGGATTCACCGTCGACGAGGCAGATGCTGCGGACGCGTCGTGCCAAGCAGAGGAGGCAGAGATCCGCAGACTGCTCAAGCTTCCACCCGATGAGCTTGCCAGGGTTCCTTCCCTGAGGTATGACGGGATTCCCGGGATTGTGAGCGAGGCCGCCGCCGCAGGAGGCGAGGTTGCCGGAGGGAGCAGAGGTGTCGGAGGGAGCGGAGCCACCGGAGGGAGCGGGGCCGCAGGGCAGGATGCTGGACCCAGCGGGCCCGCTGGGGAGGAGGAGGAAGACGGCGAGGCCGATGAAGACACCGGCGGGTCTCTAGGACTTGACGACGACGCCTCCTCGTCGTCGGAGAACTCCCCACCTCCGGCAAGTCCCAAGCAAGCGCCGGGGAAACGCCTCCGCAAGGCGGCTACAGCGACGAGGACGCAGGCGTCTCGACAGCAGCCTGCTCGCCGGGCGGCGCGCGCCACCAGAGCGAGCCAAGCCGCGATGGAGGCGCCCAGCGCACCAGCCGCGGCGGAGGCGCCCCACGCGCCAGCCGTGGCGGAGGCGCCCCGCGCACCAGCGCCAAGCGGAGGGGGATCCTCTCAGAGCGGAGCGGCTGCTCCGCCTGCTCCCCGGGCCCCGGCGCCAACGGAGGCTGGGTCTTCGCAGCCCACAGCCCCGGAGACCGCCAAGCACCCGAGGGAGCCTTCTCCTCCTGCTCCTCGCGCGGGAGCACCTCAGGTGGAGTTCGATTTCTCCGCCCTCAGCTCCGACGACGACGAGGAAGAGGAGTAAGCACTTATAACTTATAGCTTCTTCAATTCTGACTTGGTCTTTCTTTATGATTCTGATCTTGTTCTTGCTTTGATTTCAGGCCCCTGGCCCAGCGGATGGCGAAGCGGGCCAAGATCCCTGTGGTCGAGGTCGAGGATGACTCGCCCGTCGCGGCGACAGGGGACGCGTCGGCGACGAACTTGCCGGATCAACCTGCTGCTCCGAGGAGCAGCCCCCAGCGCAGCCCCCAGCGTAAGTCTGGTCTTGAATTTTCTGCTCGCCGGGCGCGCTTGAGGTTTTTACTTGTACTAACATCTTGTTGTCTTGTTTGTCTTGTGCAGAAATGGAGCCGCAGCTGCAGGAGCGCCCGGAGACTGCCTCCGACGAGCCACAGGCTCCTCCCTCCCCGCCAAGGGTAGACTCCCCGGTGAGGGAGAATGCTCCGACGAGGATGGGCACCCCGCCAAGGACGGGCTCCCCGCCAAGGGCGAGCAGCCCGACGAGGGCGACCACCCCGCCAAGGGAGGGCACGGGCGGCCCTCCGCCAGCAGGAGCCACCGCTCCACCGCCAAGGGAGGACTCTCCGGTGAGGGAGCCAGTCGTCGACGAAGTCCGCGAAGGTGAGCCTCGTAGCTTTGTCTTCTTGAACTTGTCTTTTTGGATATTTGCTTGATCGTTTCTTTTCTTCTTCTTCTGCTAGATCCTGCCGCGCCGGACCGGATGGAGACCGAGGCCACCGGCGAGGAGGGCGCGCAAGGCGACGGCGGCAACGCCACTGCCGCTGAGGGCATGGCAGGAGCCGACGAGCCTGCCGCGGAGGAGACTGCCCCGACCGCAGACGCTACGGCCGGGGAGGGAGAAGGCGACCACACTGCTGGCCCGGAGGCAGCAGGAGCGTCGAGCGCTGCACCGGCCGCCGACCCCTCCGCCGACAAGGAGCAGTCGGGCATCTACCTTGAGGCCCCCAATGGCGTCTTCATACAAGTGTCGTGCGGGTCCTCGTCGCGAGCCCCCGTGGAGGGAGAGACCTTTGATGGAGAGGTCCTCGCCTCCGCGGGGTTGAAGATCGTTGAAGCGCCTGGCGGGAGCGACGAGCCCGAAGAGGAGAAGCTGCTTCGCCGGCTCCTGGCCCTTTACCGAGCCAGGCAGGCGAAGCTGGACTCCCGGGAAGCCCTCACCGCCAAGGCTGGAGTAGACTTGGAGAAGCGCGCCGCGGAGCTCCGCGCCGCCAACCAGGCGGCCCTCCGCGACTTGGCGGAGGAGCGCGAAAGGCTTGCCGGAGAGCAGCAAGAGTTTCTTCTTGAGAAGGCTGAGGCCGAGGAGCAGCAGCGCTTGGCTGGTGAAGAGCTGTCCCGGCGAGAAGGAGCGCTCAACCAGCGGAAGGTTGAGCTCGACGCCCATGACGACGAGCTCACCGGCCGGGAGCAGGCTCTCGGCGGGGCCCTGAAGGAGGCAAAGGAAGCTGCTGCCGCCGCGGAAACCGCCAAGAGGGACCTAGAGCTCAAGGTGCAGCAACTGGAGCAGTACCTGAAGGCGAGCGAGGACAGAGTCACCGCGCTCAATATAGAGCGCGAGAAAGACGTCCATACCAACTCAGACCTCCAGGTACGCCTCTCCAAGAAGGGCGACGATCTTACCGCCGCCAAAGACTCAATCGCTGACTTGGAGTTGAAGGTCTCCACTTTGAAAGATTCACTCGACGCCGCCCGGGACCGCGAGACCAAACTGAAGGAGGAGCTCCGCAAGGAGCGGGAGCTGGTGGAGAGCGCTGCCACCTCCGCAAGCAACTTCAACCGGGCGGTGGAGCAATGGACGGAGGACCTGGTCACTTCCGCCGCCAACATCGACAAGGAGCTGATGGCGCTGAGGGTGGAGCACCTTGTGTACTCTCCGGACCCGAATCTCCCCCACAGCGCCAAGCTCAGTCTTTTCTTCAGGGGGATCGCGCCGGCACTCGCACGGCTGCAGGAGAAACTCCCCCCGCAGCTGGCTGAGGAGTCGCGCCAGCTCTGCGCGGGTACCTTGGAGCGCGTCTTGACGAAGATAGTCTACCGCAACCCTGGTATTAATCTTGTCAACGTCCTCCGCAGCTTGCCGGCCGACGCAGATCAGGAGGCACTGAAGGCACAGGTCGCCCACATCATCGCCAAGGTGAACAAGATCTCCAGGCGTGAAGGCGATCGCGTAGATTAGGCCTCTTTCTTTTTATTTCCTTTGCTGCTGCAAGGTGTGCCATGAACATGAATCTATTAGTCATTGCGACAAGCTACCTCTGTAATATATTATCTTATTTCTAAGCAATCAACGCATCGTTATCTCCCTTGCTTTTGGTCCTTCACTTTGTATGTTTTCAACCCTACGCTTCTAGGGGACTTGCCGGCAAGGGGCCCTTGCCGCGAGCGCTAAGTGCTGGACTCTTAGCAGCCTGCTGGCAAAGGCCTTACCGGCAAGTAACCTTGTCGCAGCTAGTCGCAACGCACTTAGTTTGCTGAGAGAACTCGAAAATGAAGCAAGGGCGCGACACTTGTCGCAGCTCACTTAAGTCGTTGAGCGTACTCGGAAACAAAGTAAGGGTGCGGCTAGCCACGGGTAGGTTCCTCCGCGCACAGGTTTACCTTACAAAGTGTGGTTGTTCAAGGAAGATAACCAAAATTTAAAAATTTGAACTGCTCAAATTCTGGTAACTTAGCTTTCATATGTTGCTTGTTTCCCCGACAAGGCTTCTCTTTCTTGAACAGCACTTGGTTCATCCTCCAT
>LR738712.1:96364247-96481367 GCA_902687465.1 Secale cereale
AAACTTGTGCGCGAGGAACATTCCTTCTGCTTAAGAGGGAAAGAAAAAGAAGAGGGAAAACAAGTATAGGGCCTTTCGGCGTGCTAATGCTTACCGGGTATGTGTGTTGCACACAAGATGCCAAACAATGCATGCGAATAACGAAGAAAAGCATGGAAAAGGCAAAAAGTGCAAAACACAAAAGCTTTACTGATGCACGGGGTCTGCGCCCGGCTTTGTACAAAGGATTACATGCAACGGCGGCAAGACTCGTACAAAAGGTGGTTGCCGGAGCGGATCTCGGCAACCGCGCCTTATGGGTGAAACTTGCGAAGATGCTCTATGTTCCAGGAGTTGCTCACCGGTAAGCCTTCTTCGGTCTCAAGGCGGACAGCGCCGGGCCTTGTGACTCGTCTCGCCCGATAAGGGCCTTCCCACTTCGGCGTCAACTTGTTGGAATTCTTGGCGGACTGAACACGCCGAAGAACAAGGTCGCCTTCCTCGAGACTCCTGGCTTTAACCTTGCGGCTATGATAGCGGCGCAAGGCTTGCTGGTATCGAGCAGCTCGTACAGCAGCCTGGAGACGTTCCTCCTCAAGGAGCAATGCATCATCTTGACGTATTTGCTCTTGCTCAAGATCATCATAAGCGAGCACTCGAGGAGATCCGTATACGAGTTCCGTGGGGAGAACTGCCTCTGCTCCATAGACTAGAGCAAAGGGTGTCTGTCCGGTGGCTCGACTTGGTGTCGTTCTGATTGACCAAAGAGCCGCCGGCAACTCCTCTAACCAGTTTCTTCCGCACTTGCGCAGCCTGTCGAAGGTTCTTGTCTTGAGTCCGCGCAGCACTTCAGCATTTGCCCTCTCCGCTTGACCATTGCTCCTCGGGTGAGCAACAGAAGCGAAACAGACCTTGGCGCCAAGGTCTTGGACGTACTGCATGAAGGTGCGACTAGTGAATTGTGTACCGTTGTCGGTGATGATCCTGTTAGGGATCCCGAAACGGCAAACAATCGACCTGAAGAACCTGACTGCTGACTGTGCTGTCACCCTTCTCACTGGTTCCACTTCTGTCCACTTTGTGAACTTGTCGATTGCAACGTACAAGTATTCAAAGCCCCCGACAGCACGGGGAAAAGGGCCGAGGATATCGAGCCCCCAGACCGAGAAGGGCCAGGACAAAGGGATCGTCTGGAGAGCTTGAGCTGGCTGATGAATTTGCTTGGCATGGAACTGGCATGCTTCACACTTGGTTACTTGTGCAGTTGCATCTTGGAGGGCTTCTGGCCAGAAGAACCCTTGCCGGAACGCCTTCCCGGTAAGTGCCCTTGCGCCTATGTGGTGACCACATATGCCTCCATGTATCTCTGCCAACAGCTTCTGTCCATCTTCTCTGGAAATGCACTTCAACCTGACACCATTGAGTCTTCTTCTGTACAGTTCGTTGTCAACGAACTGGTACATACTTGACTGCCTGGTTATCTTCTCTATCTCTTCTGGGTCGTCGGGAAGTTCTCCAGTTTGCAGAAAACGGACGATCTGTTGTGCCCATGCCGGAGCCCGAGGCTCAACGGCAAAGGACTAAAGGCATGAGGGCCGCTGCTGGAACCCCAGCTTCTACGGCCAGAACCTCTGGTTCTGCCGGAGCTGGCGGTCCCCCGGCAAGCCTGCCGGGGCAAGACTTGTCGGGAACGCTCGCTCCAACTGTACAGACCCTAGGATCCGCAGGAGCAAACTGTTCCTCAGCGTTGTGATTGTTGATCTTGGGGACCTTGGCGGCGGCTTCAGGGAGATCCGCCGGCAAGTAGTCGCCGGAGACCAACTTTCTTTTCTTGCTTTGCCCAACTGATGGTGTAACGGATGGTTGAGTTAGCTTGAGCAAGAAGGTCTCTGGTTCCACAGGTAACTTCATTGCAGCACACTTTGAGAGGCCATCTGCGATATCGTTCTGGGCTCTTGGAACATGCTCCATTTGCAGACCTTCAAAGTGTTCTTCAAGCTTCCTCACTTCATCAACATAAGCTTCCATCAAAGGGCTCTGGTAGCTCTTGTTAACTTGTCGGACCACCAACTGAGAATCTCCCCGCACAATCAACTTCTTTATCCCAAGCTCAGCTGCAATTCTGAGGCCGGCAAGCAAACCTTCATACTCAGCAGTATTGTTTGTCGCTTGCTCCTTGGGAAAATGCATCTGGATAACATACTTGAGGTGCTCTCCGGTGGGCGCTATGAGCACCACGCCGGCACCGGCGCCTTGCAGCGAGAAGGCACCATCAAAGTACATTACCCATTCACTGCTTGCTTCTTGTACGGGGACGCTTGTCTCTGGAACTTCTTCATCGGGCGTTGGGGTCCATTCAGCTATGAACTCTGCCAAAGCTCGGCTCTTTATAGTTGAAGTACTCTCAAACTTGAGACCAAAGCTTGACAGCTCCAGTGCCCACTCAACGATCCTGCCTGTTGCTTCTGGATTCTGCAATATCCGCTTCAACGGAAAGCGAGTGACCACTGTTATCTCATGTGCTTGGAAGTAATGGCGCAGCTTTCTCGAGGCCATGAGGAGACCGAAAAGCAACTTCTGCACCCCGGAGTATCTTGATCTAGCCCCCTGCAAGAGGGAACTCACAAAATACACCGGGCGCTGCACCATCTTCCTTCGCACTTCTCCTTGCTCCTGCGCAGACTTGTCCTTGTCGGGGCCAGAGCTTGCCGGTGGAGCCCCCTGCTTGTCGCTGGATTCGCTTGCCGGTGGTGTAGACTCTTCCTCTGCCTCTCTTTCCGCTACCAACGCAGCACTAACCACTTGATTGGTTGCCGCTAAGTATAGCAGCAACTTCTCTTGTGGCCTAGGTGCGACAAGTATTGGAGTGGAGGATAGGTACCCTTTCAAGTCTTGCAGCGCTGCCTCCGCTTCCGGAGTCCATTTCATAGGACCTGCCTTTTTTAAGATCTTGAAGAAAGGCAGGGCGCGTTCTGCAGACTTCGAAACGAACCTACTGAGGGCAGCTACACAACCTGCAAGTCTCCTTACGTCCTTGACGCGCTTCGGGGCTTCGATCTGCTCGATGGCTTTTATCTTGTCGGGATTGGCTTCAATCCCCCTCTGAGACACGAAGAACCCAAGAAGCTTGCCGGAGAGGACTCCAAAGACGCACTTCTCGGGGTTCAACTTAAGCTGGATCTTGCGCAGATTTGCAAACGTCTCTTCCAAATCTTGGATCAGTGTATCTTTGCTCTTGCTCTTGACCACTATGTCATCCATGTAAGCTTCTACATTTCTGTGAATCTGTGGCTCAAAAGCAGTGTGCACCACCCTTGCAAATGTTGAGCCTGCATTCTTCAATCCAAAGGGCATGCATATGAAGCAATATGTCCCACATGGAGTGATAAATGCAGTCTTCTCTTCGTCTTCCTTGGCCATGAAAATCTGGTGGTAACCTGAGTATGCATCAAGGAAGGAAAGCAGCTCACATCCGGCAGTGGAGTCAACAATCTGGTCAATACGCGGCAGGGGAAATGGATCCTTGGGACATGCTTTATTCACATCAGTGAAGTCTATACACAGTCTCCACTTCTCGTTGGCCTTACGCACGACAACTGGATTTGCTAACCAAGTGGGATGGATCACGCCTCTAACCAGGCCTGCTGCTTCCAACTTCTTGATTTCTTCGGCAATGAATTCTTGGCGCTCCACGGCTTGCTTCCTGACCTTCTGCTTGACGGGCCGCGCATGAGGGCAAACAGTAAGCTTGTGCTCAATTACCTTCCTGGGAACGCCGGGGATGTCAGATGGTTGCCATGCAAACACATCGACATTCGCCCGCAGGAAGGCAACGAGCGCGCTTTCCTATTTGCTGTCAAGCGTAGCACTGATGGTGAAGGTACCACCAGTGCCGTCCTCCTTGGCGGGCACCTTCTTGGTTGCCGGTGGAGCAGCCATCCCCTTCTTGCACTTGCCGGTGGAGCTCGATGGAACGTCCTCGACGGCAGCGCAGCACTCCGAAGAGGTGCGTTTGCCGGAGTGGGCCCCAGAGCTCTTGCCGGACTTGGACTTGGTCTTCTTCCCCCCGGGAGCTTCAGCGGCAAGTGCGTTGCTCTCCGCTGCGGCTGCTGCGTCCCGGTATATTTTGTCGGCGCAGATAAGCGCGTCCTTCTTGTCGCCATGGACAGAGATGACGCTTATCGGCCCCGGCATCTTGAGTATGTTGTAGGCATAGTGGGAAGCTTCCATGAACTTGGCGAGGGCAGGACGTCCAAGTATCCCATTGTATGGCAATGGGATATCGGCAACATCAAAGGTTATCCTCTCCGTCCTGAAGTTAAGCTCCCCGCCAAAGGTCACTGGCAGAGTTATCTTCCCCTTGGGCTTGCTCCTTCCCGGGTTTATTCCTTGGAACGACCCGGTTTCTTCGAGCTCGCCGTCTGGAATCTGGAGTTTCTTGATCACAGCTGAGGAGATCAAGTTCAGGTCGGCCCCGCTGTCAACCAACATTTTGGTGACCTTGAGGTTGCGGATTGTTGGTGAGACCAACATCGGCAAGCACCCGACCGCAGTGGTGCGGTCAGGGTGATCCTCGAGATCAAAAATGATGGGCGTGCTGGACCACTTCAGCAGCATGCGTAACTCAACGGGCGGCTCTGCTGCGTTTACTTCCCGCACCCACTGGTTGAGTTGGCGGTGGGAAGTATGCAGAGAGGCGCCTCCGTCGACACACAGGACTTCTGTGGCCTTCTGGAACTCCTGCTCGCTGTTATCACCTTCCTCCATGTCATCGTCGTCGTCGTCTTCTTCATCCTTGTCGCGGCCCCGGGGAGGTCGATCACCTTGCCGCTGCTTGGCCTTGCCGCGGCATCCTCCCCGGCCATTGAATGGCCGCTTCTTGCTGGGTTCTCCTCCGCCACCTTGGGCCTTCTCCTTGTCGCGCCGCTCGTATTCAGCTTTCTGCTGCTCTACGAGGTACTCGACGCGCTTGCAGTTTGAAAGGTCATGACCCTTGGTGCGGTGGATCTTGCAATATTGCTTGTCGGAGCCGTCCTGCTTGTCGGCTGCCGCTACAGGGGCAGGCTCCTTGCCGGAGCCGCCAGCCTGTGCCTTCTTGGCGGGAGCCTCCTTGCCGGACTGCTCGACGACCAGCACTTCCTTGCCCTTCTTTCTTCTGTTGTTCCGCCGCCGGCTCTTCTTTGCCGGGGCGGCGTCCTCGCTGTCGCTTCCCCCTGCGCCAGCATCCTCTCCGGGGAGTCTCCTCCCTTCTTTGGCGCGCGCGCACTTGTCAGCCAGAGCATAGAGCTCGCTAACATCCCGGATCTTTGTCATGGCCATCTCTTCTCGCATGCGGCGGTTACGCACGTTCTGGTGGAACGCGCTGATAACCGCAGCAGGGTGGACGTCGGGAATGTTGTGCTGTACGCGGCTGAATCGTTGGATGTACTTGCGCAGGAGTTCTCCTTCCTTCTGGGCCAAGATGTGGAGATCGCTCTCCTGGCCGTGGGGTTTGTGGCCGCCTGTGAAGGCGCCAACAAATTGGTGGCACAAATCTGCCCACGAAAAAATGGAGCCTTCCGGCAAGTGCATAAGCCAAGAACGGACGTTCGGCTTAAGCACTAGCGGGAAGTAGTTGGCCAATATCTTCTCGTCGCGTCCCCCGGCAGCCTGCACCGCGATGGTGTAGATGCTGAGGAACTCCGAGGGGTGCTTCTTGCCGTCGTACTTCTCCGGTACGTCGGGCTTGAAGTTTTTCATGCTGGGCCACTGGACGCACCGCAGCTCACGGGTGAACGCAGGGCAACCTGCCGCGTACGGCAAGTCGCCTAGTTCACCGGGCGCGTGCGTGTCGACAGCGGTCCCAGCGCGCTGATCTGATTGTCGCCGGGCTTCTCGGCGGCGCTCGATCGTCGTCCGAGCGTCTTCTTGTCGCCGGTCGTCTAGGACTTGGCGCTGGTCCCGATGAGCCCGCGGATCCGACGACGCCGTGGAATCGTCGTCGACGTTAATCCGGCGGGGAGGCGTCTTCTGCTTCCGCGGCGGGGAGTGCACGGTGGTTGCACCCCCGGCGGTCTTGTCGCCGTCGGCCTTCGTCTGCTCGACTTGCCGTGGCCGCGATGTCGCCGGCTGCTGCGGCGTGTCGTTGTTGGCGAAGGTGATGAGGCTTTGTATCGTCGCCCTCCAGTCTTCGGCCTTGTCTGCCGCTGGAGGGAAATCGAGGAGCAGTTGCGCTCTTGCGAGTGCTTCTGCTGGAGAGGAGGGGAGCGGCGGCGAGCGGTGCGAGGAGCGAGATATGCTCGGACTCCTAACGGGGTTAGAAGGAGCAGTCTCTCGCCCCGGCGACCGCGCCTTGCTCGTGCCAGGACGGTGGCCTTGAGCATCCCACGAACCTCCGGTTTGTCCTTGGCCCAGCAAGCGGATGGTACCTCCTGTACCACGGCGCTGCTGGCCAGTCGTCTGCTGAGATGGACGTGGCACGTCTACGGACACCGAGGCCTTGGAACTGGTCCGGTCGTCCGCCTTGTCCTTGGATTTGGTGGCGCCGTGAGTTTCCTCGCCGGCAACCACCCTTCCGCCGGCGTCTCCTCCACCCACCGTTGGTTCTGGTGGCGGCGGAACAGACGCAGACGGACCTGCGACCTCTGAAGCCTTCTTCTTCGGGGCCATGTTGTTGCTGATGAAGTTGATGAAGCTGGAGAGGTTGATGAAGATTGCGCCCGCGTGAGCGCCGGATCAGGTTCGCACAACCTCGACGCCCCCTACCTGGCGCGCCAAAGATGTCGGGGGAAACTGTCCACCACGAACACCTATGGGACCGGAGCCCCTTGTACGTTGCGGTAAGGGAGCGGAGGGAGCACAAAGAGCGGATCGAGGTGCGCACGCGGGCAGTTTACCCAGGTTCGGGCCGCGCGGACGCGTAAAACCCTACTCCTGCTTAGATTGTATTGAGTTCTTGGGCTCGGGGGCTTGAAGAACTAGCTACACCGAGCAAGAGAGCTGTCTAGGTTCCGAACCCTTTCTACGTTGTGCATGGGCCTCCTTTTATAGCTCAAGGGGTCATCGACAGGTGTCAACGTAGAGGAGGGTAAAAATGTAACTTTGGTGGTAGTTGTAACAGTGCGGGAATAGTGCGTGAACAGTGGATGAACAGTGGTCATCACCTAACTTTGATAGTGGGGGACAAGGGCATTAAATGCCCGTCACCGTCGACCCCAAAAGCACCCGTAAATGCGTCTCCGTTCGACACGGCGGTAGCCTCGTCACCGTGGCTCGCCACCGCGTCCCCCAGGCTGCACAGCCATCCGCCACGCGTCCCTGGAAGGGCCCCAGGGCGACGCGTGGGCGGATGAGCTGGAGCGCGGGCACACAGCGTGAGTTCCCCCCGGCAAGCACCTTGCCGGGGCCTTGACCTTGCCGGGCCCTGAAGCTTGTCGCTCCCCGGGCCCTGCCGGGGCGCAGGGTGCGCCGAGGCATGCCTTCTGAAATACAGTCTTCTGGTCTTCCTGGCAAGCTCCTCTTGCCAGGGTCTTGTGTTCATGTGATAGTCTTGAGCCTGGAACGGCCTTCCCGGCAGGCGGAGCTTGCCGGGGTCTTGATCTTCTGCCTTGTATACTTTGTTTTTGAATGGCTTAATAAGGACCAGAAAGGTTTCCGGCAAGCGCGTGGTGAGCCCTGCCGCGGGAAGCTGCTACTGCCCGTGCACAAGTTGGGGTATTAAGGTACCCCTATCTTGGTACACCGACAGTATCTATAATTTTTTATTGTTCCATGCTATTAATTATGAAGTCTTGGCTGTTTAATGGGCTTTATCATTCACTTTTATATCATTTTTGGGACTAACCTACTAACCCAAAGGCCCAGTCCAGATTGTTGTTTTTTGCCAGTTTCAGGGTTTTGCAGAAAAAGAATATCAAACGGAGTCCAAACGGAATGAAACCTTTGCGAGAGATATTTTTGGAGAAGATCTCGCACGCGGAGCTTGAGAACCACGTTAGGGGATCAAGGGGTGGCCCACGACCAGGGCGCGCCCCCTGCCTCGTGGCCCCCTCGAGCGTTCCCCGGTGCCCTCCTTCTTCCTATATAAGTCTACGTACCCAGAACCTCCGTGAACAGAGAGAAAACCCTAATTCCACCGCCGTACCTTCTGTTCCCGTGAGATCCCATCTTGGAGCCTGTTCCGGAGCTCCATCGGAGGGGGATCCATCACGGAGTTCTTCTTCATCATCATCATCGCCCTCACCATGAGTTGTGAGTAGTTTACCACAGACCTTCGGGTCCATAGCCAGTATGTAGATGGCTTCTTCTCTCTCTTTGGATCTCAATACAAAGTTCTCCTCGGTCTTCGAGGAGATCTATTCGATGTAATCTCTTTTTGCGGTGTGTTTGTCGAGATCCGATGAATTGTGAGTTTATGATCAAGGTTATCTATGAAAGGTATTTGGTTCTTCTCTGAACTTTTTATGTGTGCTCATAATATCCTTGCAAGTCTCTTCGAATTATTGGTTTGGTTTGGCCTACTAGATCTATAGTTCTTGCAATGGAGAAGTGCTTGGCTTTGGGTTCAATCTTGTGGTGTCATTTCCTAGTGACAGTGGGGCAGCAAGGCACATATTGTATAGTTGCCATCGAGGATAAAAAGATGGGGTTTATATCATATTCCTTCAGTTTATCCATCTACATCATGTCATCTTTCTTAAGGTGTTACTCTGTTCTTATGAACTCAATACACTAGATGCATGCTGGATAGCGGTCGATGTGTGGAGTAATTGTAGTAGATGCAGGCAGGAGTCGATCTACTTGTCTCGGATGTGATGCCTATATACAATGATCATGCGTAGATAGTCTCATAATTATTCGCTTTCTATCAATTGCTCGACAGTAATTTGTTTACCCGCCGTAGAATATCGCTATCACGAGAGAAGCCACTAGAGAACACTTTTGCGACGCTCTGGATTAATATGATATAAAAAGATGGGGTTTATATCATATTGCTTGAGTTTATCCCTCTACATCATGTCATCTGGCTTAATGCGTTACTCTGTTCTTATGAACTTAATACTCTAGATGCATGCTAGATAGCGGTCAATGTGTGGAGTAATAGTAGTAGATGCAGAATCATTTTGGTCTACTTGACACGGATGTGATGCCTATATATATGATCATGCCTAGCTATTCTCATAACTATGCGCTTTTCTATCAATTGCTCGACAGTAATTTGTTCACCCACCGTAAAATATGCTACCTTAAGAGAAGCCACTAGTGAAACCTATGGCCCCGGGGTCTATTTTCCATCATATTAATCTCTCGTCAACTAGCTATTTTTATCGTATTTTATTTTGCAATCTTTACTTTTCAATCTATACAACAAAAATACAAAAAATATTTATCTTATTATCTCTATCAGATCTCACGTTTGCAAGTGGTCGTGAAGGGATTGGCAGCCACTTTATCGCGTTGGTTGCAAGGTTCTTGATTGTTTGTGCAGGTAGTAGGCAAGGTTCTTGATTGTTTGTGCACTGGCGCCCTCTCCCCCACTTCACCTTTGTCGTTTTATTCGCCCTTTTCCGTTCGCCTCTTTTCGCTTGCTTCTTGTTTGCTTGTGTGTTGGATTGATTGTTTGTCACAATGGCTCTACCAAATAGCGTTTATCCTCACCTTAGAAGGTTGGAAGAGATTGAAAACAATGTTAGAAGCTTTATGTCCTTGCAATTTGAGCATAATAATTTCGTCAGAAACGAGCTTAAAGAACAGAAAAGTTTTATAGAGTACAACAATAAAGAGCTCGATGATATGTCTAAATAAATTTATGGTTTGAAATCTCAGTTTGCTCATCTTGAGAACTTAATAACCCAAACTTTGGATAAGCAAGCCACCTTAGTTAATAAGATGGCCGCTAAACCGGAAAATCTAGATGATAGCAAAGATGAAGATATAAAAGTGATTGTGGTGTCTCCTATTAAATCTTTGTTTTCCAATATGAATCTTGATAAGGATGGGACCGGAGATGAATCAGATTTAGTTAAAAGGCGTCCCAATGATTCGGAGTTTTTAGATCTTGATGCAAAAATTGGTAAAAGTGGGATTGAAGAGATCCAAACTTTACATAGCAATGAACCCACTATTTTGGATTTCAAGTAATTTAATTATGATAATTTTTCTTTGATAGATTGTATTTCCTTCTTGCAACCCGTGTTCAAGTCTCCTCACGATTATAGTCAAAATAAAGCTTTCACTAAACACATCGTTGATGCTTTAATGCAATCTTATGAGGAAAAACTTGAATTAGAAGTTTCTATCCCTAGAAAAAATTATGATGAGTGGGAACCTACTATTAAAATTAAGATTAAAGATCATGAATGTTATGCTTTGTGTGATTTTGGTGCTAGTGTTTTCACGATTCCAAAAACTTTGTGTGATGTGTTAGGTTTCCATGAACTTGATGATTGTTCTTTAAATTTGCATCTTGCGGATTCTACCATTAAGAAACCTAGGGGAAGGATTAATGATGTTCTTATTGTTGCAAATAGGAATTATGTGCCCATAGATTTCATTGTTCTTGATATAGATTGCAATCCTACATGTCCTATTATTCTTGGTAGACCTTTCCTTAGAACTATTGGTGCAATTATTGATATGAAAGAAGAAAATATTAGATTCCAATTTCCGTTAAGGAAAGGGATGGAACACTTTCCTAGAAAGAAAATCAAATTACCTTATGAATCTATTATGAGATCCACTTATGGATTGCATACCAAAGATAATAATACCTAGATCTATTCTTGTTTTATGCCTACCTATGGGCGTTAAAACGATAGCGCTTGTTGGGAGGCTACCCAATTTAATTTTCTTTGCTTTTGCTTCTGTTTAGTAATAAATAATTCATCTAGCCTCTGGTTAGATATGGTTTTGTGTTTTAATTAGTGTTTGAGCCAAGTAGAACCTTTGGGAAGACTTGGGTGAAGTCTTTGCGATCTTGCTGTAAAAAACAGAAACTTTTGCGCTCACGAGATTAGCTGCCATATTTTATTGGAGATGCTTTTAGGTTGATTATTTTTTGTAGATGATTAATAGACAAATTCCTCACGTCCACCAATTTATTTCAGAATTTTTAGTTACAGAAGTATTCGAAAGTTACAGATTGCTACAAATTGTTTTGTTTTTGACAGATTCTGTTTTGCGTGTGTTGTTTGCTTATTTTGATGAATCTATTGCTAGTATCGGGGGTATGAATCATAGAGAAGTTGGAATATAGTAGGTTTAACACCTATATAAATAAAGAATGAGTTCATTACAGTACCTTAAAGTGGTGGTTTGTTTTCTTATACTAACGGAGCTCACGAGATTTTCTATTAAGTTTTGTGTTGTGATGTTTTCAAGTTTTTGGGTAAGGATTTGATGGACTATGGAATAAAGAGTGGCAAGAGCCTAAGCTTGGAAATGCCCAAGGCAACCCAAGGTAAAATTCAAGGACAACCAAAAGCCTAAGCTTGGGTATGCCCCGGGAAGGCATCCCCTCTTTCGTCTTCGTCTATCGGTAACTTTACTTGAGACTATACTTTTATTCACCACATGATATGTGTTTTGCTTGGAGCGTCATGTATGATATGAGTCTTTGGTTTTTAGTTTACCACAATCATCCTTTCTGTTCACACCTTTTGGGAAAGACACACATGAATCGGAATTTATTAGAATACTCTATGTGCTTCACTTATATCTTTTGAGCACGGTGGTGGATTTATTTTATAGAAATTATTGATCTCTCGTGCTTCACTTATATTATTTTGAGAGTCCTTTAGAACAGCATGGTAATTTGCTTGGGCTATAAAATTAGTCCTAATATGATAGGCATCCAAGATGGGTATGTGATACGTCTCCAACTTATCTATAATTTTTTATTGTTCCATGCTATTATTTATGAAGTCTTGGATGTTTAATGGGCTTTATCATTCACTTTCATATCATTTTTGGGACTAACCTACTAACCCAAGGGCCCAGTCCAGATTGCTATTTTTTTGCCTATTTCAGGGTTTTGTAGAAAAGGAATATCAAACGGAGTCCAAACGGAATGAAAGCTTCGCGAGAGATATTTTTGGAGGAAATCACGCACGAAAGACTTCGGGGCCAAGCCAGGGGATAGAGCGGCCACCCTCGAGGGTGGGGGGGCGCCCCCCTTCCCAGGGCGCGCCCCCTGCCTCGAGGGCAGCCTGTGTGGCCCCCGGTGCCCCCTTCTTCCTATATATACCTACGTACCCCAGAAACTCCATACGCAGAGAGAACACCCTAATTCCACCGCCGTAGCTGCTGTTCCCATGGAGGTCCCATCTTGGAGCCTGTTCCGGGAGGGGGATCCATCACGGAGGCCTTCATCATCATCATCATCGCCCTCACCATGAGTTGTCAGTAGTTTACTTCAGACCTTCGGGTCCATAGCTAGTATCTAGATGGCTTCTTATTTCTCTCCGGATCTCAATACAAAGTTCTCCTCGGTCTTCGAGGAGATCTATTCGATGTAATCTCTTTTTGCGATGTGTTTGTCGAGATCCGATGAATTGTGATTTTATGATCAAGGTTATCTATGAAAGATATTTGCTTCTTCTCTGAGCTTTTTATGTGTGCTCATAATATCCTTGCAAGTCTCTTCGAATTATTGGCTTGGTTTGACTACTAGATCTATAGTTCTTGCAATGGGAGAAGTGCATGGCTTTGGGTTCAATCTTGCGGTGTCCTTTCCCAGTGACAGTAGAGGCAGCAAGGCACGTATTGTATTGTTGCCATCGAGGATAAAAAGATGGGGTTTTCATCATATTGCTTGAGTTTATCCCTCTACATCATGTCATCTTGCTTAAGGCGTTACTCTATTCGTATGAACGCAATACACTAGATGCATGCTGGATACGGGTCGATGTGTGGAGTAATAGTAGTAGATGCAGAATCGTTTCGGTCTACTTGTCTCGGACGTGATGCCTATATACAATGATCATGCCTAGATTGTCTCATAATTATTCGCTTTTCTATCAATTGCTCGACAGTAATTTGTTTACCCACCGTAGAATATCGCTATCATGAGAGAAGCCACTAGAGAAAACTATGCCCCCGGGTCTATCTTTATCATATTACTTTCCATAGCCAATTTTTGCTGCCGTTGTTTATTTTCTTTCTTTATTTTCTGTTTCTATACCAAAAATACCAAAAATATAATTATCATCACTATCAGATCTCACTATCGTAAGTGGCCGTAAAGGGATTGACAACCCCTTATCGCGTTGGCTGCAAAGTTCTTATTTGTTTGTGCAGGTGCGAGGGACTGGCGCGTGGTCCCCTACTGGATTGATACCTTGGTTCTCAAAAACTGAGGGAAATACTCACGCTACTGTGCTGCATCTCCCTTTCCTCTTCGAGGGAATACAACGCAAGCTCAAGAGGTAGCAAGAAGAATTTATGGTGCCGTTGCCGGGGAGGCTTACGCAAAAGTCATATACCAAGTACCTATCACAAACCCTTATCCTTCGCATAACATTTATTTGCCTCTCGTTTTCCTCTCCCCCACTTCACCTTTGCCGTTTTATTCGCCCTTCTTCCGCCGTGTGTTTTTCGTTCGCTTGCTTCTTGTTTGCTTGTGTGTGTTGGATTGTTTGCTTGTCACTATGGCTCAGAACAATACCAAATTGTGTGACTTTTCCAATACCAACAACAATGATTTTATTAGCACTCCGATTGCTCCTATTACCGATGCTGAATCTTGTGAGATCAATGCTGCTTTGTTGAATCTTGTCATGAAAGATCAATTCTCCGGCCTTCCTAGTGAAGATGCCGCTACCCATCTAAACAACTTTGTTGATTTGTGTGATATGCAAAAGAAAAGGGATACGGATAACGATATTGTTAAATTGAAGTTATTTCCGTTTTCACTTAGAGATCGTGCTAAAAGTTGGTTTTCGTCTTTGCCTAGAAATAGTATTGATTCGTGGAATAAGTGCAAAGATGCTTTTATCTCTAAGTATTTCCCTCCTGCTAAGATCATCTCTCTTAGAAACAATATTATGAATTTTAAGCAACTAGATCATGAGCATGTTGCACAAGCTTGGGAGAGAATGAAATTAATGATACGTAATTGCCCTACACATGGTTTGAATCTATGGATGATTATTCAGAACTTTTACGCTGGCTTGAATTTTGCTTCTAGAAATCTTTTAGATTCGGCCGTCGGAGGCACTTTCATGGAAACTACCTTAGGAGAAGCTACCAAACTCCTAGATAATATTATGGTTAATTATTCTCAATGGCACACCGAAAGATCTACTGGTAAAAAAGTGCATGCTATCGAAGAAATTAGTGTTTTGAGTGGAAAGATGGATGAACTTATGAAATTGTTTGCTGCGAAGAGTGCTTCTTCTGATCCTAATGATATGCCTTTGTCCACTTTGATTGAGAATAACAATGAATCTTTGGATGTGAATTTTGTTGGTAGGAATAATTTTGGTAACAATGCTTATGGAGGTAATTTCAATCCTAGGCCTTTTCCTAGTAATGCCTCTAATAATTTTGGCAATTCCTACAACAACTCTGATGGAAAGATGCCTTCTGAATTTGAAACTAGTGTTAAGGAGTTTATGATCTTATAAAGAATTTCAATGCTATGCTTGAAGAGAAATTGCTTAAAGTTGATGAATTAGCTAGAAGTGTGGATAGAATTACTCTTGATGTTGATTCTTTGAAACTTAGATCTATCCCACCTAAGCATGATATCAATGAGTCTCTCAAAGCCATGAGAATTTCCATTGATGAATGCAAAGAAAGAACCGCTAGATTGTGTGCTAAAAGAGAAGATTATATTAAATCGTGTTCTTCTAGTTTTCGTGAAAATAAAGATGAAGATCTGAAAGTTATTGATGTGTCTCCTATTAGATCCTTGTTTTCTAGTATTAATCTTGATGAGAATAGGATTGGAGATGATTCTGCTTTAAGGTGTCCCAATGATTCGGAGTTTTTAGATCTTGATGCTAAAATTGCTAAAAGTGGGATTGAAGAGATTAAAACTTTGCATAGTGATGAACCCACTACTTTGGATTTCAAGGGATTCAATTATGATAATTGCTCTTTGATTGATTGTATTTCTTTGTTGCAATCCGTGCTAAATTCTCCGCATGCTTATAGTCAAAATAAAGCTTTCACTAAACATATAGTTGATGCTTTGATGCAATCTTATGAAGAAAAACTTGAGTTGGAAGTTTGTATACCTAGAAAGCTTTATGATGAATGGGAACCTACTATCAAAATAAAAATAAAAGATCATGAATTCTATGCTTTGTGTGATTTGGGTGAAAGTGTCTCCACTATTCCAAAAACTTTGTGTGACTTGCTAGGGTTCCATGAGCTTGATGATTGTTCTTTAAATTTGCATCTTGCGGATTCCACTATTAAGAAACCTATGGGAAGAATTAATGATGTTCTTATTCTTCCCAATAGGAATTATGTGCCCGTAGATTTCATTTTTCTTGATATAGATTGCAATCCTTCATGTCCTATTATTCTTGGTAGACCTTTCCTTAGAACGATTGGTGCAATCATTGATATGAAGGAAGGAAATATTAGATTCCAATTTCCGCTAAGGAAAGGAATGGAACACTTTCCTAGAAATAAAATCAAATTACAATGTGAATCTATCATGAGAGCCACTTATGGATTGCCTTCCAAACATGGCAATACCTAGATTTATCTTGTAACGTGCCTAGCTAGGGGCGTAAAACGATAGCGCTTGTTGGGAGGCAACCCAATTTTATGTTTTTTGATTTTGTTGCTCTTAGGGAATAAATATTTCATATAGCCTCTGATTAGATGTGCTTTCATGTTTTGTTTAGTGTTTGTGCCAAGTAGAACCTTTGGTAAGACTTGTGTGAAGTTTATATGATCTTGCTGTGAAAAACAGAATCGTTAGCGCTCGCTAAAGTAGTCTTACGATTTTACCGGAGGGTGCTTTGTAGTTTATTCTTTTTGCTGCTTATTGGTAGACAAATTGCTCAAATATACCAATTTAGTTTGAATTTTTTGGTGTTCCATAAGTAGGCGAACCCAGCAGATTACTACGGACTGTTCTGTTTTTGACAGATTCTGTTTTTCGTGTGTTGTTTGCTTATTCCGATGCATCTATGAGTAATATTAGAGGATATGAACCATAGAGAACTTGGAGTAAAGTAGGTTTAACACCAATATAAACAAATAATGAATTCCTTGCTGTACCTTTTAATGGTGGTTTGCTTTCTCTTACTAACGGAGCTCACGAGAATTTTTGTCTAAGTTTTGTGTTGTGAAGTTTTCAAGTTTTGAGTATTGCTTTGATGGACTATGGAACAAGGAGTAGCAAAGGCCTAAGCTTGGGGATTCCCATGGCACCCCAAGTAAATTCAAGATAATAAAAAGCCTAAGCTTGGGGATGCCTCGGGAAGGCATCCCCTCTTTCGTCTTCATCCATCGGTAACTATACTTGGAGCTATATTTTTATTCGCAACATGTTATGTGTTTTGCTTGGAGCGTCTTGTATAATTTGAGTCTTTCTTTTTAGTTTGCCACAATCATCCTTGCTGGACACACCTATTTGAGAGAGTTAAATATGTCCTAGAAATTGTTAGAACACTCTATGTTCTTCACTTATATCTTTTGAGTTGAATAGTTTTTGCTCTAGTGTTTCACTTATATCTTTTAGAGCATGGTGGTGGTAATATTTTGAAGAAATTGTTGAACTCTCATGCTTCACTTAGATCTATTTGAGATTCTATTAAAACAGCATGGTAAAGTGTTTAGGCTAAAGAAACTAGTCTTCACATGATAAACATCCAATGTCAATGTAGTAAAAAAATTCACACCAAGTGCATTGAATAGAAAGAGATGTTGGATGCTTGATAATTGTTTTGAGACATGAGGATTGTGATATTAGAGTCATGCTAGTGGAGTTATTATGAAATTGAGAAATATTTGTGTTAAGGTTAGTGATTCCCGTAGCATGCACGTATGGTGAACCGTTATGTGACTAAGTTAAAGCATGAGGTATTTGTTCCATGCTATTATGTGACTAAGTTAAAGTATGGTGAAATGTTATGTGACTAAGTTAAAGTATGGTGAACCGTTATGTGACTAAGTTAGTGATTCCCGTAGCATGCACGTATGGTGAACCGTCATACTTGATACGTCTCCAATGTATCTATAATTTTTTATTGTTCCATGCTATTATTTATGAAGTCTTGGATGTTTAATGGGCTTTATCATTCACTTTTATATCATTTTTGGGACTAACCTACTAACCCAAATGCCTAGTCTAGATTGTTGTTTTTCTCCTATTTCAGGGTTCCGCGGAAAAGGAATATCAAACGGAGTCCAAACGGAATGAAAGCTTCGTGAGAGATATTTTTGGAGGAAATCACGCACGAAAGACTTTGGAGCCAAGCCAGGGGACAAAGGGGCCACCCTCGAGGGTGGGGGGCGCGCCCCCCTTCCCAGGGCGCGCCCCCTTGCCTCGACGGCAGCCCGTGTGGCCCCCGGTGCCCTCCTTCTTCCTATATATACCTACGTACCCCATAAACTCCATACGCAGGGAGAAAACCCTAATTCCACCGCCGTAGCTGTTGTTCCCGTGGAGATCCCATCTTGGAGCCTGCTTCGGGAGGGGGATCCATCACGGAGGCCTTCATCATCATCATCATCGCCCTCACCATGAGTTGTGAGTAGTTTACTTCAGACCTTCGGGTCCATAGCTAGTATCTAGATGGCTTCTTCTCTCTCTCCAGATCTCAATACAAAGTTCTCCTCGGTCTTCGAGGAGATCTATTCGATGTAATCTCATTTTGCGGTGTGTTTGTCAAGATCCGATGAATTGTGAGTTTATGATCAAGGTTATCTATGAAAGATATTTGGTTCTTCTCTGAACTTTTTATGTGTGCTCATAATATCCTTGCAAGTCTCTTCTAAGTATTGGATTGGTTTGGCTACTAGATCTATAGTTCTTGCAATGGGAAAAGTGCTTGGCTTTGGGTTCAATCTTGTGGTGTCCTTTCCCAGTTACAGTAGGGGCAGCAAGGCATGTATTGTATTGTTGCCATCGAGGATAAAAAGATGGGGTTTTCATCATATTGCTTGATTTTATCCCTCTACATCATGTCATCTTGCTTAAGGCGTTACTCTATTCGTATGAACTCAATACACTAGATGCATGCTGGATAGCGGTCGATGTGTGGAGTAATAGTAGTAGATGCAGAATCATTTCGGTCTACTTGTCTCGGACGTGATGCCTATATACAGTGATCATGCCTAGATAGTCTCATAATTATTCGCTTTTCTATGAGTTGCTTGACAGTAATTTGTTTACCCGCCGTAGAATATCGCTATCATGAGAGAAGTCACTAGAGAAAACTATGGCCCCCGGGTCTATCTTTATCATATTACTTTCCATAGCCAATTTCTGCCGCCGTTGTTTATTTGCTTTCTTTATTTTCTGTTTCTATACCAAAAATACCAAAAATATAATTATCATCACTATCAGATCTCACTATCGTAAGTGACCGTAAAGGGATTGACAACCCCTTATCGCGTTGGCTGCGAAGTTCTTATTTGTTTGTGCAGGTGCGAGGGACTGGCGCGTGGTCTCCTACTGGATTGATACCTTGGTTCTCAAAAACTGAGGGAAATACTTACGCTATTGTGCTGCATCTCCCTTTCCTCTTCGATGGAATACAACGCAAGCTCAAGAGGTAGCAGTATGATAAAAACTTTCATATAAAGTGCATTGAATACTATGAGAAGTTTGATAGTTGATGATTTTTTGAGATATGAACATGGTGATATTAGAGTCATGCTAGTAGAGTAATTTTGAATTTGAGGAATAGTTGTGTTGAGGTTTGCAAGTCCTGTAGTATGCACGTGTGGTGGACCGTTATGTGATGATGTTGGAGCATGATTTATTTATTGATTGTCTTCCTTTGTGTGCAGGTCGGGATCGCGCATGGTTAACTCCTACCAACCCTTCCCCTAGGAGCATGCGTGTAGTGCTTTGTTTTGATGACTTGTAGACTTTTGCAATAAGTATGTGAATTCTTTATGACTAATGTTGAGTCCATGGATTATACACACTCTCACCCTTCCACCATTGCTAGCCTCTCTAGTACCGCGCAACTTTCACCGGTACCATACACCCACCATATACCTTCCTCAAAACAGCCACCATACCTACCTATTATGGCATTTCCAAAGCCATTCCGAGATATATTGCCATGCAACTTTACACCGTTCCGTTTATTATGATACGCTTCATCATTGTCGTATTGCCTTGCATGATCATGTAGTTGACATCATATTTGAGGCAAGGCCACCGTGCATAATTTTTCATACATGTCACTCTTGATTCATTGCACATCCTAGTACACCGTCGGAGGCATTCACATAGAGTCATATTTTGTTCTAGCATCAAGTTGTAATTCTTGAGTTGTAAGTAAATAAAAGTGTGATGATCTTCATTATTAGAGCATTGTCCCAGTGAGGAAAGGATGATGGAGACTATGATTCCCCCACAAGTCGGGATGAGACTCCGGACGAAAAATGAAAAATAAAAAGATAAAAAAATGAGGCCAAAAAAAGAAAGGGGCCCAAAATAAAAATGAGAGAAAAAGAGAGAAGGGGAAATGCTACTATCCTTTTTCCACACTTGTGCTTCAAAATAGCACCATGATCTTCATGATAGAGAGTCTCTTGTTTTGTCACTTTCATATACTAGTGGGAATTATCATTATAGAACTTGGCTTGTATATTCCAATGATGGGCTTCCTCAAAATGCCCTAGGTCTTCGTGAGCAAGCGAGTTGGATGCACACCCACTTAGTTTCTTTAGTTGAGCTTTCATACATTTATAGCTCTAGTGCATCCGTTGCATTGCAATCCCTACTCACTCACATTGATATCTATTGATGGGCATCTCCATATCCCATTGATACGCCTAGTTGATGTGAGACTATCTTCCTCCTTTTTGTCTTCTCCACAACCACCACTCTATTCCACCTAAAGTGTTATGTCCATGGCTCACGCTCATGTATTGCGTGAAAGTTGAAAAAGTTTGAAAAAAAATAAAGTATGAAACAATTGCTTGGCTGAAACTCGGGTTGTGCATGATTTAAATATTTTGTATGATGAAGATAGAGCATAGCCAGACAATATGATTTTATAGGGATGAACTTTCTTTAGCCATGTTATTTTGAGAAGACATAATTGCTTTGTTAGTATGCTTGAAGTATTATTATTTTTATGTCAATATTAAACTTTTGTCTTAAATCTTTTGGATCTGAACATTCATGCAACAATAAAGAAATTACATTGAAAATTATGTTAGGTAGCATTCCACATCAAAAAGTTTGTTTTTATCATTTACCTACTCGAGGGCGAGCATGAATTAAGCTTGGGGATGCTTGATACGTCTCCAACGTATCTATAATTTATTATTATTCCATGCTATTATATTATCTATTTTGGATGTTTAATGGGCTTTAATATGCACTTTTATATTATTTTTGGGACTAACCTACTAACCAAAGGCCAGTGCAAATTGCTGTTTTTTGCCTATTTCAGTGTTACGCAGAAAAGGAATATCAAACGGTATTTAAACGGAATGAAACGCCACGAGGCGGCCACGAGGCAGGAGGGCCCCCCCCCCCCACCCCCCACCCTCGTGGGCCCCTCGTAGCTCCACCGACGTACTTCTTCCGCCCATATATACTCATATACCCTAAAAACATCCTAGAGCACCACGAAACCTATTTCCACCGCCGCAACCTTTTGTACCCTTGAGATCCCATCTTGGGGCCTTTTCCGGCGCTCCGTCAGAGGGGGAATCGATCACAGAGGGCTTCTACATCAACACCATAGCCTCTCCGATGACGTGTGAGTAGTCTACCACAGACCTTCGGGTCCATAGTTATTAGCTAGATGGCTTCTTCTCTCTCTTTGGATCTCAATACAAAGTTCTCCTCGGTCTTCTTGGAGATCTATTCGATGTAATACTTTTTGCGGTGTGTTTGTCAAGATCCGATGAATTGTGGGTTTATAATCAAGATTATCTATGAACAATATTTGGTTCTTCTCTGGATTCTTATATGCATGATTTAATATCTTTGCAAGTATCTTCGAATTATCAGTTTGGTTTGGCCTACTAGATTGATCTTTCTTGCAATGGGAGAAGTGCTTAGCTTTGGGTTCAATCTTGTGGTGTCCTTTCCCAGTGACAGCAGGGGCAGCAAGGCACGTATTGTATTGTTGCCATCGAGGATAAAAAGACGGGGTTTATATCATATTGCTTGAGTTTATCCCTCTACATCATGTCGTATTGCTTAATGCGTTACTCTGTTCTTATGAACTTAATACTCTAGATGCATGCTGGATAGCGGTCGATGTGTGGAGTAATAGTAGTAGATGTAGAATCATTTTGGTCTACTTGACACGGACGTGATGCCTATATACATGATCATGCCTAGCTATTCTCATAACTATGCGCTTTTCTATCAATTGCTCGACAATAATTTGTTCACCCACCGTAAAATATGCTATCTTGAGAGAAGCCACTAGTGAAACCTATGGCCCCCGGGTCTATTTTCCATCATGTTAATCTCCGTCAACTAGCTATTTTTATCGTAGTTTATTTTGCAATCTTTACTTTTCAATCTATGCAACAAAAATATAAAAAATATTTATCTTATTATCTCTATCAGATCTCACTTTTGCAAGTGGCCGTGAAGGGATTGACAACCCCTTTATCGCGTTGGTTGCAAGGTTCTTGATTGTTTGTGCGGGTACTAGGCGATTTGCGTGTAGTCTCATACTGGATTGATACCTTGGTCCTCAAAAACTGAGGGAAATACTTATGCTACTTTGCTGCATCACCCTTTCCTCTTCAAGGGAAAACCAATGCATGCTCAAGAGGTAGCATGATGCTCCAAGGACAATATTCAGTAGAATAGCAGTAGAGATACAGACATATCTCGACAGATAGGAGGGAAACTGCACAGTGAGGGAGCAAAGCGAAGATGGGACTGAACCTGCGAGCCCCATCCGATCACAGAGAGGACATGACAGGGAAGAGGTTGCGCCCGCACGCATAATATATTACAGAGGCACACACAAAACAAAAAAACATCAGAAACCAATTCCTGGAGAGGGAGAAGGAATAGGAACGGGAGTGCAGGTGCAGACCTAGTCATGGCTGGCGAGGGTGATCTTCTCCTTGTTGAAGACACCGATGTCGAAGTCGAGCGTGCAGCCCTCCGCCGTGCAGCCGCCACACACCATGAGCATACAAAATATTTTCCATCACCGGCCATAGTCTCGTCGGGATTCTAACATCAATATTGCATTTTTGCAAGCAATCTATGACCTAACAAAATCATGTTGTTCATATTATATACAACGAAAAATAAGATTCTAGCATCAATGTTATGCATTTTAGTACTGATTAACAAAGTCTCTTTTTTCATAACTATCTTAGCAAAAAAACGTTTTTAGTATGTCTTAGGCTCTTGGCTAATTCTGGGCGTAATAGTCTCACAGTGCATCTGTGGTTCTTTGAATCTCGAAGCGGAACACAATGCTAGTAAATAAAAAGATTAAAAACATAAAGAGTTGTGGAACGCCATCGCAGCTGATTACATTCGCTAAAATAAGGTAGAAGAGATAATAATGGAAATATACAATCCAAAATGGAGACGTTGAATGAAAACTTTAGTAAGATGAGAATTGGCAGTGTAGCTTTGTACAACTCGGGCTTCTCTAAAAGCAGCAATTAGAACTGTTGTACATACATGACCTTGCTTAGTAGCTTTCTTCAACTTTCAGAAAAGAAATCTCACGATGATGATTGGTTGCTCACCTTGTTGCATGCCGCAATCCGACTAAGAGAACATTATGTGAAGACAAATCCATGAGATTCAGGTAGACGTTGTCCTGCGATGAAGGTTGCAGTTTTATTGGTGCAAACATTACTTGTGGATTCACTTGTCGGTCTAAAGTAACAAACCAACTTTCAACAATTGATGGGAGGTATCCACTGTTGTTTTTTCTCACATCATGCTGGTTGCCAAACATCGAATCACACACAAAACATACCAGCGCACAGAGAGAAACGACGGTGGCAGATTTCGCATCCTTTGACTCGGAGAACCGGCTGCCGTGGCGCATGCGTCCTCGGCGTTCCACAACAATAGCAACAGAATGAGAGCAATGTCTGACGTGGATTTCAGACCTGTAGTGTTTGCGTCCTCTTCGCGGACCAACATCGTGGCAGCAGCGGAGCTTGGGTTATGGGCGCAACAACAATGGCAGTGTGAAGACATGCATATATCTTATTTAGAAAATAGCACCAAGAGCCATTGTCGTCTGTCTCCGAGCACCAGAGGTAGATATATCTCTTACTACAAATGGGTTAAAATTTATACTGAACTAGACATGGTTACTGGCAAGTAACCAGGGGAGGGGCACATACCTCGTCCTCAAGCTGCAAACTAAATTTAAACAAATCTGCATTCAGTATATAAGCAAAAAAATCAATGAAACGCTTTTGAAACAGAAGAATGATGGTAGACCGATAGGAACCTATTCCAAGATTTTGTACCAACCTATGATTTATAAGGGAGGATTAGTAGAATCATACAACTTTTGAACTTTTACCATTCATTCATCTCACAAGCGAGCACGTGAAAACCCAATGGGCTGGAACTATCAGGCAACATAGCAGACCAAAAGCTTGACAATCCATGTGTTAAACTAATCAGAAGACGTGCTAACATATTACCTGTAGAAAAGGTGTTGGCACATTGTGTGAACAATCTGCAGCATGCTGGAAAATTCTTAATATATCATGATAAAAGATCCAATAAAGTTGTGGAATTGTCAACATCAAGGCTCCTTTAATATGCTAGACAAAGAACCCGAGCACCTTTTGGTCAAGAAGGAAACATGCTACATTTAAACTAATTCAGCATATCCAAAAGTAATATTTGACATATTATTCTGCTAAAAATTAACTTGATCCATATAACTTGTGAAGTGTCGACAAAGCTTGCAGTAGTGACTAATTCAATACCTAAGACATCCAGAAAGCATATGCTTGGGTTCTAATGTTCTACGTATTGGAAATAGAACATGTGGAGACATCTTCACACTAGTAGAAAATAGGCTTTTAGTCATGGTTCGTAAGGGCGTTTAGTCCTGGTTGGTTACAAACCGGGACTAAAGGGGCTCCACATGGCTGCTGTCTGGAGCGAGTTTGGAGGACCTTTAGTCTCGGTTGTGAAGGAAATATGCCCTAGAGGCAATAATAAAGTTGTTATTTATATTTCCTTATATCATGATAAATGTTTATTATTCATGCTAGAATTGTATTAACCGGAAACTTAGTACATGTGTGAATACATAGACAAAACAGAGTGTCCCTAGTATGCCTCTACTAGACTAGCTCATTGATCAAAGATGGTTATGTTTCCTAACCATAGACATGAGTTGTCATTTGATCAACGGGATCACATCATTAGGAGAATGATGTGATGGACAAGACCCATCCGTTAGCATAGCACTATGATCGTTTAGTTTTACTGCTATTGCTTTCTTCATGACTTATACATGTTCCTATGACTATGAGATTATGCAACTCCCGAATACCGTAGGAACACCTTGTGTGCTATCAAACGTCACAACGTAACTGGGTGATCATAAAGATGCTCTACAGGTGTCTCCGAAAGTATTTGTGGTGTTGGCATAGATCAAGATTAGGATTTGTCACTCCGAGTGTCGGAGAGGTATCTCTGGGCCCTCTCGGTAACACACATCACAATAAGCCTTGCAAGCAAAAAGACTAATAAGTTAGTCACGAGATAATGTGTTACGGAACGAGTAAAGAGACTTGCCGGTAACGAGATTGAACTAGGTATGGAGATACCGACGATCGAATCTCGGGCAAGTAACATACTGATGACAAAAGGAACAACGTACGTTGTTATGCGATTTGACCGATAAAGATCTCCGTAGAATATGTAGGAGCCAATATGAACATCCAGGTTCCGCTATTGGTTATTGACCGGAGATGAGTCTCGGTCATGTCTACATAGTTCTCGAACCCGTAGGGTCCGCACGCTTAACGTTTGATGACGATCGGTATTATGAGTTTATGAGTTTTGATGTACCGAAGGTAGTTCGGAGTCCCGGATGAGATCACGGACATGACGAGGAGTCTCGGAATGTCCGAGACATAAAGATTGATATATTGGACGACTATATTCGGACACCGGAAGTGTTCCGGAAAAGTTTCGGATTTAACTGGATTGCCGGAGGGGGTTACCGGAACCCCCTACGAGGGGGGATGGTCCATAGTGGGCCTTGAGGAAAGGAGAGAGGCAGCCCATAGAGGCTGGCCGGCGCCCCACCTAGGGATCCTAGTTGGACTAGGATTGGGGGGGCGCCACCTCTCCCTCTTTTCCTTTCCCTCTCTTCCTTCTTGGTGGACTCCTACTAGGAATAGGATTGCAATCCTATTCCTAGTAGGATTGCCCTAGCCGCACCATAGGAGACCGACCGTCCCTCCCCTCTTGCTCCTTTATATACGGGGGCAGGGGGCACCCAAAGACACACAAGTTGAATTGTTCCAGCCGTGTGTGGTGCCCCCCTCCACAGAAACACACCTCGGTCATACCGTTGCAGTGCTTAGGCAAAGCCCTGCGCCGGTAAATACATCATATCCGTCACCACGCCGTCGTGCTGACGAAACTCTCCCGTGAAGCTCAACTGGATCAAGAGCTCGTGGGACGTCATCAAGCTGAACGTGTGCTGAACGCGGAGGTGCCGTACGTTCGGTGCTTGATCGGTTGAATCGCGAAGAAGTTTGACTACATCAACCGCGTCACTTGACGCTTCCGCTTCCGATCTACGAGGGTACGTAGACACACTCTTCCCTCTCGTTGCTATGCATCTGGTAGATAGATCTTGCGTGATCGTAGGAAAATTTTAAAATACTACGTTCCCCAACAGTGGTATCAGAGCCAGGTTTATGCGTAGATGATATGCACGAGTAGAACACAATGAGTTGTGGGCGATACTAGTCATACTGCTTACCAGCATGTCATACTTTGCTTCGGCGGTATTGTGAGATGAAGCGGCCCGGACCGACATTAAGCGTACGCTTACGCGAGACTGGTTTCACCGTTACGAGCACTCGTTGCTTAAAGGTGACTGGTGGGTGTCTGTCTCTCTCACTTTAGCTGAATCAAGTGTGGCTACGCCCGGTCCTTGTGAAGGTTAAAACAGCACATACTTGACGAAACATCGTTGTGTTTTTGTATGCGTAGGTAAGAACGGTTCTTGCTAAGCCCGTAGCAGCCACGTAAAACTTGCAACAACAAAGTAGAGGACGTCTAACTTGTTTTTGCAGGGCATGTTGTGATGTGATATGGTCAAGACATGATGAGTTATACGGTTTTTGTATGAGATGATCATGTTTTGTAATGTTATCGGCAACTGGCAGGAGCCATATGGTTGTCGCTTTATTGTATGAAATGCAATCGCCATGTAATTGCTTTACTTTATCACTAAGCGGTAGCGATAGTCGTAGAAGCAATAGTTGGCGAGACGACAACGATGCTACGATGGAGATCAAGGTGTCGCATCGGTGACGAAGGTGATCATGACGGTGCTTTGGAGATGGAGATCAAAAGCACAAGATGATGATGGCCATATCATGTCACATATTTTGATTGCATGTGATGTTTATCTTATTATGCTTCTTATTTTGCTTAGAACGACGGTAGCATTATAAGATGATCCCTTACTAAATTTCTAGGTATAAGTGTTCTCCCTGAGTATGCACCGTTGCGAAAGTTCGTCGTGCCGAGACACCACGTGATGATCGGGTGTGATAAGCTCTACGTTCAAATACAACGGGTGTAAGCCAGTTTTGCACACGCAGAATACTCGGGTTAAACTTGACGAGCCTAGCATATGCAGATATGGCCTCGGAACACTGGAGACCGAAAGGTCGAGCGTGAATCATATAGTAGATATGATCAACATAAGATGTTCACCATTGAAACTACTCCATCTCACGTGATGATCGGACATGGTTTAGTTGATTTCGATCACGTGATCATTTAGATAACCGGAGGGATGTCTATCTAAGTGGGAGTTCTTAAGTAATATGATTAATTGAACTTTAATTTATCATGAACTTAGTCCTGGTAGTATTAGCATATCTATGTTGTAGATCAATAGCTCGCGATGTTGCTCCACGTTTATTTTTTATATGTTCCTAGAGAAAACCAAGTTGAAAGATGTTAGTAGCAATGATGCGGAATTGTTCCGTGATCTGAGGATTATCCTCATTGCTGCACAGAAAAATTATGTCCTTGATGCACCGCTAGGTGACAGACCTATTGCAGGAGCAGATGTAGACGTTATGAACGTTTTGACAAAAGCTCGATATGATGACTACTTGATAGTTTAGTGCACCATACTTTATGGCTTATAACCGGGACTTCAAAAACGTTTTGAAACGCCACGGAGCATATGAGATGTTCCAAGAGTTGAAATTAGTATTTCATACTCATGCCCGTGTCGAGGGGTATAAGACCTCTGACAGTACTTTGCCTACAAGATGGAGGAGAATAGCTCAACCAGTGAGCATGTGCTCAGATTGTCTGGGTAGTACAATTGCTTGAATCAAGTGGGAGTTAATCTTCCAGATAAGATAGTAATTGACAAAGTTCTCTAGACACTATCACCAAGTTAGTAGAACTTCGTGATGAACTATAATATGCAAGGGATGACGAAAGTAATTCCCGAGCTCTTCACGATGCTGAAATCGGCGAAGGTAGAAATCAAGAAAGAGCATCAAGTGCTGATGGTTAACCAGACCACTTGTTTCAAGTAAAGGGCAAAGGGATAGAAGGGGAACTTCAAGAAGAATGACAAGCAAGTTGTCACTCCCGTGAAGAAACCCAAAGCTAAACTCAAGCCTGAAACTAAGTGCTTCTACTGCAAAGGAAATGGTCACTAGAAGTGGAACTGCCCTAGATATTTGGCGGATAAGAAGGATGGCAAAGTGAACAAAGGTATATTTGATATACAGATTATTGATGTGTATTTTATTAGTGTTCATAGCAACCCCTCGGTATTTGATATTGGTTCAGTTGCTAAAGAGTAGTAACTCGAAATGGGAGTTGCATAATGAACAAAAACTAGTTAAAGGATGAAGTGACGATGTGTATTGAAAGTAGTTCCAAGATTGATATGATCATCATCGCACACTCCCTATACTTTCGGGATTAGTATTGAACCTAAATAAGTGTTATTTGGTGTTTGTGTTGAGCATGAATATGATTTGATCATGTTTATTGCAATACGGTTATTCATGTAAGTTAGAGAATAATTGTTGTTCTGTTTACATGAATAAAACCTTCTATGGTCATACACCAAATGAAAATGGTTTGTTGGATCTCCATCGTGTGATACACATATTCATAATATTGAAGCCAAAAGATGCAAGGTTAATAATGATAGTGCAACTTATTTGTGGCACTGCCGTTTAGGTCATATTGGTGTAAAGCGCATGAAGAAACTCCATAGTGATGGACTTTTTGAATCACTTGATTATGAATCACTTGGTGCTTGCGAACCATGCCTCATGGGCAAGATGACTAAAACTCCGTTCTCCGGAACCGTGGAGCGAGCAACAGAGATGTTGGAAATCATACATACTGATGTATGCGGACCAATGAGTGTTGAAGCTCGCGGCAGGTATCGTTATTTTCTGACCTTCACTGATGATTTGAGTAGATATGGGTATATCTACTTAATGAAGCACAAGTCTGAAACATTTGAAAAGTTCAAAGAATTTCAGAGTGAAGTGGAGAATCATCGTAACAAGAAAATAAGAGTTTCTACGATATGATCGTAGAGGTAAAATATTTGAGTTAGCGAGTTTGGCCTTCAATAAAAACAATGTGAAATAGTTTCACTACTCACGCCACCTGGAACACCACAGTGTGTCCAAACGTCATAACCGTACTTTATTAGATATGGTGCGATCGATGATGTCTCTTACCGATCTACCACTATCGCTTTTGGGGTTATGCATTAGAGACAGCTACATTCACGTTAAATAGGGCACCATCTAAATCCATGGAGATGACACTGTATGAACTATGGTTTGACGAGAAACCTAAGCTGTCATTTCTTTAAGTTTGGGACTACGATGCTTATGTGAAAAAGTTTCAACATGATAAGCTCGAACCCAATTCGGAGAAGTAAATCTTCATAGGATACCCAAAAAGAAATTGTTGGGTACACCTTCTATCACAGATCCTAAGGCAAGGTCTTTGTTGCTAAGAGTGGATCCTTTCTAGAGAAGGAGTTTCTCTCGAAAGAAGTGAGTGGGAGGAAAGTAGAACTTGATGAGGTAATTATACCTTCTCCCGAATTGGAAGGTAGTACATCACAGAAACTCGTTCCAGTGATTCCTACACCAATTAGTGAGGAAGCTAATGATGATGATCATGAAACTTCAGATCAAGTTTCTGCTGAACTTCGTAGATCAACCAGAGTTCGTTCCACACCAGAGTGGTACGGCAACCCAGTTCTGGAAGTCATGTTACTAGACCATGATGAACCTACGAACTATGAGGAAGCGATGATGAGCCCAGATTCCGCAAAATGGCTTGAGACCATGAAATCTGAGATGGGATCCATGTATTAGAACAAAGTATGGACTTTGGTTGACTTGCCCGATGATCGGCAAGCCATCGAAAATAAATGGATCTTCAAGAGGAAGACCGACGCAAACGGTAATGTTACTGTTTACAAAGCTCGACTTGTTCGAAAGGGTTTCGACAAGTTCAAGGAGTTGACTACGATGAGACTTTCTCACCCGTAGCGATGCTTAAGTCTGTCCGAATCATGTTAGTAATTGCCGCATTTTAAGAAATCTGGCAAATGGATAACAAAACTGCATTCTTTAATGGATTTATTAAAGAAGACTTGTATATGATGCAACCAGAAGGTTTTGTCAATCCTAAAGGTGCTAACAAAATGTGCAAGCTCCAGCGATCCATCTATGGACTGGTGCAAGCATCTCGGAGTTGGAATATACGCTTTGATAAGTTGATCAAAGCATATAGATTTATACAGACTTGCGGTGAAGCCTGTATTTACAAGAAGTGAGTGGGAGCACTACAACCTTTCTGATAAGTATATGTGAATGACATATTGTCGATCAGGAAATGATGTAGAATTTTCTGGAAAGCATAAAGGAGTGTTTGAAAGGAGTTTTTTCTAAGAAAGACCTTGGTGAAGCTGCTTACATATTGGGCATCAAGATCTATAGAGATAGATCAAGACGCTTGATAAGACTTTCGATGAGTACATACCTTGATAAGATTTTGAAGTAGTTCAAAATGGATCAGTCAAAGAAGGAGTTCTTGACTGACTTGTAAGGTGTGAAGTTGAGTAAGACTCAAAGCCAGACCACGGCAGAAAAATATAGAGAGAATGAAAGTCATTCTGTATGCCTCAACCATAGGTTCTATAAAGTATGACATGCTGTGTACAAAACACGTTGTGTACCTTGCCATGAGTTTGACAGGGAGGTACAATAGTGATCCAGGAGTAGATCACTGTACAGCGGTCAAAATTATCCTTAGTAATTGGATGACTAAGGAAATATTTCTCGATTATGGAGGTGATAAAGAGTTCGTCGTAAAGGGTTACGCCGATGCAAGCTTTGACACTAAATCCAGATGACTCTAAGTATCAATCTGGATGCGTATTGAAAGTGGGAGAAATTAGCTAGAGTAGCTCCATGCAGAGCATTGTAAACATAGAAATTTGCGAAATACATACGGATCTGAATGTGACAGACCCGTTGACTAAACTTCTCTCACAAGCAAAACATGATCACACCTTATTACTCTTGGGTATTAATCACATAGCGATGTGAACTAGATTATTGAATCTAGTAAACCCTTTGGGTGTTGGTCACATGGTGATGTGAACTATGGGTGTTATTCACATAATGATGTGAACTATCGGTATTAAATCACATGGCGATGTGAGCTAGATTATTGACTCTAGTGCAAGTGGGAGACTGAAGGAAATATGCCCTAGAGGCAATAATAAAGTTGTTATTTATATTTCCTTATATCATGATAAATGTTTATTATTCATGCTAGAATTGTATTAACCGGAAACTTAGTACATGTGTGAATACATAGACAAAACAGAGTGTCCCTAGTATGCCTCTACTAGACTAGCTCATTGATCAAAGATGGTTATGTTTCCTAACCATAGACATGAGTTGTCATTTGATCAACGGGATCACATCATTAGGAGAATGATGTGATGGACAAGACCCATCCGTTAGCATAGCACTATGATCGTTTAGTTTTACTGCTATTGCTTTCTTCATGACTTATACATGTTCCTATGACTATGAGATTATTCAACTCCCGAATACCGTAGGAACACCTTGTGTGCTATCAAACGTCACAACGTAACTGGGTGATCATAAAGATGCTCTACAGGTGTCTCCGAAAGTATTCGTGGTGTTGGCATAGATCAAGATTAGGATTTGTCACTCCGAGTGTCGGAGAGGTATCTCTGGGCCCTCTCGGTAACACACATCATAATAAGCCTTGCAAGCAAAAGACTAATGAGTTAGTCACGATATGATGTGTTACGGAACGAGTAAAGAGACTTGCCGGTAACGAGATTGAACTAGGTATAGAGATACCGACGATCGAATCTCGGGCAAGTAACATACCGATGACAAAAGGAACAACGTATGTTGTTATGCGGTTTGACCGATAAAGATCTTCGTAGAATATGTAGGAGCCAATATGAACATCCAGGTTCCGCTATTGGTTATTGACCGGAGATGAGTCTCGGTCATGTCTACATAGTTTTCGAACCCGTAGGGTCCGCACGCTTAACGTTTGATGACGATCGGTATTATGAGTTTATGAGTTTTGATGTACCGAAGGTAGTTCGGAGTCCCGGATGAGATCACGGACATGACGAGGAGTCTCGGAATGTCCGAGACATAAAGATTGATATATTGGACGACTATATTCGGACACCGGAAGTGTTCCGGAAAAGTTTTGGATTTAACTGGATTGCCGGAGGGGGTTACCGGAACCCCCTACGAGGGGGGATGGTCCATAGTGGGCCTTGAGGAAAGGAGAGAGGCAGCCCATAGAGGCTGGCCGGCGCCCCACCTAGGGATCCTAGTTGGACTAGGATTGGGGGGGCGCCACCTCTCCCTCTTTTCCTTTCCCTCTCTTCCTTCTTGGTGGACTCCTACTAGGAATAGGATTGCAATCTTATTCCTAGTAGGATTGCCCTAGCCGCACCATAGGAGGCCGGCCGGCCCTCCCCTCTTGCTCCTTTATATACGGGGGCAGGGGGGCACCCAAAGACACATAAGTTGAATTGTTCTAGCCGTGTGCGGTGCCCCCCTCCACAGAAATACACCTCGGTCATACCGTTGCAGTGCTTAGGCGAAGCCCTGCGCCGGTAAATACATAATATCCGTCACCACGCCGTCGTGCTGAAGAAACTCTCCCGTGAAGCTCAACTAGATCAAGAGCTCGTGGGACGTCATCAAGCTGAACGTGTGCTGAACGCGGAGGTGCCGTACGTTCGGTGCTTGATCGGTTGAATCGCGAAGAAGTTCGACTACATCAACAGCGTCACTTGACGCTTCCGCTTCCGATCTACGAGGGTACGTAGATACACTCTTCCCTCTCGTTGCTATGCATCTGGTAGGTAGATCTTGCGTGATCGTAGGAAAATTTTAAAATACTACGTTCCCCAACAGGTTGGTGTTACCAACCCGTACTAAAGGCTCTACTAACTTTTTAAAAAAACAAATTTATTTTATATATATATATTTTGGATTTTTTTTGATTTTTTTTCAAGTTTTCCAATCTTTGAATTGTTTGACAATTTAATCTCTAATCACCCCTCCTAATTGCTCCAGTGTGGAGCACTGATTCGAAATCAGTCTAACTTCCCAGCAGGTCGCAAATCCTCTCACTACTCCAGCCCGAGCGCGTTCAACTTCCGAGTTCTATTTCCCTACTTTTCAAGTCTGCACTTGTTCTTTTCCTGAAAATAGTAAGCTATCAATCCTATTAACCCTTAGGTCTTGATGTCACATGATTTATTTATTTTTTGAAGTCCAAACAATTATTAAAATAAAATATGTAATAATAATATTGAATTTCAACGAAAAAATAAGTAATAATTTTTTTCATTTTCCCCATTTATTCATTTAATATGGCATAATTAATATCTTTAAATATGTAAATCAAAATTCGACAAATAATATATCCATTATTATCACAAAAAATGTGAGGAACCCAAATATGACATCATTTTTTTATTTTGGTTTGTTTTTTCAAAACTAAAATGGCGATACCGGGGGTAGAGTTTGAAAATTAAAAACAACTAACATAGCAATAAAGCAATATAAACAAATTACAAAAACTAAAATATTGTCAAACAACAGAAACTAAAGTTAATTATATCAAAGTGGCAATAAGAATTACTTTTTAATATAGCAAACCTAATTATGTAAAGTATAATTAAACGCTAAACAACTATTTATAAAAAAAGTAACAAAATTAATATTAATTAATTATAAAAAATATAATGTTGTCTAACAGAAACATACTACTACATGTTAAAATGTACAGAAAGAACTAAAAAGTTAAATAAAAACAACTATATAATGAAAACATTATTGTTTTAATTAAAATCCTAATTTAGATTCTTCTAAAAATAACCAAATAGATCTTACTGTGACAACAATCTAACATGTGACTATTAGCAAAAAGAATTAAATTAAAAACTATTTTTAAACTCAAGTTATTGACAATCTCTGCTTTAAAGCAAATTAGAACAAATTCAAATTTGAAAACTAATGGCGCAAACAGAAACTAGACAAAATTTTGAATATAATGCAAAAATAATCACTCAAAAATATCAAATATCCTAAAAGATATAAGCAATTTAAAACGGAAACTAAAGACAAAAAACAAATGAAAAAACAGACCCTTTAGTCCCGGTTCGTAACACAAACTGAGACTAAAGATCTAACCTTTATTCCCAGTTGGAGACACTAACCGGGACTAAAGCCTCGGCCTCTTTAGTACCGGTTTGTATCGCAAACCGGGACTAATGACTAGCCATTGAAACCGGGACTAATGGTCATATTAGTCCCGGGCCGAATCCAAATCGGGACTAATGATCCGAACGTAAGGTCTGTTTTCTACTAGTGTCAAGAATCTGAATGCTTGTTTGGGAGTAGTCCTACATATTACAGAACAGCCTCATGCTAACGCAACTCTGCTAGAGGCATGATCGCCATAAAACACAAAGCATAGAAACGATTTGTGTAGAAGCCCAAACACACACAGTCAAATCGACTAAAGGCAAAAGAAAACTCGCCTAGGGATTAAGGTTCCTCACCATATGCCTTCCTACGGCGAGGAAGGAGTGAGTAGAGCGCGGTGCCGCCCTGCTTGTGGTGGGGCGGACTCGGCGGCGAGCCGTTCTCTCATGCACGCGAGGAATGACGCCGACAATAGTTGCGGCCGTTCAGCTGGGACCTTGGCGCGGGGTGCGTCAATGATGCTAGGAGGGAGGGGGAAGCAGCGGCGCGGTGGCATTGGAGGGAGGGAGGAGGCGGCGCGAGAAGACGGCGATCCTTGCAGACGTGGGGAAAGGAACGACGCGAGGAGGGGAAGGGAGGAGCGGTGGCGCATGATCCGTCCTTCTCGATCGGGGCTCTCGGGTGAAGTCGATCCACAAATTTAGGGCCTTGCGGGCGGGACCGCGGGGATTGGCAGACCACGCCGGCAGAACATTTGATCTGAAACGTTGAACAAAGTGGTAGACCATTAACATAATATGAAGAGTAGGATGTGTTTAACTCGATTTGACCGGAAGGTCCTAACTATTATGTGTACAATTTGTTGGGTGGCCTTAGGAGAATTTACGTTTGCTTTTTAATAGTAGTATAGATAATAGCCGGGGAACGTTCACTCCTTCTGATTTTCATTCACTAATTTCTCCATGCATGACTAAAGTTCAGTGAGAACGTACGGCAAAATCCAACACATTTGCTTAATTAAGAGATAGTTCGAAGTATCACAGTATCACACCACGCATAATATGTGTTCACCTAGTCCTCCCAGACGCATAGGCGCTTCATATAATTCTCAGCTTCCATCGCTGTAGGAAAGGGCTACTCCGCTCCTGGAAAGAAGGGAAGCAGTTTCGGCTCGCCGTGGCAGCAGCGGCACCTTCCCGACGGAAGCAGGTAGAACCTTCCCTCCTTGATGGCCTTCTCCTCTTCAGCCTTCACCGTCTCCGCGTCCTCAGTGAGCATTGACGCCGATGTCATCGGGAACAGTGTGTTCACCGTCACCGCCTTGTTGGCGATGCACCGGCACGGCATGTCCGACAGCAGTGGTAGCGAGTGCGAATATGGCGACACGATGCCTGACGCGCGTGGCACCGGTGGCGGCGGTGGCTGCTGCACGGTGCCACCATAGCCATGGGCGACGGTATTTACGGCCGCCTGCTGGCCGGTGAGACGCTGCACCACCTCCTTGAACGTCGACGGGTCGGCATGCACGAATGTCGTTTCCGGCGGGACCTCGATGTACACCCGGGGAGCCGGCGTCTTGGGGTTGCGCTCCATGGCAGCTTACGACGTAATTAATCCCGCACTTCACGGAGGAAGACTGTCAGGGTTTAACATAAGCTCAATTAGAATCAAATCCGAAAGAAAAATTGAGATGTACAGTATATTGAAACGTCGACGATGATATATACTCCCTCCGTTCGGAATTACTTGTCTCGGAAATGGATGTATCTAGAACTAAAATACGTCTAGATACATTCATTTCTGCGACAAGTAATTCCGAACGGATGGGAGTAGCATTTAGATTTCTCAAAAAGTGATAACATTTAGATGTTGATCATGTGATTACGAACTAAGTAAAAGAAAGGGGAAACACAAAGATGAACGCAAAAAAAAAAAAAGACAAGCTCACTTCACTGGGGAAGTGCATGCATGTACAGCTCCACTACCAGGGTTTAGGTTCACCCTTGCAGCTCTCTTTCAAAAGAAAATTAACAGAAAGAACTACGACAAACACTTTTTCTAATCAGACATGGATAAATGAGAAGCTACACATTCTGATGTCCCGCTAGCTAATATATCTTGCCTGAGAATTAATTATATATTAATCAGTTTTTGAGCTCACTTTTTCCTTGAACAGTGGCGCAGATATTGATGATACCTTTTTCGGACGTCGATTTATTGCACCCAAGCTACTTGCACTCTTTATTTTGGAAAAATTAAAGTTAAATGAAAAAATAATCATACACATGTGGTATGATACCATGTACATCCACTCACAAAAGTATTTGGTGGTAAAACATATGCTAGTTTATGTTCTTCACTGAAAACCACAAGAATGGTTGTCTAGAATAGCAATTTGTTGCATTGATGAATTTGTTCTCACGTATTTACAGTCTCTTTTCAGACATGGATTTGTTGCACCTCAGGTAGTGCACTCTTCATAAAAAAATCTAGAAGTGCACTTCAACGTTTCCACACAAAAAAACTAGTTCAGTCATATACACATGTACTAATGAATTCTAGCGGAAAACATGCTAATTTGTGTTCTTCAGAGGGAAAAAGTCAAGAATGTGTGTCTAGTATAACTACTTTGTTGTGTTGAATTTGTTCTTTTTTCCACATGACACAAGAATGCATACTTCCGTACTCCCTCTTTTTGTACTCTACAGTTACTAGGACAAGGCTTTGACCAACAATTACTCTATGTACATTGGTATGTACTTTATGTGATAAAATTGATGCTGCTACATTTGTATTCCAAGATACTTCTTTATGATTAGTGTTTGTATAACAAAAGTTTACATATTGATAGTATAATTGTTGGTCAAGTCTTGTCCTAGCGAGACTAATATCCAGCGTAAGGAAAGAAGAAGAAAGTACCTAACTTACAGTCTGCACATAATACTCAGTCACATGTTTTTGGGGGAAAAAATAATGAATGGAAAATATGTTTTGAGCTAGGAGCACATGCCACAGCTCACTTACTAGTTATCGCTCATTTTTCCTCAAGCTCCCCAGCATATGAAATATGCATGTTTGATTATGACTGGCTTATATCTAATTAAGCGTTCAATGTATGTTAAATGATCCATTATGAAAAGATAATCTGCAAACTTAATTTGTGGTGCAACTATTTAGAATATAAATCAAATTTTCTTTTGCGTTTTTTGTATAGAGGTAATTAAGCATTTTGTGTAGGTACAAGATTAGCCACCTAGTGCGCCGTTCGGCAGAAATTGACACGGCAACTCAAATATAACTTGAAATCGTGTATTGACTACCGGATTTCACAAGATGTTTCATGATTCTTGTTGGCAAAGCAAATTGGAAAACGGTCATTTAAACCCTAAACAATCAAATTCACTTTGCTTTAAGGAAAGATATCTAGGACTACGCACGTCATTTCAAAAGAAAATAACCCATGATATATATATATATAATCACGAGGATGACAGTTGTATGAAGTGAAATGTTTCAATAATTGTACTGGATGAATACTACAGGAGACCACATTAATTAACATAAAAATAAAATGAAAACAGTGTGATATATGACGAGTACAATGTGATATTATAGCTTAGTGTATATGGATGCAAGGAAAGAGAATGAACATTCTGAAGCCATCTCCTTGAAAAAATATTGAGCTAAAGAAAACTCTAATATCATGGAATAAAGGTCGTAGATATTAAGTTAGGTAACAGTATAGAAGATATCAGACAAAGTTCATGTGTAATTATTCTGATCACATGTCAGAACAAATCGCTGCCTTTGGAGGGTCGCTCCGTTATGGATGACTGTTTTCTTTCTTTGATATTGAATAGATCTCCGCAAAAACAATAATAGATCCTAAATTACATAGTCGATGAAAAAAAAAAGAATAGACCCTTGCATATGTTTGACCACATAAGTAAAATATTATAAATAAGTATATTTTAGATTTAGTTGTCTTGGAAAATATATAACACCATATTGACCTAACTTTGTACTATTTAGATAGAAACTTAGATTTTTTTTTTTTTTGCAATGTCATACTTTAATAGAAGATATTCTGAAATAAAATGGGAATCCAATTCTGATTACACATCTAAACTATGTCTTGGAAATGTGCAACAAATTAGGCACAACTAAACATTGAGAAACGAAGAGAACATTCTATGAAACATAACACCACATATGAAAGGTGAAAGTAAAGAACTCGGTTTCTTTTGAATTTTGAAGCACTCAAACAAAGGTATAAGGAACAAATAATTGTCTTATTAGTATTGATAAAGACAAAAAAGTTCTGAAGCACTCAAATAAAAATAACAAGAAGATAGAGGCACGATAAATTTCCAAGTGTACATGTACGAAAGTATGACCAGTCTATTGAAAATTATAAAGATCAGCAAGAACAAAGCGTCCCATGTTACCTGTAGCACAGCCTTGAACCTTGGAATTTCTGCAAAATTTCTCGGCAACTCGTTTACCTGTGAAATTCAAAGAAAACCCGCATGCATGTGAGAAAAAACTATAGTAAAAAGACATTAAGTTTGACAACATACAGAAGCATGCATACAAGAGCCAAGAATGGAGCTTAATTAGATATGTTATATCCTTCTTGAGTCTTCTAAGGAAGACAATATATACAGGACCTTCCGTGTGCGGCCAGCAAGATATACGCACTCGTATCCTCAGATTCGTCACTTAAAAAGGAATTTAACTTTTGTGTTACATTTCCAAAACAAAAAAGAAATGTCTCGACTCCTCGAAGTTAGGCGTGCATAGTCTACCAAGTAATAGCCATGATGACATGAATACAAATTGCCAACAATTGTTGGTTTGGTTGATGCAATCTTGTATCTGCACTATGAAGTCTGGCATACAATATTACATGCGGTAATTTTAGAGAGGCTATGGACAGAAAAAGGTCATCCTGGACGTGACCACATAGTCTTTTGCTTTACATGTCTGTCTCCCTCGCCGTGTTTCTCAATAGCAATTACTAAAAGTTCACTGTTTCCGTATAACTGATTTGGATGAAATACATTTATTGGGAACTTGCTTGATGCTCTAATGCATCATCATGCATGGCTATGTACCAGTGAAGAAGGGAGGGGTCGATATTTAGCTTTGTTCAGTGAAAATAGTTAGTCTTTCTTGCCTACACGCAACGGAAAGAGTCTTCATTGCCACGTTGCAGGACGATGGTAAGCAGGCACAAGCCAAGCTCTCGAAGTGCTAACGAGAAAATATCACATAAAATACGGTTAGCTAGGGCAATATGGGGCTGCAGTTGAGAAAAAGGCACCAAAATCTGATCAATGGTTGTACCAGTCAAGAGACAAACTAAGTTGCTTAGGGGTCAATCGGTTTACACGATTTTCAAATCATAAGAATATGAAATGTTAAGGGTTAGGATGCCATGCCCACTCAAAGCCTTAGGAGATTTCCATGAGGCCTCACCTAATCCTAAGAATGATTATAAATCAGGTCAATATGGACACAATCCTTGGGAATCTAGTGACTCCATTCCTATGAAACGAATGCTACACGTAGGAAAAATTCCTGAGGGTCTGAATCATGTAAAAAATCCTCCAGAAAAACTACACATCGACAGTAGATGTAAAGAGATCTTCTTTTACAGGTTATAGCAAAATAATGATTAATGTCAATTTGTTGTTCTGATCCATACTTGAACTAATGTCGTCGATTTGTTGTTCTGATCAAACGATGGGCCTAAGAACCTTTGATATATTTTTAGTATCTTTTTACATATTTCTTGCCTGCAAAGAAAGAAAGAAACTGCACATGGGTACCGTATGTACGTCAGATCAGATTTGTAGCTCAGAAACTTACCGAGCTACTGGAGTATATATATAGACAAAGGTAAGGTCGTACAATCGGTACAATCGTACGTACGTTAGAACAGATTTGTAGTTGAAACATTCTCACCCAAAAAAAAAGGTTTGTGGTTGAAACAAAATACAAGAAAATAATCGGAGAACCTGGCATAAGAAAACTATAGGCGTTGTTGAACTTACGCGTGTGCTTACCATGCATATTACTCCCTCCGTTCCTAAATATTTGTCTTTCTAGAGATTTCAACAAGGGACTATATACGAAGCAAAATAAGTGAATTCATACTCCAAAATATGTCTTCATACATCCGTATGTTGTAGTCTGTTTGAAATGTCTAGAAAGACAAATATTTGGGAACGGAGGGAGTACGTTTTTTTATCAGATCTATAAGAAGGCGTTCAATTAGACAAAATCACTATATCTGCAATATCACCTCAGTTTTAGAAAAAACTATATCTAAGTATCTCGTTAAACAAAAAGGACGCTGGCAGGCATAGAAACGATAAAGATAAAAACTACTTAACCATGTAAACAAGCAAAAACTGACCTTGATTGGAGGTAGAGAGAGATCCCGTGGCTGTTTGCTCAAACAGTCCGCGCTTCCTCTCCCCGCAACGAAATATATAGAGGAATAGTACTACTACGAAGCAAATAGAAAGGCACATGGAATTAGAAAATTATTATTGGCTGCTAGCTAAGAAGAAGATGCGATTTTTAAAAAGGGAAATGTGTAATGGCTGCATTTTTCTTGAAAATCTGTTTCTTGCTAGATTTGAATCTATTTTGGAAGGAATGAATGCGGGAAATATAGTGGTGGTTTAAATGCTGTACAATTCCTATTCAGGACCAAGTCAACGACATACTATTCGAGTTAGACTTGTCTACCTTGTTTTGATATTGACCGTAATAAAAGACCACATCAAAATGATCCTCTCATAAACTCGGATGTTAGTACACAAGATTCTTGGAAATCAACTTTTCTAGCTTCGCTGCATGCATCTTGAGACTTCCTCCTGATTCTGGTGACGAAATTGCAAAAGACTAGGTTTTAAAGAGCTGCATGATTTCTTCATTTGAAACCTATTACCATTGAAAGTATTATGGTTCGGGATACACCCTTCAAAAGACAGGTCGACAAGTTTTTTTTTTGTTGGGTAGGTCGACAAGTTGTTGTTTGGACATAAACTAGTCTTTTGTACATGAAATACAATAATTTGTGAAGTAAGTGTAGCTCAGAGGTTTGGTTCCTTGTGGTGAAACCAACGCACCAGGTTCAAGACCCCGGATTTGCCATGGATGCTCGCATTTTTCTTGTTTTATTTCAGACATTCGAGCGTCCTGCGCTCAGTGGGAGACAGCGTTCCCATCGACTATGAGGTGTCTGTGAGGCTATGACGACTTCGTCAACCTCAAGATTTACGGCCTCGGTCGCTCAAAGGTGCCCACAGGGGTAGGTGTGCATTTGCATTAGGGCATCTCCAAGCCGACCCTCAAACCGCCCGCAAACGTCCGGACTGCATGGTCCGGACATGTTGTGTCATCTGACGCGGGCCTGTATCGGTCCGGACAAACTTTCGCCCGCAAACTAGAGACAAACTAGGGAGGCTTTGCGGGCATCCGGATAGCAGCCACGCCCACTTCCGACCACCCTGGCCGACCCAAAACCCTCCCCCCCCTCCCCCCCTCACACGCACGCGTTTCCCTCCGGCGCCAGTTGCCCACATTCATGTCGATGTAGAACGGCCGTTCCACATTGAAGTTGGCCCAGAGAGGACGCGGCCTCTCACTGGCTTCGACATTGAAGTGGCACGCCGGCCGAGGGTGCCGCCCGTTGCACGTCCGACTGAACACGTCTCCTCACTGCATTCAAATGCCTTCATTAAACCGGCACGTAGAACGAGAAACCTACTCCGGCCACACGTCCGTTCACAAGCGGGTCGGCATTAAAAACAAAGTTAGGCAAGCTCCTCACGTCAGCCCGCTATTTAAACGAGGCCAGAAGTCGGGCAAGAATCGCACCACAACTCCGCTCCACATGTCCTAGTTGCACCATTTTCTCTACACTATACATGCCATCTAGCGAGTAGGAAGAGCAATTCTCCAGCGTAAAAGTCGGTTGAGTGACCCGCCGAGCGCAGCGGGTACGAGGCAGGCAACTCGCTGCTCCACCTCCCTCGCCTAGCCCGATGGAGCAAGTTACCTCTCCAAGCCGGCGTGAGGTTTAGCAATTCGCCGCTCCAAGTTAGCTCGCGGAGGAGAGGTGAGTTGTTCCACGCAGGCACGCGCGGGAGCACCGCGGAACGGGCATCGTGGCTGCCATGGACGAGGCCAGCCACCATGCCATCCGCCATCAACATTTGTGGAACCGCGCCCGATCGGTGGAGAAAGAAGCCAGCTATGCGAAGATCGACAAGTCGATGGCCAGCGTGTCCGCGTCCACCACCAACATTGAGGGAAAGTAGAACATGGGAGACAGCCACTACTTGGATCGCAGGAAGGCCACCGCCGGCGCGTTACCAGCTTGCATAGCCGGTGACTTGGTCGGTTTAGCACAGACCATTGTCGACCCCTGCCTCGGCTTCACGGAAGCGGAGGAGCCCCCCTTCCCCTCCGGCTAAAGCACCCCCTTTACCACTACAATGAGCGGCGCAGCCGGACATAGGGAACATGCGGGGGAAGAATATACCTCTCGGACTCCCGGCAGCTCGCTCATGCTGCCGGACATGGGGAAGACAAAGAGATCTGCCACGACCGTTTGTAGACTAGTGTAGTGTATCCGTGTCATGGGAATGGAGCTCCGCGCGGCCGGACGTGCACATAGTTTTACCAATTTTAGTTAAAATTTGTCCCACATATAAATCTTTCTGTCAAGTTTGTTTGAAGTCCGCTGTGTTTGCATGAATTTCATCCGATTTGTTGAAAAAGTGTTTGAAATGTATGCATGTAGCGTTGGATGGTCGGCTCTGACATCCATGTCCGCAGACAGATGCCGGGGTAAATTTGCGGGTCAGCTTTGGAGATGCCCTTATAGATCAAATATATTTATCCCCCTTGCCTCCATTTAGTGAGCAATGTTTCGTACTTTTATGAGACAAGTGTTTGTGTTCAGTAACAATAAATAAGTTCTAAGGGCAGACGGCCCAGTCACTGACCAGTCACAAAAAGCAACCTAGAGAGGTTCCTTAAATGGCCTCCAAATGTCCGAGTTGACCAGCATCCCTTATATCCAACCCAAATATGATGTGCACATAGGGACTCCCGGGCGTGTCCACAACGTCAGACCCAAGAGCCCTACCCGCCCACAATTTACACCAAATCCACCAAACTCTTCCTCCCCCGCCCACCTCCATCCTACCTTTCCCGCGTCCGTGCGCTCGCCGTCCGCCACCCTTGCTCCCCATCCTCACCACCGGTCCCGATCCGCCGCCCTAGATGTCGTCCAGCCGGTCCCCGAGCGTCGCGACAGAGCTAGTGTCTGCCTCATCTGTCGGCATCCTGTCCTCGGCTTTGTCATGCAAGTCGGAGAACATCACCCAGAGGAAGTCAACCTCGCGCTTCGCGCCAGGAACTCCGTACCGCATCCATCCGTCCACCGACGCAGATTGCGTCGTCGGACCACGCAGGGATAGGAGGATCATACGGCCGATTGGGGCATTCCGGAGACCTTTCCGCCCACACAAATGCCAGCGGTGGACGTATGTCACTTGTCGCAGCTCGGCTTGCCATGGATAAGCACGAACACTGGCGGCGCCCGGGCTTCCCGTGACCTGTTCGACGGAATGACACAACAAGAGTCGATATGTTCTTCTTGCTCCTATCCGATCAACTTTGCATATGGCATTTTCTATGTTTTGCATAGACCCCTAGTTCATTTCGGACATGATGAATGCTTGCAAACCGTGATCATTTAGGAGGTGTTCATGTCGTACATGATCAATGATAATCAAGGTCCGACCCAAATGGAGTATGAATTGGGGGATCCAACTTGCACCGCCTTTGAAGTTGGAACAACATCCGATCCCAATCCGAGCAACAAGAAGGAAAAGACGGCGAAGGCAAGAGGTCTGGCATTCTCAACTTTTGAGGATATCTTGTTGGTCAAAGCTTGTTTGGCCACAACAATGGATCCACTATGTGGCACCGAGAAAAATGAGAAGAAGTAATGGGAGAAAATTCGTTAGGAATATCACAAACAAAAGGAATATGTGGAGCCACATCCTATCGTCACCAACCTCAATGTGGCATCTCTCAAACATCGATGGGGGGTCATTCAAGGGAAGTGAACAAGTATGTCGGGTACTACTCACAAGTGACCGGCCACCCTCAAAGTGGGATGGGACTGGCAACTCAAGTAAGCTCAATTGCTTCATCTTGTCATCATTTGCATATGCTTCTTGTGTTTGCATTCTCATGCCCATGTTGTTGTTGTTTGCTAGAGGGCGGTGGTGGCCACTTTGTATCACAAAACCGGGAAGAAGCCGTTTGCTTTTAGCCATTGTTGAATCATATTGAATGGCAAGCCAAAGTGGACACAACTTGTGGCCGATCTCAAGGCCGGCAAGAAGAGGAATGATGGCTCAAGCTCCCACCTATCAATTAGGTTGAGCGATGAAGAGGAAGATATTGTCGTCGAGAATGGAAGAGTCGCCATGCCAAAGGATAACTGGCAAGTCATGGGAAACAAGTGGGAGAAGGCAAGGGCCTCCCGTGATGCCGCGGCTACAAAAATATCCTTCACATGGACGAGCTTTTTTCGGCGAGGGAGAACAAGAAAGAGGAGAGGTACAAGCACATGTTGAATGCTCAAAAGGAGAGGATGGATTGGGGCCGGAAGAGGCGGAGAAGAAGCTGGAAATTGAGAGGGAGAAGATCGAGTTGGAGAAGCAACAGGTGGTGATCAAATGGGAGCTCAAGAAGGTGAAGACATTTGGAGAGATTGAGCTTGAGAAGTAGAGGTTGCAACTCGCACGGGACACGGAGGATGCAAAGATCATGTTGGCAGACGAAACCTTCTTGGATGAGCATGCAAAGAAGTGGCTTGCGGAGAAGAAGAAGAAAGAGATCAACGACCGTAGGGAGTACGAGGCAGCGAGGACGAGTGCGACAGCAGTGAAGCATGCGACAAGGATGCAACTGGAGCATGCGGCCCGAATGCAAGCAGAGTAGGACACAAGGATGGCCTCGGAACTGCTGAATCCGGTGAGTGGTCCAGCCAGCCAGCCAGCCAGTGAGGCATCAGTCACGCTCGGACATTGATTTTATTTTGGCATGTCCGAATTGTTGAATTATGATTTGCTTTGCTTTGTTTCAAACTGTAGAATTCAAACAATTTGTATCGTATGATCGACGTACATGAATTGCATGGATTTAAGGCTCCACATTTGAGATGTGTGGATGTGTGGCAGCCCATACGAGGGGCTGTCCGCACATGCGCCCGCAGGCGGATTTGCCAAGTCCAGCTATAGATGCTCTAACATGTTACACATCTTTCAACATTCGGAACTTCTCTTTGCTTAAATTCACAAGTATGCGAACAAAAAAAGGGTGCATGTATGTTCTCTTTGCTTTGTTTCTTACGTCTTCAAAGAAACTGTGTTTTCAGTTCTAGCCTTCTAGGTAGTGGTAGATTGGAAAGTGTATGGTTATACGACCACGACCTCCCATCAAAGATCAGACTTGGTTAGCTTGAGCTTCTCATTTCAAGGTAGATGGCAGTAAAACAGCTGTTATTCAAACATTGACGACATGTAGATCGGTTGGCGCAACAGGTTCATACTTTGTTTGGTTTTTACTGTATGCTGAATGAATGGGAACTACTGTTATTTGGCTATGTGGCGGAGTAAGTAGCAAGGCATAACCCATTTAAATCGTAAAATCGCCTACGTATGTTACTGGTCAATCTCCATGGAGAGGAAATATCAAAAAATAAATAAAAATCTCCATGGCGAGGCAAAATCGCCTTTCTTTAGTTATACTTCTCTCTTATCATGCAGACTCAAGCAGTCACCGTGGAAATGCAGTGAGGTTTATAGCCATTACTACGGCAAGGCAAAACCATCTTCCATGCATTCTGTTCTGATCTCCTGCATCAGCTGCTGCAGGAGTGAAGGGTTGCTTGTGACAATTGCATCAACCTGCTCATACAGCATCCTCTTCATGGAGTCGCTATCGTCGACAGTCCATGCATACACTTTTCTCTCATTTCTGTGTTTGAAACCCAGCAGTTACAAATTTTAGTTAGCTGTCAGAGTAATTCCTTTGTCTAATTTCAAAAAGGATGCTCATTACCTGTGCATGACCTTCATGAGCTTCTCGTGGATCAAAGGATGGTATACACCAGCAACTTTAGCCCCTTCAATCCTCACTAACTCCATTCTTCTGCCAGTGGACCAATCCATCATAACAATATAGCCAACCTATAACAGATAAATTGCATGTTCTTTTTTTCAGTTGGAATACAAAGCATGTTTTGAGTTACATTATAGTGGTGGTTGTAGCCATGTCGGCATGGATGACAGAGTGGGAGTGGGTTATTGACTTGTATTGTACTAAAAGCTGGAAAACACAGAATAATTTACCATAACATCTTTAGACAACTTGATCACATCTCTTCCTATGTTGTCACTTTTTGCCCAGATAAGACAATTTTTGCAGTTTGTTCTCCTGATCTGCAAATAAAGTACTGTAAATGATATTGATATAACCCCTAAACAATGTAAATGATATGCAAGATATGTTTTATCAAATTTGCTCAAAAACTGCAATATTCAAGACTATTATAGTCTAATGAAAAATGAAAGAAACTAACGAGCAAATAAAGAAGTGCGCAAGTTCAATTAGATGTCAAGATGGATAGAACAATAGAGACGATTTTGCCATGGATGAAAAGGCTAATATCAGAAGCAACATGTGATCAAGTCTTAAATACCAGACTGCTAACTACTATAAGCATTTCCACCGTTACACAAATCACATATTACAATCAAAAGGCCCCAATTCCATTTAACCTCTAGAAACTAATGATACAGATATGAAAGCTACATATCATGAACCAAGGAACGTAAATAAAGGTACTCCTTCCGATCCATATTAATTGACGCTGGTCTTGTACAAAGTTATACTAACTTTGTACTAAACTAGCATCAATTAATTTGGATAGGAGGGAGTAGTATAACTTCTATTAAGGTAAAACAAGAAATGAGCTACCTGGAACTTACAATAGACATTACATCTTCCGCCAAGCCTTTTTCAAATGAAGGAGGACCAACTTTGACATCCAGAATTACTTGCCTTACAGACTGCGATATCAACTACAAGAGGAGAAAATTTCAGTGGCATAGAAATCAATTAATTTATTGAAGTGTGTGTATATCAAACATAATCCACTTATGGCAACATTTTACGCGAGTCACTTGAAGCTCAAGTGATTACAATGATTAGTAAAATACTACGAACAACAAACTCATTGGGTAAATGCTTACTTCTAGAGCATCTTCTGCTTTGGGAACTTCCTGGTTTCGGACTGTTTTCGATAGCTGAAATCTCGTGGTTACCGCTTTTATCTATGAAGACTAAAGGTCACTTCGTTAGTGTTTCATCACCAGATCAACATATCACGAGCATCAGCTGATGATCAGGATGTGCTCAGGAAACTATGACTGAATGAAAATATATGCAGCTACTCCCTCTGTCCCATAAAATAGGACGTTTTTTGACACTACACTAGGGTCAAAAAATGTCTGACATTATGGGACGGAGGGAGTAGTTCACAATATGCAGTCAATATTATCTTTGACTGGCTTTTCTATCATGGCTAAAATAATGAACCAAGACCAAGACCAACAAATTTGGCAAGTTACAGCTCGATTAAACAAAATAAAATGAGCTCACCTCATGAGTGCTCCAGTGGCCAACTTTTGCTGTAGAATTACCAGACATTCTTTGCAGATCCCTAACTGTGTGAATTTTGAATTAAGCCCATGACATATTATTATAAATAAAGAATTAGCATGCAGGCTACTGTACTAAAGAATTTTTGGCTAATTTATATTTAAGAGTCAACTCAGTGGCTAATGTTTGTTGATGCCAACTCCAATAATGTTAATTAAAGTTACAAAAAGAACATCTTTGGGTTCCCACACTTTCTTCAAACAATGATAACAGGCCAATACCAGAAGGTGAAACCCTTTGATAGTTATAAGCTCCTTTTATACCGAGGCAAACTATTATTTAGGAAAGTAAGCAGCTATATGTCATTTAGTGAGAAGCAGAGTTCTCTACTAACTACAACTGGAAAGAAAAAAGGTTCAACGTAGATGATCTCCGAAATGTAAATGTATTAATAATGTGTGAGCAAACATCCAAACGCAGATATAAATTGCATAATTCTCCATCCAAAAGACAGGACAACTTTATTAGTTTTACATTTGTCAGTTAGTTACCAATCAGCAAGTGAGCCAGGGATGCACGAAAAAATGGTATATAATGGATCAACCTACAGTACAGTTTAATCTGCGAATAATGAATCAAACAAAGAATGTCCATATCAAATGGTACACAACAAAAACCTACCCAGAGCCCATTATAGTTTGTAACTGCTGTCTCCAGTTCCATTAAGCTTGACCTATGTTCACCGATAGATACAACAAATGCAACAATGCTTACTGAGCTCAGCTACTGCTAATAGTGAACAGTCAACAGTCGCGGGAGCAGTTCATGTTACACATAAATGGCATGTTTCAGGTTGTCCATTATACTACTACAGCCAAGCAGGGCTTCAATTACCTGTCATGGAGTGCTAAGAGGGTGCCATCAGAGGACCTCGAGACATCCACCTCCACACAGTCTACACGGGCATCCAGAGCCATCCTGAAGGCGTCCATCTGAAACCAACAACTCACAAACACATCTCCGGTTAAAAAGGAAAGAAAAAGAGATCCACCCGTAACAACTTCAGTGTGAGTCCGGGATGACGGTGATCTACCACCCACCGAGTTTGGGAACGCGTTAGTGGAGTCGCCGCCGTGCGCGCACACCAGCGGCGGGCTCGGGATCCACCCGCAACTCCTCTCGCGCATCTGGAGAGGCAGTAGATCGTTAGAATCAACGCGTCACCTGTAAATAAAAGATTCCGAAAGGGGAAGAGATCTCCAAGGATGGACGAGTGTGGGGACGCACGCGGTTGAAGCGGCGGAGGCGGAAGTGGAAGAAGGCCGGAGGGACGAGCGAGAGGGCAGCGAGGAGGAGGAGCAGACGAAAGAGGCGGCTGGACGGAAGGAGGCGGCGGAGGCGGAGGAGGAGGCTGGCAGCCGGCGAGGCCCTCTTGCCGGCGGGGAAAAGAGGTAGCGGCGGCGGCTGCCTCCCGAGCCCGAGGAGCCCCCTCATGCTCTGCCTTTCAGCGCTCTCTCGCTTTTTTTCTTCTCGGAACGCTCTCTTCATCGCTGTGCGAACGGGCCACTCGTTTGTATATTTACCCTTTTTTTTGAAATGAATTTACTCTTTTTTTTCTTTTGAGAAGGCCATCATGGCAAACTTTATTGGATCAGAACACGTTTGCAGTCTACGAGCAAGCTGACAATACAAGAACCAAGACAATGCTTAAAGATGACCTTTCCGATCATCCATTTTTATTTCATTAAGAGTATCATCCACCCTTAAAAAGCTTTAACTCCTCGTAATTCTTTTATCCGGTTTAACTCCGGTCTTCGACAACGACGACGCGAACAGCTACTTCGACACATCCATGGAACATGCTATCGAAGCTTTCAAGGCCAACATGAAAACTAAAGTGGAAGAGCTACGTGCCTTTGTCATCTTCACAATGGCAATGTTCAAGTCACAAGTCTTCGGAGCGCAAACACTATGCAAGCGTAAGTCGTCCACGTCCACACCGCCATGGTGACCATCAACATCGTCAGGAACGGCAAGTCACCTCCAAGCACCATGTGCACGACAACGACGAACGACATCTTCTACGAGCTCAACGACATCATCATGACCAGGTATCCATGGATTTGGTCATCGTTCGTCTACGTTCGTGTGTTTTTAGGTTGGATTCTTCCGACCTATGCTACTCTTTAGCGGCGGTGGTTGCTGAGTTGGTGTGTTGGTCATATGAAGCCTTAGCACGATGACTTCCCAACTGTCTACTATAACAAGTTGTGCCACGCTACGTCGAGGAAGGGACGATGACGGTGGCACGCCTTCGGCTCGCTTCATTACTTGTAGTCGTCGCTAGGTGGTCTACGGATCTGAATATATTTTTTATTGTATCCGGTGTTCGTTGTACTACCTAATTGAAGATGAATAGATTAGAAGTTTTAAAAAAAATCCTATGATTTATATGGTAGAAAAATCATGGAAATATGATATTCCTCGAAACCAAAGGAAGCCTTGGATGATAAGGGAAAATCCGGATCGGAAGGTTCGGTTGGGGGCTTCATCCTTGTAACGCCTCGGACACACCCGCTGGTGGTCGTTACTCCTGGCGGGATCTAGACTTACCCCACATATTAATACTAGTCTTTTCTGCGTACTTTGTCCTCACTCGTGCGCAACGGGGACCAACTTCCCAGTCAATCACTCATCCTGAAACTACTCCAAGCTGAGCACGCTTAACTTTGAAGTTCTATCTGAATGGTCTCCCGGAAAAGAATGAATTCCCTATTGATATGAGTATTCTATCATCCCTAATAAGACAGGCTATCACATACACCCCCACTCAGAGAAACCGACGTCCTCGTCGGGCCACAGGAACGTTCCCTCTTGGCAAAAATGTCTGTGCATCCAGTCCGATACATGTGTCATGACGTGTGCCACGACGGGTCACAAACGTCATGAATAACACGACCGAGCACATGTCCGCAAACATCCGTGTAACCACGAGGTTCGGCTCTGATACCAACTTGTAACGCCCCGGACACACCCGCCGGTGGTCGTTACTCCTGACGGGATCTAGACTGGCCCCACATATTAATACTAGTCTTTTCTGCGCACTTTGTCCTCACTCGTGCGCACCCGGGGCCAACTTCCCGGTCGGTCACCCATCCTGAACTACTCCAAGCTGAGCACGCTTAACTTTGGAGTTCTATCCGAATGGGCTCCCAAAAAAAAGAAATTCCTTATTGATATGAGTAGTCTATCATCCCTAATAAGCCAGGCTATCACAATCCTATAGCCCATGCATGCATCATGTATGTTTAGTGATAGATTAGAATTCGAGATATTTTTTAGGACCCTCATGACTAGCGTACGTTCGTCGAGGAGGGTGGCATACAAAAGCGTTTTAGGTGGCATTTTTTATGCTGAGGGAGTGGCAGATTCTTTAGAGCGACAGGACAATTTCTTCATAGGAGGCATTTTTCGTTTAGAAACTATCAGCGTTTAATTTTTCTTCACAACTAAAACTGCCATCAAATGGCGCTTGCCACCCCTTTCCCAGCGAAGGTGAGCTGGGTAACACTACCAACTCTCTATCCTCCAAGTCTTATATACTATCATATACTCAATGCAATATCTCTACTATTATTAATAAGCAAACATATTTATCGCTAAGTGCACCCAACCCGAGGTACACATAACAACACACACCAATTACAGCCTCACGATTAGGTTCATTTAATTTGATCTAACCATTAAAAGTACACTAATCCTCGACCAAAGCTGCATTTAACAATTTACCCAAGCGGATGAATACTCTGCCAACGTCTGCAACCATCATCTCCTCTGAAACTCACGGACCCTTCCTCCTGCACCGCAATCTCCTTGCCCCACGCTCGCCTCCCGCACTATCTCCTCCGAAACACACGTTCCTTGACTTCCTCCGTTTTTCCTCGTGGCTCTCGCGATCCTTTCTCAACCCGCAGCCGCCCCTGCGCTTGATCCCCTTTTCCATCCGCAGCGGCCGCCGCTCCCGTGATCCCCATCTCCATCCGCAGCCACCGCCGCTCCCGTGATCCCCTTCTCCACCCACAACTATCATCGCACCCCATTCCCCATGTCGCACCGATTCCATCCCTTCCCTCCCTAACTCCTCCCCTACCGGCGCACCCAGTCGAGCACCCCATCCACCACCAACGAGCGACGCCACGACTGAGGCCCAGTCCATGAGGCGAATATGGCAGCGAGTAGTCATACATCGATGGATCCTCCTCTGCTCGTTGACAGAGGGTCCTCTTCGTGCCCTCCCTCGACCACTCGACAGCTCGACGCCGCAGGCAGGTCGCCTCACAGGAGATCTTAAAAGTCGACAAATTAAAGTAGAGGAAAAATTGGTATGTTGTCCCATAATCGATGCATTGCACCTCCATTACAAAACCTAAATTCTACTTTCGATCTAGAGCTAGCTTGGTATACTTGTCTTTCATACGGTTCAGACCTACTAATTAATGCATATTTTTTGAAGGACTACTAATGCGTATTTTACTGACCACAAGACGCACATTCGTGGTGGGATGAGGATTTTATTAATTAACTTAGGTAATGCTCCTGTTATGATTGGGAGTTTTTGTTGTGAGATTCAGAGCAAGGAAATCATAGTAGAGAGAGCATATTGGCAGTAGATTGCGGAAGTGTGTTCCGAAGCACTCAGGATTTCATGACTGCCACCTCAAGGTATTATTTGCATCCCACGCACAATTTCTCCGCTGAAGAAATCAATTGGCATATCTCGAAAATTCTATTGGAAGGGTAAAAATCTTTTGCCGTGGTGTTTGCACCGAGTGTGCAAAGGTACGAGCATAAGAACAAATTCAGTTTTCTAGAACATTATATATCAGTGGTTCTCCTTATTGGTCATGGTACCTACTGGCTATGGGTAAAGATTTAAATTCAATGGGTATTGAATTATTTGGAAGGGTTGTGCACTGGATTAATAATGTGGTTGAAGTATCGATGGACGGCTGGGTACAGAAGCAGAATGTCAAATAAGTTAGTTATATAAGCATGCAATCCAAGTTGTGCACATATAATAATTCTTCTATTCTTTGTAAAAAAATATATATTAGGTATCAAAATACAATCATCCAGTGTGTAATTATTTAGTTGTACGTACTTTTCACCCATACCACTGTTTCTCACAGTGAGGGGAGGATGATGACTCGGGAAGTGCAGGATGCTTTTTTTGAGGGAGTAAGCGCAGGATACTGGTGATGAGTTCTGTAATGCCCGGATAATTAACCTACAGTAATCCTCTGCTAATGATGTCACGTCATCGCTTTTACTGTTGCTAGAAATCACTTAGGTTCAAACCGGTTCCAATTCAAATTTAAAATAAGTCAAATAAATAAAGTTTTCAAAGTGTCAAAACTAAAATGTTCAAAGTGTGGCAATTATTTCTTAAATAATTATGGTGTTGACCCAACACTTTTGAACAGTGTTTAAATCCCGTTTTATGAATATAACAGTGGCTTAAACAATCATGTAAATGTCTTTTAAATTATAAGAAAATTAAACTATCTTATTTGAATACCAAACTTTTTGTGGCAAAGGAATATTTAATAATACTAGTTTAGAAACTAGCTTTGTATTTTATTTTAACTAAAATAATGTGAGATAAACAATAATAGAAATGATAAAAGAAACTAAATAAAAGCAAAACAAAACAAAAATAAAATCAGAGAAGTGGAAAACCCCTTTCCCCCTTGGGCCTTGGCCTAGCTGGCCGCTGGGCTGGCCCACTAGCGCCCCTGGCTCCCACCTTCCTGTTCACCGGGGGGGTGGCCACGCCCGATGGCCGACACGGCTGCGGCCGTCGCCGTGCAGCCTGTCGTGGTTCTAAGTCTGACAGTACAAGTAGGGGGTACGTAGGAGGAGGAAAGGCCCTAGCTATGGTGAAGTTGTACGCAAGGTGTTTACGAGTTCAGGCCCTTCTCGGAGGAAGTAACAGCCCTACGTCTCGGTACCCGGAGGCGGTCGACTGAAATGGGTATATGTGTGTGTGTGTTACAGGGGGTGCGAACCCTTATACTAGAGGAGGGGGTGGCTTATATAGTGTGCCAGGATCCCAGCCATGCTCCACGTTACTAAGGGTTCAATGTACATAAAGGCGGGCGTTACTGATAACGTCTGCAGTAAAGAGTAATAAAGGCATTCACTGCAGCGGAGTGAATACCAGACCGTTGCTGTCCTAAGGGACATTTGACCTTCGGGGGTCGAATGCCTTGGACGGGTCGAGTGAAGTTGAGTCGTCTGGTAGATGGTGTACAGTCGAGTGGGATGTCCTCTTGGGCTGTCTCAGTCGACTGTCCTTGTTACCATCGGTTTTGTCTTTTGATCTTCCGGGGTAGTGACCTTGGGTGGGGTACCTTGGTCAGGCATGTGACCCTACCCTAGGTCCGTAACCTCGTCAGTAGCCCCCGAATGGATTGAGGCTTGAGCAGGAGAGAGTGCTGAAGAGAGCCTTAGCCCGGGTTCGATGTCCTTGGGGTAGTCTTCTCTGAGCTTGTGGACTAGGCCATCTTTTCAATCTCGTCTTGGTCGCCTTAATCGATTCCGGAACCGTCGAGTGTGCTTGTTGTGTTGGCCGTCGACTGAACTTTGCGCGAGGCGCCGAGCGCCGTTGGCGTGCGCAGTTTTCGGTGGGATCGGTTGCTCTCTGGTCTCCGGATTTTGCGGGATTTCGAAATTTGGGGAAGCGCGCGGGATGGGTCGTGCCGCGGCAATCGGATCGGATATGCCTGGGACACCTCGATCCTCGCGCCGCCTTTTTTGCCACGTATCGCGAGCGCGCCTGTTGCGGGATTTGACAGGATTGCTTGGGGCCACCGGTCAATCACTCGACCGTTGTGCTATAAATGCGCGCCGAGTCCGAGGCGAGGGCACTGTGCACCCATTCTCTGTTTCCTCGCCTCCGTCTCTCCGCCGCGCCTCTGCTTCTTCCTCCTTCTCCTTGGCCAACACCAGCTCACATGCCATGGGCAAAGAGAAGACTGCGGCGTTGGAGCGCTCGAAGAAGGCGGCGGCGGGGAAAGCGAAGCGGTCCGGCCGCGGCGGATCATCGTCGAGGTCCGGGCTCCCCCTGGCTGGATCCAGGGGGACTGGATCAGGTCCACCATTACGGTGGAGGACATGGAGGAGCTAGAGGAGGAGGGCTTGGTCGCCCGCGGCTCCTGGCGGGTGCCGGAAGGCGAGCTCGAGCCTCAGCCACAGGAGGGCGAGTGTGTCCTCCTCGCGACCCACGTCGACCGAGGTTTCTCCATGCCCCCACACCCTTTCTTCCGCGCCTTCTTGACTTTTTACGACGCCCAGCTGCACTACTTCGCGCCCAACTCCATCGCTTTTCTGGCTGCGTTTATCTCGATGTGTGAGAACTTCCTCGATTGTCGACCGCACTAGGGTTTGTTCAAACATATCTTCACTTGTCGCTCGCAAACCGTCAAGAAGGCGAATCCGAGTGATGAGAGGACGCACGTCATCCAGGTGTAATGCCCAGGATGGGACTATACCTCCTACGTGTCGAGGCACGACTTAAAGGTATAAGACCATTCTGGAATGATCTCAAGTTTGGTATCTTTGCACGACTCATGTAAAAGAGGGATTAAAATTGCAAAAGGAGATAGTTGGCTTACACTCGCCACTTCACACAATACATTACATAAGCAAAACATCATTCAAAACATCACAACCCGATTACGGGCGAAGATCCAAAAGAAATATACCAAAGCATAAAGCCACAGGTCTGAATCGCTCCTAGTAGAAACCACTACTGATCGTCGAAAACGTCACAAGCATACGACCACTCTCTTCATCGAGCTCCCAGTGAAGTACTTGAACCAGCTCCTGCATCATTCTCGGCTGAACCTGCATCTGGTGTTGTAGTATCTGTGAGCCACGAGGACTCAGCAATCCCATAACCATGGGTATCAAGACTAGCAAAGCTTTATGGGCAGGAGGAGGTAAAGTGGTGAGGTTGCAGCAGCGGCTAAGCAAAAGTATGGTGGCTAACTTACGAGTACAAGAATAAGATGAGCATCTACGCAAACGGTCGCAAAAGTAGTGATCGCTAAAGATCCTGAACTACATACGAATCAAACATAACCCCACCGTGTTCTCTTCTCAAAGTGAAAAGAGACAGTCACGGTTACTCACACAGTTGTGTGTTTTACTTCGGATCATCTGTCAAGTTTTCTACAACCGGACATTAATAAATTCCAATCTGCCACATAACCGCGGGCACGGCTTTCGAAAGATCATAACCCTGCAGGGGTGTCCCAACTTAGCCCATCACAAGCTCTCACGATTAGCTGAAGTGATAAATATAATATCATCACCCCTTATCTTAGGGAAATCTGATCAGGCTCGGCATCCCGGTGCACAAGACATTTCGACAATGGTAAAACAAGTCCAGCAAGACCTCCCGGCGTGCCGACACCCTGATGGTAGCCGCGCGCATCTCGTCTTAGGCCACGTCCGGATGAGCGCTACGTACAGTAATCGAAGACCCCAGATAACTGGGTGGCACCGCAAGTGGCTCTAGTTTGGGACCAACACCATCAACACTGGCCCCCCCTGTTATGTAGAATTAAGAACCCAGGGACATGACCCCCTATGCAATTAATTAATTAATTAAGTTATTATTATGAGCAAATTAAAACCAATGTTGGGCCTTGCTGGAGGAGTTTTATTCAAAGTCGAACTGTCAAGGGGTCCCCATCCACCCATCGTGTAAGGAACGCAAAATCAAGGAACATAATGCCGGTTTATCGGCGCCTAAGGTGGCATGAGTGGAACAAAACACCGAGCAAAAGGCCAAGCCTTCCACCCATGCCCAGTATATAGGTGTGTTAATAATAATTATAGATATTGTGATATTCCAACAACAAGTTCCCTCCTGGAACGATCTTCATCTTCACCTGCAACTAACAACGCTATAAGGGGGGCTGAGCAAGCGGGTAACATAGCCAAACAATGGTTTTGCTAGGAAGGTTTCAAAAGTTAGAGGTTTCATGGCAACAAGGAGAGGCTGACATAAAAGATGGGTAGCGCGACATGTAACGATAGCATCGAGACAACTAAGCATGGCAATGGTAGTAAAGGTATCCAAGGGTATGATTATCTTGCCTGGGACTCCGCAAGGAAGAAGAACGGATCCATGAAGTAGACGGAGCAACATAGTCGAGCGAATCCTCACAACTCCGGAACGAAACTGAAGCTAACAAGAGAAGCAACCGGAAAGAAGCAAACAACACGGTAAACACATAAGCTTAAACATGGCATACGATGCACATCCAAGTATGATGCATGTCCGGTTTAAATATGCATGGCATGGCAAAGGCACAAACAAAACTACAAGTTAAGTGGAGCTCAATATGCAACGAGTTGCATATTGACGAAACACCACATCTTAATTATTTAATTGACTCTCGTTTATTTACAAGACAAGATTAAATGTTTGTTAACATGGCAAGAGGTGAAGCATAATAAAACTACACTATTTAGACAAGTTTAAATGAGGCCGGAAAACAACAACAATTCCGGAAAACCCCCATAAGCATGTTTAGCAATTTTTAAAGCAACAACAATTCACACATATTAATGTTGTTAACATGATGCGGATGACATGATCAAGTTTATGCAATTTTTATTAAAAGTTGACATGAAGAGATAAGGAGTATATGTCACCGTGGTGGAAGGAAAAAGGGGCCACGGCAACGATCCGAAAATGATGCAACGGCAACATCTCGGTTCCGGTAACTTGTTGAGAGACCGGTGCAAAAGATGACGGAGAGTGTGAGCGAGCGGAACAAGATGAAAGGTGGGGTGATCCCGTCACCGGGTTCCCACGAGTCGGCGACGAGGCAACCGAGGAGCATGACAAAAGGCAAAACGGGCACGGTGCACACAAGGGCAAACATTTCATACAACACACGCATTCACGGGTCATCATCTCGGGGTTATACCTTCAAAGCGTGTGTTATCGGAGCGGATCGAATTCGAAGGGATGTATAGGAAGTAGACGTTCTCGCGGCGGTAGTGGAAGTAGTCGTTCTCGCGAGTCGGTACACGTTCGTAGAGGGAAGTAGTCGTTCCGCTATCGTGTCGTGGTACACGGGTCGTAGAGGTACTTGTCGCGGCATCGGACGTAGTGGTACTCGTTCGTAGAGGTACTTGCGGGTCGTCGTGGTACTTGCCGCGGCATCGGACTTGGCGACGGTAGTGGTACACGTTTTCTTGACGAGATCACGACGGCGGTAGTTGTACATATTCCGTAGTTGTACTTGAGGGTCTCGAGTGCTCCGGGCGTAGTGTTACTGATACGTCCAAAACGTATCTATAATTTCTGCTTGCTCCATGCCTCTTTTGGGTGATATTGCTATGATATTTATACACTTCCATACACTTTTGATCATATTTGGACTAACCTATTAACTCAGTGCACCCCAGTGCCAGTTTCTGTTTTCTGCTGTTTTTGTATTTCAGTTTTTCCCATTACGAGAACTGCCAGAAAAATCCCGGAAAAATTATATAAAAAATCAGCGTTCTAGAAGGTTCCCGGTAGCCAAAGTACATCCGGGAGGGCCACCAGGGCTCCAGGCGCCCTGGTGGCGCCCCCCCTGGGCCGCGCCGGGGGGGCTCCTGGGCCCCCAGAGCCTCGTCTGGTGCCCCCCTTTGGCATATATTTAGACCGTCTCCCAAAACCCTCGAGACGGAAACCCTTTTTCGCGATCTCATCTCTGTTCCGCCGCCGCCGCCGCTTCCAAGATTGGGAGCACCAGGAGAACCCTTCCCGGCACCCTGCCGGAGGGGACGATCACCACCGGGAGCTTCTCCACCACCATGGACGCCTCCCGGATGAGTTGTGAGTAGTCTCCCTTGGACCATGGGTCCATGACCAGTAGCTATGTGATGTTCTCCTCCCGTTCTTGTGCTTCACTAATTAGTCCTCGTGAGCTGCCCTACATGATCGAGGCACATATGTAATCCTTATGCTGTTGCTATGATGAGTTTGCTGGGATCCGATGGATTATGATATTATGTTCAGATTGTGTTTGAGTAATATATTTGATTCACCTCTTTTATATTTATGTTCGTAAGTAATTCTTGCATGTTCTCCATTGTTATTTATTGCTTTGGCCAAGTAGTAGGTAGTGACTCCAAGAGGGAACGTTATGCTTGATTGTGGGTTCATGCCCCTCGATGACTAGCTTGAGTGACAGAAACATGAGTCTAGGGGATGTGTTGTTGCCACAAGGGGGAAAACAACGGTGCTTGTGCCCGCGGGTGCAAGGATTGTTTACTTTACGCAAAGTTCTTTTAATGCAGTTGTCTGTTGCTTTGAGTTTACACTATGGGTGGGACTCGCAACTTAATACCAGCGAGATGTTCTGGATAGATATCTCAAGGTGGATGATTAGTAGTAGATGCAGATGGATTTTGGTCTACTTACCTCGGCGTACCGCCCATGCTTTGAACCTCTACCTTTCTTGCAACTTAGTCAGCATTGGTTTGCGCACATGGTCCTGTCAATTGCCCAGCTGTAATTCGTTTACCTCACATAGCAGTTTTATCGTCTTTTGGGAGAGAGACATCACTAGTGAACATCATGAGACTCCGGTCCATATTACCATCATTGATCACATCCGCTATTTACTTTTCCGCTTTTTACTTACTATTGCAATTATACCTATCACTATTATCACTTGCGTTTGATCCTTTGTAAACTACAAGGCCGGAGGGATTGACAACCTCTCTGTACTCGTTGGGAGCAAAGTTATTTGTATCTGTGTGCAGGTCCACGGTGATTGCTAATATCTGGCGCCGTTAGCAGTTGACACCTTCTTGTTGAAACTGGGAGTCTCAGGGAAATCGATCCTTGGTATTGCCAAGGGAAAACTTCCGCTACACTGCATCTCAAACCTTCCACTTGGGGTAACCAACAAGGGGCGAGAAGCCATCAAGCAGGTACTTGGCGCAAGGGTCGTCGTTCGGTCGTAGCGGTCTTGACGGACTCGTTCTCGCGACGGTCGTCGTGTGTAGTCGAACTTGGGCATCGGAGAGGAACTTGACGACACTTGGCTGGATCCACCGTACCGAAGACGAACTTGACGGTCTTGGGCTTCTGCATACAGGTGAAATGACACCCCTGCAGCAGAACTAGGCGGCGCCGGTGGCGGCTCCTGGCCGGCCGAGCTGCCGGACCTGCAGCAGCAAGGAGGCGAGGCTGGGCGTGGTAGTGTCCAGAGGCGAGGCTGGCCGAGGGCGAGGCGCGGAGGAGGTGACCGGAGGAGAGGAGGGGCACGGCCGCTGTGGTGCTTGGCGCTGGAGGCTGCAGGGAGGAAGGCACGCGCTGGATCTTGGCGGCGGACGGCGCGGCGTCGGAGCAGGTGGGCCGTGGCGCCATGGAGGCGAGGCAGCAGGGACGGGGATGAGGAGACGAGGCAGGTGGCCGGCGCGAGGCGCTGCCGAGGCGAGGTCGTGGCGAGGACGGGCGGCCGGCGCGCGCGCTGGAGGAGGTCTTGGCATGGGGAGATGGAGGACGGGGCCATGGCGCGGCGCTGGGAATGCGCGAGTGTGGGGACCCCGACTCATAAGTCGAGATCACCGAATGCACGTGTACAGTGATCCCAGAGATCAATGCTCACTGAACACACAGAAGCTGAATAACAAGAGTCTTACATCCTTACATACCGTGTTACACAAATAGGACCATATGGTCAAGCCTTGAGTATATCATCGCAGCGGAAATCTTCAACGACAACATGGACCCATGCCATCTGCCTTTACCCTACAGGCATTCTGACTAGGAAGCGTCTTAGCTCGCATGCTCGTCACCAAGAAATCTTCATCATAACCTGTTCTCTCCTGCCTGGCCAATAAAATAACCAGTGGCAAGCCAATGAGTACATTGAATGTACTCGCAAGCAACCCAAGTGTGATAATAGAATAATTATGCAAGGCTCTTCTGCTAGGTTGGCAGTTTTGCGGAAAGCTAGTTTTTCATATGCAAGTATGATCAACATATAACATGGATATGCATGTGTCTGTAACAAGTATCAGGAGGTCACAGACGTCAATATCGAGAAAGAGTTGTAATCAACTCATGTTCAAGCTCATAGAGACTTTCTCACAATCACATCAACAATATCTCTGAATCGTGTTGTTTCCCAGAAACTCATGGACATAGTCTAAGTAGCACCACCCAACTGTCCTTGACCGCGGACACGGCTATTCGAATAGTTTGACACTCTGCAGAGGTTGCACACTTTACCCACAAGATCCGGGGAACTTCCGTGACATCCACGACCCGCGGTACCTCAAGTACCCGGGGTAAGCACCCGATCACTATCTTTCCCTAGACGACACTAACATAGAGTCCACTCGATTGGTAACAGCCCCGTGCCAAACATTTACATCTCAAGATTGTGGAGACTCGCTCCCATATTCATCACATACCACTGACACGGGGTACCAACGGTGTGTCCGGTGCCCTGTGAAAACAGTCATGGCCGCCTATCCAAGCACGACCCCGTCCCGAGAGTGACCTCATGTCACCCCCGTCACTAGTAATGCGGGCACCATGCTAGTATCGACCTAGGTAATCAATAATGCCCCTTCCCATATAAGGGTAGAGTGGTTGCGCATGTTTGGTTGGGACGGTAGTCACACATAAATCTAATCCATCTCTGTAAACAACACACTCAACAAGCCTCGGCACACTACTACTTCACCAAGTAGTGCCCTAGCTCCTCATCAACTCCCAGGGGCATTAGTGGCACCCACTGGGTCATTTGCAAGTATGTCAGACCACACTTGTTTCACTCAATGCATAACCCCGACCCATTTTGCGTAGCCAACTACTATAGCATACATCTATCTACTCCCACCCACATAACCCTCATAGGAAGGTAGGGTCATGTTTGATGCAAGTTTCAACAGTAAAGTAACAGGGGTAGCAACCAAAGGGGTTTCCACCTCAACATGATTCCGATGCATTGAATAATAAGGTGCTATGAGACATGCATAAAAAGGTTTCTTGAACATGGTCAAAGGGCTGCTTGCCTTATTCTTCTGAGTCTTCAAACCTTCTGGTCCATCTCCGAGTACTTCGTTTATTTCGTCAACTAACGATGGAAACAATCATAATAAGCAACACAATCAAAGCAAAAATAAAAGTGCTCTAAAAATAGGAGTTGGACTTTTCTGGGATACCTCTGGTCATATGAAAAATAACCAAGGTGGTTTCATAGGTGTTGGATCAATAGGTAGTTTGGAACATTTCAATGTGATGGAACCAAAGGGTTTATGGATTTGGAAGAAGTATACAGAAATATTTTCTTGAATGATGAGCAAAGGCACCCATCAACAAGTCATGATTTTAGAAGCATCTAGGAGTTGGTTTCACTGGATTTGGAATTCAAATGAATTTCCTAGGATTTTGCAAAGCTGATAAATATGAAGAAATGGCTCAATATTTGGTGGGGTACAGAAACTATCATTAAAAATGTTCCAAAACTAAGTTTGGATATGACAAGCATCTAGGAATTTGAATTACTGCATTTGGATCAAGATTGAGCTCTCTGTGATTTTCTAAAGTTCATCACAGAAATGAAATAAAGGTATTTGATAAATATTTGTGAAAGAAATGTTTCTGGATTAATGTGCATGTTGCACCATGTGGTAGAGCATGATTTATGGAGCCATAGGAAATGTGAATCATGCAATTTGGAGTTCATTTGAATATTTGGGAGATTTTGGAAGTTTACTGGAAACAGAAAATAAAAGGAAAAGGGGGTTATACCCTTGCGCGCATGGCGAAGAATAGCTGCACAGCAGCTGGGCCGACCCATCAGCTCGGCCGCGTGCACAGGAGCCTGGCCACGTCGAAGATGCCCGCCAGGAAGGGCGCCACCGCGCGGGGGAGGCGGCCGAGGCCAGACCCGCCTCCACTTAAACGGAGGGCCCAGCCTCCAGGTCGCTGGCGCGCGGGCCCCCAGCGGCAGGCCATCTTCTTCCTCCCGCGCGAACAGAGGCGAGGCAGAGGAGGCGCGGCCGAACGCTCGCCGGCGTGGCACCGTCGACTCAGGCCGTCTCCTGCGACGCTCCGGCCACCGGAACGACCAGCGCGGAGAGGCGCATCCGGCCGTGGGTGACACGCCTGCCGGGGGGGACCAGATCGAGCAAGGGGGCAACCGTGGCGGAGGAGGGCTCAGGCCACTTTGGGCCTCGAGCGCACGGCGGCTTGGGGAGGATTGGCGGAGCACGGGGAGGCTCAAGGGGGTGCGTGAGGGGCTCCGGTGGTGGCTAGGTGGAGAGGGAGAGGTCGGGGTGCCCGAATTCGAGCAGGGCCCCGAGGCGGCAATGGCGACCGAGGAGGAGAGAGGGGGGCTCGGGAGGGAGCGTGCTTTGCTCAGGGAGGCTTACTGGAGGGTGAGGGAGTGGATGGAGTACGGAGAGGGGCTCGGGGAGGCCTTTTATAGGCTAGCCCGAGGTTCACCGCGGGGCTGTGCGCCGGCGGGGCCGTGGCCGTTGCTGGAGGCCAATCTGGCTCTCCGGGGCATGTCTGAGGCGCTCGTGGACGAGGTCCAGTCCAAGGGGGAAGCAGAGGAGGAGCGGGGAGGTGCCAGAGTCTTCGCGCGTGTGAGCTTGCTCACTGGCGCTCAGGGTCGGCCGGTGCGCGTGCGAGCAGGGGTGAGGGAGGAGGAGAGAGGAGGGGGCCGACCGCCCGGCGTGTCCCGGACGCCGAGGCAGCCTCGGGGGACACGAGGGGGAGGCCCTAGGTGGTCGGGGCTGGTGATTGGAGGGCTGTTGCAGTGCTCCAGAGCACTGTAGCGCGCTCCAGAGCGGGCTTTTGGCTGCCATTGGCGTGGCCTGGCGCCCAGGGCGTGTCCAACGGTGTCCAGAGGGTAGAGGGAGTAGTAAAGAATTGGCCTGTGGCCTTGGATGCTCTAGGGATGCTGAGAGAGAGGGAGGATGCTGGTAACTTGGTGAAAGTCTACTGTCCAGCAAGGTAAACTTGGGTTCTTACCCCTCAATCATGGAGCTGGGGTGCTGGGGAAGTTACTGGAGGTAGCCAGTAGCTGAATGATCATGTGGTAAAAAGTTGAGGCCATGGAGAAGAGTAAAAGTGATCAAGATGAGGGTTTTAGTATAAAGCCAGAAGGTGTTTGATCAGTGTTTGGTCAAGCAAATGACCTCCACTTGAAATGGCACTTAACAAGATTGAAATACATGAGAAAATAGGGTGCTTCACCAAATTTGGGCTCATTTGAAGAAACTAGCCAATGTAACTTTGGTGAACCCTAGAAATCAACAGAAACAGCTTCATCTTTCTTGAGTCAAGCTAATCATCTCCCCTAGATGCACCACTTGGTGTAGCATCATCATTTGGGGTATTGATCATGCCCACAAAGTTTGAAGCTCCAGATAAAAAGTTGGTAATGTAAAGTTGTTCAAATTTGCATTTGAACAGAAAGGGTTTTGAGGTGATCTGATCAAGTTGCTCTATTCCAAATCCTGTGCCATTTGGTCTAGATGCCTTATTAGGCCTTTCTAGCATGTGCACCAAATTTGAGAGCATTTGGACAAGTTTGGCAATGTGAAGTTGCTCAAACTTCAAATATGGACAGAATGGTTTTGAGGGGATTAGAGGGTGTTTCCTTGATCTTCAAGGCATGAGGCTTTGCAAGATCATCAAATATGTCATATATGACATGATAGAATTTCCCTGGAATTTTTGAAGAAAATTTCCTGTGTAAATATTTCAAAAGCTTGAAATATCCAGAAAGGGTTTTGGAAGGATTAGTCCAATATTTTGAACATGACCATGTGGTGAAACTCTTATATATGGACAATATATGTCCTATGAGTCTCCCTGAATTTTGGCAAATATTTTTGAAATGATTAAATAATTTTTCCCTATTAAAGACCATTTCTGGCCTTAAGAAAAAGCTTTTAAATAAAATATAAAAATAACTTTTAAAATTATACTTTTGTGGTTTCTGGGAGTCCTATAACTAATAGGATTCAAATAAACTTTTTGAAATATTTTTCACACCCTAAATAAGGTACTTGCAATGCAAATCTTAATTCAGGGGTTTTTGGAAAACTAATTTTAGAAAATACCATTTGGCCAAAATATTTTTATAAGAAAATTCTATACTGGTCTATACACATGGCATGATCATTGGGAAACGGTTTTGGGTCAAGGAGATGAAGTATAAGAGTTGGAGGATTTATTTGATTTTTAGAGCACTAGCAAACAGCAGACAAAAGTCAAATCAAGCAAAGTCAAAAACACTCAAAAGTTTTTGCAAATCCACATTTTTAACATGAAAATTAGCTTAAGCAATGTGACATGAAAATCAGGGTGTGACAGACCTACCCCCCTTACAAGAATCTCGTCCCCGAGATTCCCAGACTAGGCGTGGAAAGAAAGGCGGAGTCTTGGATACGGGGTAGTCTTCACTTCTCCTTGTTGGTTCTGCTTCCGAGCGGTGCTCCTTGGATTCCTGAAGTGCTTGATGGTATGGCTTCTTGCTTGGTGCCTTCCTTGATGGAGGTTGCTGAGGGGTCTCTTGCATAGGTTAGGTTGGATTAGTTGTCAAAGGCTCGGTGATCGATATCCTTGCGGGCATCGGGCTAGCTAGGAGGTAAGAAGTACTTCCAGAGTGGGGGCTCGTGGAAGATTTGGTGCACGGAGAGTATCTCAGGTGGTAGATCTAGCTGGGGAGCCGTCTACTACATGACTTGTAGTGATCTCAAAGGGTCCAATGAACCTTGGTGCGAGCTTCCCCTTGACGTGGAAACGCTTGGTTCCCTTCAGAGGAGTTACCCGCATGTGCATGTGGTCCCCGACATGGAAACTCATGTCCCGACGGTGAGTGTCAGCATAACTCTTTTGCCTTGACTTGGCTGCCTTCAACGCTCTCTGACTAGTTGGACCTGCTCTTCCGCTGCGCGGAGAATATCCGGTCCAAAGACTAGCCCTACTCCAGTCTCTGACCAGTTGAGGGGTGTGCGACATCTGCGTCCGTACAACACCTCAAATGGTGCCATCAGAAGGCTCGACTGGTAACTGTTGTTATAGGAGAACTCGGCAAAAAGGGAGACAATCCTCCCACTTGGCTCTATATGCCAAGACACAGGCTCGGAGTCATGACTTCGAGAATCTGATTGACTCGTTCCGTCTGACCTCCGGTCTGTGGGTGGAAAGTCGTGCTGAAAGACAACTTGGTTCCCAAGGCTTCTTGGAACTTCTTCCAGAACCTAGAGGTGAACTGGGTTCCTCGGTCTGACACAATCTCCTTGGGAAAACCGTGAAGACTTATGATTCGGTCGATGTAGAAAGCTGCCAGCCGGTTGCCATCATAAGTGGTCTTGACAGGAATGGAATGGACCACCTTGGTCAAATGATCGACTATGACCTAAACAGAGTCATGTCCTCTATCTGACCTTGGTAATCCAGTGACGAAGTCCATTCCGACTTTATCCCACTTCCACTCAGGAACTTTGAGTGGTTGAAGCAATCCACCAGGTCGCCGATATTCAGCTTGACCCTTTGGCACACATCACACTTTACAACATAGGTTGCAATTGATCGTGGAGGTTGAAGCAGAAGTCTTCAGTGCCAGTTGGCTGCCGAGGTAGAATCCTTGGTGCATCTTGTCTTGCAGGTCTTCAATTGGGGGGAGAGAAAGAATAGAGGGAAGAAGCAGCGTAGAGGAGGGAAATGCCTAAAGGGGGTTCTATAGTGCAGGTGCAACAAACAGGTGCAAAAAGGGCGAAACAAAAGAAACAAGGCAAGGAAGGTGATATAGCCATGCACTTGTCGCCTGGGGCAAAAGTGCGACTTATATCAAACACAAGCAAATAAAAGCAAACAACACACAATCATGGTTCTATTCGAACCATCATATGGACTCGACTGCGCATATGGGGTACACGACTCATCCTACCCTAGGGGTTCTCGGACTCAGTGTCGTGACTTGTGCCTCGTGCAGTCTTCTAGGCTTCCTCAGGTGTTGCTATGTCCCTTATAGTTGCTTGATGAACAATCCAGGTTGAGCCTGAAGAATCTTCAACAGCTTCTCGCCTGATGAGGTGAGGCGGTGAAGGCGCCTCCTTGTATCTGGTGTTGACTTGGTCTTCTCTTGTCTCTTTAATCACGGCGATCCCTTGTGCCTTCTGGGGCGTCGAGGGTACCAGGTAGGCAATCCATATGCAATGACAATAACAAGACATAATAGAGGTCCAACATGTCGGTTTCGTTGATGGAAACATCGACACCAAGAGCGGGGGACGAAGAGAACCGTTTTCCTGCTCACTATAGTGAGGCGGACCTAATGGCGAGGTTCTCATCCACCGGTGGTTGCCGATACAACAACGGTAGTGACATGATTACTCTATTAGCGATGTATATCATGATTTTGCACAACTCATGCCATGGTCATCGTAGGCTAGGGTTGCACCATCTTCTGGGTCTTCATGTCCTTATCCATTGAGGATGTAACTTCCGTTAGTATCGTCTTGTCGTGGTGTCTCCAATCTTGCGTGCAAAAGTGGTGGGTGAGTGTTCGGCAAGGTGCACTCCACGAGGATTACAGAAAATCCAGTGGTCAGGGGCATAAGGGTTTTAGCGACCAAGGTTTTGAAGGGGAAGAGATCGAGTATAGCCTAGTTTTTGAAAAACTGAGAAGGGAAGAGAAGTATAGATAGTTTTGAAAACTACTAATAGTTTTGGAAATAGTTTTACCCTAACTAACGACCATGCTAACTAAGGCTTCCTACAGTCAGGATGGCTCTGATACCAGCTCTGTGGGGACCCCGACTCATAAGTCGAGATCACCGAATGCACGTGTACAGTGATCCCAGAGATCAATGCTCACTGAACACACAGAAGCTGAATAACAAGAGTCTTACATCCTTACATACCGTGTTACACAAATAGGACCATATGGTCAAGCCTTGAGTATATCATCGCAGCGGAAATCTTCAACGACAACATGGACCCATGCCATCTGCCTTTACCCTACAGGCATTCTGACTGGGAAGCGTCCTAGCTCGCATGCTCGTCACCAAGAAATCTTCATCATAACCTGTTCTCTCATGCCTGGCCAATAAAATAACCAGTGGCAAGCCAATGAGTACATTGAATGTATTCGCAAGCAACCCAAGTGTGATAACAGAATAATTATGCAAGGCTCTTCTGCTAGGTTGGCAGTTTTGCGGAAAGCTAGTTTTTCATATCAAGTATGATCAACATATAACATGGATATGCATGTGTTTGTAACAAGTATCATGAGGTCACAGACGTCAATATCGAGAAAGAGTTGTAATCAACTCATGTTCAAGCTCATAGAGACTTTCTCACAATCACATCAACAATATCTTTGAATCGTGTTGTTTCCCAGAAACTCATGGACATAGTCTAAGTAGCACCACCCAACTGTCCTTGACCGCGGACACGGCTATTCGAATAGTTTGACACTCTGCAGAGGTTGCACACTTTACCCACAAGATCCGGGGAACTTCCGTGACATCCACGACCCGCGGTACCTCAAGTATCCGGGGTAAGCACCCGATCACTATCTTTCCCTAGACGACACTAACATAGAGTCCACTCGATTGGTAACAGCCCCGTGCCAAACATTTACATCTCAAGATTGTGGAGACTCGCTCCCATATTCATCACATACCACTGACACGGGGTACCAACGGTGTGTCCGGTGCCCTGTGAAAACAGTCATGGCCGCCTATCCAAGCACGACCCCGTCCCGAGAGTGACCTCATGTCACCCCCGTCACTAGTAATGCGGGCACCATGCTAGTATCGACCTAGGTAATCAATAATGCCCTTTCCCATATAAGGGTAGAGTGGTTGCGCATGTTTGGTTGGGACGGTAGTCACACATAAATCTAATCCATCTCTGTAAACAACACACTCAACAAGCCTCGGCACACTACTTCTTCACCAAGTAGTGCCCGAGCTCCTCATCAACTCCCAGGGGCATTAGTGGCACCCACTGGGTCATTTGCAAGTATGTCAGACCACACTTGTTTCACTCAATGCATAACCCCGACCCATTTTGCGTAGCCAACTACTATAGCATACATCTATCTACTCCCACCCACATAACCCTCATAGGAAGGTAGGGTCATGTTTGATGCAAGTTTCAACAGTAAAGTAACAGGGGTAGCAACCAAAGGGGTTTCCACCTCAACATGATTCCGATGCATTGAATAATAAGGTGCTATGAGACATGCATAAAAAGGTTTCTTGAACATGGTCAAAGGGCTGCTTGCCTTATTCTTCTGAGTCTTCAAACCTTCTGGTCCATCTCCGAGTACTTCGTTTATTTCGTCAACTAACGATGGAAACAATCATAATAAGCAACACAATCAAAGCAAAAATAAAAGTGCTCTAAAAATAGGAGTTCGACTTTTCTGGGATACCTCTGGTCATATGAAAAATAACCAAGGTGGTTTCATAGGTGTTGGATCAATAGGTAGTTTGGAACATTTCAATGTGATGGAACCAAAGGGTTTATGGATTTGGAAGAAGTATACAGAAATATTTTCTTGAATGATGAGCAAAGGCACCCATCAACAAGTCATGATTTTAGAAGCATCTAGGAGTTGGTCTCACTGGATTTGGAATTCAAATGAATTTCCTAGGATTTTGCAAAGCTGATAAATATGAAGAAATGGCTCAATATTTGGTGGGGTACAGAAATTATCATTAAAAATGTTCCAAAACTAAGTTTGGATATGACAAGAATCTAGGAATTTGAATTACTGCATTTGGATCAAGATTGAGCTCTCTGTGATTTTCTAAAGTTCATCACAGAAATGAAATAAAGGTATTTGATAAATATTTGTGAAAGAAATGTTTTTTGGATTAATGTGCATGTTGCACCATGTGGTAGAGCATGATTTATGGAGCCATAGGAAATTTGAATCATGCAATTTGGAGTTCATTTGAATATTTGGGAGATTTTGGAAGTTTACTGGAAACAGAAAATAAAAGGAAAAGGGGGTTATACCCTTGCGCGCATGGCGAAGAATAGCTGCACAGCAGCTAGGCCGGCCCATCAGCTCGGCCGCGTGCACAGGAGCCTGGCCACGTCGAAGACGCCCGCCAGGAAGGGCGCCACCGCGCGGGGGAGGCGGCCGAGGCCAGACCCGCCTCCACTTAAACGGAGGGCCCAGCCTCCAGGTCGCTGGCGCGCGGGCCCCCAGCGGCAGGCCGTCTTCTTCCTCCCGCGTGAACAGAGGCGAGGCAGAGGAGGCGCGGCCGAACGCTCGCCGGCGTGGCACCGTCGACTCAGGCCGTCTCCGGCGACGCTCCGGCCACCGGAACGACCAGCGCGGAGAGGCACATCCGGCCGTGGGTGACACGCCTGCCGGGGAGGACCAGATCGAGCAAGGGGGCAACCGTGGCGGAGGAGGGCTCCAGCCACTTTGGGACTCGAGCGCACGGCGGCTTGGGGAGGATTGGCGGAGCACGGGGAGGCTCAAGGGGGTGCGTGAGGGGCTCCGGTGGTGGCTAGGTGGAGAGGGAGAGGCCGGGGTGCCCGAATTCGAGCAGGGCCCCGAGGCGGCAATGGCGACCGAGGAGGAGAGAGGGGGGCTCGGGAGGGAGCGTGCTTTGCTCAGGGAGTCTTACTAGAGGGTGAGGGAGTGGATGGAGTACGGAGAGGGGCTCGGGGAGGCCTTTCATAGGCTAGCCCGAGGCTCACCGCGGGGTTGTGCGCCGGCGGGGCCGTGGCCGTTGCTGGAGGCCAATCTGGCTCTCCGGGTCATGTCTGTGGCGCTCATGGATGAGTTCCATTCCAAGGGGGAAGCAGAGGAGGAGCGGGGAGGTGCCAGAGTCTTCGCGCGTGTGAGCTTGCTCACTGGCGATCAGGGTCGGCCGGTGCGCGTGCGAGCAGGGGTGAGGGAGGAGGAGAGAGGAGGGGGCCGACCGCCCGGCGTGTCCCGGACGCCGAGGCAGCCTCGGGGGACACGAGGGGGAGGCCCTAGGTTGTCGGGGCTGGTGATTGGAGGGCGGCTGCAGTGCTCCAGAGCACTGTAGCACGCTCCAGAGCGGGCTTTTGGCTGCCATTGGCGTGGCCTGGCGCCCAGGGCGTGTCCAACGGTGTCCAGAGGGTAGAGGGAGTAGTAAAGAATTGGCCTGTGGCCTTGGATGCTCTAGGGATGCTGAGAAAGAGGGAGGATGCTGGTAACTTGGTGAAAGTCTGCTGTCCAGCAAGGTAAACTTGGGTTCTTACCCCTCAATCATGGAGCTGGGGTGCTGGGGAAGTTACTGGAGGTAGCCAGTAGCTGAATGATCATGTGGTAAAAAGTTGAGGCCATGGAGAAGAGTAAAAGTGATCAAGATGAGGGTTTTAGTAAAAAGCCAGAAGGTGTTTGATCAGTGTTTGGTCAAGCAAATGACCTCCACTTGAAATGGCACTTAACAGGATTGAAATACATGAGAAAATAGGGTGCTTCACCAAATTTGGGCTCATTTGAAGAAACTAGCCAATGTAACTTTGGTGAACCCTAGAAATTAACAGAAACAGCTTCATCTTGTTTGAGTCAAGCTAATCATCTCCCCTAGATGCACCACTTGGTGTAGCATCATCATTTGGGGTATTGATCATGCCCACAAAGTTTGAAGCTCCAGATAAAAAGTTGGTAATGTAAAGTTGTTCAAATTTGCATTTGAACAGAAAGGGTTTTGAGGTGATCTGATCAAGTTGCTCTATTCAAAATCTTGTGCCATTTGGTCTAGATTCCTTATTAGGCCTTTCTAGCATGTGCACCAAATTTGAGAGCATTTGGACAAGTTTGGCAATGTAAAGTTGCTCAAACTTCAAATATGGACAGAATGGTTTTGAGGGAATTAGAGGGTGTTTCCTTGATCTTCAAGGCATGAGGCTTTGCAAGATCATCAAATATGTCATATATGACATGATAGAATTTCCCTGGAATTTTTGAAGAAAATTTCCTGTGTAAATATTTCAGAAGCTTGAAATATCCAGAAAGGGTTTTGGAAGGATTAGTCCAATATTTTGAACATGACCATGTGCTGAAACTCTTATATATGGACAATATATGTCCTATGAGTCTCCCTGAATTTTGGCAAATATTTTTGAAATGATTAAATAATTTTTCCCTATTAAAGACCATTTCTGGCCTTAAGAAAAAGCTTTTAAATAAAATATAAAAATAACTTTTAAAATTATACTTTTGTGGTTTCTGGGAGTCCTATAACTAATAGGATTCAAATAAACTTTTTGAAATATTTTTCACACCCTAAATAAGGTACTTGCAGTGCAAATCTCAATTCAGGGGTTTTTGGAAAACTAATTTTAGAAAATACCATTTGGCCAAAATATTTTTATAAGAAAATTCTATACTGGTCTATACACATGGCATGATCATTGGGAAAAGGTTTTGGGTCAAGGAGATGAAGTATAAGAGTTTGAGGATTTATTTGATTTTTAGAGCACTAGCAAACAGCAGACAAAAGTCAAATCAAGCAAAGTCAAAAACACTCAAAAGTTTTTGCAAATCCACATTTTTAACATGAAAATTAGCTTAAGCAATGTGACATGAAAATCAGGGTGTGACAGCGAGGAGGCAGGGGCGCTGACGAGGGAGCTGCGACCTTGGCGGGGGTGGCTGCAGCCTCGGGCGGCAGTTCCTGGCCGGCCCGGGGGGCGCTGGAGAGGCCTGCTTCGGCTGGAGGCGAGGCGCAGAGGCGAGGCGCGGAGGCGTCGGCTGCGGCCTGGAGAGGAGGGGAAGGAGGCGCGGCTGAGGCGACGGGGAACGAGGGGATCGAGCAGGGAAACACTCGGGGGTGCGGCGCTGGAAGAGGGAGCGGACGAGGGGACGGGAGGAGATGCGGGCTAGGGTCGCTAGCTAGGGTTCGGGAGATTAAGTGGGCCTGAAGGCCTAGAAGGCTGAGGAGGCTTGGGCCAAAAGGAGACCGGCTGGGCCGGCTGCCTTCTTCTTCTCTCCTTTCAAAAGAAAAGAAAAGAAAGAGAAGTGGATATATATTTATTTGGCAAGGCAAAAATAAGGCCAAATAAATAAAAGTTGAGATGGAAAAACTCGCGTGGACCTACTTTGACTAATTCAAAGCGCCACAACTCGAACCGAAGCAAAAGGAGAAAGATGGGGATTATAAAATTTGGAAACGAGAGAGGTTTAAATGTAAGTTTGTTTTGGTGAATTCCATAATAATAGAATAATTTAATATAGCTCTCTAAATATTGAGAGGCTTAGAATATGTTGTAAAGAGAAATCAATATGTGAATTCCCTCGATTTAAATGGATCAAAGATCCACACGATTTATTTATTTGAGAAGAAAAGATGAATGACATGATGGCATGATGACACGATGCAATGCAAAATAAATAAAGCGAGCACAACTGAAACACACGGGAGAACCTGGAACATCTGGAATCTTCTGGAATCTTCTGGGACGTCGGTCTTCGGGCGTCACAACTCTCCCACACTAACAGAGGATCTCGACCCGAGATCCTAGAGATCGCACCGGGTAAAATCGAAAAAGAAGAGGTAAAACAAAGTTGCTTCTTTGACAAACGAGTGAAACCTCGAACCTTGAGAGGTTGAACAAAATGAAAGAAGAATACAACAGAAATGAACGAAGTTAAGAGCACTCCGGTAAAATGAGGAACAAGGAACATCACGAGAACCTTGCAGGCTGAAAGACATGAGACAAGAGCTTACGAACCAAAAGAATATGCAACCGCAATGGTATAACCAAGGAATAAGAATGACAGAATTTGGACAACACTCCGACTGAAAATGGAAGGAATTAACAAGAGTTTGAGGAGAAGGGATGATACTTGATGAAATCAACAGCATATTGCCTCCGAAACAATTAAAATAATGGCACAAGGGGTAAGAAAGATTTCAGATAGCACTCCGGTTGAAATGAGAGGCAAACTTGATAAGATGACGGAACTAGAATGAAGAATACAACACTCCGGTTAAATGATAAGCAAGGGAAAGAACATGATCTCGATAAAACGATATGATGGTTTGGAGAGATCAACATCACAAAGCCTCCGGAATGAAAGAATAGAATATAGATCAACGAAAGAAATGAATGGAGAAGAAAAATGACAACTTCTCCCACAAATGAATTAGAAAACCTCCTTACAAAGAAGGGTTGAATGGGGTTGATGGAAAAATCAACACGAAATGAATAAGCTTGATGTGGGCTTATGGAAAACATCTCAAAATTAAGAGGTGACAACCAGCCACTGACGAGAACATTTAATTGGATTGAGATCAACAAGGAGACGATAAACTTATTTCACCGGAAGGATAAGTGAAGAACTTGGGTCATTTATAAGCACCATAATACCAACAATCCTTAGGAAAAGCTTTTAGGTGAGATATAACCCAAATAACTCCAACGAAGAAAAATGACGGGATTAAATATGTCATTCCTGATAACTTGTGAGTCATGGAACATGAAGGGAAAATTGTCAAGAATGACATAACACCATCTCAAACAATAAGGTAGAAAGAATTGCACTTCAAAATGCAAGAAGAAGAATATTTGAGCTCCTCCAACAAGAATCTTGATGAAGACTTCGAGGATGAATTAAATCTTGATGAACCACCATGAGAACTCCGGTAACAAAAGCATGAGAAGTGAAAGATGAAAAGAATAAGATTCAAGGCCTGCGATGAATTAGATGTAGGTTTGAAATGATATAATAGAAATAACTTGGAGCTCCGGAAAACAAGATGAACAACTTGAAACCTAGGATTTATTCCTCATGAATAAACTCTAAACGAAGGGATTAATCCACTTGGATGAAATAAGAATAAGAATTATGTTATGCATATCCTTACATCAATTTAAATTGATGACAACCAAAGGATTTGGCATACTACTTATTCTTCTTGGCAAGGATTAAGAGAGATCTCGCACAAGCTTGGGTAAATCTTCAACGAACCACCGGTAGGATTGTGAAAGAGCAAATGAATTAAAACGATAACAACGGAAGAGAAATCTTGAATGAACCACCGTAATTATATGGAGACGAACGAAGAGACATCAATGAAGAATATTTGGAGGGCAAAGTTGAAAACCGAGAACGAAGAAATCTTCTGAAATGATGGCCTTCGGAGGATCACAATGGAAGGATTCATGAAATGCTTTGGATGGTATAAAATAATTCCTCACAATCGGAACAATAATGAGGATGGCATGAAGCTAGAACCACGAATCTTGAAGAGAAGGGGCCGGGATTTAAGAGAAACTCGTCTTCGGGTCTTCAAATGTTGAGAAGACGATGAGATACACCACCATGAATTGTATAGGCACTCCGTAATGAAGAATTAAAAGGTTGAACAATGATGAACAAGAATTTGAAAGCGATCTTGGAGAAGGCATGTGACTGATGGGAATCATACTTACGTCACACTTTGAAAAGAATTTGAGTATAACTCCCGAAAAATTAGAAGAGTCAGGTAAGATCCTGGGAAAAGACCTGTGGGTTAGGTCCCACTCAAAAGAAATCACCGTTGAAAAAGATTGCTTAAGAGATATTACACCGGTTAAATTAAATGGCTTGAATAAGATAACAATCCTCAAATAACTTGAACAAATTGAGAATGGAAAAAGTGAATCTTCAGCACTCCGGATATGAATAGCAAGAGGAGAATGATTAATTGGTGCACCGGAATAAGAAAGCATTGTGAAATGAGGAAAAGGATAAGATCAACACCGAAATCTTGAATTACATCCACCGGCAGAATTTGAGAACAAAAGAATGATGAACTTGGAGCTCTTGAGCATCTTCACGATAAATCACCGGATAAGAACATAGAAGGAAAAGAATGAAGAAACATCACATGAATAAAATGGATATTTCATTTGAGAATTACTGACTCCAAGAAGAAGAAGGGTGGGAGGGTGGGGAAACGAAGAAAACTTGGGATGAATGAAACAGACAAATCGTAAGATTTCTCAACGGCGTCCGTATGGAATAATTTGAAGAGAAGGCACACCGGTTGAAAAGGATTACCATGAAAATCTCGATGGTCAAAAAGAATTAGCAGTCCCATAGAAATATGAGAACACCGATTAGGAAAGGTATGGAATCAACATTTGAGATCGAAGCAACTCGAATACCAGAATCAAAACAAAAACAACGGATAGATATGCAACATAGTCTTCACAAGCATCATTCGAACAAGAGGAAGGAATGAATTCCGCAGGTACATCAACTTGACGAGAAGCCACTTGGGAGAACAAAAGATAAATAAAAAAACAACAAGGATCAGATAGAACAAATACAAGATAGAAGCTTCGTTCGACATATTCGTGCTGAAAGCTCATGGAACGTGTTACAAAAGGGTTTTGCAATCCCCGGATCAGCATAGCCAAGGACCCTTTAAGATGCAACTCCCGATCGGAACAAGCCCATAAAACCACTTCACTCAATGTAGAACCCCGAACTCCATATCGTGCATCCGTTGGAAGAATGCCTAGAACTACTAGATGAACCCACCTATTAATTTCCGAAAGTTCCCAGTTATGCAATCAGGTGTTGGGGATACAGGGGAAGCATCGCGCACTCAACTCTAATCCTACATCCAGCTGTATCCATCCTTCAACACATAACCAGTTGTTCCCGGAAACCGTTTACCTCGGACCTTCGAAATGCATCCACTATACAAGCTATGGCAATACTCCCGAACTACCTCCCCAGTACTGGGTGATGTCGGGGTTATCTTGCCACTAACCGCATAGGAGAGTTTTTGATGTCGGCCGTCTTAAGTATTCTAGAACTGATGCGATATATTTGTGACGACAACACCTCGGAGCTCAACTCCCCGGGACACTGCCACAACCCCTAATGACAGGAGGCATCGTGAACAATGTTCTCGTCACAAAGACATCGAAACAATCCAAACAATACTCGCGAGATCCTAAAAAACAATTGGTGAATTTTTGAGAGTAGAAGAGGCAAGAGTAAACGTCAGGAGTCCTCACCAGAGTGAAAAGAGATGAGAAGCAAAAGAAATCCTACTCTCCGATATATATAGGACTCAAAACATTTTAAGTGTGTGTCTAGACTCAATCGTCAACGATTCGATCAATCAGTGGGGGCTTCTAGGTCGGAGAAGGCTCTGAATACCAACTTGTAATGCCCAGGATGGGACTATACCTCCTACGTGTCGAGGCACGACTTAAAGGTATAAGCCCATTCTGGAATGATCTCAAGTTTGGTATCTTTGCACGACTCATGTAAAAAGAGGGATTAAAATTGCAAAAGGAGATAGTTGGCTTACACTCGCCACTTCACACAATACATTACATAAGCAAAACATCACAACCCGACTACGGGCGAAGATCCAAAAGAAAGATACCAAAGCATAAAGCCACAGGTCAGAATCGCCCCTAGTAGAAACCACTACTGATTGTCGAAAACGTCACAAGCATACGGCCACTCTCTTCATCGAGCTCCCAGTGAAGTACATGAACCAGCTCCTGCATCATTCTCGGCTGAACCTGCATCTGGTGTTGTAGTATCTGTGAGCCACGAGGACTCAGCAATCCCATAACCATGGGTATCAAGACTAGCAAAGCTTTATGGGCAGCAGGAGGTAAAGTGGTGAGGTTGCAGCAGCGGCTAAGCAAAAGTATGGTGGCTAACTTACGAGTACAAGAATAAGATGAGCATCTACACAAATGGTCGCAAAAGTAGTGATCGCTAAAGATCCTGAACTACATACGAATCAAACATAACCCCACCGTGTTCTCTTCTCAAAGTGAAAAGAGACAGTCATGGTTACTCACACAGTTGTGTGTTTTACTTCGGATCATCTGTCAAGTTTTCTACAACCGGACATTAATAAATTCCAATCTGCCACATAACCGCGGGCACGGCTTTCGAAAGATCATAACCCTGCAGGGGTGTCCCAACTTAGCCCATCACAAGCTCTCACGATTAGCTGAAGTGATAAATATAATATCATCACCCCTTATCTTAGGGAAATCCGATCAGGCTCGGCATCCCGGTGCACAAGACATTTCGAAAATGGTAAAACAAGTCCAGCAAGACCTCCCGGCATGCCGACACCCTGATGGTAGCCGCGTGCATCTCGTCTCAGGCCACGTCCGGATGAGCGCTACGTACAGTAACCGAAGACCCTAGATAACTGGGTGGCACCGCAAGTGGCTCTAGTTTGGGACCAGCACCATCAGGACTGGCCCCCCTGTTATGTAGAATTAAGAACCCGGGGACATGACCCCCTATGCAATTAATTAATTAATTAAGTTGTTATTATGAGCAAATTAAAACCAATGTTGGGCCTTGCTGGAGGAGTTTTATTCAAAGTCGAACTGTCAAGGGGTCCCCATCCACCCATCGTGTAAGGAACGCAAAATCAAGGAACATAATGCCGGTTTATCGGCGCCTAAGGTGGCACGAGTGGAACAAAACATCGAGCAAAAGGCCAAGCCTTCCACCCATGCCCAGTATATAGGTGTGTTAATAATAATTATAGATATTGTGATATTCCAACAACAAGTTCCCTCCTGGAACGATCTTCATCTTCACCTGCAACTAACAACGCTATAAGAGGGGCTGAGCAAGCGGGTAACATAGCCAAACAATGGTTTTGCTAGGAAGGTTTCAAAAGTTAGAGGTTTCATGGCAACAAGGAGAGGCTGACATAAAAGATGGGTAGCGCGACATGTAACGATAGCATCGAGGCAACTAAGCATGGCAATGGTAGTAAAGGTATCCAAGGGTATGATCATCTTGCCTGGGACTCCGCAAGGAAGAAGAACAGATCCATGAAGTAGATGGAGCAACATAGTCGAGCGAATCCTCACAACTCCGGAACGAAACCGAAGCTAACAAGAGAAGCAACCGGAAAGAAGCAAACAACACGGTAAACACACAAGCTTAAACATGGCATACGATGCACATCCAAGTATGATGCATGTCCGGTTTAAATATGCATGGCATGGCAAAGGCACAAACAAAACTATAAGTTAAGTGGAGCTCAATATGCAACGAGTTGCATATTGACGAAACACCACATGTTAATTATTTAATTGACTCTCGTTTATTTACAAGACAAGATTAAATGTTCGTTAACATGGCAAGAGGTGAAGCATAATAAAACTACACTATTTAGACAAGTTTAAATGAGGCCAGAAAACAACAACAATTCCGGAAAACCCCCATAAGCATGTTTAGAAATTTTTAAAGCAACAACAATTCACACATATTAATGTTGTTAACATGATGCAGATGACATGATCAAGTTTATGCAATTTTTATTAAAAGTTGACATGAAGAGATAAGGAGTATATGTCACCGTGGTGGAAGGAAAAAGGGGCCACGGCAACGATCCGAAAATGATGCAACGGCAACATCTCGGTTCCGGTAACTCGTTGAGAGACCGGTGCAAAAGATGACGGAGAGCGTGAGCGAGCGGAACAAGATGAAAGGTGGGGTGATCCCGTCACCGGGTTCCCACGAGTCGGCGACGAGGGACCCGAGGAGCATGACAAAAGGCAAAACGGGCACGGTGCACACAAGGGCAAACATTTCATACAACACACGCATTCACGGGTCATCATCTCGGGGTTATACCTTCGAAGCGTGTGTTATCGGAGCGGATCAAATTCGAAGGGATGTATAGGAAGTAGACGTTCTCGCGGCGGTAGTGGAAGTAGTCGTTCTCGCGAGTCGGTACACGTTCGTAGAGGGAAGTAGTCGTTCCGCTATCGTGTCGTGGTACACGGGTCGTAGAGGTACTTGTCGCGGCATCGGACATAGTGGTACTCGTTCGTAGAGGTACTTGCGGGTCGTCGTGGTACTTGCCGCGGCATCAGACTTGGCGACGGTAGTGGTACACGTTTTCTTGACGAGATCACGACGACAGTAGTTGTACATATTCCGTAGTTGTACTTGAGGGTCTCGAGTGCTCCGGGCGTAGTGGTACTTGGCGCAAGGGTCGCCGTTCGGTCGTAGTGGTCTTGCCGGACTCGTTCTCGCGACGGTCGTCGTGTGTAGTCGAACTTGGGCATCGGAGAGGAACTTGACAACACTTGGCTGGATCCACCGTACCGAAGACGAATTTGACGGTCTTGGGGTTCTGCATACAGGTGAAACGACGCCCCTGCAGCAGAACTAGGCGGCGCCGGTGGCGGCTCCTGGCCGGCCGAGCTGCCGGACCTGCAGCAGCAAGGAGGCGAGGCTGGGCGCGGTAGTGTCCAGAGGCGAGGCTGGCCGAGGGCGAGGCGCGGAGGAGGTGACCGGAGGAGAGGAGGGGCACGGCCGCTGTGGTGCTTGGCGCTGGAGGCTGCAGGGAGGAAGGCACGCGCTGGATCTTGGCGGCGGACGACGCGGCGTCGGAGCAGGTGGGCCGCGGCGCCATGGAGGCGAGGCAGCAAGGACGGGGATGAGGAGACGAGGCAGGTGGCCTGCGCGAGGCGCTGCCGAGGCGAGGTCGTGGCGAGGACGGGCGGCCGGCGCTCGCGCTGGAGGAGGTCTTGGCGCGGGGAGATGGAGGACGGGGCCATGGCGCGGCGCTGGGGATGCGCAAGGCGGCAGGGGCGCTGACGAGGGAGCCGCGGCCTTGGCGGGGGTGGCTGCAGCCTCGGGCGACAGTTCCTGGCCGGCCCGGGGGGCGCTAGAGAGGCCTGCTTCGGCTGGAGGCGAGGCGCAGAGGCGTGGCGCGGAGGCGTCGGCTGCGGCCTGGAGAGGAGGGGAAGGAGGCGCGGCTGAGGCGACGGGGAACGAGGGGATCGAGCAGGGAAACGCTCGGGGGTGCGGCACTGGAAGAGGGAGCGGACGAGGGGACGGGAGGAGATGCGGGCTAGGGTCGCTAGCTAGGGTTCGGGAGATTAAGTGGGCCTGAAGGCCTAGAAGGCTGAGGAGGCTTGGGCCAAAAGGAGACCGGCTGGGCCGGCTGCCTTCTTCTTCTCTCCTTTTAAAAGAAAAGAAAAGAAAGAGAAGTGGATATATATTTATTTGGCAAGGCAAAAATAAGGCCAAATAAATAAAAGTTGAGATGGAAAAACTCGCGTGGACCTACTTTGACTAACTCAAAGCGCCACAACTCGAACCGAAGCAAAAGGAGAAAGATGGGGATTATAAAATTTGGAAACGAGAGAGGTTTAAATGTAAGTTTGTTTTGGTGAATTCCATAATAATGGAATAATTTAATATAGCTCTCTAAATATTGAGAGGCTTAGAATATGTTGTAAAGAGAAATCAATATGTGAATTCCCTCGATTTAAATGGATCAAAGATCCACACGATTTATTTATTTGAGAAGAAAAGATGAATGACATGATGGCATGATGACACGATGCAATGCAAAATAAATAAAGCGAGCACAACTGAAACACACGGGAAAACCCGGAACATCTGGAATCTTCTGGAATCTTCTGGGACGTCGGTCTTCGGGCGTCACTACTCTCCCACACTAACAGAGGATCTCGACCCGAGATCCTAGAGATCGCACCGGGTAAAAATGAAAAAGAAGAGGTAAAACAAAGTTGCTTCTTTGAAAAACGAGTGAAACCTCGAACCTGGAGAGGTTGAACAAAATGAAAGAAGAATACAACAGAAATGAACGAAGTTAGGAGCACTCCGGTAAAATGAGGAACAAGGAACATCACGAGAACCTTGCAGGTTGAAAGACATGAGACAAGAGCTTACGAACCAAAAGAATATGCAACCGCAATGGTATAACCAAGGAATAAGAATGACAGAATTTGGACAGCACTCCGACTGAAAATGTAAGGAATTAACAAGAGTTTGAGGAGAAGGGATGATACTTGATGAAATCAACAGCATATTGCCTCCGAAACAATTAAAAGAATGGCACAAGGGGTAAGAAAGATTTCAGATAGCACTCCGGTTGAAACGAGAGGCAAACTTGATAAGATGACGGAACTAGAATGAAGAATACAACACTCCGGTTAAATAATAAGCAAGGGAAAGAACATGATCTCGATAAAACGATATGATGGTTTGGAGAGATCAACATCACAAAGCCTCCGGAATGAAAGAATAGAATATAGATCAACGAAAGAAATGAATGGAGAAGAAAAATGACAACTTCTCCCACAAATGAATTAGAAAACCTCCTTACAAAGAAGGGTTGAATGGGGTTGATGGAAAAATCAACACGAAATGAATAAGCTTGATGTGGGCTTATGGAAAACATAACAAAATTAAGAGGTGACAACCAGCCACTGACGAGAACATTTAATTGGATTGAGATCAACAAGGAGACGATAAACTTATTTCACCGGAAGGATAAGTGAAGAACTTGGGTCATTTATAAGCACCATAATACCAACAATCCTTAGGAAAAGCTTTTAGGTGAGATATAACCCAAATAACTCCAACGAAGAAAAATGACGGGATTAAATATGTCATTCCTGATAACTTGTGAGTCATGGAACATGAAGGGAAAATTGTCAAGAATGACATAACACCATCTCAAACAATAAGGTAGAAAGAATTGCACTTCAAAATGCAAGAAGAAGAATATTTGAGCTCCTCCAACAAGAATCTTGATGAAGACTTTGAGGATGAATTAAATCTTGATGAACCACCATGAGAACTCCGGTAACAAAAGCATGAGAAGTGAAAGATGAAAAGAATAAGATTCAAGGCCTGCGATGAATTAGATGTAGGTTTGAAATGATATAATAGAAATAACTTGGAGCTCCGGAAAACAAGATGAACAACTTGAAACCTAGGATTTATTCCTCATGAATAAACTCTAAACGAAGGGATTAATCCACTTGGATGAAATAAGAATACGAATTATGTTATGCATATCCTTACATCAATTTAAATTGATGACAACCAAAGGATTTGGCATACTACTTATTCTTCTTGGCAAGAATTAAGAGAGATCTCGCACAAGCTAGGGTAAATCTTCAACGAACCACCGGTAGGATTGTGAAAGAGCAAATGTGTCGGGGGAAACTGTCCACCACGAACACCTATGGGACCGGAGCCCCTTGTCTGTGCGGTACGAGGGCGGAGGGAGCACGAAGAGCAGATCGAGGCAGACGCGCGGGCAGTTTTTACCCAGGTTCGGGCCGCACGGATGCGTAAAACCCTACTCCTGCTTGGTTGTGTATTGAGTTTGGGCGCTCGGAGCTTGAAGAAGCAGCTACACGAGCGTGAGAATGATCTAGGTTTCCAACTGAATCCCCCAACCTTCTCCACGTTGTGCATGGGCCTCCTTTTATAGTGCAAGGGGTCACCGACAGGTGTCAACGTAGGAGAAAGGGGTAAAAATGTAAAATAGGTGGTAGTTGTAACAGTGCGGGAACAGTGGAGCTACAGTACAGAACAGTGGTCTATACCTACTTTAACAGTGGGGGACAAGGGCATTTAATGCCCGTCGCCGTCGACCCCAAAAGCTCCCGCCGTTGCGTCTCCGTCTGCCACGGCGATGGATCCTCTACCGTGGAGTGCCGCCGTGTCCCCCAGGCTGCACAGCCATCCGCCACGCGTCCCTGGAGTGGCCCCAGGGCGACGCGTGGGCCGATGAGCTGGAGCGCGGGCACACAGCGCACCTCCCCCGGCAAGCACCTTGCCGGGGATCTCGACCTTGCCGGGCCCGGAAGCTTGCCGCTCCCCGAGCCCTTGCCGGGTCTTCTAAGATGAAATCTTCTATTCGTCCTGACAAGCTCCTCTTGCCAGGGCCTCGTGCTAGTTAAGCAATCTCGAGCCTGGGACGGCCTTCCCGGCAAGCTCCTCTTGCCGGGGTCTTGGTCTTCTGTCTTGTATACTTTGTTTTTGAATGGCTAGATAAGGGTCAGGAAGGTCTCCGGCAAGCGCGTGGTGAACCCTGCCGCGGGGAGCTGCCGCTGCCCGTGCACAAGTTGGGGTACTAGGGTACCCCTACCTTAGTACACCGACAGGAGCCCCCGGGCCTGGGCCACACACGGTGCCGAGCGCTGTTGGGCTAGGCCCAAAACAGTGCACGGGCACCCGCGGCCCGCGGCGCGCCGAATCCACTTCCATATCCGCCGCACCCCACGGCAACGGCACGCGTCGATTGCGGCGCCGTGGGATGGGACGTGCCCACGATTTCTTTAATGGGAAGGGCGAAACGCCCCCCACTCTCCCATAAAAGCAGAGAGAGCGGCGCGGTTCCCCTCCCTGCGCACTCATTGCCATCGTCTTCTTCCTCAGATTCCTCTGCTCTTTGCCTCTACTCCTCCGCCATCACCAAGCTCTTCGTCCCCTTCCTTCCACCGCGTCCGCCATGGCCCCAAAGACCGACAAGGCGAAGTCGGAGAAGTCCAAGCGGGAGAAGTCAGATCAGGCGGCGAAGCTCGTCGCGTTCCGGAAGGAGCACATCGTCTTTGCGCCGAAGCTCGGCGTGCGGGAGCTTTGGAACAAATATTATTTGTTCTGGGCCAAGGAGACCCCAGCGCACCCCCGCACGCGCGTCTACCCGGCCGTCGCCAAGGATCACTACCCCGGCGGGTATTACTTTTTCGCAGCCTTCTTCCACTGTGGTCTGTGCCCTCCCTTCTCAAACTTTTTCTGCGATATCATGAATACTTATGGCCTCCACCTCCTCGATTTCACTCCCAACGCCATCCTCACCATGTCCGTTTTCGCACACATGTGCGAAAACTTCGTAGGAATCCAGCCCAACGTAGCTCTCTTTAGGCACTTTTTCATCCCCAGAGTAGAGGCCGACGCCCCCCTCTCCGGAGGAATCTCTTGGGTGTTTAGGCTGAATAAGAAATTATCCTACTTGCCGGGGGAGCTCCGCGGCAAGTGGGAAGAGTGGCGCGCGGAGTGGTGCTGGGTCGTCGAGGAGCGGCCGCAACACTTCACCGCGCCGCGCACATCGCCCATCGTGCGCGGCAGGGATTGGAGTAATTTTGATTCCGACGATTCCAAGCTGGTATCGAGCAGCTCGTACAGCAGCCTGGAGACGTCCCTCCTCAAGGAGCAATGCGTCATCTTGCCGCAGTTGCTCTTGCTCGAGCTCATCATAAGCGAGCACTCGAGGAGATCCGTATACGAGTTCCGTGGGGATAACTGCTTCTGCCCCGTAGACTAGGGCAAAGGGTGTCTGTCCGGTGGCTCGACTTGGTGTCGTTCTGATTGACCAAAGAGCCGCCGGGAGCTCCTCTATCCAATTCCTTCCGCACTTGCGCAGCCTGTCAAAGGTCCTTGTCTTGAGTCCGCGCAGCACTTCAGCATTTGCCCTCTCCGCTTGGCCGTTGCTCCTCGGATGAGCAACAGAAGCGAAACAGACCTTGGCGCCAAGGTCTTGGACGTATTGCATGAAGGTGCGACTAGTGAATTGCGTACCGTTGTCGGTGATGATCCTGTTAGGAATCCCGAAACGGCAAACAATCGACCTGAAGAACCTGACTGCTGACTGTGCCGTCACCTTTCTCACTGGCTCCACTTCTGGCCACTTTGTGAACTTGTCGATTGCAACGTACAAGTACTCAAAGCCCCCGACAGCGCGAGGGAAAGGGCCGAGGATATCGAGCCCCCAGACCGAGAAGGGCCATGACAAAGGGATTGTTTGGAGAGCTTGAGCTGGCTGATGTATTTGCTTTGCATGGAACTGGCACGCTTCACACTTGGTTACTAGTGCAGTTGCATCTTGGAGGGCTTCTTGCCAAAAGAACCCTTGCCGGAAAGCTTTCCCGGCAAGTGCTCTTGCGCCAATGTGGTGGCCGCATATGCCTCCGTGTATTTCCGCCAACAGCTTCTGTCCATCTTCCCTGGAGATGCACTTCAACCTGACTCCATTGAGTCTTCTTCTGTACAGCTCGTTATCCACAAACTGATACATACTTGACTGCCTGGTTATCTTCTCTATCTCTTGAGGGTCGTCGGGAAGTTCTCCAGTTTGTAGAAAGCGGACGATCTGCTGTGCCCATGCCGGAGCTCGGGGCTCGACGGCAAGGACTAAAGGCTCGAGGGCCGCTGCGGGAACCCCAGCTTCTACGGCAAAGACCTCTGGTCCTGTCGGAGCTGACGGTCCCCCGGCAAGCTCGCCGGGGCGAGGCTTGTCAGGAACACTTGCTTCAACTGCACAAGCCCGAGGGCTTGCAGGAGCAAACTGTTCCTCAGCGTTGTCGTTGATCCTGGGGACCTTGGCGGCGGTTTCTGGAAGATCCGCCGGCAAGTAGTCGCCGGAGACCAACTTTCTCTTCTTGGACTGCCCAATTGATGGTGTAACTGATGGTCGAGTCAGCTTGAGCAAAAAGGTCCCTGGTTCCATAGGTAACTTCATTGCGGCGCACTTTGAAAGGCCATCTGCAATTTCATTTTGAGCTCTCGGGATGTGCTCCATTTGCAGACCTTCAAAGTGTTCTTCAAGCTTCCTCACTTCATCTACATATGCTTCCATCAAAGGGCTCTGGTAGCTCTTGTTGACTTGTCGGACCACCAACTGAGAATCGCCCCGCACAATCAGCTTCCTAATCCCAAGTTCGGCCGCAATCCTGAGGCCGGCAAGCAAGCCTTCATATTCTGCGGTGTTGTTTGTCGCCTGCTCCCCATTCACTTGTCGCTTCTTGCACGGGTACACTCGTTTCTTGAACTTCTTCTTCTGGCGTTGGGGTCCACTCAGCGATGAACTCTGCCAAAGCTCGGCTCTGAATGGTTGAAGTACTTTCAAATTTGAGTCCGAAGCTTGACAGTTCCAGTGCCCACTCGACGATCCTGCCTGTTGCCTCTGGATTGTGCAATATCCTCTTCAATGGAAAGCGAGTGACCACTGTTATCTCATGGGCTTGGAAGTAGTGGCGCAGCTTTCTCGAGGCCATGAGAAGGCCGAAAAGCAACTTTTGCACACCAGAGTACCTTGATCTAGCCCCCTGGAGAAGGGAACTTACAAAATACACTGGGCGCTGCACCATCTTCTTCCGCACCTCTTCCTTTTCCTGCGCAGATTCATCTTTGTCGGGGCCAGAGCTTGTCGGGGCAGCCCCCTGCTTGTCGCTGGATTCGCTTGCCGGTGGTGTGACCTCCTCGTCGGACTCTCTCTCCGCTACTAACGCAGCACTAACCACCTGGTTGGTTGCCGCCAAATACAGCAGCAACTTTTCCTGTGGTCTAGGTGCGACAAGTATTGGAGGAGAGGAAAGGTACCGTTTCAAATCTTGCAGCGCTGCCTCCGCTTCCGGAGTCCACTTCATGGGACCTGCCTTCTTCATAAAAAGTGCCAAAGATGTCGGGGGAAACTGTCCGCCACGAACACCTATGGGACCGGAGCCCCTTGTCTGTGCGGTACGAGGGCGGAGGGAGCACGAAGAGCAGATCGAGGCAGACGCGCGGGCAGTTTTACCCAGGTTCGGGCCGCACGGATGCGTAAAACCCTACTCCTGCTTGGTTGTGTATTGAGTTTGGGCGCTCGGAGCTTGAAGAAGCAGCTACACGAGCGTGAGAATGATCTAGGTTTCGAACCCCCTCCACGTTGTGCATGGGCCTCCTTTTATAGTGCAAGGGGTCACCGACAGGTGTCAACGTAGGAGAAAGGGGTAAAAACGTAAAAGAGGTGGTAGTTGTAACAGTGCGGGAACAGTGGAGCTACAGTACAGAACAGTGGTCTATACCTACTCTAACAGTGGGGGACAAGGGCATTTAATGCCCGTCGCCGTCGACCCCAAAAGCTCCCGCCGTTGCGTCTCCGTCTGCCACGGCGATGGATCCTCTGCCGTGGAGTGCCACCGTGTCCCCCAGGCTGCACAGCCATCCGCCACGCGTCCCTGGAGTGGCCCCAGGGCGACGCGTGGGCCGATGAGCTGGAGCGCGGGCACACAGCGCACCTCCCCCGGCAAGCACCTTGCCGGGGATCTCGACCTTGCCGGGCCCGGAAGCTTGCCGCTCCCCGAGCCCTTGTCGGGTCTTCTAAGATAAAATCTTCTATTCGTCCTGACAAGCTCCTCTTGCCAGGGCCTCGTGCTAGTTAAGCAATCTCGAGCCTGGGACGGCCTTCCCGGCAAGCTCCTCTTGCCGGGGTCTTGGTCTTCTGTCTTGTATACCTTGTTTTTGAATGGCTAGATAAGGGTCAGGAAGGTCTCCGGCAAGCGCGTGGTGAACCATGCCGCGGGGAGATGCCGCTGCCCGTGCACAAGTTGGGGTACTAGGGTACCCCTACCTTAGTACACCGACAGGAGCCCCCGGGCCTGGGCCACACACGGTGCCGAGCGCTGTTGGGCCAGGCCCAAAACAGTGCACGGGCACCCGCGGCCCGCGGCGCGCCGAATCCACTTCCATATCCGCCGCACCCCACGGCAACGGCACGCGTCGATTGCGGCGCCGTGGGATGGGACGTGCCCACGATTTCTTTAATGGGAAGGGCGAAACGCCCCCCACTCTCCCATAAAAGCAGAGAGAGCGGCGCGGTTCCCCTCCCTGCGCACTCATTGCCATCGTCTTCTTCCTCAGATTCCTCTGCGCTTCGCCTCTACTCCTCCGCCACCACCAAGCTCTTCGTCCCCTTCCTTCCACCGCATCTGCCATGGCCCCAAAGACCGACAAGGCGAAGTCGGAGAAGTCCAAGCGGGAGAAGTCAGATCAGGCGGCGAAGCTCGCCGCGTACCGGAAGGAGCACATTGTCTTCGCGCCGAAGCTCGGCGTGCGGGAACTTTGGAACAAATATTATTTGTTCTGGGCCAAGGAGACCCCGGCGCACCCCCGCACGCGCGTCTACCCGGCCGTCGCCAAGGACCACTACCCCGGCGGGTATTACTTTTTCGCAGCCTTCTTCCACTGCGGTCTGTGCCCTCCCTTCTCAAACTTTTTCTGCGATATCATGAATACTTATGGCCTCCACCTCCTCGACTTCACTCCCAACGCCATCCTCACCATGTCCGTTTTCGCACACATGTGCGAAAACTTCGTAGGAATCCAGCCCAACGTAGCTCTCTTTAGGCACTTTTTCATCCCCAGAGTAGAGGCCGACGCCCCCCTCTCCGGAGGAATCTCTTGGGTGTTTAGGCTGAATAAGAAATCCGCCTACTTGCCGGGGGAGCTCCGCGGCAAGTGGGAAGAGTGGCGCGCGGAGTGGTGCTGGGTCGTCGAGGAGCGGCCGCAACACTTCACCGCGCCGCGCACATCGCCCATCGTGCGCGGCAGGGATTGGAGTAATTTCGATTCCGACGATTCCAAGCTGGATATCGCTCTCGTCAGAATCCTTCGTCTTCGGATGGCGCCGCTGTCTGTCGCTGAAGTGGGCGCGGACTTTCTTCGTCGCCGGATCGCCCCCCTCCAAGACCGGAAAAGGCCGGCGTGGCAATACGGCGGCCCGGCAGACATCATGAGGCTGCGCCCCGGCCTCAATTTTAACTTCACAACACTCGAGCTGCGGGGTATGGTCAGGGAACTTTTCAAGTTCGACCCGGCACACCCCGAGTACTTCCGCGCTCCCCGGGGAGTGGTGCCGCTCTGCGCCAGCAGCGCCCGGGATCGCCTTGTCGCTATGATGCCCGCGTGCGACTCTCATGGATTGGAGCGCACGTGGATTGCGCCCAAGCCTATCGACGTCCTCGAGTTCTACGACAACCTTGTGGAGGTGTTGGAGAAGACGGACGATCTCAAGCTGCACACGCGGGCCACCACCGACCAAGAGATTGCTTACATGGCTTCTTGTCGGTATGGACAGTGATGACGCTTATCGGCCCCGGCATCTTCAGCACGTTGTAGGCATAGTGGGAAGCTGCCATGAACTTGGCGAGGGCGGGACGGCCGAGTATCCCATTGTAGGGCAATGGAATATCAGCAACGTCAAAGGTGATGCGCTCAGTCCTGAAGTTGAGCTCCCCGCCAAAGGTCACCGGCAGAGTAATCTTTCCCTTGGGCTTGCTCCTTCCCGGGTTGATTCCTTGGAATGAACCGGTCTCTTCGAGCTCGCCGTCTTGAATCTGGAGTTTCTTGATCACAGCAGAGGAGATCAAGTTCAGCCCGGCCCCGCCGTCAACCAACATCTTGGTGACCTTGAGGTTGCGGATGGTGGGGGAAACCAGCATCGGCAAGCACCCGACCGCCGTGGTGCGGTCAGGGTGATCCTCAAGGTCAAAAATGATGGGCGTGCTGGACCATTTGAGGAGCCTGCGCGACTCCACGGGCGGCTCCGCTGCATTCACCTCACGCACCCACTGTTTCAGCTGGCGGTGGGAGGTGTGCAGAGAGGCGCCACCGTCGACGCACAGGACCTCCGTGGCCTTCTGGAACTCCTGCTCGCTGTTCTCGTCGTCCTCCATGTCTTCATCGTCGTCTTCGTCGTTGTCGCGGCCCCGGGGAGGTCGATCTCCTTGCCGCTGCTTGGCCTTGCCGCGGCGTCCTCCCCGGCCATTGAATGGCCGCTTCTTGCTGGGCTCTTCCCCGCCACCTTGGGCCTTCTCCTTGTCGCGTCTCTCGTACTCAGCCTTTTGCTGCTCGACGAGGTACTCGACGCGCTTACAATTGGAGAGGTCGTGACCCTTGGTGCGGTGAATCTTACAGTATTGCTTGTCGGAGCTACCCGGCTTGTCGGCCGCCGCCGCAGGGGCAGGCTCCTTGCCGGAGCCGCCAGCCTGCGCTTGCTTGGCGGGGGCCTCCTTGCCGGACTTCTCGACGGCAAGCACTTCCTTCTTGCCCTTCTTCCTGTTGTTCCGCCGCCGGCTCTTCTTTGCCGGGGCGGCGTCGTCGCTGTCGCTTCCCCCTGCGCCAGCATCCTCCCCGGGGAGTTTCCTCCCCTCTTCTGCACGGGCGCACTTGTCGGCAAGAGCGTAGAGCTCGCTGACGTCCCTGATCTTGGTCATCGCCATCTCCTCACGCATGCGGCGGTTACGCACGTTCTGATGGAACGCGCTGATAACTGCAGCAGGGTGAACATCGGGGATGTTGTGCTGCACCCGGCTGAAACGTTGGATATACTTGCGCAGGGGTTCGCCTTCCTTCTGGGCCAAAATGTGGAGATCGCTCTCCTGACCATGGGGTTTGTGGCCGCCGGTGAAGGCGCCAACAAACTGATGGCAGAGGTCGGCCCAAGAAGAGATAGAGCCTTCCGGCAAGTGCATGAGCCACGAACGGACGTTCGGCTTCAGCACGAGCGGGAAGTAGTTGGCTAGGATCTTCTCGTCGCGCCCCCCGGCAGCTTGCACTGCTATGGTGTAGACGCTGAGAAACTCCGAGGGGTGCGTCTTGCCGTCGTACTTCTCCGGTACGTCGGGCTTAAAGTTCTTCATGCTGGGCCACTGGACGCGCCGCAGCTCGCGGGTGAACGCAGGGCAGCCTGCCGCGTACGGCAAGTCGCCTGGTTCACCGGGCGCGGGTGCGTCGACAGCGTTCCCAGCTCTCTTGTCGGATTGTCGCCGAGCTTCTCGGCGGCGCTCGATCGTGGTCCGAGCGTCTTCATCTCGCCGGTCGTCGAGGACCTGGCGCTGGTCCCGACGGGCCCGCGGGTCCGACGAGGCTGTGGAGCCGTCATCGGGGTTGTTCCGGCGGGGCGGCGTCTTCTGCTTCTGCGGCGGGGAGTGCACGCTTGTCGCACCCCCGGCAGTCTTGTCGCCGATAGCCTTCGTCTTCTCGGCCTGCCGCGGCCGCGAGGCCGACGGCTGCTGCGGGGAGTCGTTGTTGGCGAAGTCTATCAGGCTCCGGATAGTGGCCCTCCATTCCTCGGCCTTGTCGGCCGCTGGAGGAAAATCGAGGAGCAGCTGCGCCCTTGCGAGCGCTTCTGCCGGAGTAGTGGGGAACGCGGGCGAGCGGTGCGAGGAGCGGGATACGCTCGGACTTCTAACGACGTTAGAAGGAGCGGGGTCCCGTGCCGGCGCCTTCGCTTTGCTTGTGCCCGGACGGGGGTCCGGGGCGTCCCGCGAACCTCCAGTATGGCCTTGTCCCAGCAAGCGGATACCACCTCCCGTGGTATGGCGCTGCGGGGTCGTTGTGTGCTGTGATGGACGCGGCGCGTCTACGGAGACCGAAGTCCGGTCGTCCGTCTTGTTCTTGGATCTGGTGGCGCCGTGAGTGTCCTCGCCGGCAACCACCCTTCCGACGGCGTCTCCCCCGCCCACCGTTGGCTCTGGTGGCGGCGGATGAGACGCAGACGGGCCCCCGACCTCCGAAGGCTTCTTCTTCGGGGCCATGGAGTTGTCGCTGATGAAGTTGTTGATGAAGCTTGGAGAGGTTGATGGAGAATGCGCCCGCGCGAACGCCGGATCAGGTTCGCACAACCTCGACGCCCCCTACCTGGCGCGCCAAAGATGTCGGGGGAAACTGTCCGCCACGAACACCTATGGGACCGGAGCCCCTTGTCTGTGCGGTACGAGGGCGGAGGGAGCACGAAGAGCAGATCGAGGCAGACGCGCGGGCAGTTTTACCCAGGTTCGGGCCGCACGGATGCGTAAAACCCTACTCCTGCTTGGTTGTGTATTGAGTTGAGCGCTCGGGAGCTTGAAGAAGCAGCTACACCGTGCGTGAGAGTAATCTAGGTTTCGAACCCCTTCCACGTTGTGCATGGGCCTCCTTTTATAGTGCAAGGGGTCACCGACAGGTGTCAACGTAGGAGAAAGGGGTAAAAATGTAAAAGAGGTGGTAGTTGTAACAGTGCGGGAACAGTGGAGCTACAGTACAGAACAGTGGTCTATACCTACTTTAACAGTGGGGGACAAGGGCATTTAATGCCCGTCGCCGTCGACCCCAAAAGCTCCCGCCGTTGTGTCTCCGTCTGCCACGGCGATGGATCCTCTGCCGTGGAGTGCCACCGTGTCCCCCAGGCTGCACAGCCATCCGCCACGCGTCCCTGGAGTGGCCCCAGGGCGACGCGTGGGCCGATGAGCTGGAGCGCGGGCACACAGCGCACCTCCCCCGGCAAGCACCTTGCCGGGGATCTCGACCTTGCCGGGCCCGGAAGCTTGCCGCTCCCCGAGCCCTTGCCGGGTCTTCTAAGATGAAATCTTCTATTCGTCCTGACAAGCTCCTCTTGCCAGGGCCTCGTGCTAGTTAAGCAATCTCGAGCCTGGGACGGCCTTCCCGGCAAGCTCCTCTTGCCGGGGTCTTGGTCTTCTGTCTTGTATACTTTGTTTTTGAATGGCTAGATAAGGGTCAGGAAGGTCTCCGACAAGCGCGTGGTGAACCCTGCCGCGGGGAGCTGCCGCTGCCCGTGCACAAGTTGGGGTACTAGGGTACCCCTACCTTAGTACACCGACAAAATGAATTAAAACGATAACAACGGAAGAGAAATCTTGAATGAACCACCGTAAGAATATGGAGACGAACGAAGAGACATCAATGAAGAATATTTGGAGGGCAAAGTTGAAAACCGAGAACGAAGAAATCTTCTGAAATGATGGCCTTCGGAGGATCACAATGGAAGGATTCATGAAATGCTTTGGATGGTATAAAAGAATTCCTCACAATCGGAACAATAATGAGGATGGCATGAAGCTAGAACCACGAATCTTGAAGAGAAGGGGCCGGGATTTAAGAGAAACTCGTCTTCGGGTCTTCAAATGTTGAGAAGATGATGAGATACACCACCATGAATTGTATAGGCACTCCGTAATGAAGAATTAAAAGGTTGAACAATGATGAACAAGAATTTGAAAGCGATCTTGGAGAAGGCATGTGACTGATCGGAATCATACTTACGTCACACTTTGAAAAGAATTTGAGTATAACTCCCAAAAAATTAGAAGAGTCAGGTAAGATCCTGGGAAAAGACCTGTGGGTTAGGTCCCACTCAAAAGAAATCACCGTTGAAAAAGATTGCTTAAGAGATATTACACCGGTTAAATTAAATGGCTTGAATAAGATAACAATCCTCAAATAACTTGAACAAATTGAGAATGAAAAAAGTGAATCTTCAGCACTCCGGATATGAATAGCAAGAGGAGAATGATTAATTGGTGCATCAGAATAAGAAAGAATTGTGAAATGAGGAAAATGATAAGATCAACACCGAAATCTTGAATTACATCCACCGGCAGAATTCGAGAACAAAAGAATGATGAACTTGGAGCTCTTGAGCATCTTCACGATAAATCACCGGATAAGAACATAGAAGGAAAAGAATGAAGAAACATCACATGAATAAAATGGATATTTCATTTGAGAATTACTGACTCCAAGAAGAAGAAGGGTGGGAGGGTGGGGAAACAAAGAAAACTTGGGATGAATGAAACAGACAAATCGTCAGATTTCTCAACGGCGTCCGTATGGAATAATTTGAAGAGAAGGCACACCGGTTGAAAAGGATTACCATGAAAATCACGATGGTCAAAAAGAATTAGCACTCCCATAGAAATATGAGAACACCGATTAGGAAAGGTATGGAATCAACATTTGAGATCGAAGCAACTCGAATACCAGAATCAAAACAAAAACAACGGATAGATATGCAACATAGTCTTCACAAGCATCATTCGAACAAGAGGAACGAATGAATTCCGCAGGTACATCAACTTGACGAGAAGCCACTTGGGAGAACAAAAGATAAATAAAAAACAACAAGGATCAGATAGAACAAATACAAGATAGAAGCTTCGTTCGACATATTCGTGCTGAAAGCTCATGGAACGTGTTACAAAAGGGTTTTGCAATCCCCGGATCAGCATAGCCAAGGACCCTTTAAGATGCAACTCCCGATCGGAACAAGCCCATAAAACCACTTCACTCAATGTAGAACCCCGAACTCCATATCGTGCATCCGTTGGAAGAATGCCTAGAACTACTAGATGAACCCACCTATTAATTTCCGAAAGTTTCCAGTTATGCAATCAGGTGTTGGGGTAACAGGGGAAGCATCGCGCACTCAACTCTAATCCCACATCCAGTTGTATCCATCCTTCAACACATAACCAGTTGTTCCCGGAAACCATTTACCTCGGACCTTCGAAACGCATCCACTATACAAGCTATGGCAATACTCCCGAACTACCTCCCCAGTACTGGGTGATGTCGGGGTTATCTTGCCACTAACCGCATAGGAGAGTTTTCGATGTCGGCCGTCTTAAGTATTCTAGAACTGATGCGATATATTTGTGACGACAACACCTCGGAGCTCAACTCCCCGGGACACTGCCACAACCCCTAATGACAGGAGGCATCGAGAACAATGTTCTCGTCACAAAGACATCGAAACAATCCAAACAATACTCGCGAGATCCTAAAAAAATTGGTGAATTTTTTAGAGTAGAAGAGGGAAGAGTAAACGTCAGGAGTCCTCACCAGAGTGAAAAGAGATGAGAAGCAAAAGAAATCCTACTCTACGATATATATATAGGACTCAAAACATTTTAAGTGTGTGTCTAGACTCAACCGTCAACGATTCGATCAATCGGTGGGGGCTTCTAGGTCGGAGAAGGCTCTGAATACCAACTTGTAATGCCCAGGATGGGACTATACCTCCTACGTGTCGAGGCACGACTTAAAGGTATAAGCCCATTCTGGAATGATCTCAAGTTTGGTATCTTTGCACGACTCATGTAAAAAGAGGGATTAAAATTGCAAAAGGAGATAGTTGGCTTACACTCGCCACTTCACACAATACATTACATAAGCAAAACATCACAACCCGACTACGGGCGAAGATCCAAAAGAAATATACCAAAGCATAAAGCCACAGGTCTGAATCGCCCCTAGTAGAAACCACTACTGATCGTCGAAAACGTCACAAGCATACGGCCACTCTCTTCATCGAGCTCCCAGTGAAGTACATGAACCAGCTCCTGCATCATTCTCGGCTGAACCTGCATCTGGTGTTGTAGTATCTGTGAGCCACGAGGACTCAGCAATCCCATGACCATGGGTATCAAGACTAGCAAAGCTTTATGGGCAGGAGGAGGTAAAGTGGTGAGGTTGCAGCAGCGGCTAAGCAAAAGTATGGTGGCTAACTTACGAGTACAAGAATAAGATGAGCATCTACGCAAACGGTTGCAAAAGTAGTGATCGCTAAAGATCCTGAACTACATACGAATCAAACATAACCCCACCGTGTTCTCTTCTCAAAGTGAAAAGAGACAGTCACGGTTACTCACACAGTTGTGTGTTTTACTTCGGATCATCTGTCAAGTTTTCTACAACCGGACATTAATAAATTCCAATCTGCCACATAACCGCGGGCACGGCTTTCGAAAGATCATAACCCTGCAGGGGTGTCCCAACTTAGCCCATCACAAGCTCTCACGATTAGCTGAAGTGATAAATATAATATCATCACCCCTTATCTTAGGGAAATCCGATCAGGCTCGGCATCCCGGTGCACAAGACATTTCGAAAATGGTAAAACAAGTCCAGCAAGACCTCCCGGCGTGCCGACACCCTGATGGTAGCCGCGCGCATCTCGTCTCACGCCACGTCCGGATGAGCGCTACGTACAGTAACCGAAGACCCTAGATAACTGGGTGGCACCGCAAGTGGCTCTAGTTTGGGACCAACACCATCAGGACTGGCCCCCCTGTTATGTAGAATTAAGAACCCGGGGACATGACCCCCTATGCAATTAATTAATTAATTAAGTTGTTATTATGAGCAAATTAAAACCAATGTTGGGCCTTGCTGGAGGAGTTTTATTCAAAGTCGAACTGTCAAGGGGTCCCCATCCACCCATCGTGTAAGGAACGCAAAATCAAGGAACATAATGCCGGTTTATCGGCGCCTAAGGTGGCACGAGTGGAACAAAACATCGAGCAAAAGGCCAAGCCTTCCACCCACGCCCAGTATATAGGTGTGTTAATAATAATTATAGATATTGTGATATTCCAACAACAAGTTCCCTCCTGGAACGATCTTCATCTTCACCTGCAACTAACAACGCTATAAGAGGGGCCGAGCAAGCGGGTAACATAGCCAAACAATGGTTTTGCTAGGAAGGTTTCAAAAGTTAGAGGTTTCATGGCAACAAGGAGAGGCTGGCATAAAAGATGGGTAGCGCGACATGTAACGATAGCATCGAGACAACTAAGCATGGCAATGGTAGTAAAGGTATCCAAGGGTATGATCATCTTGCCTGGGACTCCGCAAGGAAGAAGAACGGATCTATGAAGTAGACGGAGCAACATAGTCGAGCGAATCCTCACAACTCCGGAACGAAACCGAAGCTAACAAGAGAAGCAACCAGAAAGAAGCAAACAACACGGTAAACACACAAGCTTAAACATGGCATACGATGCACATCCAAGTAGGATGCATGTCCGGTTTAAATATGCATGGCATGGCAAAGGCACAAACAAAACTACAAGTTAAGTGGAGCTCAATATGCAATGAGTTGCATATTGACGAAACACCACATGTTAATTATTTAATTGACTCTCGTTTATTTACAAGACAAGATTAAATGTTCGTTAACATGGCAAGAGGTGAAGCATAATAAAACTACACTATTTAGACAAGTTTAAATGAGGCCGGAAAACAACAACAATTCCGGAAAACCCCCATAAGCATGTTTAGCAATTTTTAAAGCAACAACAATTCACACATATTAATGTTGTTAACATGATGCGGATGACATGATCAAGTTTATGCAATTTTTATTAAAAGTTGACATGAAGAGATAAGGAGTATATGTCACCGTGGTGGAAGGAAAAAGGGGCCATGGCAACGATCCGAAAATGATGCAACGACAACATCTCGGTTCCGGTAACTCATTGAGAGACCGGTGCAAAAGATGACGGAGAGCGTGAGCGAGCGGAACAAGATGAAAGGTGGGGTGATCCCGTCACCGGGTTCCCACGAGTCGGTGATGAGGCACCCGAGGAGCATGACAAAAGGCAAAACGGGCACGGTGCACACAAGGGCAAACATTTCATACAACACACGCATTCACGGGTCATCGTCTCGGGGTTATACCTTCGAAGCGTGTGTTATCGGAGCGGATCGAATTCGAAGGGATGTATAGGAAGTAGACGTTCTCGCGGCGGTAGTGGAAGTAGTCGTTCTCGCGAGTCGGTACATGTTCGTAGAGGGAAGTAGTCGTTCCGCTATCGTGTCGTGGTACACGGGTCGTAGAGGTACTTGTCGCGGCATCGGACGTAGTGGTACTCGTTCGTAGAGGTACTTGCGGGTCGTCGTGGTACTTGCCGCGGCATCGGACTTGGCGACGGTAGTGGTACACGTTTTCTTGACGAGATCACGATGGCAGTAGTTGTACATATTCCGTAGTTGTACTTGAGGTTCTCGAGTGCTCCGGGCGTAGTGGTACTTGGCACAAGGGTCGTCGTTTGGTCGTAGTGGTCTTGCCGGACTCGTTCTCGCGACGGTCGTCGTGTGTAGTCGAACTTGGGCATCGGAGAGGAACTTGACAACACTTGGCTGGATCCACCGTACCGAAGACGAACTTGACGGTCTTGGGGTTCTGCATACAGGTGAAACGATGCCCCTGCAGCAGAACTAGGCGGCGCCGGTGGCGGCTCCTGGCCGGCCGAGCTGCCGGACCTGCAGCAGCAAGGAGGCGAGGCTGGGCGCGGTAGTGTCCAGAGGCGAGGCTGGCCGAGGGCGAGGCGCGGAGGAGGTGACCGGAGGAGAGGAGGGGCACGACCGCTGTGGTGCTTGGCGCTGGAGGCTGCAGGGAGGAAGGCACGCGCTGGATCTTGGCGGCGGACGGCGGGGCGTCGGAGCAGGTGGGCCGCGGCGCCATGGAGGCGAGGCAGCAGGGACGGGGATGAGGAGACGAGGCAGGTGGCCGGCGCGAGGCGCTGCCGAGGCGAGGTTGTGGCGAGGACGGGCGGTCGGCGCGCGCGCTGGAGGAGGTCTTGGCGCGGGGAGATGGAGGACGGGGCCATGGCGCGGCGCTGGGGATGCGCGAGGAGGCAGGGGCGCTGACGAGGGAGTTGCGGCCTTGGCGGGGGTGGCTGCAACCTCGGGCGGCAGTTCCTGGCCGGCCCGGGGGGGCGCTGGAGAGGCCTGCTTCGGCTGGAGGCGAGGCGCGGAGGCGTCGGCTGCGGCCTGGAGAGGAGGGGAAGGAGGCGCGGCTGAGGCAACGGGGAACGAGGGGATCGAGCAGGGAAACGCTCGGGGGTGCGGCGCTGGAAGAGGGAGCGGACGAGGGGACGGGAGGAGATGCGGGCTAGGGTCGCTAGCTAGGGTTCGGGAGATTAAGTGGGCCTGAAGGCCTAGAAGGCTGAGGAGGCTTGGGCCAAAAGGAGACCGGCTGGGCCGGCTGCCTTCTTCTTCTCTCCTTCTAAAAGAAAAGAAAAGAAAGAGAAGTGGATATATATTTATTTGGCAAGGCAAAAATAAGGCCAAATAAATAAAAGTTGAGATGGAAAAACTCGCATGGACCTACTTTGACTAATTCAAAGCGTCACAACTCGAACCGAAGCAAAAGGAGAAAGATGGGGATTATAAAATTTGGAAACGAGAGAGGTTTAAATGTAAGTTTGTTTTGGTGAATTCCATAATAATGGAATAATTTAATATAGCTCTCTAAATATTGAGAGGCTTAGAATATGTTGTAAAGAGAAATCAATATGTGAATTCCCTCGATTTAAATGGATCAAAGATCCACACGATTTATTTATTTGAGAAGAAAAGATGAATGACATGATGGCATGATGACACGATGCAATGCAAAATAAATAAAGCGAGCACAACTGAAACACACGGGAGAACCCGGAACATATGGAATCTTCTGGAATTGTCGGTGTACTAAGATAGGGGTACCTTAGTACCCCAACTTGTGCACGGGCAGTAGCAGCTTCCCGTGGCAGGGCTTACCACGCGCTCGCCGGGAACCTTTGTGGTCCCTATGAAGCCATTCAAGAACAAAGTATACAAGACAGAAGATCAAGGCCCCGGCAAGAGGAGCTTGCCGGGAAGGCCGTACGAGGCTCAAGGTTATCGCTTTAGCACAAGACCCTGGCAAGAGGAGCTTGCCAGGAAGGCCAAGGAATGCACACCTCAACAGATGCCTCGGCACCTCATGCGCCCCGGCAGGACCCGGAGAGCGACAAGCTTCCGGGCCCGGCAAGATCACTACCCCGGCAAGGTGCTTGCCGGGGAAACCTACGCTGTGTGCCCGCGCTCCAGCTCATCGGCCCACGCGTCGCCCTGGGGCCCTTCCTGGGACGCGTGGCAGACGGCTGTGCAGCCTGGGGCACACGGTGGCAAGCCACGGTGACGAGGCTACCGCCGTGGCGAACGGAGAAGCATGGACGGACGCTTTTGGGGGCGACGGCGACGGGCATTTAAGGCCCTTGTCCCCCGCTGTCAAAGTTAGGTGAAGACCACTATTCATCCACTGTTCACGCACTGTTACAACTACCACCAAAAATACTCTTTTACCCTCCTCTACGTTGACACCTGTCGGTGACCCCTTTGAGCTATAAAAGGAGGCCCATGCACAACGTAGAGGGGGTTCGGAACCTAGGAAACTCTCTCGCTCGGTGTAGCTAGTACTGTAGCTCTCCAAGCTCCCGAGCTCAAGAACTCAATACAACCTAAGGCAGGAGTAGGGTTTTACGCGTCCGCGCGGCCCGAACCTGGGTAAACTGCCCGCGTGTGCTCCTCGATCCGCTCTCCGTGCTCCCTCCGCTCCCTTACCGCAACGTAGAAGGGGCTCCGGTCCCATAGGTGCTCGTGGGAGGATAGTTTCCCCCGACATCTTTGGCGCGCCAGGTAGGGGGCGTCGAGGTTGTGCGAACCTGATCCGGCGCTCACGCGGGCGCATTCTTCATCAACCTCTCCAGCTTCATCAACTTCATTAGCTACGACAACATGCCTCCGAAGAAGAAGGCTTCGGAGGTCGGAGGCCCGTCTGCGTCGATCCCACCACCACCAGAACCAACGGTTGGTGGAGGAGACGCTGGCGGAAGGGTGGTCGCCGGCGAGGAAACTCACGGTGCCACCAAGTCCAAGGACAAGACTGACGACCGGGCAAACTCCAAAGCCTCGGTGTCAGTACACGCCCCACGTCCCTCCCAGGAGGTGCAAGACCCGCAGCGGCGTGGTACTGGAGGTACCATACGCTTGCTGGGGCGTGGCCAAGCCGGAGGATCGCGGGATGCTCAAGGCCAGCGTGCTAGTACGAGCAAGGCGCGGTCTCCGGGGCGAGAAACTGCTCCTTCTAACCCTGTTAGAAGTCCGAGCATATCTCGCTCCTCGCATCGCTCGCTGCCGCTCCCCTCCTCTCCAGCAGAAGCTCTAGCAAGAGCACAGCTGCTCCTCGACTTCCCTCCAGCGGCAGATAAAGCCGAAGACTGGAGGGCGACGATCCAGAGCCTCATCGCCTTCGCCAACAACGACACGCCGCAGCAGCCGGCAACATCGCGAGCGTGGCAAGTCGACCAGACGAGGGCCGATGGAGACAAGACCGTCGGGGGTGCAACCACCATGCACTCCCCGCCGCGGAAGCAGAAATCGCCACCCCGCCGGATCAACGTCGACGACGACTCTACGGCGTCGTCGGATCCGCGGGCTCGCCGCGATCAGCGCCAAGTCCTAGACGACAGGCGGCAAGAGGACGCTCGGACTCGCATCGAGCGTCGACGAGAAGCCCGAAGACAGTCAGATCAGCGCGCTGGGACCGCTGTCGACGCGCACGCGCCCGGCGAACCAGGCGACTTGCCGTACGCGGCAGGTTGCCCTGCGTTCACCCGTGAGCTGCGGCAAGTCCAGTGGCCCAGCATGAAGAATTTCAAGCCCGACGTACCCGAGAAGTACGACGGCAAGACGCACCCCTCGGAGTTCCTCAGCATCTACACCATTGCGGTGCAGGCTGCCGGGGGGCGCGACGAGAAGATTCTAGCCAACTACTTCCCGCTCGTGCTTAAGCCAAACGTCCGGTCTTGGCTTATGCACTTGCCGGAGAACTCCATTTCTTCGTGGGCGGATCTGTGCCACCAGTTTGTTGGCACCTTCACGGGCGGCCACAAACCCCACGGCCAGGAGAGCGATCTCCACATCTTGGCCCAGAAGGAGGGAGAGTCCCTGCGCAAGTACATCCAGAGGTTCAGCCGCGCCCAGCACAACATTCTCGACGTCCACCCTGCCGCGGTTATCAACGCGTTTCACCAGAACGTGCGTAACAGCCGGATGAGGGAGGAGATGGCCATGACCAAGATCCGGGATGTCAGCGAGCTCTACGCTCTGGCTGACAAGTGCGCGCACGCCGAAGAGGGGAGGAGGCTCCCCAGAGAGGATACTGGCGCAGGAGGAAGCGACAGCGAAGACGCTGCCCCGGCAAGGAAAAGCCGGCGGCGGAATAACAGAAAGAAGAAGAGCAAGGAAGTACTGGCTGTGGAGAAGTCCGGCAAGGAGGCTGGCGACAAGAAAACTCAGGCTGGTGGCTCCGGCAAGGAGCCTGCCACTGTAGCCGCCGCCGACAAGCAGGACGGCTCCGACAAGCAGTACTGCAAGATCCACCGCATCAAGGGCCACGATCTTCAGAACTGCAAAAGAGTCGAGTACCTCGTAGAACAGCAGAAGGCTGAATACGAGCGTTGCGACAAGAAGAAGGCCCAAGGAGGTGGAGGAGAACCCAGCAAGAAGCGGCCGTTCAATGGCCGGGGAGGACGCCGCGGCAAGGCCAAGCAGCGGCAAGGTGATAGACCTCCCCGGGGCCACGACAAGGATGAGGATGAAGATGACGACGATGACATGGAAGAAGGAGACAACAGCGAGCCGGAGTTCCAGAAGGCCACAGAGGTTCTGTGTGTCGACGGAGGCGCCTCTCTGCACACTTCCTACCGCCAGCTCAAGCAGTGGGTGCGAGAAGTGAATGCAGCTGAGCCGCCCGTCGAGTCACGTAGGCTGCTGAACTGGTCCGGCACGCCCATCATCTTTGACCTTGAGGACCACCCTGATCGCACCACTGCGGTCGGGTGCTTGCCGATGTTGGTCTCACCAACTATCCGCAACCTCAAGGTCACCAAGATGTTGGTTGACGGCGGGGCCGGCCTGAACTTGATCTCCTCAGCTGTGATCAAGAAGCTACAGATCCCAGACGGCGAGCTCGAAGAAACCGGGTCGTTCCAAGGGATCAACCCGGGAAGGAGCAAGCCGAAAGGAAAGATTACGCTGCCAGTGACCTTTGGCGGGGAGCTCAACTTCAGGACGGAGAGGATCACGTTTGACGTTGCCGATATCCCATTACCATATAATGGGATACTTGGCCGTCCTGCCCTCGCCAAGTTCATGGCAGCTTCCCACTATGCATACAACGTACTCAAGATGCCGGGGCCGATAAGCGTCATCTCTGTCCCTGGCGACAAGAAGGACGCGCTTATCTGCGCCGACAAGATCTACCGGGATGCAGCAGCCGCAGCAGAAAGCAACACACTTGTCGCTGAAGCTCCCGGGGGGAAGACCAAGACCAAGTCCGGCAAGAGCTCTGGGGCCCACTCCGGCAAACGCACCTCTTCGGAGTGCTGCGCTGCCGTCGAGGACGCACCATCGAGCTCCACCGGCAAGTGCAAGAAAGGAATGGCAGCTCCACCGGCAACCAAGAAGGTGTCCGCCAAGGAGGACGGCACTGGTGGTACCTTCACCATCAGTTCTACGCTCGACAACAAATAGGAAAGCGCGCTCGTTGCCTTCCTGCGGGTGAATGTCGATGTATTTGCATGGCAACCATCTGACATCCCCGGCCTTCCCAGGAAGGTAATTGAGCACAAGCTTGCTGTTTGCCCTCATGCGCGGCCCGTCAAGCAGAAGGTCAGGAAGCAAGCCGTGGAGCGCCAAGAGTTCATCGCCGAAGAGATAAAGAAGTTGGAAGCGGCAGGCCTGGTTAGAGGCGTAATCCATCCTACGTGGTTAGCCAATCCAGTTGTCATGCGCAAGGCCAATGGGAAGTGGAGACTTTGTATAGACTTCACTGATGTGAATAAAGCATGTCCCAAGGATCCATTTCCCTTGCCGCGTATTGACCAGATTGTTGACTCCACCGCCGGATGTGAGCTGCTCTCCTTCCTTGATGTATACTCAGGTTACCACCAGATATTCATGGCCAAGGAAGATGAAGAGAAGACTGCATTCATTACTCCATGTGGCACATATTGCTTCATACGCATGCCCTTTGGATTGAAGAATGCAGGCTCAACATTTGCGAGGGTGGTGCACACTGCTTTTGAGCCGCAGATCCACAGGAATGTAGAAGCCTACATGGATGATATAGTGGTCAAGAGCAAGAGCAAAGATACCCTGATACAGGACTTAGAGGAAACCTTTGAGAATCTGCGCAAGATCCAACTCAAGCTAAACCCCGAGAAGTGCGTCCTTGGAGTTCCTTCCGGCAAGCTTCTCGGGTTCTTTGTGTCCCAGAGGGGGATTGAAGCCAATCCCGACAAGATAAAAGCCATCGAGCAGATCGAAGCCCCGAAGCGCGTCAAGGACGTAAGGAGACTTGCTGGCTGTGTGGCTGCCCTCAGCAGGTTCATTTCGAAGTCTGCAGAACGCGCCCTACCTTTCTTCAAAATCTGGAAAAAGGCAGGTCCTATGAAATGGACTCCGGAAGCGGAGGCAGCGCTGCAAGACTTGAAAGGATACCAGTCCTCCACTCCGATACTTGTCGCAGCTAGGCCACAAGAGAAGTTGCTGCTGTACCTAGCGGCAACCAATCAAGTGGTTAGTGCTGCGTTAGTAGCAGAGAGGGAGGCGGATGGGGAACCCACATCCCCGGCAAGCGAATCCAGCGACAAGCAGGGGGCTTCCCCGACAAGCTCTGGCCCGGCAAGGACAAGTCTGCGCAGGAACAAGGAGAAGTGCGAAAGAAGATGGTGCAGTGCCCAGTGTATTTCGTGAGTTCCCTCTTGCAGGGGGCTAGATCAAGATACTCTGGGGTGCAGAAGTTGCTTTTTGGCCTCCTCATGGCCTCAAGGAAGCTGCGCCATTACTTCCAAGCACACGAGATAACAGTGGTCACTCGCTTTCCGTTGAAGAGGATATTGCAAAATCCAGAAGCAACAGGCAGGATCGTCGAGTGGGCACCAGAACTGTCAAGCTTTGGTCTCAAGTTTGAGAGTACCTCAACTATCCAGAGCAGAGCTTTGGCAGAATTCATAGCAGAATGGACTCCAACACCAGATGAAGAGGTTCCAGAGACAAGCGTCCCCGTCCAAGAAGCAAGTAGCGAATGGATAATGTACTTTGATGGTGCTTTCTCGCTGCAAGGCGCCGGTGCCGGCGTGGTACTCATAGCGCCCACCGGAGAGCACCTCAAGTATGTTGTCCAGATGCACTTTCCCAAGGAGCAAGCGACAAACAATACTGCAGAGTATGAAGGTTTGCTTGCCGGCCTCAGAATTGCGGCCGAACTTGGGATCAAGAAGTTGATTGTGCGGGGAGATTCACAGTTGGTGGTCCGACAAGTGAATAAGAGTTACCAGAGCCCTTTGATGGAAGCTTATGTTGATGAAGTGAGGAAGCTTGAAGAACACTTTGAAGGTCTGCAAATGGAGCACGTCCCAAGAGCTTAGAATGATATTGCAGATGGCCTCTCAAAGTGTGCTGCAATGAAGTTACCTGTGGAACCAGGGACCTTCCTGCTCAAGTTAACTCAGCCATCCGTTACACCATCACTTGGGCAAAACAAGAAGAGAAAATTGGTCTCCGGCGACTACTTGCCGGCGGATCTTCCGGAAACCGCCGCCAAGGTCCCCAGGATCAACAGCCAAGATGCTGAGGAACAGTTTGCTCCTGCAGATCCAAGGGTCTGTACAGTTGAAGCAGGCGTTCCCGACAAGCCTTGCCCCGACAGACTTGCCGGGGGACCATCAGCTCCGGCGGAACCGCAGGTTCTTGCCGTCGAAGCTGAGGTTCCCGCGGCAGCCCTCATGCCTTTAGTCCTTGTTGTTGAGCCTCAGGCTCCAGCATGGGCACAGCAAATCGTCCGTTTTCTGCAAACTGGAGAACTTCCCGACGAGCCAGAAGAGATAGAGAAAATAACCAGGCAGTCAAGTATGTACCGGTTCGTTGGAAATGAACTGTACAGAAGAAGACTCAATGGTGTCAAGTTGAAGTGCATTTCCAGGGAAGATGGACAGAAGCTGTTGGCAGAGATACATGGAGGCATATGTGGCCACCACATTGGCGCAAGGGCACTTGCCGGGAAGGCGTTCCGGCAAGGGTTCTTCTGGCCAGAAGCCCTCCAAGATGCAACTGCACAAGTAACCAAGTGTGAAGCGTGCCAGTTCCATGCTAAGCAAATTCACCAGCCAGCTCAAGCTCTCCAGACGATCCCTTTGTCCTAGCCCTTCTCGGTCTGGGGGCTCGATATCCTCGGCCCCATTCCCCGCGCAGTCGGGGGCTTTGAGTACTTGTACATAGCAATCGACAAGTTCACAAAGTGGCCAGAAGTGGAACCAGTGAGAAAGGTGACAGCACAGTCAGCAGTCAGGTTCTTCAGATCAATTGTTTGCCGTTTCGGAATCCCTAACAGGATCATAACTGACAACGGCACACAGTTTACAAGTCGCACCTTCATGCAGTACGTCCAAGACCTTGGCGCCAAGGTCTGCTTCGCTTCTGTTGCTCACCCGAGGAGCAATGGTCAAGCGGAGAGGGCCAATGCTGAAGTGCTGCGCGGACTCAAGACAAGAACCTTTGACAGGCTGCGCAGGTGCGGAAGAAACTGGATAGAGGAGTTTCCGGCGGCTCTTTGGTCAATCAGGACGACACCAAATCGAGCCACCGGGCAGACACCCTTTGCTCTTGTCTATGGAGCAGAGGCAGTTCTCCCCACGGAACTTGTATACGGATCTCCTCGAGTGCTCGCTTATGATGAGCTCGAGCAAGAGCAACTGCGACAAGATGATGCATTGCTCCTTGAGGAGGAACGTCTCCAGGCTGCTGTACGAGCTGCTCGATACTAGCAAGCCTTGCGTCGCTATCATAGCCGCAAGGTCAAGGCCAGGAGTCTTGAGGAAGGCGACCTTGTTCTTCGGCGTGTTCAGTCCGCCAAGAACTCCAACAAGTTGACGCCAAAGTGGGAAGGCCCTTATCGGGTGAGACAAGTCACAAGGCCCGGCGTTGTCCGCCTTGAGACCGAAGAAGGCTTACCGGTGAGCAATTCCTAGAACATAGAGCATCTTCGCAAGTTTCACCCATAAGGCGCGGTTGCCGTGATCCACTCCGGCAACCACCTTTTGTGCAAGTCTTGCCGCTGTTGCATGTAAACCTTTGTACAAAGCCGGGCGCAGATCCCGTGCATTAGTAAAGCTTTTGTGCTTTGCACTATTTGTCATTTCCATGCTTTTCTTTGTTATTTGCATGCATCATTTGACACCTTGTGCAACGCACATCCCCGGTAAGCACTAGCAAGCCGTGAGGCCCTATACTTGTTATTCCTCCTCTTTTTCTGTCCCTCTTAAGCAGAAGGAGTATTCCTCGCGCACAAGTTTGCCGGGGGGAAGGAGATGGAGACGTGAACCAAGTATTGTTCAAGAAAGAGAAGCCTTGTCGGGGAACAAACAATCTATGAAAGCTAAGTTACCAAAGTTTGAGTAATTCAATTTTTTTAAATTTTAGTTATCTTCCTTGAACAACCACACTTTGTATGGAAAACCTGTGCGCGGAGGAACCTACCCGTGGCTAGCCGCGCCCTTACTTTGTTTCGAGCATGCTCAACGACTTAAGTGAGCTGCGACAAGTGTTGCGCCCTTACTTCGTTTTCGAGTTCGCTCAGCAACCTAAGTGTGCTGCGACTAGCTGTGGCAAGGTTTCTTGCCGGCGAAGGTATTGCCAGCAGGCTGCTAAGAGTCCAGCACTCAGCGCTCGCGGCAAGGGTCCTTTGCCGGCAAGTTCCCTAGAAGCGTAGGGTGAAAAGCATACAAAGTAAAGGGACCAAAGCAAGGGAGATAACACTGCATTAATAGCTCAAAATAAGATTGTATATTACAAAGATAACTTGCCGCTGTTTTAATCAATTACTGCCTATGACTTAATTGGCAGCGGCAAAGGAAGCAGAAATAAAGGAATCTAATCTACGCGGTCGCCTTCACGCCTCGTGATCTTGCCCACCTTGGCGACGATGTGGGCAACCTGCGCCTTCAACGCCTCCTGGTCAGCTTCGGGCGGCAAGGTGCGGAGGACGTTGACGAGGTTGATGCCGGGGTTGCGGTAGACGATCTTCGACAAGACCCGCTCCAAGGTGCCCATGCAGAGCCGACGCGCCTCGTCGGCCAGCTGCACGGGGATCTTCTCCCGCAGCCGCGCAAGCGCCGGCGCGATTCCCCTGAAGAATAGACTCAACTTGGCGCTGTGGGGGAGGCTCTCGTCCGGGGAGTACACGAGATGCTCCGCCTTCAGCGCCATCATCTCCGCGTCAATATTGGCGGCGGAGGTGACCAGCTCTTCAGTCCACTGCTCCACCGCCTGGTTGAAGTTGTTCGCCGAGACGGCGGCGCTCTCCACCAAGGCCCTTTCCTTGCGGAGTTCGTCCTTCAGCTTCGTCTCGCGGTCCCGGGCGGCGTCGAGCGAGCCAGTCAGGGTGGAGACCTTCAGCTCTAAGTCAGCAATAGAGTCCTTGGCGGCAGTGAGCTCAGTGCCCTTCTCGGAGAGACGTACCTGCAGCTCAGAGTTGGTGTGGGCATCTTTTTCCCACTCCACATTGAGCGCAGTGACTCTGTCCTTGCTCGCCTTCAGGAACAACTCCAGCTACTCCACCTTGGCCTCCAGGTCCTTCTTGGCGGTCTCTGCGGCGGCTGCAGCACTCCTCGCCTCCTTCAGAGCTCCGCCAATGGCCTGCTCCCGGGCGGCGAGGTCGTCCTCGTGGGCGTCGAGGTCGACCTTCCGCTGGTTGAGTACTCCTTCTCGCCGGGATAGCTCTTCGGCGGCCAACCGCTGCTCCTCCTCGGCCTCAGCTTTTTCAAGGAGGAAGGCTTGCTGCTCCCCGGCAAGCTCTTCGCGCTCCTCCGCCAAGTTGCGGAGGGCCGCCTGGTTGGCGGCGCGGAGCTCTGTGGCGCGCTTCTCCAAGTCAACTCCAGCCTTGGCGGTGAGAGCCTCCCGAGACTCCAACTTCGCTTGCCTGGCCCGATATAAGGCCAGGAGCCGGCGAAGGAGTTTCTCCTCTTCGGGCTCGTCGCTGCTGCCGGGCGCTTCAACGACCTTCAATCCTTCGGAGGCGAGGACCTCTTCGTCAAAGGTCTCTCCCTCCGCGGGTGCTCGAGACGAGGACGCCCACGGGACTTGTATAAAGACCCCGTTGGCGGCCTCCAGGTAGACGCCCTGCCCAGCCGCGGAGGCGGAAGGGTCGGCGGCCGGTGTAGCGTCCGACGCTCCTGCGGCCTCCAGGCCAGCAGTGCGGTCGCCGGTCCCTTCCCCAGCCGCGGCGTCTGCGGTCGGGGCGGTCTCTTCAGCGGCAGGCGCGTCGGCTCGAGCCGTTCCCTCGGTGGCAGTGGTGTTGCCGCTGACGCCATGCACCTCCTCCTCAGCGGTGGCCTCCGTCTCCATCCGCTCCGGTGCAGGAGGATATAACAAAAGAAAAAGAAAAGAAAGAATCAAGCAAATATCCAAAAAAGACGAATCCGGAAAGAAGAAATTACAAGCTTTACCTTCGCGGACTTCTTCAACGACGGGGTCCCTCGCCGAGGAGTTTTCCCTTGGCGACGGAGCAGTAGCCCCCGCTGGCGGAGGGCCGCCTGCGCCCTCCCTTGGCGGGCTGCTCACCCTTGTCGGGCTGCTCACCCTTGGCGGGGTACTCGCCCTTGGCGGAGTACCCGTCCTTGGCGGAGCATCCTCCCTCGCCGGGGAGTTCATCCTTGGCGGGGAAGGTGGAGCAAGTGGCTCGTCGGGGGCGACCTCCTGGCGCTCCTGCGGCTGCGGCTCCACTTCTGCACAAGGCAACAAAATGTCAGTACAAGCAACAACCTCGAGCGCGCCCGTCAAGCAGAAGAACGAATACCAGACTTACACTGGGGGCTGCGCTGGGGGCTGCTCCTCGGAGCAGCAAGCTGATCCGGCAAGCTCGTCGCCGACGCGTCGCTTGTCGCCGCGACGGGCTCGTCGTCCTCAATGGTGACCACGGGGATCTTGGCCCTCTTCGCCATCCTTTGGGTCAAGGTCCTGTGAAACAAAACAAAAGCAAGATCAGAACCAAGCAAGGAAAATCAAGACAAAATCAAAGGAACTAAAAGAATTGCAAGTGCTTACTCCTCTTCCTCTTCGTCGGAGCTGAGGGCGGAGAAGTCGAACTCCGCCTGAGGTGCTCCCGCGCGAGGAGCTGGAGGAGAGGCTCCCTCGGGCACCTTGGCGGTCTCCGGGGCTGTGGGCTGTGAAGACCCGGCCCCCGTCGACGCCGAGGACTGAGGAGCAGAAGGAGCACCCGTTCCGCTCCGGGAAGATCCTCCTCCGCTTGGCGCACGAGCGCAGGGCGCCTCCTTGACGACTTCGCTCGTCTTGGTGGCGCGCGTCGCGCGGCGCGCCGGCTGCTGTCGGGGCGCCTGCGGCCTCGCCGCCTCGGTTGCCTTGCGGAGGCGTTTCTTCTGTTGCTATGGAGGGCTTGGCGGAGGCGGAGAGTTCTCCGAGGACGAGGAGGCATCGTCGTCAAGATTCAGAGATACACCAGAATCTTCGTCGGATTCTCTGGCCTCGGCGTCTTCCTCCTCCTCGGCAGGCCCGCTGGACTCAGCGCCATGTCCGGCGGCCTCGCTCCCCCCCGGCAACCTCGCTCGTCCCGGCAAACTTCACGGAAGGCTCCCCGGCAAACTCCTCGGGCGCAAGCTTCAGCAGCTTGAGGATTTCCGCCTCCTCTGCTTGGCTCACTGCGTCCGCGGCCTGTGCCTCTTCCACAGTGTATCCAAAGTTACCCGCAGCCGCAGCTGCGGCGGCCTCCTCCATCCTGGTGGCGATGTAGGCTATATCCCGCTCAGTAGTAGCCCGGGTGAGGCCTTTGTTCTCCTCGGCGTTGCGGGACGTCTCGACCAAGTTGTCGAAGAAGGTCAGCACGGTCTCCGGTGGAGGCTCTATCCAAGTGGGGACGACGCCATGGGAGTCGCACGCGGGCATCATCGCTCGTAGGGAATCGCGGGCAGTGCTGTTGCACAGCGGCACCACTCCCCGGGAAGGTCTGAACCACTCCGGGTGGGTCGGGTCATGCTTGAAGAGCTCCCGGACCATCCCCTTCACCTCCAAGGCAGTGAAGTTGTAGTTCAATCCAAGGCGCAGCCTCATGATGTCTGCCGCATTGCCGAATTCCCAGACGGGCCTCTTCCTTTCTTGTAGAGGGGCGATGCGGCGGCGGAGGAAATCTGCTCCAACTTCTCCGATAGTCAGATTGGCGACCCGGAGACGAATGATCCTAATGAGGGCGATATTAAGCTTGCTGTCCTCCGGGGCCAATTCACTCCAATCCCTGCCGCGCACTATGGTAGTCTAGCGCGGCGGGGTAAAGGGCTCAGGCTTATCTTCAACCACCCAGCACCAATCGGCTCTCCACTCCTCCCACTTGCCGCGAAGCTCACCCTTCAGGTACGAGTCCTTCTTGTTCAGCCTAAAGATCCAGGAGATGCCGCCGGAGAGGGGGGCACCTGACTCTACTCTAGGCATGAAGAAGTGGTGGAAAAGAGCTACATTTGGGTGAACCCCAACATAGTTTTCGCACAGATGTACGAAAACGGCCAACGTAAGGATGGCGTTAGGGGTGAAATCTAGGAGGTGGAGGCCATATGTATTCATTACATCGCAAAAGAACTCCGAGAACGGAGGGCACAGACCACAATGGAAGAATGCAGCGAAGAAAAAGTACCCGCCGGGGAACATATCTTTGGCGACGGCGGGGAAGACTCTGGTGCGGGGATGAGCTTTGGTCTCCCTCGCCCAGAACAAATAGTATTTGTCCCGGAGCTCCCTCGCGCCAAGCCTCGGCGCGAAGACCACGCACTTCTTCCGCAGGGCTGCCAGCTTCGCCGCCTGCTCGGACTTCTCCTTCTTGGCCTTGTCGCTCTTCGCCTTGTCGCTCTTCGGAGCCATGGCGGGGGCGGCGAGGAAAGAGGCGAGGAGCTCGACAGCGCCGCGGATGCGGGAGACGGCGGAGGAAGGTAGGGGCTTGGCTCTCTGTCGACCTTTGGAAGGCGGAGGGCGACGGGGGTTTCTGGAGAATCAAGGCGCAATGAAGACGATGGAGGGAACTGCCCCTGCTTCCTCTGCTTTTAAGGGGGAAGTGGGGGACGTTCCGCATTTCCCATTAAAGAACAGGCCACGATCTCTCCCACGACGCCGCAATCGACGCGTGCCGTTAGGGAGGGATGCGGCGGATACGGAAGGGGATACGGCTTGTCGTGGGCCGCGCGTGCCCGTGCACTGTCTTGGGCCTGGCCCAACAGCGCTCGGCACCGTGTGTGGCCCAGGCCCGGGGGCTCCTGTCGGTGTACTAAGATAGGGGTACCTTAGTACCCCAACTTGTGCACGGGCAGTAGCAGCTTCCCGTGGCAGGGCTTACCACGCGCTCGCCGGGAACCTTTCTGGTCCCTATGAAGCCATTCAAGAACAAAGTATACAAGACAGAAGATCAAAGCCCCGGCAAGAGGAGCTTGCCGGGAAGGCCGTACGAGGCTCAAGGTTATCGCTTTAGCACAAGACCCTGGCAAGAGGAGCTTGCCAGGAAGGCCAAGGAATGCACACCTCAAGAGATGCCTCGGCGCCTCATGCGCCCCGGCAGGACCCGGAGAGCGACAAGCTTCCGGGCCCGGCAAGATCACTACCCCGGCAAGGTGCTTGCCGGGGAAACCTACGCTGTGTGCCCGCGCTCCAGCTCATCGGCCCACGCGTCGCCCTGGGGCCCTTCCAGGGACGCGTGGCAGACGGCTGTGCAGCCTGGGGCACACGGTGGCAAGCCACGGTGACGAGGCTACCGCCGTGGCGAACGGAGAAGCATGGACAGACGCTTTTGGGGGCGACGGCGACGGGCATTTAAGGCCCTTGTCCCCCGCTGTCAAAGTTAGGTGAAGACCACTATTCATCCACTGTTCACGCACTGTTACAACTACCACCAAAATTACTCTTTTACCCTCCTCTACGTTGACACCTGTCGGTGACCCCTTTGAGCTATAAAAGGAGGCCCATGCACAACGTAGAGGGGGTTCGGAACCTAGGCAACTCTCTCGCTCGGTGTAGCTAGTACTGTAGCTCTCCAAGCTCCCGAGCTCAAGAACTCAATACAACCTAAGGCAGGAGTAGGGTTTTACGCGTCCACGCGGCCCGAACCTGGGTAAACTGCCCGCGTGTGCTCCTCGATCCGCTCTCCGTGCTCCCTCCGCTCCCTTACCGCAACGTAGAAGGGGCTCCGGTCCCATAGGTGCTCGTGGGAGGACAGTTTCCCCCGACAGGAATCTTCTGGGACGTCGGTCTTCGGGCGTCACACCAGGTGTGCGGAGGGCTAGGCATCCAGGTTAGAAATAGGAGCACTTTTCCTGCTATGATCCTCCGAGAGTCGGTTCGGGGCTGGAAGTCGACTTGGTTCTGTTGTAAGGATAGCCCGACTCCTGGTCAGTCGACCGGTCTTCCTCCCTTTTCTCTTAGTCGAGCCAGCGAGCCTCCGTTGTTGGTTGTGAGTCGGGCCGAGAGGGTGGAAGTGGACATGCTGGTGGAGCGGGTAGTCCAGTTGGTCCGCGACGGGGTTACAGGGCTGGATCTGCTTGAGGTGTACCTTATGCGGAGGATCCAGCCTCTCCAAGCTCGAGACCACCCGATGTGGCTGTATTCCGGTGTTGACGACTCATCCCGTGTCCACCCAGAGGAAGCTTCAGCGAAGACGGTGGCGCAGTGTCTGAAATGTATCACGGGGAACAAAGACAATCCCATGGGGCTCGGAAGGGTTCCTCCATTCGACGCCGACCATCTTCCTGACAAGGTCTGGCCTTAACTTCCGAGTGATGTTCTTGTTTCTTGTTTGTAGTTGTTTTGATGAATCTGACTGACATTTGGCAAATCCTTCTTTTCTGCAGATCTACACCGAAACGTACTCGGTGCCCAACGGGAATCAGGTCCAGGAGGGCGAAGAGGGCGCGGGCAATGTTTCCGAGTGGAAGTCCGACGAAGAGACCGGAGAGGAGATCTAGGACTCCAGCAGCAGCGAGGAGGTCAAGTCACCTCCCCGCGGCGAGAAGTGCTCCAAGGGAAAGCATGACCCAGAGGTTGTGCGCTCCCGAGCGGGCCCCTCCAGCTCCCAAGCGCAGAAGCGGGCTCGCACGGCCACTCCTGATCCGACCGAAAAGGCGCCCAAGCAGCCCAAGGTCACCACCGCCAAGCCCCGGAAGGTCTTGCCCAAGATCAAGGTGGACGTCCCAATCGCCTCTACGTAATTGCTGTTCTGTTTTATTTCTCTCTGCCTTTCGGAGGTCGACTCTGTCTTCATCGACTCACTTTCAAGGAAATTTTCAGTGCTGCTACTTCCGCGACCTCGATGGATATCGACAAGGGTCGGGATGATGAGGAGACCGCGGATGCTGCTACGTCCCGCGCAGGTGCGAGTTGTAGATCGTACTTCGCTTTTCGTCGGTTTGAATTGACGGTCGACTGAACTTCACAGTTGTCTTTTTTGAAGTGCCATGCCATGTCATAGAGCTCCTGGATGATGATGATGACGACGATGAGGAGTGCTCGGGAGTGGCTCGACGACGCACAGGAAGGAAGGGCCGGAAGGCGCCCTCTGGCTCTGAGGCCCAGCAACAGAAAGACGTGGCCCGAGCCGCGGTCTCCTTCACTGTCCCCGTGTCGACTGTCCGCCCTTCTTCGTAGACTGATCCGGCCATCGACCCAGCGCCTGCTCCGGCCGTCGACCCAGCACCTGCTCCGCTGTCTGTTCTCTTCTCCACCCATCACGTCCCGGAGGATCCCGTGGGCGCAGCTCAAGAAGCCGTTCGTCAGGCGGGGCTGATGATTGAGCGGACGAAGGCGGCGTACGAGGCTAGCATGGCTGCTTACAACGCTAGCTCGGCCCTTCGGACCAATGTCCAGGTTTGTCTCTTCCGACTGATTTGCTATATTGGTGTAGTCTTCAGTTTGAGAAATCTACTGCCTTGTTCGTGAGATGATGTCACACCCACTGGGTGCTTTGTCTTGTAGCCTTTAGCTTTTGTAGGCCAACCGATAGTACCACTGGGGGCACGCTCAGTGCGCCCAGTGGGTGTAGTCCCCGAGGACATGGTCGACTGAAGTCAGTCGACTGTGGTCTTTAGAATGTGTCTTGTTTGTTCTGTACTTCTCTTGAGCTCGGGCCAGACTGATCTTGGCCGAGGGAGAACCAGTGGGGGCACGCTCAGTGCACCCACTGGGTGTAGCCCCCAAGACCGTGGTCGGCTGCTGGTAGTCGGCCATGGTCTGATAATACAACTTTTCCTCCTTGGGCTGTTTTTTTAGCTCGGGCCAGACTGATCTTGGCCAAGCGAGAACCAGTGGGGGCACGCTCAGTGCACCCACTGGGTGTAGTCCCCGAGACTGTGGTTGAGTGTTTGATTCGGCTGTAGTCTTAGAATTCGGATTTGTTGTGTTGATGCAGAGATCTTGTGAGTTCAGAGCCAAATTTGCGGATCTTGAGAAGAAGCAGGTCCAGCTCAATCTCGACTTGCAGCTAGCTCGGGACCACTTGAAGAAGACTCATGACGAAGCAGCTGCTAACTAACGCGAGCAACTCGTCGACTGACCTTCGATAAGTATGTCCTGTGTATCCTCATGTTCATCTGTCTAGTGACGTCTCTTGTAGCTCAACTGAAGGCGGTCCTGGAGCAGAAGGACCCCGACTTGGCGGTGGTGTAGCAGAAGGCACATGAAAAAACTGAACTGGCGGAGCAAAAGCTGGCTTCGGTCGGCACGCTTGAAGCGGAAATCATCAGGTTGAAGAGTTCCCTCGACGCGGCCAACCAAGAAGTGACTCGACTGAAGGGCGCAAGAACGCCCTGAACGAGAAATACGAGAGCCTCTTCCAGAAGAAGAACGAGCTGGAGGCTTATCTGGGCGACCTCACCAAGAAGTGGTATCTCGTGCTCGAAGGTATGCCTCTTTGCTCGGACTTAGTCGGATTGGTCGACCCGTAACTTGCTTACTAACTCGATGCGTTCCTTGTTGTGTAGAATTCTGCCGCGACTTTGAAGAAGAGACTGGGCGGGTCGAACCCGATCTGGACCCAGTCAATTCCATTGTCAAGGATGAAGCTGCCATGAACATCTTGAGGCTGGAGTCTCGCCTCACTGCTGCCACGGGCTACCTTGGTCGACTGAAAGCGATGATGGCTTGGATCGACGCTGCACTCTGGAGGGGAGTCGTGCAAGAGAACGACCTCGAGTCCCTGATGCCTCGACTTAATGAGATCCCTAGTCGAGTGCAGGAGTGGAAGAAGTCATCCGCCCGGTGTGGAGCTGACGTGGCGCTGTCTTTGGTCCGGGTGCACTGCAAAAAGGTGAAGGAGAGGAGGCTTGCGGCGCTCAAGGTCGCCAATACGAAGGAGCTCTAGTTTCAGTCGTTCATGGAGACTTTCCTGGAAGCCGCCACCCGTATCGCCGATGGGATCGACCTGGACCAGTTTGTCGCGCCTGCGAGCCCGCCTCCTCCTGAGGAGTGAGTGAACTTCGATACTTTGATTCAATTTGCCTCAGAATGCCGAGTGATCCTGTAACCGTTAAACTCTGGTGGGCCCGTGGCCCAGGTACTCTTGCCCGAATCTTGTGGGGCTTTATCTAAATTTGATTCCTTTTGCATTTGCTTGTTTTGCTCCCGAATCTTTCTGGCCGTTTTGATTTTGAGTCGACGCCTTGATGGCAACGTTGTGCTTGTGGTGGAGCTCGGAGGACCGCAGCCAAGCATCCGAGTGAGAGGATTGCTCTTCACTCGGAGAAGTTTTTTGTAACTTAGGCGATTACGAGCTATGTTGTACTTGTGGCGGACCTCGAGAGTCGGGGCCACGTTGTACTTATGGCGTAGCTCAGAGGATCACAGCTAAGCCCCCGAGTGAGAGAGTTGCTCTTCACTCGGAGTAGTTTTGTAACTTAGGCGAATCGGGTTCGCGGCTAAGCCCCCGAGTGAGAGGGTTGCTCTTCACTCGGAGTAGTTTTTGTAACTTAGGCGATTACGAGCTATGTTGTACTTGTGGCGGAGCTCGGAGGACAGAGCCATGTTGTACTTATGACGTAGCTCGGAGGACCGCATCTAAGCCCCCGAGTGAGAGGGTTGCTCTTCACTCGGAGTAGTTTTTGTAACTTAGGCGATTACGAGCTACGTTGTACTTGTGGCGGAGCTCGGAGGACAGAGCCAC
>LR738712.1:96481630-96532801 GCA_902687465.1 Secale cereale
GCCCCCGAGTGGTTGCTCTTCACTCGGAGTAGTTTTTGTAACTTAGGCGATTACGGGGTCGCAGCTAAGCTCCCGAGTGAGAGGGTTGCTCTTCACTCGGAGTAGTTTTTGTAACTTAGGCGATTACGGGGTCGCAGCTAAGCCCCCGACTGAGAGGGTTGCTCTTCACTCGGAGTAAATTTTGTAACTTAGGCGAATTGGGTTCGCGACTAAGCACCCACTGGGGGATTTTGAAGACCAGCACCTTAGAAACCAACAATCATTAAGGGATCATTGCAAACTTGTCTTTGAAACAAACTGGAAAATCTTTATTACAACTTGACTGTTCGAGTGTCTCAAGTGTAGAAGCGGCGGAGCAGGTCCGCGTTCCACGAACGAGGTTCATCTTTCTTCTTAGCGACATTGTAGAGGTGATACGCTCCATTGTGCAGCACCTTGGTGACGAAGAAGGGGCCTTCCCAAGCTGGGGCGAGCTTGTGTGGTCGTTTCTGATGCACTCGAAGAACCAGGTCTCCTTCCTGGAATGCTCGGCTTCGAACGTTGCGAGCATGGAATCGACGCAGGTCCTGCTGATAGATGGTCGACCGGATCAAGGCCATCTCACGTTCCTTCTCCAGGAGGTCGACTGCATCCTGACGAGCTTGCTCCGCTTCGGCCTCGGAGAAGAGTTCCACTCGGGGGGCATTGTGCAACAAATCACTCGGCAGCACGGCTTCGGCTCCATAGACCATGAAGAAAGGGGTACGGTCAGTCGACCGTTTTGGAGTTGTCCTCAGACCCCATAAGACAGACGACAGTTCGGTCACCCAAGCTCCGGCGGCATGCTTGAGCTCTCGCATGAGCCGTGGCTTCAGGCCTTGGAGGATCACACCGTTCGCTCTTTCTACTTGTCCATTCGACTGCGGATGTGCTACGGAGGCATAGTCGACTCGTGTTCCCTGAGAGGAACAGAAAGCTCTGAATTCATCCGAGTCAAAGTTGGAGCCGTTGTCCGTGATGATGCTGTGGGGGACTCCATATCTGAATATTAATTCCTTGATGAAGCTGATGGCGGTGCTTGACTCGAGGTTCTTGATGGGCTTGGCCTCAATCCATTTGGTGAACTTGTCGACTGCCACGAGTAGGTGAGTGAACCCGCTTCTGCCAGTTTTGAAGGGGCCGACCATGTCTAAGCCCCAAACGGCAAAGGGCCAGACTAGTGGAATGGTCTTCAGAGCAGACGCTGGCTTATGGGACATGTTGGAGTAGAACTGGCAGCCTTCGCACTTGTCCATGATATCTTTAGCCATCTCGTTGGCTCGGGGCCAATAAAACCCAGCTCGGTACGCCTTGGCCACTATAGTCCGAGAGGAAGTGTGGTGGCCACAAGTCCCCGAGTGAATCTCATTCAAAATCAGTCGAGCCTCCTCTGGGGTGATGCAGCGCTGAGCGACTCTAGTGACACTCTCTCTGTAGAGCCGACCCTGAATGACGGTAAAAGCCTTGGATCGACATACGATCTGGCATGCTTCCTCTTCATCTTCCGGGAGTTCTTGCCTGAGCAGGTATGCTATGTATGGCACAGTCCAGCCGGGCGTTATCACTAAAATCTCCATGATCAGGTCGACCACTGCAGGTACTTCGACTTCAGTCGGATCTGACGCACTGACTGACTGTGGAGGTTCCTCCGTGAAGGGGTCTTCTTTGACAGAGGGGGTGTGAAGATGTTCCAGAAATACATTCTTGGGTACAGGCTTCCGATCAACCCAATTTTTGTGAGATCATCAGCAAGCCGATTCTTGGCTCTGGGCACGTGATGGAGCTCTAAACCTTCGAACTTCTTTTCAAGCTTCCGTACTGCACTGCAATAATTGGTCATTGTCGGGCTTCTGACGTCCCATTCCTTCATCACTTGGTTCACCACTAAGGTTGAATCGCCGTAGACCATCAGGCGACGGACGCCGAGTGAGATGGTCATACGTAATCCGTATAAAAGTGCTTCGTACTCGGCTTCGTTGTTCGATGAGTCAGAGGTGATTTGAAGGATGTAACTGAGCTTGTCGCCCCTGGGAGATACCAGGACCATGCCTGCGCCAGATCCGTTCAACATCTTGGATCCATCAAAGAACATAGTCCAGTGATCCGACTAAACCTGAGTCGGCAGCTCTTGTTCGATCCACTCGGCCACAAAATCTGCTATTGCCTGAGACTTGATGGCTTTCTTCGCTTCAAACTTGATATCTAGCGGAAGGAGTTCAATTGCCCATTTTACCACTCGACCGGTTGCATCTCGGTTGTTCAGCATTTCTGATAATGGGGCGTCGCTGACGACTGAGATTGTATGGTCCGAGAAGTAGTGGGCAACCTTCTTTGTGGTCAAGTAAATCCCGTACAGAAGCTTCTGGTAATGCGGGTACCTTTGCTTGGAGGGAGTCAAGACTTCGGATATGTAATAGATTGGGCGTTTGAGGGATCGAAGAAGGTGAGAGTGTCTAGAGGGGGGGGGGTGATTAGACTACTCGACAAGATAAAAATTATGTCTTTTATAAAGGACAGATTTTGGCACATTTTGCATAACACACAAGTCAAGTAGCACACTACACATGCAATTCTAGAGTATGGGCAGCGGAAAGTAAATTGCACAAGTAGTAAAGAGAAGTGGAGAGGATCAAACGCAATTTGGAGACGCAATGATTTTTCCCGTGGTTCCGATAGGTGGTGCTATCGTACATCCACGTTGATGGAGACTTCAACCCACGGAGGGTAACGGCTGCGCGAGTCCACGAAGAAGCAACCTTGTTTATTCCATCATGGCCTACGCCCACGGAGGGCTAGCCTTACTCGGGGTAGATCTTCATGAAGTAGGCGATCTCCTTGCCCTTACAAACTTCTTGGTTCAACTCCACATCTCGATGAAGGAGGCTCCCAAGCGACACCTAACCAATCTAGGAGGCACCACCCTCCAAAAGGTAATAGATGTTGTAGATGATGATGAACTCCTTGCTCTTGTGCTTCAAATGATAATCTCCCCAACACTCAACTCTCCTCACTGATTTGGCTGTGGTGGAAGAAAGGATTGAGTGGAAAGCAACTTGGGAAGGTTAGAGATCAAGCTTCATATGGTGGGAGTGGAGCAACTTGATCTCAACACAAGGGTAGGTAGTTCTCTTCTCAGAAATGTAAGGTAGGAGTGGTATTTCTTTCTGATAGCTCTCTCCACGAATGAAGAGGGGGTGGAGGGGTATAAATAGCCTCCACACAAAATCCAACCGTTACACACATATTTGAGCAATCTCGGTGGGACCGAAGTGGACAACTCGGTGAGACCGAAAGTTCAAATAATGTGAACATTGGGGTTTTCGGTGGGACCGAAAATACAATCTCGGTTAGTCCGATTCGTGCAATGACAGGAGCATGCTAGTTTCGGTGGGACCGACTTCATCATCTCGGTGACACCGATTTGATGACAGAAGGTTACAGAAGCTTGGCAACTCATGTTTCGGTGAAACCGATTTCAGAATCGGAAAATCCGATTTTGCTAGGGTTTGGCTTATGGCTGAGGTGGTTCATCTCGGTGTGACTGAGTTTGGAAAATCGGTGGGACCGAAATTACTTATGAGTGTATATGGCAGTGAAAGTTGCTGATAGTTTAGGAGATGTATCACTAAGCACTTGAGCAACCAGATCATCAACATAACCTCATCCCCTTTTAATAGTATTGGCTTTTCCTATGGACTCAATGTGATCTTGGATCACTAAACCAAAAATGGAGTCTTGAGCTTTTGCCAATGCTTGCCTTAGCATTTTGAGGGGTCCACTTCTTCAGTCCTTTTGCCATGCCAATGTGATTGAATTTCCTGAAACATACTTGATAAAAGCATTAGTCCAACCACAAAGTATGTTGTCATTAATTACCAAAACCACCCGAGGAGCAAATGTGCTTTCAATCTCCCCCTTTTTGGTAATTGATGGCAACACACTAAAATCACACTAAACAAGATATCAAAGCTTATTGAAAGAAGGACAGAATTATCACGAAAGCTTTGACAAACATGTAGTACACAGGCTCCCCCTACAAGTGTGCAAGATTTTCATAAATTATTGGTTTGGACTACCACAAGCACACAAGAGAGATAAGCAAGACGTGCTACATGCAGCTTGGCTATATGCATCAGAGCAGATGAAAAGAAGTGAGTGATAATGCATATGTGCATGGTGATTTCTTGCAAACAAGTATTCACAAGCAAGTCACCATCATGCACATTCTGCAAAGTGCATATACTTACCTTGAGGTTCCTTGGCATTGTACCTGAAGAGATAAACTTGGGAAAACAAGGTTAGATAACACAAGAGTATTTCTTCAACCAACTGCAAGAACATCAAGAGTACCAAGCCAGGGATGACATGTATAAAGAGTGTCTCATATTGAGCACAAGCTTGAATCAGCAAACATGTCTCCGAAACTAAAAGATTTTCAATGAACTCTGATAGATTTTGCTTTCCATAAGATATCAATTGTGAAGATTCCTCTCCCTTTGAGTTCTCTCAGATCAGGGGGTTTGATGGAAAGAGCAAAATCAAAAGAATGATGCCAAATGTAATGTCCAATGTAAAACACGGCAAAGCTTTGATGTGATTCTCTCCCCCTTAAGGTAAGATTGCTCTTCTTCTCCCCCTAAATCTTCTCTTCTCCCCCTAAGTCTTCTCCCCCTTTGACATCAAGTGCCGAAAAGGATAGCAAACTAGGAAGGTCAGGGAAGATGGAAAGAAAGAAGTGGGATCCTTAAGAATCACAACTGGGCAAATAGGAACATGCATAGAGAATCATTGAGTGGAGCTGCAGAAGATGATATCCTGGAAGAAATAAATCGGTGACACCGAATTGAGATGGATCGGTGGGTCCGAAAGTCAGGGACTTAGGGTAGATCCTTTTCGGTTAGACCGAAATATTTAAATCGGTGACGCCGAGTTTAATTCCAAGGAAATACAGAAATAATTCAGCTCACTTTGCGAGGAATGTTTCAAAGGATTTGCAATGAATTTGTGAAATATTTTCGGGGAATTGATCAGAGCCAGAAGGATATTTACAAAGACATAAGAAAAGAAATGAAAAAGATTCCTAGATGAAGTATATATATATATATATATATATATATATATATATATATATATATTTAATGAAAACTCAATGAGAGAACATAAGAGAAAATAGAAAGACTCCAAAACATATGTACTTCATCTAGATAAAGGTCGGCGACAAGGTCACCTATGTTTGAGTATATTGACTTAGGAGTCGAATCAGGACATTTGATCATAGGTCATACTCATCATTTAAGCTCAAAATGGGGTTGCCATTTTTCGGTTAAGCATTCGATGTGATCACATCTTATGAGGCTGCTTGTACTCATGACATTGAGCAAAGCTCCTTAAAGATGTGAAGAACATACCTTGGGCTTGTTGTTGCTTTGCACATGTAGGTAAACTTGATGTAGGTGCTCATTGAATGTGAAGTTGGAGCGCCATTTCCACTTGTGTAGTTCATCTTCCTACATGGGTTAGGCAAGCAAGGAAATACTCAAGGATATCCAAGATGACAAGAGTGAAATACTAGATGTATAAGATGTCAAAAAGGATATGTGGAATTTTGTTCCTTGAACTCAACATCCCAAAGGGCTAGATACTTGGTCAATGACAGGATTACTCATGATTTGAGTGTGTGGTAATCTTGTGGAATGTAGATCATCCAAGTACCTGCAAGGAGTTAGATGCAATACAAGGAGGCAAATGTGTCCAAGACATATGATCACCATCATAAGAGAAATATCAAGGATTAGTCAAGTGGGCTCAGGCCTTGCATGCATCAATGGAGTTCTCACTCCAAGTTTGAAGCATCAATGATGTTCAACTCACTCCTTAAGCGACAAAACACCTTCTCATCAAGAGGTTTTGTAAAGATATCAGCGAGTTGTTTGTCAGTACGAACATGCTTAAGATTGATGTCACCCTTGGCAATATGATCACGAATGAAATGGTGACGAACTTCAATATGCTTCGTTCGAGAGTGTTGCACGGGATTGTGTCCAATTTTAATCGCACTCTCATTGTCACAAAGCAAGGGAACATGTCTCACATGTATCCCATAATCCTTAAGCGTTTGTGTCATCCATAGCAATTGAGCACAACACGAACCAGCAGCAATATATTCCGCTTCGGCAGTGGATAATGATACCGAATTTTGTTTCTTGGAGGACCAAGATACAAGGGATCGACCAAGGAATTGACGCGTACCCGAAGTTGACTTTCTATCAACCTTGTCACCGGCATAGTCCGAGTCGGAATAGCCAACAAGGTCGAAAGAGGCCCTCTTAGGATACCAAATGTCAAAGTTTGGTGTGTGTATCAAATATCTCACTATCCTTTTAACAGCTTTAAGATGACATTCTTTAGGGGCTGCTTGATATCGTGCACACATGCATACACTCAACATTATGTCAGGACGAGAAGCACAAAGATATAGTAGAGAACCAATCATAGATCGGTAAACCCTTTGATCAACGGGTTCTCCATCTTTTGTCAAGTCATTATGTCCACTTGTAGGCATGGGGGTACTCATACCTTTGCTTTCTTGCATGTTGAACTTCTTGAAGAGATCCTTGGTGTACTTTGTTTGTGAGACAAAGGTACCCTCCTTAGATTGCTTGATTTGCAACCCAAGGAAGAATTTGAGTTCACTCATCATGGACATCTCATACTTCTCCGACATGAGCTGTCCAAACTTCTTGCTAAAAAGAGGGTTAGTTGAACCAAAGATAATATCATCAACATATATTTGGCACACAAATAGTTCACCATTAACCCTTTTCGTGAACAACGTTGAGTCTATTTTTCCAATCTCAAACCCTTTTTCAAGAAGAAAGCTAGTCAAGCATTTGTACCAAGCTCTAGGAGCTTGTTTAAGACCATAAAGAGCTTTGTGCAACTTGTAAACATGATTAGGCTTTTTGGGATTCACAAATCCGGGAGGTTGTTTCACAAATACTTCCTCCTCAATTTCACCATTTAGGAAAGCACTTTTGGTATCCATTTGATAGAGAGTAATATCATGGTGATTGGCATAAGCAAGAAGAATGCGAATGGAGTCAAGTCTAGCAATGGGGGCATAGGTCTCACCATAGTCCATACCTTCGACTTGTGTGTAACCTTGAGCTACGAGACGAGCCTTGTTGCGGATGACTTGTCCATCTTCATCTTGCTTGTTCCGAAACACCCATTTGGTTCCAATGATGTTTTGATCATCCTTGGGCTTCTCTACCAAAGTCCATACCTTGTTCCTCTCGAAGTTGTGTAGTTCTTTGTGCATAGCGTTCACCCAATCCAGGTCTTCAAGTGCTTCTTCTACCTTCATAGGTTCAATACTAGAGATAAATGAGTAATGCTCACAAAAGTTAGCTAAGCGAGTTTTAGAGCGAGTAATTCTCCCGAAGTTGATGTCGTTCATCATTTGTTCCACGGGATGGTTTTTCTTGACTCTTGCTCGGACTCGGGATAGCTTTTGTTGAGGTTGTGGCTGAGCTTCCTCATCATCTTCATCTTCCTCTTCATCTTCTTCATTGTTGTTGGTGTTGTCTTGAGGCGGTGGAGAAGAAGGTTGTGGTGGATCTTCTTGTTGCACTTCCTCATCTTGGTGAGTTCCACTTGTGGAGGCCTCCATGTTGCCTTGAGGTTCATCTCGCCGTGAGGTAGGGGGCTCCACATATGTAGATGAGGTACTCTCCTTCACTTCCATGGGACGGATCTTTCCAATATATAAATCTTGGATAGCTTCCGATGGGTCCTTGTCTCCTACATCAATAGGCATTTGCTCTACTTGCGAGCCATTAGATTCATCAAACTTCACGTCTACCGTCTCTTCAACCTTTCGGGTGAAATTATTGTAGACACGGTATGTGTGGGAGTTTGATCCATAACCAAGGAGAAAGCCTTCATGAGATTTAGGAGCAAATTTAGACCGACGATGCTTATCAAGGATATAGCATTTTGAACCAAAGACACGAAAGTATCCCACTTGGGGTTTGTTACCGGTGAGGAGCTCGTATGATGTCTTGCCGAGGAGCTTATGAAGATAAAGCCTGTTGATAGCATGACAAGCTGTCTCGACCGCTTCTCTCCAAAAATGCTTCGGTGTCTTGTATTCATCAAGCATCGTTCTCGCCATCTCTATGAGCGTTCGGTTCTTCCTCTCGACAACTCCATTTTGTTGAGGAGTGTACGTAGCCGAGAACTCATGTAGAATCCCTTCCTCATCGAGAAAAGTGTCTACATTGGCGTTCTTGAACTCCGTTCCATTGTCACTCCGAACTTTCTTGATCTTCACCTCAAATTGATTTTGGGCCTTTTTGGCAAAGGTTTTGAAGATTCTCTGAACCTGCGATTTGTCATCAAGGAAAAATACCCACGTAAATCTGGAATAATCATCAACTATAACTAGACCAAAGGAGTTACCACCAAGGCTTTTGTAAGCATTGGGACCGAAGAGATCCATATGAAGAAGCTCAAGCGGTCTCCTTGTGGTCATGATGTTCTTCACGGGATGACTTCCACCTACTTGTTTTCCTGCTTGACAACCACTACAAAGTCTATCTTTGTCAAAGAAAACATCTTTAACGCCAAGAATATGATCACCTTTGATCAGCTTGTCTAGATTACGCATACCAACATGTCCAAGCCTTCTATGCCATAACCAACCTTTAGAGGATTTAGCAATGAAGCAAGCTCTAGGTTGGGCTTTCTTAGTGAAGTCAACAATATATAGATCACCTCTACGGATACCAGTAAACGCCATGTTTTGATTGTCACGACGGAAGACTTGGCAATCTACTTTGGTGAATAGCACATTGAATCCAAAGTCAGCTAATCTAGACACGGAAAGTAAATTGTATCCAGGAGATTCTACAAGCATGACATTTTGAATAGAGCTATCATGAGATATGGCCACCTTACCAAGGCCAAGTACCTTACCCTTGGAGTTGTCTCCAAAAGTCACATACTTGCGTGGACCATCGTTCTTTGCAAGCTCTCGAAACATGTCTTTGTCTCCGGTCATGTGGTCGGTGCATCCACTATCAAGAATCCACTCTTTTCCGCCGGACATGTAGTCTCTCAGATTTGCCATAAGATTGAAACTCTTCATGATCTTGTCTAGCTCGGTGTCCGAATTGGAGTAATCATCATCATGCTCATGCTCATCATCATATTGACCCATAGATTGCTCATCATCAACACCTAGGTCAATTTTATAACTACTTGCATTAGTTTTGTCAATGTGACAATAATCTTCGGAATGCAATACAAGAGCATTTCTAATTAAAACATTGATAAGATCGGGATCACCCTTCTTTTTCATAAGATCACGAAGCTCAAAGAAGCATTTATCAAAGTTGGGATCATTGGGGCGCATCATATCAAATTCAATAGTCTTGTATAGAATTTTATCAACACCTCTCAAAGAGTAGTCTGGATAAAGTTCTTCCAAGAACTTCCACATAGCATAGGCGCACTCAAGGTTTGTAACGAGCTTAAGCAAGTTATCGGGTAACCCTCTAATGATAAGATTTACAGTCCTAAGGTTACGAAGCAAATCAAGCTCTTCATCCATGGTAGGGTGCAAGGGGTCAAATGGAGGCACATAGGGGGTCTCAACATATTTGCGCAAATTGTATGTCTTAAAGATAATAAGCATTTCAACCCTCCACGAGTTATAGGACCCTTCATTAAGAATAGGCACTCTATGGCTAACACTCCCAAGCGTAGACACGTCCATCTTCCTCCAATGGTGTGTAAACCAAAGCAATGGAGACCAAGGCTCTGATACCAATTGAGGGATCGAAGAAGGTGAGAGTGTCTAGAGGGGGGGTGATTAGACTACTCGACAAGATAAAAATTCTGTCTTTTATCAAGGACAGATTTTGGCAGATTTTGCATAACACACAAGTCAAGTAGCACACTACACATGCAATTCTAGAGTATGGGCAGCGGAAAGTAAATTGCACAAGTAGTAAAGAGAAGTGGAGAGGATCAAACGCAATTTGGAGACGCAATGATTTTTCCCGTGGTTCCGATAGGTGGTGCTATCGTACATCCACGTTGATGGAGACTTCAACCCACGGAGGGTAACGGCTGCGCGAGTCCACGGAGGGCTCCACCCACGAAGGGTCCACGAAGAAGCAACCTTGTCTATTCCATCATGGCCTACGCCCACGGAGGGCTAGCCTTACTCGGGGTAGATCTTCACGAAGTAGGCGATCTCCTTGCCCTTACAAACTTCTTGGTTCAACTCCACATCTCGATGAAGGAGGCTCCCAAGCGACACCTAACCAATCTAGGAGGCACCACCCTCCAAAAGGTAATAGATGTTGTAGATGATGATGAACTCCTTGCTCTTGTGCTTCAAATGATAATCTCCCCAACACTCAACTCTCCTCACTGATTTGGCTGTGGTGGAAGAAAGGATTGAGTGGAAAGCAACTTGGGAAGGTTAGAGATCAAGCTTCATATGGTGGGAGTGGAGCAACTTGATCTCAACACAAGGGTAGGTAGTTCTCTTCTCAGAAATGTAAGGTAGGAGTGGTAGTTCTTTCTGATAGCTCTCTCCACGAATGAAGAGGGGGTGGAGGGGTATAAATAGCCTCCACACAAAATCCAACCGTTACACACATATTTGAGCAATCTCGGTGGGACCGAAGTGGACAACTCGGTGAGACCGAAAGTTCAAATAATGTGAACGTTGGGGTTTTCGGTGGGACCGAAAATACAATCTCGGTTAGTCCGATTCGTGCAATGACAGGAGCATGCTAGTTTCGGTGGGACCGACTTCATCATCTCGGTGACACCGATTTGATGACAGAAGGTTACAGAAGCTTGGCAACTCATGTTTCGGTGAAACCGATTTCAGAATCGGAAAATCCGATTTTGCTAGGGTTTGGCTTATGGCTGAGGTGGTTCATCTCGGTGTGACTAAGTTTGGAAAATCGGTGGGACCGAGATTACTTATGAGTGTATATGGTAGTGAAAGTTGCTGATAGTTTAGGAGATGTATCACTAAGCACTTGAGCAACCAGATCATCAACATAACCTCATCCCCTTTTAATAGTATTGGCTTTTCCTATGGACTCAATGTGATCTTGGATCACTAAACCAAAAATGGAGTCTTGAGCTTTTGCCAATGCTTGCCTTAGCATTTTGAGGGGTCCACTTCTTCAGTCCTTTTGCCATGCCAATGTGATTGAATTTCCTGAAACATACTTGATAAAAGCATTAGTCCAACCACAAAGTATGTTGTCATTAATTACCAAAACCACCCGAGGAGCAAATGTGCTTTCAGCGTTGAACTTTGTGGGCCTTGCCTTCTTCTTCCCGCTCGACGTGAGTACAGTGCTGACAACTTGTCCGGTGGCTGCAATGTATAGTAAGAGAGGCTCTTTGCTGACTGGAGCAGCAAGCACTGGCTGGGTGGACAGCAGGGCTTTGAGCTCTTCAAACGCTGCTTCGCCTTCGGAATTTGATACGTCTCCAACGTATATATAATTTTTTATTGTTCCATGCTATTATTTATGAAGTCTTAGATGTTTAATGGGCTTTATCATTCACTCTTATATCATTTTTGGGACTAACCTACTAACCCAAAGGCCCAGTCCAGATTGTTGTTTTTTGCCTATTTCAGGGTTTTGCAGAAAAGGAATATCAAACGGAGTCCAAACGGAATGAAACCTTCGCGAGAGATATTTTTGGAGGAAATCACACAGGATAGACTTCGGGGCCAAGCCAGGAGACAGAAGGTCCACCCTCGAGGGTGGGGCATGCGCCCCCCCTTCCTAGGGCGCGCCCCCCTACCTCGAGGGCAACCCCGGTGGCCCCTGGTGCCCCTCTTCTTCCTATATATACCTATGTACCCCAGAAACTCCATACATAGAGAGAAAAACCCTAATTCCACCGCCGTAGCTGCTGTTCCCATGGAGATCCCATCTTGGAGCCTGTTCCGGGAGGTGAATCCATCACGGAGGCCTTCATCATCATCATCATCATCGCCCTCACCATGAGTTGTGAGTAGTTTACCACAGACCTTCGGGTCCATAGCTAGTATCTAGATGGTTTCTTCTCCCTCTCCGGATCTCCATACAAAATTCTCCTCGGTCTTCGAGGAGATCTATTCGATGTAATCTCTTTTTGCGGTGTGTTTGTCGAGATCCGATGAATTGTGAGTTTATGATCAAGGTTATCTATGAAAGATATTTGGTTCTTCTCTGAACTTTTTATGTGTCCTCATAATATCCTTGCAAGTCTCTTCGAATTATTGGTTTGGTTTGGCCTACTAGATCTATAGTTATTGCAATGGGAGAAGTGCTTGGCTTTGGGTTCAATCTTGCGGTGTCCTTTCCCAGTGACAGTAGGGGAAACAAGGCACGTATTGTATTGTTGCCATCGAGGATAAAAAGATGGGGTTTTCATCATATTTCTTGAGTTTATCCCTCTACATCATGTCATCTTGCTTATGGCGTTACTATGTTCGTATGAACTCAATACACTAGATGCATGCTGGATAGCGGTCGATGTGTGGAGTAATAGTAGTAGATGCAGGTGATACGTCCAAAACGTATCTATAATTTCTGCTTGCTCCATGCTTCTTTTGTGTGATATTGCTATGATATTTATGCACTTCCATACACTTTTGATCATATTTGGACTAGCCTATTAACTCAGTGCACCCCAGTGCCAGTTTCTGTTCTCTGCTGTTTTTGTATTTCAGGTTTTCCCATTACTTAAATTGCCAGAAAAATTCCGGGAAAAATATATAAAAAATCAGCGCTCCAGAATCTTCCACGCGCCAGAAGTGGGGCCAGAGGGGAGCCAGGGGCAGCCCAGGCGGCCAGCCCACGCGGCCCCACCCCTGGCCGCGCCGGGGGGCGCCTGGGCCCCCCTCTCTGCCTCTGGTGACCGCCTTTGGCATATATTTACCACCCGTTGCGGAAACCCTGATTCCAGAACCCTTTTCTCCAGAAGCTATTCCGATCTCCTCCGCCATCGCCACCAAGTTTCGGGGGACCAGAATTCCTGTGCCGGCATCCTGCCGGGACGGGGAAGTGCCCCCGGATTCATCTCCATCGACGTTGCTTCCTCCCTCCATGATGCGGGAGTAGTTCCTCCTCGGGGCTGAGGTTTCTACCAGTAGCTATGCTGTCAATTCTCTCTCCCATGATGTGATCTTCGTTGTGATCATAGGCTATGTTAATCTAGGGTGATCCCATGATATTTCCCCTTCCCCTATGTATTGGATTGATGTACTCACTTGTCTTTATCTAGTATAATCTCCGAGACCAAGGTGACAGCGGTCTATTGGACATGGATTAGAAGAATATTTTCATGAGTGATTTCCTCTTTTGTGTGTGGATTGAAGATTGAGAGTCTCTTGGTGCTTGTCTTTGACTATCCTTGAGATATGTTATGGTGATTGTGGTACTCTCTTTGGATGGCCGCGGTGACATTGGGAAATCCATAGATTGAGAACTACGAACTTTGAGGTGTGCTTTTGTAGCCCTACATAATTCTCGTCCTCTCTTGACCACAAAGGAATGACCTCCGAGTGCGTCCCCCTTGCATGTTTTATGGGAAATATCATGTGATTCGATTATGTTAATGTTGTTGGGAGTTGCCACTAGTGAAAGTATGAAGCCTAGGCCTTGTTTCCACCATTGCAATACCATTTGTGCTCACGTTTACCACATGTTTGCTTGCTGCACTTTTTATTACAGATTTATATTACTTTGCTTTGCCACTCCTATCATCCATATTTTACCATCTCTTCGCCGAACTAGTGCACCTATACATCTGACAAGTGTATTAGGTGTGTTGGGGACACAAGAGACTTCTTGTATCTTGATTGTAGGCTTGCTTGAAAGGGGTACGTTCAACCACCACTTCCCTGAGTTCGATAAACCTTGGGTTACTCACTTAAGGGAAATTTGCTGCTGTCCTACAAACCTCTGCTCTTGGAGGCCCAACACTGTCTACAGGAATAGAAGCGTGTAGTAGACATCAAGCTATTTCTGGCGCCGTTGCCGGGGAAGTGAGGTAAGTGAAGGTACCTTCTCTAGATCTTGCAATTAAATCTTTTTGTTTCTTGTTTTTATTTCACTAGTTTTGCTTAATGGAAAACAACAAAAATATCAGAGAGCTTTATAAGCTCTACCTTGAACTTGGACATGATGTGTTTGAAGAGAAAATTAAAAAAACCTTTGGAACTTTATTATTTGCATAACAATCATGATGGCGGTGATGTCATTAGTATGTTTTTTAATATCAATATTGCTAATGACATGGAAAGCTCTAAGCTTGGGGATGACACGTTTGATGAACATGATATTTTTAGTCCCCCAACTTTTGAGGAGAAAATTTACTTTGATGATACTATGCCTCCTATATATGATGATTACAATGATGAATATGATATTTTCAATCCACCTACTATTGAGGATAAAATTTATTATGATTATGATATGCCTCCTAAATACGATGATTACCATGATGGTTATGATAGTCTTACTCTCACTATTCCTAATAAGAAAGATTTTGCTTATATGAAGAGTAATGACATTTTTATGCTTTTGGATCATGGAAATAATGCCTTATGTGATAGTTATATTGTTGTGTTTATCCATGATGCCACTGAAATTTATAATGAGAGAGGGAGACATGGTTCTAAATATCTTAATAATAAGAAGCTTCCTCTCTTTATGGTGAATATTTTGAAGTTATGCTTGTTTTGCCTTCCTATGCTAGTTGCTTTGTGCTTCAATGAATTATTCTATTGCAATATTCCTATGCATAGGAAGCATGTTAGGCTCAAATGTGTTTGGTATTTGCTTCTTGATGCTCTCTTTTGTTCTTCAACTCTTATTCCTACGAGAGCATCATTAAAGTCTTAAGCCTATCTTTATGGCTATAAAGAAAGAGCTCTAGGGAGACAACCCTTGTTATCTTTGCTTTCAGTTTGTTCTTTCAGTTTTAGTGGTCTTGATGTTTGTTACTACTGTAGCAACATCATTGTATCTTTATTTTTCAGCTTTGTGCCAAGTTTAGCCTCCGATTGCAAGAAAGTTCAAAAGTTGTGACGTGCTGCCCAGAAAACAGATTCTGTCCTTGGACAGAAAAATTCGTATGAAATCACCAGATCATCTTTTCGATCTGAATTTTTTTGACAGCGTGATCTATACAATTGGCTTTCGAGCGTCTGTTCTGAGTTTTTTGATTTGAGTTGCAGAAGTGCCCCGAAAAAATTATTTACTACCTGCTGGTCTGTTTTTCACAGATTCTGTCCTGTTTTGCCTTTTCTTCGTTTTGCAAACCTTGAGCTTGCTTTTTCTTTGCAAAAACCTTTTGGCAATCTTGAGAAACAGTAGCTCTTCAAGATTATCCTTATTTCCAGTAGGGAAAATATATTTTATTGTGGGTACTAACCTCGCTAATCAGATTATGATGAGTTATGTATGAAGGGAGTTTTCAAGTGTGCGAGGGAAGATGATAAAAGAAGATTCAGGAGGGTCAAACGCTCAAGCTTGGGGATGCCCCCGTGCACCCCCAAGAAATATTCAAGAAGACTCAAGCATCTAAGATTGGGGATGCCCCCATGCATCCCCTTATCCATCAACAATTATCAGTTCGTCTTTTGTTCCACTATATTTTAATCACTTCATGCGTTATGTGCTATGCTTGGAGCGTCTTGCTCTTAGTTTCCTTTTTAGTTTTCTTTAGCTTTGCTTGCTGTTCATAACGAGTTAGAACCCAGCTTTCTTTGTGTGGGAGAGAAACACGCTCCACTTCAACCTAGAACACAACATAGGATTTTCATGCTTATCTTTGCTGTGTGTGTTCTTTGTCTTTCCATAGCTACTGTCATGTTTAGCTCTTAGTTTTCATGCTTTTCTTTTTAAAGAGCTTTTGTTTAGTTGGTTGCTGAACTCTCTTGAGTTTTCATGTTTATATTGTTAAGAGAGTTTGCCTATTGCACTGAGTTGTGTCTCTTAACTTAAAGTAGGTAATTGAGGTTGCTATTTCATTTTAGTAGTAACTTGCAATAGTTTTGAGGTATTGCCATGAGTAATGTCTGAACTTTTGGTGACAAGAGCTTTAGCCTATTAGTGATAGATGTCGTATTTTGGGCAATCCGTGTTTATTTTCGAAAACCTACAAAATAGTTGAGAACTTTAGCTACTAAATGGATCACTAATATTTGGAGGGATCGAATATTAGAGTACACTCACGTACCATGGGTCGAGGATGCGCAAGGGTAACCAAACCCCCATACACACCTCCTCGGGGTACTTGTCTCTTTGTGAACCTCCTAATTAGATTGAGAGTTACCGATAATAAGTGCATGAGTTCTTCGGACTAATGTGAGTATCCGAAAGTTGACACTTCCACCTATCCATATTTTTCTAGCCTCTTCGGTACCGTGCATTGCCCTTTCTCACCTCGAGAGTTGGCGCATACTTCACCGGTGCATCCAAATCCTTGGCACGATACGCTCTGTCATCATAAGCCTCATTATATCCTTCCTCAAAACAGCCACCATACCTACCTATCAAGGCATTTCCATAGCCTTTCCGAGATACATTGCCATGCAACGGCCATCTTCTCATGACTTGATCTTCATGTCATACATGCTTTTTGCTTGATCGATGAGCCGCATGCTAGTTGGGCCTTGCCCTAATCATTGCTACATGACGCGCTAGTATCATTGCATATCCTGCTACACTGGCAGAGGCATACATTTGCATACATCATGATAGTTTCATTTTCTTTATGTTGAATACTTTTGTAAAGTGTGAAAGATCTTCTATACTTCTTGTAATAAATAGAGTGTTGCCCCTAAAGTGAGGAAAAGATCCCAAAGAGGACAAAATCAAAAGATCCCAAAGAGGACAAATGAGAGTTAAATAGAAAGAGCCATTGAGGCCACAAAAAAATAAAAAAAAGAGAAAAAAGAGAATAAGAAATAAAAAGAGAGAAGGGGGCACACTACTATTCCTTTTGAGAGATCCACACTCGTACTCCATCTTATACCTTGTACTCCATAGAGATTATCATTCATGCATATAGCTATGTGGGGACCTTCACACTATAGAACTTGGCTTGTATATTCCAATGATGAGCCTCCTCAAAAGAGCTCTAGGTCTTATTGAGCAAGCAAGTTGGATGCACCCCCACTAGTTCCATTGGAGAGCTTACCTTAGCTCATATGTGCATCCGTCGCATGGCAATCCCTACTCCTCACATCATATCTATCATTTGGCTTTCTCTCGCCTATGATTGTCCTCATTGATGTGAGCCTTTCACACCTTTTTTGTCTTCCCCCTCCATCATTTTTCTCTCTTTGCCATCCTAAGTGTTAAATTTCTTGCTTACGCTCATCCATTGCATGAGTGCTCAAAATATCGAAAGGGAGTGGATCATTTTGACTTGTACCTGGCTGACGGTCTGGGGATGAGTCAAGATAAGATTCCAAAGAAGACCAAGTGTGAAACTTTAGTAGATTAAGTTCTCAACAATATAAAAACTATGTTTTACTCTCTCATATATCCCTATCCCCTTTCTTGCACGCAAACACCATTTGGAGACATTCGAGTCACGGACAGTGAGAGCTCTTGCACCTTTATGTTCTTATGTTACTTGTTACAATGCTAATATAGACTATTGCTTGTTATGACTTGAATTGAACTACATGCCTTGATTGCTTTATTTAAAAGTTCTTATATGGTTGATAGCATGTCACCACAGAAATTATGCTTGTTATCATTTACCTACTCGAGGACGAGCAGGAATTAAGCTTGGGGATGTTGATACGTCCAAAACGTATCTATAATTTCTGCTTGCTCCATGCTTCTTTTGTGTGATATTGCTATGATATTTATGCACTTCCATACACTTTTGATCATATTTGGACTAACCTATTAACTCAGTGCACCCCAGTGCCAGTTTCTGTTCTCTGCTGTTTTTGTATTTCAGGTTTTCCCATTACTTAAATTGCCAGAAAAATTCCGGGAAAAATATATAAAAAATCAGTGCTCCAGAAGCTTCCACGCGCCAGAAGTGGGGCCATAGGGGAGCCAGGGGCAGCCCAGGCGGCCAGCCCACGCGGCCCCACCCCTGGCCGCGCAGGGGGGCGCCTGGGCCCCCCTCTCCGCCTCTGGTGACCCCCTTTGGCATATATTTACCACCCGTCGCGGAAACCCTGATTCCAGAACCCTTTTCTCCAGAAGCTATTCCGATCTCCGCCGCCATCGCAACCAAGTTTCAGGGGACCAGAATTCCTGTTCCGGCATCCTGCCGGGACGGGGAAGTGCCCCCGGATTCATCTCCATCGACGTTGCTTCCTCCCTCCATGATGCGGGAGTAGTTCCTCCTCGGGGCTGAGGTTTCTACCAGTAGCTATGCTGTCAATTCTCTCTCCCATGATGTGATCTTCGTTGTGATCATAGGCTATGTTAATCTAGGGTGATCCCATGATATTTCCCCTTCCCCTATGTATTGGATTGATGTACTCACTTGTCTTTATCTAGTATAATCTCCGAGACCAAGGTGACAGCGGTCTATTGGACATGGATTAGAAGAATATTTTCATGAGTGATTTCCTCTTTTGTGTGTGGATTGAAGATTCAGAGTCTCTTGGTGCTTGTCTTTGACTATCCTTGAGATATGTTATGGTGATTGTGGTACTCTCTTTGGATGGCCGCGGTGACATTGGGAAATCCATAGATTGAGAACTACGAACTTTGAGGTGTGCTTTTGTAGCCCTACATAATTCTCGTCCTCTCTTGACCACAAAGGAATGACCTCCGAGTGCGTCCCCCTTGCATGTTTTATGGGAAATATCATGTGATTCGATTATGTTAATGTTGTTGGGAGTTGCCACTAGTGAAAGTATGAAGCCTATGCCTTGTTTCCACCATTGCAATACCATTTGTGCTCACGTTTACCACATGTTTGCTTGCTGCACTTTTTATTACAGATTTATATTACTTTGCTTTGCCACTCCTATCATCCATATTTTACCATCTCTTTGCCGAACTAGTGCACCTATACATCTGACAAGTGTATTAGGTGTGTTGGGGACACAAGAGACTTCTTGTATCTTGATTGCAGGGTTGCTTGAAAGGGGTACGTTCAACCTCCACTTCCCTGAGTTCGATAAACCTTGGGTTACTCACTTAAGGGAAATTTGCTGCTGTCCTACAAACCTCTGCTCTTGGAGGCCCAACACTGTCTACAGGAATAGAAGCGTGTAGTAGACATCAGCAGGCAGGAGTCGGTCTACTTTTCTCGAACGTGATGCCTATATACAATGATCATGCCTAGATAGTCTCATAATTATTCACTTTTCTATCAATTGCTCGACAGTAATTTGTTTACCCGCCGTAGAATATCGCTATCATGAGAGAAGCCACTAGAGAAAACTATGGCCCTGGGGTCTATCTCTATCATATAATTTCCCGTTAATTTCTTTTGCCGCTTTTATTTTGCTGTTTTATTAAACTAAAAAATACCCAAAATATAAACTATCATCTCTATCAGATCTCACTATCGTAAGTGACCGTAAAGGGATTGACAACCCCTTATCGCGTTGGCTGCGAAGTTCTTATTTGTTTGTGCAGGTGCGAGGGACTGGCGCGTGGTCTCCTACTTGATTGATACCTTGGTTCTCAAAAACTGAGGGAAATACTTACGCTACTGTGCTGCATCTCCCTTTCCTCTTCGAGGGAATACAACGCAAGCTCAAGAGGTAGCAGAATTCCACTCGAACTTTTTTGATTTCTTCATCAGTCGGTAGAGAGGTAATGCCTTCTCACCGAGACGAGAAATGAATCGACTCAATGCGGCCAAGCAACCAGTAAGCTTCTGGACGTCGTGTACACGCTCGGGGCATTTCATTCGGAGGATGGTGCCGACCTTTTCTGGGTTGGCGTCGATTCCTCGTTCGGAAATGAGAAAACTGAGTAACTTGCTGCCCGGAACTCCAAACGTACACTTCGATGGATTGAGCTTGATATCATAGCTTCTCAAATTTGCGAATGTCTCAGTGAGATCAATCAACAGGTCGGAACCTTTCCGCGACTTGACCATAATGTCATCCATGTATGCTTCGAGGTTCTGACTGATTTGTTTCAGCGGGCACTTCTGGATCATGCGCATGAAGGTAGCGCCGGCATTCTTGAGACCGAAAAGCATGGTGACATAACAGGATCACCCAAACGGGGTGATGAAAGCTGTCTTGATTTCATCTGGTCCAAACTGTCGGATCTGATGGTACCCGGAATACGCGTCTAGAAAGGACAAACGCTCGCATCCCGCAGTCGAGTCGACTATTTGATCGATGCGGGGGAGAGGAAAATGATCCTTCGGGTAGGCCCGATTGATATGCTTGAAATCAATGCACATGCAGAGAGACTTGTCCTTCTTGGGGACCATGACGACATTGGCGAGCCACTTAGAGTGGTAGATCTCGCGGATGAACTCGGCTGCCAGAAGCCGAGCCACTTCCTCGCCAATTGCCTTTCTCTTCTCCGTGGCAGACCGACGGAGATGTTCCTTCACAGGCTTCACTTTTGGGTCGACTCGCAAATGGTGCTCAGCCAGTCCTCTGGGTGCACCTGGCATGTCAGATGGTTTCCATGCGAAGATGTCCCAGTTCTCACGGAGGAACTGGATGAGCGCTTCTTCCTACTTGTTGTCGAGTGTAGTGGAAATGTGGGTCGGTGCTGCATTGGGGTCAGTGGGGTGGATGTGTACAGGCTTCGTCTCCCTAGCCGACTGGAAAGCTGACTCGAAATCCGGCTTCTTGGCCCGCAGCAAGTCACTCGGATCCACGTTTTTCTGGTACTCCTCCATATCTACTGCTGCCATCTTCTCGTCAGCAATCTTCGAGCCTTTCTGGAAGCATTCTTCTGCTTTCTGACGGTTCCCCGTGACGGTTATAACGCCGTTGGGTCCCGGCATTTTCAGCTTGAGGTACACATAACACGGTCGAGCCATGAATCTGGCGTAGGCGGGCCTACCCAGAATGGCGTGATAAGCACTATTCAAGTCCACCACTTCAAACGTCAGCTTCTCTTTGCGATAATTCTTCGAGTCGCCAAAGACTACGTCGAGTGCGATTTCGCCAAGTGAGTCGGCCTTCTTCCCGGGGATGACCCCGTGGAACCTCATGTTGCTTTCACTCAGCTTGGACATCGGGATGCCCATATCCCGGAGGGTTGCTGCATACAGAATATTTAAGCCACTTCCTCCATCCATCAGGACCCTGGTCAGACGCGTGCCCTCGACCACTGGGTCGACCACCAGCGCTTGCCGCCCAGGGGTAGCAATGTGTGCAGGGTGATCGGACTGGTCGAATGTGATGGAGTCTTGGACCACTTCAGATACGTGGTTGTTGCTGGGGCAACCATGTTGACTTCTCTGTTTATCACTTTCAATCGACTTTTGCTTTCGACATCTGCGAAGATCACCAAAGTGGAGTTGATCTGGGGGTAACCTCCATCCCCTTCTTTGTCCTCGATCTCCTCTGATTTCTTTTCCTTATCAGTCGACTGATCCTTCTGGAAGTTCTGGATCAGGAGCCGGCACTGTCAAGTGGTGTGCTTGGGATATACCAAGTTTCCCTCCTCATCTTTCTTCGTGTGAATAAGACACGGCTGGTCGAGTACATCATTCCCAGCTTGATCCTTTACTTTCTTGGTGACCTAGGGCCCCTTGGGCTTTCCTTTGCCTTTCCCTTGGTTGATCACCGCAGCTTCGCCCTGAGCGGCTGGCTCGGCCTTGCGCTTGGGTTTCCGATTGGAGTTCTGATCGTCTTGTCCGACTGATTTCTTGCCACTGCGGAATCGATCGGCCTCTTCGCCGTTAGCGTACCGACTGGCTATCTCCATCATCCGGGACATGGACATATCGCCCGTTCGACCAAACTTCAAATTCAGCTCTCGGTATCGCACGCCCTCCTTGAAGGCGCAAACTGCTTGGTGCTCAGACACATTCTGCACCGTGTGATGCAAGGTGGTCCACCGCTGTATGTAATCCCTCAAGGTTTCATTCGGCTTCTGCACGCAATGCTAAAGCTCCGCTAGACCTACAGGCCATTTGCAGGTGCCTTCGGAAGTCCGAATAAACACTTGGGCCAGCTCTTCCCAACTATAAATGCTCCCAGGGCAAACTAATTAAGCCACGCCCGAGCTGAACCGCCCAGCATCACAGGAAGGTGTTTCATGGCTACGTCGTCGTTGCCGCCTCCAATCTGCACAGCCACTCAGTAATCTTCGAGCCAGGTGTCTGGTTTTGACTCGCCGGTGAATTTATTTACTCCCGCCGCCAACCTGAAGTTCGGGGGGATCTCAGCGGCCGTGATGGCACTGCTAAAACACTCGGGTCAAGAGACGGATGCTCGGCTTCCACTCGGACGATCTCTGGCTTGCTCTTCTCTGAACGCCCTGTTCCGGTCGACTAGCCCCTGCACAAGGATCGACCTTGCATCGAAGCCGGGCCTCCGAGGATCTGGGGGAATCCTTCGCTCGTCGTTGCATAAGTGCCTGCCCTCGTGTCGCCTGGGCGGGAACGATCCGCTTCCCGGGGGAGGCGTGGGCACTCGACGGCGGTCGAGATGACCAGGTCGACGGTCATACTGCTCATCATTCCGACCCAGATGCCGGTCTTGACGTGGGTCACGATCTTCATGCCTCGGGGCGATCTTGGACTATGGGCTGACCAAACGGTGTTTGCAAGCACCGATCTGTTGTGAATCCTGTTGCGCGACTGCGAAGCAGCCGCGTTCTGCTCCTCAGCCGTTCGGAGCAACACCCGGATCTGCTGTAGGCCTCTCCCAGCCTCTGACTACGATGGTTGAATCGACTCCGCGATGCGAGCCGCGGCTTCGAGGTTCTGGACAGGCGTATGGAACACCTGAGTCTCGCGCGGGAACGATTGCCGCGGTCGTCGACTGGACTCGGGGACCAGTCGGCGGGCCCTTTCGTCGACTGCGCGCGCTCAGCCACGGTGGCCAAGCGCGTGGCTTCCTGGGCTCGAGCCTCTGGAGTATCTCCCATAATGGGGGTGAAGATCACGTCTTCATTGCGGCGGCAGAGCTCGTCTCTCTGCTCCGCAGTGAGGGGTTGGGGAATGTACCCGTCGTGGTCGAATGAATGACCGCCACCGCTGTCGACGTCGCAACCGCGAGGGAAACCTGGCGGGCTGCGGCGCGAGTCGACCATGAGGACTTCCGCCGCGGGATCGCTGCTCCCGCACTCGGAAACTGAATCCACGAGCTCGACCGATGGATCGACCGACCCGTAGGTATAACCGTCGGGTTCGATGGCCGCGACTTGAGGGGTGGCCGCCTGATGGGCCATTGCGTGTTTCACCCACCGCTGGAGCCGCGAGCGACCGGATCGCTTGCGACGGCATCCGGCGGGGATGATGGATGATGTAGGAATTGACAGGTACTGAGTCGACGGCTGCCGGAGAAGGACGCCACAGGCACTGGCGTGGAAGTGCGCAGCCTCGCGGACGGGAAGCACCTCGACGTCGAGAGAAGCCTCCTGGAGCCAAGCGGAGTCGTCGGCGACGAAGAGGAGCGCGCCGAGTCGGATCTCGCGGCCCAATTCCAAACCGTCGCTGGAAACCATGACGAAGGAGGTCGGAGAAAAGTTTGCAACCTCACCAGAAGTCGCTAAGACGCCTTGCCCCACGGTGGGCGCCAACTGTCGTGGTTCTAAGTCTGACAGTACGAGTAGGGGGTACGTAGGAGGAGGCAATGCCCTAGCTATGGTGAAGTTGTACGCAAGGTGTTTACGAGTTCAGGCCCTTCTCGGAGGAAGTAATAGCCCTACGTCTCGGTGCCCGGAAGCGGTCGACTAAAATGGGTATATGTGTGTGTGTTACAGGGGGTGCGAACCCTTATACTGGAGGAGGGGGTGGCTTATATAGTGTGCCAGGACCCTAGCCATGCTCCACGTTACTAAGGGTTCAATGTACATAAAGGCGGGCGTTACTGATAACGTCTGCAGTAAAGAGTAATAAAGGCATTCACTGCAGCGGAGTGAATACCAGACCGTTGATGTCCTAAGGGACCTTTGACCTTCGGGGGTCGAGTGCCTTGGACGGGTCGAGTGAAGTTGAGTCGTCTGGTACGTGGTGTACAGTCGTGTGGGATGTCCTCTTGGGTTGTCTCAGTCGACTGTCCTTGTTACCATCGGTTTTGTCTTTTGATCTTCTGGGGTAGTGACCTTGGGTGGGGTACCTTGGTTAGGCCTGTGACCCTACCCTATGTCCGTAACCTCGTCACAGCCATCCGGCGCCCCCCCGGGCGACCCCCACAGCTACTTAGCCGCCCCGGCGCCCCGAACCCTAGCGCGCCCCTCCCTCTCCCTCTTGCTCCGCCTCCCTCGCCAGATCCGCCCACTCCCGAATGCTCCCGAGCGTCTCCATTGCCGTACGTCGCACTCCGCCGCGACGACCGTCGGCCTCGCACCCTTCCGCCGTGTCCAGGAGGATCGCCCTAGACCGCTTCGTTACCTGCATCGACCCGTCGGAGCTCCTCGCCTCTGCATCGGCCGCGGCTACCTCTTCTTCTTCCTCGGGCACCCGAGAGCACCGTCGCCAATTCTTCATCGCCCGAGCTTCCCCGAGTGAGCTGAGTCGACCGACAACTTTGTTGTGAGATCCGCATTGAACCTTCCTTTTCCCTGTAGTCAATTAGGCCCGCTAGCTAGTGCTACCACCCCGCCTCGAGCTCCTTCTCGCTGGCCATGGTGCCGCTGTGGTCTGGGCTCGCACACGTCACATCTGAGCACACCATCGTGCTGAGTGCTTCTCCAGGAGCACACCACGAGCACCCGTTTGTCCGTAGGTGCACCGAACCGCCGAGACCACCCACACCCGAGCTCCGCCTCTGCCTCCGCTTGTTACCGGCGCCGCCCCTGCCGCGTCCCCTGCATACAACCCGTCGCATCCGCGTGCCAACGCTGGCCGCGCTTTGCCTCCACCCCACCTGTGCTCGCCTACTACTACGAGATGCTACCTCCTCCGATGTGACGCAGCCCTCCGGCGCCCGCCTCGCGTCACGGCTGCCCGCCAGCCCGCCCGGCCGCTCGCCAGTTGCGCCACCGGCTGCCGTACCGCCCTGACCACACCCGTGCCGACCGGCCCCCGCCGCCCGCTGACGCTTCACCTCGCGCTCGCTGCGTCGCCGCTGAATGCCTCACCCGCGCCCGCGCGTCGCCACCCCCGTGCGCCACACTCGCCGGAAGCGCTACCGCCTGCTTCTGGCGCCGCCGTGCCCGCTTGCACCTGATGTCGCCAGCCACCTCACCTCCGACCCGCCAACCTTTCCCGGTCGGCGCCCGCGCGGCCCCTGGCCGCTCGCGCCTGTATCCGGCTCCCCCACCCATGGCTCGAGCGGGCAGCGCCCGCACACCCGGGGCTCCGCCCCATTAGCCCGTCGCCCGTTAAGGCCCAAGTGGGCCAATGACCACTGGGCCCAGCCCCCATGTTAAAAAAAAGAAAGATAAAATAACAATAATAACTATAATTAATTAATTAATCAATTAATTAACTTAATTAACTTTACTTAATTAACCTAGTTAGCTAATTAGACTAATCAATTATGTTTAACTAACTAGTCCATGACAGTGGGACTCCCCCTGTCAGTTTGACTGGTCAACAGGTCAAAGTTGACTGCTGACATCACTCTGACGTCACCCTGACATCATGCTGGCGCAACATTTCTTTTTCATTTAAATAAATTTCAGAAATTCCATAATATTATTAAAACTTTGAAAAATCATATAAAATAATCCGTAACTCGGATGAAAATAATTTATATATGAAAGTTGCTCAGAATTTTGAGACGAATCGGAATACGCGGTCCGTTCGTCCACCACACATCCCTAGCATACCGAACATGGAACAATCCCCCTCTGATTCGCCTGTCCGAAAATGCCTAACACTGGGAATGCTTTCCCGGGTGTTTTCCCCCTTTGGCGGTATCATGTAGCACCGCGTTAGAACACCCCTAGCACCGCTTATTCTCATGTCTTGCATCTGTGTGCTATGTATTTATTGTGTATTCCCCCTCTTCTTCTACCGTAGAGCCCGAGGCCGTTGATGATGCCCCTGTGATCGACTACGTCGACGACGACCCTCCTTCTGTTTCAGCACAGCTTCCAGGCAAGCCCCCCCCCCCCTTGATCATCCTGATATCGCCCATTCCATTCTCTCTCATGCTTGCATTATATTTTGCTACTATTATTGGATGATCCTATTCTGATGCATAGCCTGCTTTTGGACCTGCTATTGTTACCTACATGCTATGCTAAACTGCTTAGTATAGGTTGGATAGTGATCCAACGGTGACCCCCACCTCGTCCTTGTTGCCCCTGCTTCATCATGAACGACTCGAGCAACGTGATCGAAGACCGGAGCCCGACTGTCCTTGTTGCCCCTACTTCATCATCGACGACTCGAGAAACGTGATCGAAGACCGGAGCCCGACACTTGACATCACATCACGCCCCCTTTGTTGCTCGACACTTCAGAGGTACTACCGAGTGCCGAGGGTGAAACCTTGTAACACACTCGCAATGATAACTCTATAGTGTAGCTATTCGGTTGTGGTCATCGAGGGTGAATCCTCTTTCACCATTTCCGATACGACTCTGTCGTGCAACACCTCAAGAGTGAACCTCAAGGGTGATTCCTCATACATTCACCTTCATGATTACATCGAGTGGAATCCACTGAGGGTGATTCCTCGGGGTTTCCCCCTTGATGATCGGACACACGGTTACCTTGACTTACTTGAGACCTTTGTGAAAGGCGGGCAGGCTCGGTGAGCACCCGCGAGAGTTTCGGTGGTGGCTGGCTATTTAGCGGTATCACCCAGGAGGGGTGATAGCTCCGGACTTGTCTCGACAGCCGTCACTTCTGTCGATAATGCACTAACAGATTTGGGTATTTGTTCTGAATCGGCGTGTGGACTTTACGCACTAACCTCCACGCGAGAATATATATGGGCCTCGACGTCGTGGTATCAGTCGAAGCTTTGTCAGACGTCCAGTTCAACATCGCGCCACGGCCTGGTCGGCGCCCCAGTGGAGGTGGCCTGGATCGCCCTGCGCGCATCAATCCGGAGTGCAACGGGCGATGGCCCATGACTCCGGAGTGCTTAGGATGTGGACCAGCGGGGACCTCTTTGTTGAGCCTAGGTAGGGCTACGACGTGTTGATCTTCTGAGGCCGAACATTGACCCAGAAAAGTGTGTCCAACCAAAGATGGCCGAGCATGAGGGTAACCTGGTGCACCCCTGTAGGGAAGTTATCTATTCGAATAGCCGTGTCCACGGTAACGGACGTTTAGTCTTATATCCTGATCTATTATAACTAGAAATGGATACTTGAGATATGTGATGGATATGTGGCTGCGAGATTACATTCTCGTAAGGAGTCGAGGAAGGATCTCTAGGCCGTTAATACTACAACATGATTGTTAAATATAAACTGTTATTCTATATTTTCTTCTACTACTTCAAGATGGTAGTTTCCAGAAGATACTTGAAGATGCTAGTCTTCAATAGGCTAGGCATTCCCCCTCCTCTTCTGGCATTCTGCAGTTCAGTCCACATATACAGCTTATTCCTTTGATACCGATGCATACTTAGTATAGATCTGATGCTTGCGAGTACTTTGGATGAGTACTCAGGGTTGCTTTGCTCCCCCTTTTCCCCCTTCTTCCTTTTTTTGGTTGTTGCAACCAGATGAGGGATCCCAGGAGCCAGATGCCACCCCATTCGACTACTACTACTATCGCGACGGAGCCTACTACTACGTGGAGACAGCTGACGACCAGGAGTAGTTAGGAGGTCCCAGGCAGGAGGCCTTACCTCTTCGATCGTTGATGTTTGTGCTAGCCTTCTTAAGGCAAAACTTGTTTATCTTATATCTGTACTCAGATATTGTTGCTTCCGCTGACCCTGTTGCTCTCGAGCTTCTGTACTCGAGCCCTCGTAGCCCCTGGCTTGTAATATGAAGCTTGTATTATTTTAATTTGTGTCTAGAGTTGTGTTGTGATATCTTCCCATGAGTCCCTGATCTTGGTCGTACACATTTGCGTGCATGATTAGTCTACGGTCAAATCGGGGATGTCACAAGTTGGTATCAGAGCCGACTGCCTGTAGGAACCCCCCTTTCCAACTCCTTGGCCGAAGTTGAGTCTAGTCTTTGAAAAACTGATTTACTAACTTGGTTGTGTGGCTTACGGGTCCATGTGCCATTGGGTGGTATTAGGATCTTTTACTCCTCGTCTATACTTTGGGACTCTGATCTCTCTTCTATTCTGGTTAAATGATTTTGCTAAAGCTAACATTAGGATCTCGTGATCACATCCACCCGGAGATTTGTATAATGCCTTTCTTGAAATAAGGGCCAAGTTTTGCGTCACAATATTCATCGACCGCAGGATCCTCTTATCGAGGGTACCCTACGTCGTCACTTGATAATTCCTCCCTCAAGTGATTTTGTCCAATGCTGATGTAGCCTTTGCTATGTCCCATTATTGCATTCCTCTATCGTGTGCATGAGTGTAGCCTAGTTTGTCTAGGATGTTTCTCTTGCTCGAACTTATACGAACATCGTGTAATTGGCCTTTTATATGTATGTCTTCAATGACTACTGCTTTGTACATACTGCGCCTTTGCTCATTGTTCATGTTACATCATGAATGACTCCTTACACTTGCTCCGCCCATGCTAAACTACCCCCTGTTGCAAATAAGCATGATGGCTAGACCCGCTTGTCATGGCTGTGGTGGCGACAATCCACCACCCCCCGAATACATGGCCCGAATAATACCTCTGTTTGTTGTTGAATCGCCAGTTTATCGAAAAAAGTCATGGCTCAGTTTCCGCGCCGCAATAATGAATCATCAACCGCCCCCAATGAATTTGCAAGACTATGCGCGTCTAAAACCAACCATCTACCGCAACTCAACTCAGCCACTTGATGCTGATGGCTAACTCCGTGACCTCACTTTCGAGTTGGAGTCTACTGATGTAGCCCCTTCGAACTATGTCACCTTCACGGTCTATTACCTCAAAGGCCCCGAAGCTCTATGGTGGGATAACCACAGGCGTTCCTTACCTGTTGGAACCACCATCACTTGACCATAATCCCAAGCTGCATTCTGCGGGCCGATGTCGAACCACCCTGGTTAGTCACAACGTCCCCGTAGAAATTGAAGGGTTGGAATTCCATGTTTCCCCCGTTGTTTTGAAGTCTTCCAATGTTGACATCATTCCGAGAATATGGTTGAAACAATACCGCTTTTATCGTTTGCGCCACTAAGACCGTCCATCTACTACATCCTTCAAATGAGATAGTAAGCTACCATGCTCATCTTATTTGAAATGCTGAAGCACTGATTTATTCCTTGAATGCGTTAAACGCTTCTTCTCTTGTGAGAATTTAAAATGCTTCAGTTGTTTATGAAATCCAAGATGCTTTCCAAAAGAACTACCCATTCCATAACCTTGAACTTGCTGTAGTTAAATTTGCCCTAAAGTTGTGGCGGCATTTCCTCTAGGTAATCGTTGAGAGATCTTCACCGATCATCAAGTCTGAAGTAATTGTTTACTCAGCTAAATCTGGTTCTCGTCAGCAGCGATGTATGGGAACAATTATAGACTATGACTACGGTATTTCATATACCCTTGGCAAGGCCAATGTCCTGGTCGATGCCCTGAGTCGAAAGTCTTATTGTAACAACCACCTCTCTTATAAAGCTCAACCCCTACAAGATGATCTCACTTACAAAGAACATCTGATCCGCGTTCTCCATCAAGCTAAACGTCTCACCGTCAGAGGGCTATCAAATTTCTTAAAGTTCAGTGGTCAAATCATTCTGAAGATGAAGCCACTTGGGAACTCGAGGACCGTCTTCGTGATGAATACCCCGTTTTGTTTACTTCTACCTCCTAAAATCTCAGGACGAGATTTCTTGTAGTGGAGGAAATTGGTAACGCCCGGATAATTAAGCTACAGTAATCCTCTACTAATGATGCCACGTCATCGCTTTTACTGTTGCTAGAAATTACTTCGGTTCAAACCGGTTCCAATTCAAATTTAAAATAAGTTAAACAAATAAAGTTTTCAAAGTGTCAAAACTAAAATGTTCAAAGTGTGGCAATTATTTCTTAACTAATTATGGTGGTGACCCAACACTTTTGAACAGTGTTTAAATCCCATTTTATGAATATAACAGTGGCTTAAACAATCATTTAAATGCCTTTTAAATTATAAGAAAATTAAAAAAATTATTTGTATACCAAACTTTTTGTGGCAAAGGAATATTTAATAATACTAGTGCAAGTGGAAAACTGAAGGAAATATGCCCTAGAGGCAATAATAAAGTTATTATTTATTTCCTTATATCATGATAAATGTTTATTATTCATGCTAGAATTGTATTAACCGGAAACTTAATACATGTGTGAATACATAGACAAAACAGAGTGTCCCTAGTATGCCTCTACTAGACTAGCTCATTGATCAAAGATGGTTATGTTTCCTAGCCATAGACATGAGTTGTCATTTGGTCAACGGGATCACATCATTAGGAGAATGATGTGATGGACAAGATCCATCCGTTAGCTTAGCACTATGATTGTTTAAGTTTTACTGCTATTGCTTTCTTCATGACTTATACATGTTCCTATGACTATGAGATTATGCAACTCCCGAATACCGGAGGAACACTTTGTGTGCTACCAAACGTCACAACGTAAGGGTGATTATAAAGGTACTCTACAGGTGTCTCCGAAGGTACTTGTTGGTTTGGCGTATTTCGAGATTAGGATTTGTCACTCCGATTGTCGGAGAGGTATCTCTGGGCCCACTCGGTAATGCACATCACTATAAGCCTTGCAAGCATTGCAGCTAATGAGTTAGTTGCGGGATGATGTATTACGGAACGAGTAAAGAGACTTGCCGGTAACGAGATTGAACTAGGTATTGAGATACCGACGATCGAATCTCGGGCAAGTAACATACCGATGACAAAGGGAACAACGTATGTTGTTATGCGATTTGACCGATAAAGATCTTCATAGAATATGTGGGAGCCAATATGAGCATCCAGGTTCCGCTATTGGTTATTGACCGGAGATGTGTCTCGGTCATGTCTACATAGTTCTCGAACCCGTAGGGTCCGCACGCTTAAGGTTTTGATGACAGTTTTATTATGAGTTTATGAGTTTTGTGAAGGAAATATGCCCTAGAGGCAATAATAAAGATGTTATTTGTATTTCCTTATATCATGATAAATGTCTTTTATTCATGCTAGAATTGTATTAACCGGAAACTTAGTACATGTGTGGATACATAGACAAAACAGTATGTCCCTAGTATGCCTCTACTAGACTAGCTCATTGATCAAAGATGGTTATGTTTCCTAGCCATAGACATGAGTTGTCATTTGATCAACAGGATCACATCATTAGGAGAATGATGTGATGGACAAGACCCATCCGTTAGCATAGCACTATGATCGTTTAGTTTAACTGCTATTGCTTTCTTCATGACTTATACATGTTCCTATGACTATGAGATTATGCAACTCCCGAATACCGTAGGAACACCTTGTGTGCTATCAAACGTCACAACGTAACTGGGTGATCATAAAGATGCTCTACAGGTGTCTCCGAAAGTGTTCGTGGTGTTGGCATAGATCAAGATTAGGATTTGTCACTCCGAGTGTCGGAGAGGTATCTCTGGGCCCTCTCGGTAACACACATCACAATAAGCCTTGCAAGCAAAAGACTAATGAGTTAGTCACGAGATGATGTGTTACGGAACGAGTAAAGAGACTTGCCGGCAACGAGATTGAACTAGGTATAAAGATACCGACGATCGAATCTCGGGCAAGTAACATACCGTTTGACAAAAGGAACAACGTATGTTGTTATGCGGTTCTGACCGATAAAAGATCTTTGTAGAATATGTAGGAGCCAATATGAACATCCAGGTTCCGCTATTGGTTATTGACCAGAGATGAGTCTCGGTCATGTCTACATAGTTCTCGAACCCGTAGGGTCCGCACGCTTAACGTTTGATGACGATCGGTATTATGAGTTTTTGAGTATTGATGTACCGAAGGTAGTTCGGAGTCCCGGATGAGATCACGGACATGACGAGGAGTCTCGGAATGTCCGAGACATAAAGATATATATATTGGACGGCTATATTCGGACACCGGAAGTATACCGGAAAAGTTTCGGATTTATCGGGAATGCCGGAGGGGGTTACCGGAACCCCCTACGAGAGGGGATGGTCCATAGTGGGCCTAAAGGGTGAGAGAGAGGCAGCCCATAGGGCTGGCCGGCGCCCCCACCTAGGAATCCTAGTTGGACTAGGATTGGGGGGGCGCCACCTCTCCTATTCCTTTCCCCCTTCTTCCTTTCGGTGAATCCTACTAGGAATAGGATTGCAATCCTATTCCTAGTAGGACTCCCTCCCTAGCCGCACCAGGAGAGGTTGGCCGGCCTCCCTCCCCTGCTCCTTTATATACGGGGGCAGGGGGGCACCCAAAGACACACAAGTTGAATTGTTTTAGCCGTGTGCGGTGCCCCCCTCCACAGAATCACACCTCGGTCGTACCGTCGCGGAGCTTAGGCGAAGCCCTGCGCCGGTGAACACATCATATCCGTCACCACGCCGTCGTGCTGAAGAAACTCTCCCGTGAAGCTCAACTGGATCAAGAGCTCGTGGGACGTCATCAAGCTGAACGTGTGCTGAATGCGGAGGTGCCGTACGTTCGGTGCTTGATCGGTTAGATCGCGAAGAAGTTCGACAACATCAACCGCGTCACTTGACGCTTCCGCTCCCGGTCTGCGAGGGTACGTAGACACACTCTCCCCTCTCGTTGCTATGCATCTGGTAGATAGATCTTGCGTGATCGTAGGAAAATTTTAAAATACTACGTTCCCCAACAGTGGCATCATGAGCCAGGTCTATGCGTAGATGATATGCACGAGTAGAACACAATGAGATTGTGGACGATACTAGTCATACTGCTTACCAGCATGTCATACTTTGCTTCGGCGGTATTGTGAGATGAAGCGGCCCGGACCGACATTACGCGTACGCTTACACGAGACTGGTTTCACCGTTACGAGCACTCGTTGCTTAAAGGTGACTGGCGGGTGTCTGTCTCTCTCACTTTAGCTAAATCAAGTGTGGCTACGCCCGGTCCTTGTGAAGGTTAAAACAGCACATACTTGACGAAACATCGTTGTGGTTTTGTATGCGTAGGTAAGAACGGTTCTTGCTAAGCCCGTAGCAGCCACATAAAACTTGCAACAAACAAAGTAGAGGACGTCTAACTTGTTTTTGCAGGGCATGTTGTGATGTGATATGGTCAAGACATGATGAGTTATACGGTTTTGTATGAGATGATCATGTTTTGTAAAGTTATCGGCAACTGGCAGGAGCCATATGGTTGTCGATTTATTGTATGAAATGCAATCGCCATGTAATTGCTTTACTTTATCACTAAGCGGCAGCGATAGTCGTGGAAGCAATAGTTGGCGAGACGACAACGATACTACGATGAAGATCAAGGTGTCAAGCCGGTGACGAAGGTGATCATGACGGTGCTTTGAAGATGGAGATCAAAAGCACAAGATGATGATGGCCATATCATGTCACATATTTTGATTGCATGTGATGTTTATCTTATTATGCTTCTTATTTTGCTTAGAACGACGGTAGCATTATAAGATGACCCCTTACTAAATTTCAAGGTATAAGTGTTCTCCCTGAGTATGCACCGTTGCGAAATTCGTCGTGCCGAGACACCACGTGATGATCGGGTGTGATAAGCTCTACGTTCAAATACAACGGGTGTAAGCCAGTTTTGCACACGCAGAATACTCGGGTTAAACTTGACGAGCCTAGCATATACAGATATGGCCTCGGAACACTGGAGACCGAAAGGTCGAGCGTGAATCATATAGTAGATATGATCAACATAAGATGTTCACCATTGAAAACTACTCCATCTCACGTGATGATCGGACATGGTTTAGTTGATTTGGATCACGTGATCATTTAGATGACCAGAGGGATGTCTATCTAAGTGGGAGTTCTTTAAATTAATATGATTAAATTGAACTTTAATTTATCATGAACTTAGTCCTGATAGTTTTGCATATCTATGTCGTTGTAGATCAATGGCCCGTGCTACCGTTCCTTTGAATTTTAATGCATTCCTAGAGAAAGCTAAGTTGAAAGTTGATGGTAGCAATTACACGGACTGGGTCCGTAACCTGAGGATTATCCTCATTGCTGCACAGAAGAATTATGTCCTTGAAGCACCGCTAGGTGACAAGCCCCCTTCCGCTGATGCAGACGCTTTGAACGTCTAGCAGTCGCGGTCTGATGACTACACGATAGTTCAGTGTGCCATGCTTTACGGCTTAGAACCGGGACTTCAACGACGTTTTGAACGTCATGGAGCATATGAAATGTTCCAGGAGTTGAAGTTAATATTTCAAGCAAATGCCTGAATTGAGAAATATGAGATTTCCAATCAGTTCTACAGCTGCAAAATGGAGGAGAATAGTTCTATCAGTGAACACTTGCTCAGAATGTCTGGGTACTACAATCATATGACTCAACTTGGTTGCAAAGTTGACGAGGATAGTGTTATTGATAGAGTTCTTCAATCACTGCCACCAAGCTATAAAGGCTTCGTGATGAACTATAACATGCAAGGGATGCAAAAGACAATTCCCGAGCTCTTCGCTATGCTCAAAGCTGCGGAGGTAGAAATCAAAAAGGAGCATCAAGTGTTGATGGTTAACAAGACCACTAGTTTCAAGAAAAAGGGCAAGGGAAAGAAAGGGAACTTCAAAAAGAATAGCAAGTCAGTTGCTACTTCAACGAAGAAACCCAAATCTGGAGCCAAGCCTGAAACTGAGTGCTTCTACTGCAAGGGGACTGGACACTGGAAGCAGAACTGCCCCAAGTATTTGGCGGATAAGAAGGATGGCAAGATGAACAAAGGTATATGTGATATACATGTTATTGATGTGTACCTTACTAATGCTCGTAGTAGTACCTGGGTATTTGATACCAGTTCCGTTGCTAATATTTGTAACTCGAAACAGGGACTACGGATTAAACGAAGATTAGCTAAGGACGAGGTGACGATGCGCGTGGGAAACGGTTCCAAAGTCGATGTGATCGCCGTCGGCACGCTACCTCTACATCTACCTTCGGGATTAGTTTTAGACCTAAATAATTGTTATTTGGTGCCAGCGTTGAGCATGAACATTATATCTGGATCTTGTTTATTGCGAGACGGTTATTCATTTAAATCAGAGAATAATGGTTGTTCCATTTTGATGAATAATATCTTTTATGGTCATGCACCCTTAAAGAGTGGTCTATTCTTACTGGATCTGGATTGTAGTGATACACATATTCATAATATTGAAACCAAAAGATGCAAGGTTAATAATGATAGTGCAACTTATTTGTGGCACTGCCGTTTAGGTCATATTGGTGTAAAACGCATGAAGAAACTCCATAAAGATGGACTTTTGGAATCACTTGATTATGAATCACTTGGTGCTTGCGAACCATGCCTCATGGGCAAGATGACTAAAACTCCGTTCTCCGGAACTATGGAGCGAGCAACAGATTTGTTGGAAATCATACATACTGATGTATGTGGACCAATGAGTGTTGATGCTCGCGGTGGGTATCGTTATTTTCTGACCTTCACTGATGATTTGAGCAGATATGGGTATATCTACTTAATGAAACACAAGTCTGAAACATTTGAAAAGTTCAAAGAATTTCAGAGTGAAGTAGAGAATCATCGTAACAAGAAAATAAAGTTCCTACGATCTAATCGTGGAGGAGAATATTTGAGTTACGAGTTTGGTCTTCATTTGAAACAATGTGGAATAGTTTCACAACTCACGCCACCTGGAACACCACAGCGTAATGGTGTGGCCGAACGTCGTAACCGTACTTTATTGGATATGGTGCGATCTATGATGTCTCTTACCGATTTACCACTATCGTTTTGGGGTTATGCTTTAGAGACAGCTGCATTCACGTTAAATAGGGCACCATCTAAATCCGTTGATACGACGCCTTATGAACTATGGTTTGGCCAGAAACCAAAGTTGTCGTTTCTTAAAATTTGGGGCTGCGATGCTTATGTGAAAACACTTCAACCTGATAAGCTCGATCCCAAGTCGGAAAAATGTGTCTTCATAGGATACCCAAAAGAGACTGTTGGGTACACCTTCTATCACAGATCCGAAGGCAAAATATTCGTTTCTAAGAACGGATCCTTTCTAGAAAAAGAGTTTCTCTCGAAAGAAGTGAGTGGGAGGAAAGTAGAACTTGGTGAGGTAATTGTACCTTCTCCCATATTGGAAAGTAGTACATCACAGGAAATTGTTCCAGTGATTCCTACACCAATTAGTGAGGAAGTTGATGATAATGATCATGAAACTTCGGATCAAGTTTCTGCTGAACGTCGTAGATCAACCAGAGTACGTTCCGCACCAGAGTGGTACGGCAACCCAGTTCTGGAAACCATGTTACTAGACCATGATGAACCTACGAACTATGAGGAAGCGATGATGAGCCCAGATTCCGCAAAATGGCTTCAGGCCATGAAATCTGAGATGGGATCCATGTATGAGAACAAAGTGTGGACTTTGGTTGACTTGCCCGATGATCGGCAGGCCATCGAAAATAAATGGATCTTCAAGAGGAAGACCCACGCAGACGGTAATATTACTGTTTACAAAGCTCGACTTGTTGCGAAAGGTTTTCGACAAGTTCAAGGAGTTGACTACGATGAGACTTTCTCACCTGTAGCGATGCTTAAGTCTGTCCGAATCATGTTAGCAATTGCCGCATTTTATGATTATGAAATCTGGCAAATGGATGTCAAAACTACATTCCTAAATGGATATCTCAAAGAAGAGTTGTATATGATGCAACCAGAAGGTTTTGTCGATCCAAAAGGTGCTAACAAAGTATGCAAACTCCAGCGATCCATCTATGGACTGGTGCAAGCATCTCGGAGTTGGAATATACGCTTTGATGAAGTGATCAAAGCATATGGTTTTATACAGACTTTTGGAGAAGCCTGTATTTACAAGAAAGTGAGTGGGAGCTCTGTAGCATTTCTAATATTATATGTAGATGACATATTGTTAATTGGAAATGATATAGAATTTCTGGATAGCATAAAAGGATACTTGAATAAAAGTTTTTCAAAGAAAGACCTCGGAGAAGCTGCTTACATATTAGGCAACAAGATCTATAGAGATAGATCAAGACGCTTAATTGGACTTTCACAAAGCACATACCTTGATAAGATTTTGAAAAGGTTCAAAATGGATCAGTCAAAGAAAGGATTCTTGCCTGTTTTACAAGGTATTAAGTTGAGTAAGACTCAATGCCCGACCACTGCAGAAGATAGAGAGAAAATGAAAGTCATTCCCTATGCCTCAGCCATAGGATCTATCATGTATGCAATGCTGTGTACCAGACCTGATGTGTGCCTTGCTATAAGTCTAGCAGGGAGGTACCAAAGTAATCCAGGAGTGGATCACTAGACAGCCGTAAAAAACATCCTAAAGTATCTGAAAAGAACAAAGGATATGTTTCTCGTATATGGAGGTGACAAAGAGCTCGTCGTAAACGGTTACGTCGATTCTAGCTTTGACACTGATCCGGATGACTCAAAGTCACAAACCGGATATGTATTTTTATTGAACGGTGGAGCTGTCAGCTGGTGCAGTTCCAAGCAGAGCGTCGTGGCGGGATCTACGTGTGAAGCGGAATACTTAGCTGCTTCGGAAGCAGCAAATGAAGGAGTCTGGATGAAGGAGTTCATATCCGATCTAGGTGTAGTACCTAGTGCATCGGGTCCAATGAAAATCTTTTGTGACAACACTGGAGCCATAGCCTTGGCGAAGGAATCCAGGTTTCACAAGAGAACAAAGCACATCAAAAGACGCTTCAATTCCATCCACGATCTAGTCAAGGAGGGAGACATAGAGATTTGCAAAATACATACGGATCTGAATGTTGCAGACCCGTTGACTAAGCCTCTTCCACGGGCAAAACATGATCAGCACCAAGACTCCATGGGTGTGAGGATCATCACTTTGTAATCTAGATTATTGACTCTAGTACAAGTGGGAGACTGAAGGAAATATGCCCTAGAGGCAATAATAAAGATGTTATTTGTATTTCCTTATATCATGATAAATGTCTTTTATTCATGCTAGAATTGTATTAACCGGAAACTTAGTACATGTGTGGATACATAGACAAAACAGTATGTCCCTAGTATGCCTCTACTAGACTAGCTCATTGATCAAAGATGGTTATGTTTCCTAGCCATAGACATGAGTTGTCATTTGATCAACGGGATCACATCATTAGGAGAATGATGTGATGGACAAGACCCATCCGTTAGCATAGCACTATGATCGTTTAGTTTAACTGCTATTGCTTTCTTCATGACTTATACATGTTCCTATGACTATGAGATTATGCAACTCCCGAATACCGTAGGAACACCTTGTGTGCTATCAAACGTCACAACGTAACTGGGTGATCATAAAGATGCTCTACAGGTGTCTCCGAAAGTATTCGTGGTGTTGTCATAGATCAAGATTAGGATTTGTCACTCCGAGTGTCGGAGAGGTATCTCTGGGCCCTCTCGGTAACACACATCACAATAAGCCTTGCAAGCAAAAGACTAATGAGTTAGTCACGAGATGATGTGTTACGGAACGAGTAAAGAGACTTGCCGGCAACGAGATTGAACTAGGTATAAAGATACCGACGATCGAATCTCGGGCAAGTAACATACCGTTTGACAAAAGGAACAACGTATGTTGTTATGCGGTTCTGACCAATAAAAGATCTTTGTAGAATATGTAGGAGCCAATATGAACATCCAGGTTCCGCTATTGGTTATTGACCAGAGATGAGTCTCGGTCATGTCTACATAGTTCTCGAACCCGTAGGGTCCGCACGCTTAACGTTTGATGACGATCGGTATTATGAGTTTTTGAGTATTGATGTACCGAAGGTAGTTCGGAGTCCCGGATGAGATCACGGACATGACGAGGAGTCTCAGAATGTCCGAGACATAAAGATTGATATATTGGACGGCTATATTCGGACACCGGAAGTATACCGGAAAAGTTTCGGATTTATCGGGAATGCCGGAGGGGGTTACCGGAACCCCCTACGAGAGGGGATGGTCCATAGTGGGCCTAAAGGGTGAGAGAGAGGCAGCCCATAGGGCTGGCCGGCGCCCCCACCTAGGAATCCTAGTTGGACTAGGATTGGGGGGGCGCCACCTCTCCTATTCCTTTCCCCCTTCTTCCTTTCGGTGAATCCTACTAGGAATAGGATTGCAATCCTATTCCTAGTAGGACTCCCTCCCTAGCCGCACCAGGAGAGGTTGGCCGGCCTCCCTCCCCTGCTCCTTTATATACGGGGGCAGGGGGAACCCAAAGACACACAAGTTGAATTGTTTTAGCCGTGTGCGGTGCCCCCCTCCACAGAATCACACCTCGGTCGTACCGTCGCGGAGCTTAGGCGAAGCCCTGCGCCGGTGAACACATCATATCCGTCACCACGCCGTCGTGCTGACGAAACTCTCCCGTGAAGCTCAACTGGATCAAGAGCTCGTGGGACGTCATCAAGCTGAACGTGTGCTGAACGCGGAGGTGCCGTACGTTCGGTGCTTGATCGGTTAGATCGTGAAGAAGTTCGACAACATCAACCGCGTCACTTGACGCTTCCGCTCCCGGTCTACGAGGGTACGTAGACACACTCTCCCCTCTCGTTGCTATGCATCTGGTAGATAGATCTTGCATGATCGTAGGAAAATTTTAAAATACTACGTTCCCCAACATTTTGATGTACCGAAGGAGTTTGGAGTCCCGCATGAGATCGGGGACATGACGAGGAGTCTCGAAATGGTCGAGACTTAAAAATCGATATATTGGATGACTATATTCGGACATCGGAAAGGTTCCGAGTGATTCGGTTATTTTCGTAGTACCGGGGAGCTACGGGAATAGAGGAGAGAGGCCAAAAGGAAGGAGGCGCGCGCTTCCCTTCTAGTCCGAATTGGACAAGGGGTGGAGCCCCCTTTTCCTTCTCCCTCTCCCCCTCTTTCCTTCTCTCCTACTCCGGAAAGGAAAGGGGAATCCTACTAGGACTTGGGAGTCCTAGTAGGACTCCCCACACTTGGCGCGCCCCCTCTATGGCCGGCCTCTCCCTCCCTCCTTTATATACAGGGGCAGGGGGGCACCTCTAGACACAACAATTGATATCTTGATCTCTTAGCCGTGTGCGGTGCCCCCCTCCACCATAGTTCTCCTCGATATTATTGTAGCGGTGCTTAGGCGAAGCCCTGCGATGGTAGAACATCAAGATCGTCACCACGCCGTCGTGCTGACGGAACTCTCCCTCGACACTCGGCTGGATCGGAGTTCGAGGGACGTCATCGAGCTGAACGTGTGCTAGAACTCGGAGGTGCCGTAGTTTCGGTGCTTGATCGGTCGGGCCGTGAAGACGTACGACTACATCAACCGCGTTGTTCTAACGCTTCCGCTTTCGGTCTACGAGGGTACGTAGACTCACTCTCCCCTGTCGTTGCTATGCATCTGGTAGATAGATCTTGCGTGATCGTAGGAAAATTTTAAAATACTACGTTCCCCAACAGTGGCATCATGAGCCAGGTCTATGCGTAGATGATATGCACGAGTAGAACACAAGTGAGTTGTGGACGATACTAGTCATACTGCTTACCAGCATGTCATACTTTGCTTCGGTGGTATTGTGAGATGAAGCGGCCCGGACCGACATTACGCGTACGCTTACGCGAGACTGGTTTCACCGTTATGAGCACTCGTTGCTTAAAGGTGACTGGCGGGTGTCTGTCTCTCTCACTTTAGCTGAATCAAGTGTGACTACGCCCGGTCCTTGTGAAGGTTAAAACATCACATACTTGACGAAACATCGTTGTGGTTTTTGTATGCGTAGGTAAGAACGGTTCTTGCTAAGCCTGTAGCAGCCACGTAAAACTTGCAACAACAAAGTAGAGGACGTCTAACTTGTTTTTGCAGGGCATGTTGTGATGTGATATGATCAAGACATGATGAGTTATACGGTTTTGTATGAGGTGATCACGTTTTGTAAAGTTATCGGCAACTGGCAGGAGCCATATGGTTGTCGCTTTATTGTATGAAATGCAATCGCCATGTAATTGCTTTACTTTATCACTAAGCGGTAACGATAGTTGTAGAAGCAATAGTTGGCGAGACAACAACGATGCTACGATGAAGATCAAGGTGTCGCGCCGGTGACGAAGGTGATCATGACGGTGCTTTGGAGATGGAGATCAAAAGCACAAGATGATGATGGCCATATCATGTCACATATTTTGATTGCATATGATGTTTATCTTATTATGCTTCTTATTTTACTTAGTACGACGGTAGCATTATAAGATGATCCCTTACAAAATTTCAAGGTATAAGTGTTCTCCCTGAGTATGCACCGTTGCGAAAGTTTGTCTTGCCGAGACACCACGTGATGATCGGGTGTGATAAGCTCTACGTTCAAATACAACGGGTGTAAGCCAGTTTTGCACACGCAAAATACTCGGGTTAAACTTGACGAGCCTAGCATATGCAGATATGGCCTCGGAACACTGGAGACCGAAAGGTCGAGCGTGAATCATATAATAGATATGATCAACATAAGATGTTCACCAATGAAAACTACTCCATCTCACGTGATGATCGGACATGGTTTAGTTGATTTGGATCACGTGATCATTTAGATGACGAGAGGGATGTCTATCTAAGTGGGAGTTCTTCAAGTAATATGATTAATTGAACTTTAATTTATCATGAACTTAGTCCTGGTAGTATTAGCATATCTGTGTTGTAGATCAGTAGCTCGCGATATAGTTCCCCGTTTATTTTATATGTTCCTAGAGAAATATAAGTTGAAAGATGTTAGTAGCAATGATGCGGACTAGGTCCATGATCTGAGGATTATCCTCATTGCTGCACAGAAGTATTATGTCCTTGATGCATCGCTAGGTGACGAACCTATTGCAGGAGCAGATACAGACGTTATGAATGTTTGACAAGCTCGGTATGATGACTACTTGATAGTTTAGTGCGCCATGCTTTACGGCTTATAACCGAGACTTCAAAAATGTTTTGAACGCCACGGAGCATATGAGATGTTCCACAAGTTGAAATTAGTATTTCATACTCATGCCCGTGTCGAGAGGTATAAGACCTCTGACAGTACTTTGCCTACAAGATGGAGGAGAATAGCTCAACCAGTGAGCATGTGCTCAGATTGTCTGGGTACTACAATTACTTGAATCAAGTGGGAGTTATTCTTCCAGATAAGATAGTAATTGACAAAAGTTCTCTAGTCACTATCACCAAGTTAGTAGAACTTCATGATGAACTATAATATGCAAGGGATGACGAAGGTAGTTCCCGAGCTCTTCGCGATCCTGAAATCGGCGAAGGTAGAAATCAAGAAAGAGCATCAAGTGTTGATGGTTAATAAGACCACTTGTTTCAAGTAAAGGGCAAAGGGATAGAAGAAGAACTTAAAAAAATGACAAGCAAGTTGTCACTCCCGTGAAGAAACCCAAAGCTAAACTCAAGCCTAAAACTAAGTGTTTCTACTGCAAAGGAAAAGGTCACTGGAAGTGGAACTACCCTAGATATTTGGTGGATAAGAAGGATGGCAAAGTGAACAAAGGTATATTTGATATACAGATTATTGATGTGTATTTTACTAGTGTTCATAGCAACCCCTCGGTATTTGATACTGGTTCAGTTGCTAAAGAGTAGTAACTCGAAATGGGAGTTGCATAATGAACAAAAACTAGTTAAAGGTGAAAGTGTGTTGGAAGTGGTTCCAAGATTGATATGATCATCATCGCACACTCCCTATACTTTCGGGATTAGTGTTGAACCTAAATAAGTGTTATTTGGTGTTTGTGTTGAGCATGAATATGATTTGATCATGTTTATTGCAATATGGTTAATCATCTAAGTTAGAGAATAATTGTTGTTCTATTTACATGAATAAAACCTTCTATGGTCATACACCCAATAAAAATGGTTTGTTGGATCTCGATCGTGTGATACACATATTCCTAATATTGAAGCCAAAAGATGCAAGGTTAATAATGATAGTGCAACTTATTTGTGGCACTGCCGTTTAGGTCATATTGGTGTAAAGCGCATAAAGAAACTCCATAGTGATGGACTTTTGGAATCACTTGATTGTGAATCACTTGGTGCTTGCGAACCATGCCTCATGGGCAAGATGACTAAAACTCCGTTCTCCGGAACTGTGGAGCGAGCAACAGAGTTGTTGGAAATCATACATACTGATGTATGCGGACCAATGAGTGTTGAAGCTCGCGGCAGGTATCGTTATTTTCTGACCTTCACTGATGATTTGAGCAGATATGGGTATATCTACTTAATGAAGCACAAGTCTGAAACATTTGAAAAATTAAAAAAAATTCAGAGTGAAGTGGAGAATCATCGTAACAAGAAAATAAGAGTTTCTATGATATGATCGTAGAGGTAAAATATTTGAGTTAGCGAGTTTGGCCCTCAGTAAAAACAATGTGAAATAGTTTCACTACTCACGCCACCTGGAACACCACAGTGTAATCGTGTGTCCGAACGTCATAATCGTACTTTATTAGATATGGTGCGATCAATGATGTCTCTTACCGATCTACCACTATCGCTTTTGGGGTTATGCATTAGAGACAGCTACATTCATGTTAAATAGGGCACCATCTAAATCCGTGGAGATGACACCGTATGAACTGTGGTTTGACGAGAAACCTAAGCTGTCATTTCTTTAAGTCTGGGACTACGATGCTTATGTGAAAAAGTTTCAACATGATAAGCTCGAACCCAAATCGGAGAAGTAAATCTTCATAGGATACCCAAAAGAAACTGTTGGGTACACCTTCTATCACAGATCCGAAGGCAAGGTCTTTGTTGCTAAGAGTGGATCCTTTCTAGAGAAGGAGTTTCTCTCGAAAGAAGTGAGTGGGAGGAAAGTGGAACTTGATGAGGTAATTGTACCTTCTCCCGAATTGGACAGTAGTACATCACAGAAACTGGTTCCAGTGATTCCTACACCAATTAGTGAGGAAGCTAATGATGATGATCATGAAACTTCGGATCAAGTTACTGCTGAACTTCGTAGATCAACCAGAGTACGTTCCGCACCAGAGTGGTACGGCAACCCGGTTCTGGAAGTGGTGTTACTGGACCATGATGAACCTACGAGCTATGAGGAACCGATGATGAGCCCAGATTCCGCAAAATGGCTTGAGACCATGAAATCTGAGATGGGATCCATGTATGAGAACAAAGTGTGGACTTTGGTTGACTTGCCCGATGGTCGACAGGCCATCGAAAATAAATGGATCTTCAAGAGGAAGACTGACGCTGACAGTAATGTTACTGTTTACAAAAGCTCGACTTGTTGCGAAAGGTTTTCGACCAGTTCAAGGAGTTGACTACGATGCGACTTTCTCACCCGTAGCGATGCTTAAGTCTGTCTGAATCATGTTAGCAATTGCCGCATTTTATGAAATCTGGCAAATGGACAATAAAATTGCATTCTTTAATGGATTTATTAAAGAAGAATTGTATATGATGCAACCAGAAGGTTTTGTCAATCCTAAAGGTGCTAACAAAATGTGCAAGCTCCAGCGATCCATCTATGGACTGGTGCAAGGATCTCGGAGTTGGAATATACGCTTTGATAAGTTGATCAAAGCATATAGATTTATACAGACTTGCGGTAAAGGCTGTATTTACAAGAAAGTGAGTGGGAGCACTACAACATTTCTGATAAGTATATGTGAATGACATATTGTTGATCAGAAATAATGTAGAATATTCTGGAAAGCATATAGGAGTGTTTGAAAGGAGTTTTTTAAAGAAAGACCTCGGTGAAGCTGCTTACATATTGGGCATCAAGATCTATAGAGATAGATCAAGACGCTTGATAAGACTTTCGATGAGTACATACCTTGATAAGATTTTGAAATAGTTCAAAATGGATCAGTCAAAGAAGGAGTTCTTGCCTGACTTGTAAGGTGTGAAGTTGAGTAAGACTCAAAGCCAGACCATGGCAGAAAAATATTGAGAGAATGAAAGTCATTCTCTATGCCTCAGCCATAGGTTTTATAAAGTATGCCATGCTCCAGACCACGGCAGAAAAATATAGAGAGAATGAAAGTCATTCTGCCTCAGCCATAGGTTCTATAAAGTATGCCATGCTGTGTACCAAACATGTTGTGTACCTTGCCATGAGTTTGACAGCGAGGTACAATAGTGATCCAGGAGTAGATCACTGTACAGCGGTCAAAATTATCCTTAGTAACTGGATGACTAAGGAAATGTTTCTCGATTATGGAGGTGATAAAGAGTTCGTCGTAAAGGGTTACGCCGATTCAAGCTTTGACACTAAATCCAGATGACTCTAAGTATCAATCTGGATGCGTATTGAAAGTGGGAGCAATTAGCTAGAGTAGCTCCATGCAGAGCATTGTAAACATAGAAATTTGCGAAATACATACGGATCTGAATGTGACAGACCCGTTGACTAAACTTCTCTCACGAAGCAAAACATGATCACACCTTAGTACTCTTTGGGTGTTAATCACATAGCGATGTGCACTAGATTATTGACTCTAGTAAACCCTTTGGGTGTTGGTCACATGGCGATGTGAACTGTGGGTGTTAATCACATGATGATGTGAACTATCGGTGTTAAATCACATGGCGATGTGAACTAGATTATTGACTCTAGTGCAAGTGGGAGACTGAAGGAAATATGCCCTAGAGGCAATAATAAAGTTATTATTTATTTACTTATATCATGATAAATGTTTATTATTCATGCTAGAATTGTATTAACCGGAAACTTAATACATGTGTGAATACATAGACAAAACAGAGTGTCCCTAGTATGCCTCTACTAGACTAGCTCATTGATCAAAGATGGTTATGTTTCCTAGCCATAGACATGAGTTGTCATTTGATAAACGGGATCACATCATTAGGAGAATGATGTGATGGACAAGACCCATCCGTTAGCTTAGCACTATGATCGTTTAAGTTTTACTGCTATTGCTTTCTTCATGACTTATACATGTTCCTATGACTATGAGATTATGCAACTCCCGAATACCGGAGGAACACTTTGTGTGCTACCAAACGTCACAACGTAACTGGGTGATTATAAAGGTACTCTACAGGTGTCTCCGAAGGTACTTGTTGGGTTGGCGTATTTCGAGATTAGGATTTGTCACTCCGATTGTCGGAGAGGTATCTCTGGCCCACTCGGTAATGCACATCACTATAAGCCTTGCAAGCATTGCAGCTAATGAGTTAGTTGCGGGATGATGTATTATGGAACGAGTAAAGAGACTTGCCGGTAACGAGATTGAACTAGGTATTGAGATACCGACGATCGAATCTCGAGCAAGTAACATACCGATGACAAAGGGAACAACGTATGTTGTTATGCGGTTTGACCGATAAAGATCTTCGTAGAATATGTGGGAGCCAATATGAGCATCCAGGTTCCGCTATTGGTTATTGACCGGAGATGTGTCTCGGTCATGTCTACATAGTTCTCGAACCCGTAGGGTCCGCACGCTTAAGGTTTCGATGACAGTTTTATTATGAGTTTATGAGTTTTGATGTACCGAAGGAGTTCGGAGTTCTGGATGAGATCGGGGACATGACTAGGAGTCTCGAAATGGTCGAGACGTAAAAATCGATATATTGGACGACTATATTTGACATCGGAAAGGTTCCGAGTGATTCGGGTATTTTCGTAGTACCGGGGAGTTATGGGAATAGAGGAGAGAGGCCAAAAGGAAGGAGGCGCACGCCTCCCTTCTGGTCCGAATTGGACAAGGGGTGCAGCCCCCTTTTCCTTCTCCCTCTCCCCCTCTTTCCTTCTCTCCTACTCCGGAAAGGAAAGGGGAATTCTACTAGGACTTGGGAGTCCTAGTAGGACTCCCCACACTTGGCGCGCCCCCTCTAGGGCCGGCCTCTCCCTCCCTCCTTTATATACGGGGGCAGGGGGGCACCTCTAGACACAATAATTGATCTCTTGATCTCTTAGCCGTGTGCGGTGCCCCCCTCCACCATAGTTCTCCTCGGTAATATTGTAGTGGTGCTTAGGCGAAGCCCTGCGATGGTAGAACATCAAGATCGTCACCACGCCGTCGTGCTGACGGAACTCTCCCTCGACACTCGGCTGGATCGGAGTTCGAGGGACGTCATCGAGCTGAACGCGTGCTAGAACTCGGAGGTGCCGTAGTTTCGGTGCTTGATCGGTCGGGCCGTGAAGACGTACGACTACATCAACCGCGTTGTTCTAACGCTTCCGCTTTCGGTCTACGAGGGTACGTAGACTCACTCTCCCCTCTTGTTGATATGCATCTGGTAGATAGATCTTGCGTGATCGTAGGAAAATTTTAAAATACTACGTTCCCCAACAAAAACCCCTTTCCCCCTTGGGCCTTGGCCTAGCTGGCCACTGGGCTGGCCCACTAGCGCTCCTGCCTCCCACCTTCCTATTCACCGGGGGGTCGTTCGTCGCCGTGGCAACCATCCGGCGGCACCCCGGGCGACCCCCACAGCTACTTAGCCGCCCCGCCGCCCTGAACCCTAGCGCGCCCCTCGCTCTCGCTCTTGCTCCGCCTCCCTCGCCAGATCCGCCCACTCCCGAACGCTCCCGAGTGTCTCCATTGCCGTACGTCGCACTCCGTCGCGGCGACCGTCGGCCTCGCACCCTTACGCCGTGTCCAGGAGGATCGCCCTTGACCGCTTCGTCACCTGCATCGACACATCGGAGCTCCCCGCCTCCGCATCGGTCGCAGCTACCTCTTCTTCTTCCTCGGGCACCCGAGAGCACCGCCGCCGATTCTTCATCGCACGAGCTTTCCCGAGCGCGCTGAGTCGACCGACAACTTTGTTGTGAGATCCGCATTGAACCTTCCTTTTCCCTGCAGTTAATTAGGCCCGCTAGCTAGTGCTACCACCCCGCCTCGAGCTCCTTCCCGCTGGCCATAGTGCCGCCATGGTCTGGGCTCGCACACGTCACATTTAAGCACACCATCATGCTGAGTGCTTCTCCAGGAGCACACCACGACCACTCGTTTGTCCGTAGGTGCACCGAACCGCCGAGACCACCCACACCCGAGCTCCGCCTCTGCCTCCGCTTGTCACTGGCGGTACCCCTGTCGCTTCCCCTGCACACACACCTGCCGCATCCACGCGCCAGTGCTGGCCACGCCTTGCCTCCACCCCGCCCGTGATCGCCTACTACTGCGAGATGCTACCTCCTCTGATGTACCGCAGCCCTCCGGCGCCCGCCTCGCGTCATGGCTGCCCACCTGCCCGCACGGCCGCTCGCCAGTTGCGCCACCGGCTGGCGCACCGCCCTGACCATGCCCGCACCGGCCGGTCCCCGCTGCCCGCTAACGCTTCGCCTCGCGCTCGCTGCGTCACCGCCGCACGCCTCACTCATGCCCGCGCACCGCCACCCCCGTGTACCGCACTCATCGGAAGCGCTGCCGTGCCCGCTTGCACCTGCTGCCGCCAGCCACCTCGCCTCCGGCCCGCCACCCTGTCCCGGCCGGCGCCTGTGTCCGGCTCCCCCCACCCATCGCTCGGGCGGGCAGCGCCCGCACACCCGGGGCTCCGCCCCATTAGCCCGTCGACCGTTAAGGCCCAAGTGGGCCAATGACCACTAGGCCCAGCCCCCCTGTTAAAAAAGAAAGAGAAAATAAGATAAAATAACAATAATAAATATAATTAACTTAATTAACTTTGTTTAATTATCCTAGTTAGCTAATTAGGCTAATTAATCATGTTTAACTAACTAGTCTATGAAAGTGGGACCCCCCTTGTCAGTTTGACTGGTCAACAGGTCAAAGTTGACTGCTGACATCACTCTGACGTCACCCTTACGTCATGCTGGCGCAATATTTCTTTTTCATTTAAATAAATTTTGGAAATTCCATAATATTATTAAAACTTTAAAAAATCATATAAAAAATCCGTAACTCGGATGAAAATAATTTATATATGAAAGTTACTCAAAATTTTGAGACGAATCCGAATACGCGATCCGTTCGTCCACCACACATCCCTAGCATACCGAACATGGAACAATCCCCCTCTGGTTCGCCTGTCCGAAAATGCCCAACACCGGGAATGCTTTCCCGGGTGTTTTCCCCCTTCGGCGGTATCGTGTAGCACCGCGTTAGAACACCCCGAGCACCGCTTATTGTCATGTCTTGCATCTGTGAGCTATGTATTTATTGTTTATTCCCCCTCTTCTTCTATGGTAGACCCCAAGCCGTTGTTGATGCCCCTGTGATCGACTACATCGACGACGACCCTCCTTCTGTTTTAGCGGAGCTTCCAGGCAAGCCCCCCTTTGATCATCCTGATATCGCCCATTCCATTCTCTCTCATGCTTGCATTAGATTTTGCTACTGTTATTGATTGATCCTATTCTGATGCATAGCCTGCTTTTGTACCTGCTATTGTTACCTACATGCTATGCTAAAATGCTTAGTATAGGTTGGATAGTGATCCAACGGTGACCCCCACCTCGTCCTTGTTGCCCCTTCTTCATCATCAATGACTCGAGCAATGTGATCGAAGACCGCAGCCCGACTATCCTTGTTGCCCCTACTTCATCATCGACGACTCGAGCAACGTGATAGAAGACCGGAGCCCGACACTTCACATCAGATCACACCCCCTTTGTTGCTCGACTTTGCAGAGGTACTACCGAGTGCCGAGGGTGATACCTCGTCATGCACTCACAATGATAACTCTGTAGTGTAGCTATTCGGTTGTGGTCATCGAGGGTGATTCCTCTTTCACCATTCCCGATATGACTATGTCGTGCAGAACCTCAGGAGTGAACCTCATGGGTGATTCCTCATACGTTCACATTGATGATTACATCGAGTGGAATCTATCGAGGGTGATTCCTCGGGGTTTTCCCCTTCATGATTGGACACACAGTTACCTTGACTTACTTGAGACCTTTGTGAAAGGCGGGCAGGCCCGGTGAGCACCCACGGGAGTTTCGGTGGCGGCTGGCTGTTTAGCGGTATCACCCAGGAGGGGTGATAGCTCCGGACTTGTCCTGACAGCCGTCACTTCTGTCAATAATGCACTGACAGATTTGGGTATTTGTTCTGAATCGGCCTCTGGCCTTTACGCACTAACCGCCATGCGAGAATAGATATGGACCTCATACGTCTCCAATGTATCTATATTTTTTTATTGTTCCGTGCTATTATGTATTCTGTTTTGGATGTTTAATGGGCTTTATTATAAACTTTTATATTATTTTTGGGACTAACCTACTAACCCAAGGCCCAGTGCAAATTGCTGTTTTTTTGCCTATTTCAGAGTTCCGTAGAAAAGGCATATCAAACGGAGTCCAAACGGAATGAAACCTTCGGGAGAGTTATTTTTGGAACCGTATCTACCCAGAAGATATGGAGTACACGTGAGGGAACGAAGGAGGTGGCCATGAGGGTCCAGGGTGCGCCCCCCACCCTCGTGGGCCCCCTCTGGCTCCCCCGATGCCCTCCTTCCTCCTATATATATATAGGGTGGGTCTATTCTCATAACACCCCTTAAGACCTTATTCTTCTAACAACGGACTTATTCTCATAACACCTACCCACCTACCTCCCGCTCGAATCCACGTCCAGAAGCCTACACCCGAACGCCACTGCCCCTCCCCTCCGCACCTTCTACCGCGGGAGCGGCTGGAGTGCCGCCTCCCCTCCCCTCCCTGCCTCCTCCCGGCCGGCGCCGCCCTCCCTCCTCCCAGCCCGCGCCGCCCCGCCTCCTGCTCCTCCCGGCTGGCGCCGCCCCGCCTCCTCCCCATCCCGGCCGGCGCCGTCCTG
>LR738712.1:96536972-96556214 GCA_902687465.1 Secale cereale
ATATATATATATATACATATATATATATATATATATCCATGTACCCTAAAAACATCGGGGCAACAGAGAAAACCCTAATTCCACTGCCGCAACCTTCTGTTCCCGTGAGATCCCATCTTGGGGCCTGTTCCGAAGCTCCGTCGGAGGGGGGGATCTACCACGGAGTGCTTCTACATCAATGCCATAGCCTCACCAATGAGTTGTGAGTAGTTTACCACAGACCTTCTGGTCCATAGTTATTAGCTAGATGGCTTCTTCTCTCTTTTTGGATCTCAATACAAAGTTCTCCTCGATCTTCGAGGAGATCTATGCGATGTAATCTTTTTGCGGTGTGTTTGTCGAGATCCGATGAATTGTGGGTTTATGATCAAGATTATCTATGAACAATATTTGATTCTTTTCTGAAATCTTTTATGTATGATTATAATATCCTTGAAAGTCTCTTTGAATTATTGGTTTGGTTTGGCCTACTAGATCTATAGTTCTTGCAATGAGAGAAGTGCTTGCCTTTGGGTTCAATCTTGCGGTGTCATTTCCCAGTGACAGCAGGGGTAGCAAGGCACATATTGTATTGTTGCCATCAAGGACATATTGCTGGAGTTTATCCCTCTACATCATGTCATCTTGCTTAAAGCATTACTCTGTTCTTATGAACTTAATACTCTAGATGCATGCTGGATAGCGATCGATATGCGGAGTAATAGTAGTAGATGCAGAATCGTTTCGGTCTACTTGTCACGGACGTGATGCCTATATGTAATGATCATGCCTAGTTATTCTCATAACTATGCGCTTTTCTATCAATTACTCGACAGTAATTTCTTCACCCATCGTAGAATTCTGCTATCATGAGAGAAGCCACTAGTGAAACCTATGGCCCCCGGGTCTATTCTCAACATATTAATCTTCCATCTAACTTTACTTTGCTTTATTTACTTTCTGTTCTTATATCAAAAATACAAAAAAAATATCATACTATCCTATCTATCAGATCTCACTTTCGTAAGTGACCGTAAAGGGATTGACAACCCCTTATCGCGTTGGCTGCGAAGTTCTTATTTGTTTGTGCAGGTGCGAGGGACTCGCGCATGGTCTCCTACTGGATTGATACCTTGGTTCTAAAAAACCGAGGGAAATACTTACGCTACTGTGCTGCATCACCCTTTCCTCTTTGAGGAAATACAACGCAAGCTCGAGAAGTAGCAAGGCCTCGGTGTCGTCGTATCAGCCGAAGCTTTGTTAGACGTCCAGTTCAGCATCGCGGCACGGCCTGGTCAGTGCCCCAGTGGAGGTGGCCTGGATCGCCCTGCGTGCATCGATCTAGAGTGCAATGGGCGATGGCCCATGACCCCGGAGTGCTTAGGATGTAGACCGGCGGGGACCTCTCTGTTGAGCCTAGGTAGGGCTGCGACGTGTTGATCTTCCGAGGCTGGCATTGACCCAGAAAAGTGTGTCCGGCCAAAGATGATCGAGCATGAGGGTAACGTGGTGCACCCCTGCAGGAAAGTTATCTATTCGAACAGCCGTGTACAGGGTAACAGATGTTCAGTCTTATATCCTGATCTATTATAACTAGAAATGGATACTTGAGATATGTGATGGATATGTGGCTGCGAGATTACTTTCTCGCAGGGAGTCGAGGAAGGATCTCTAGGCCGTTAATACTACAACATGATTGTTAAATATAAACTGCTATTCTATATTTTCTTCTACTGCTTCAAGATGGTGGTTTCTAGAAGATGCTTGAAGATGCTAGTCTTCGATAGGCTAGGCTTTTCCCCTCCTCTTCTGGCATTCTGCAGTTCAGTCCACATATACAGCTTATTCCTTTGATACTGATGCATTCTTAGTATAGATCTGATACTTGAGAGTACTTTGGATGAGTACTCACGGTTGCTTTGCTCCCCCTTTTCCCCCTTCTTCCTTCTTTCTGGTTGTTCCAACCAGATGGCGGATCCCAGGAGCCAGATGCCACCCCATTCGACTACTACTACCCCGACGGAGCCTACTACTACGTGGAGACAGCTGACGACCAGGAGTAGTTAGGAGGTCCCAGGCAGGAGGCCTTGCCTCTTCGATCGTTGATGTTTGTGCTAGACTTCTTAAGGCAAAACTTGTTTATCTTATGTCTGTACTCAGATATTATTGCTTCCGCTGACTCTATTGCTCTCGAGCTTCTGTATTCGAGCCCTCGAGGCCCCTGGCTTGTAATATGAAGCTTGTATTATTTTAATTTGTGTCTAGAGTTGTGTTGTGATATCTTCCCGTGAGTCCCTGATCTTGGTCGTACACATTTGCGTGCATGATTAGTGTACGGTCAAATCGGGGGCGTCACAAGTTCGACATTGATTTTGGCTTTTCTTGATCTTATCTTTGTTGGAGTGAATTTCTCAACGATTTTCCTTTTGTAACTCATTTCTAGGAACCTGAGCCTGAAGATGACCCATATAATGATATATGTGAGAGTTATAAGTACAGGTCTACAAACTCATCTCCAAGTAATATTAGAGGGGAGGTATATTATTTTGTCCAGTCCATCATGCAAGCTTTTTCAATTTTGTCAAATTTCTCACTGAATAATGATGATTGGCTGAAAGCATGGTTGTTCAGCGCTCCTGCAACTGTACATTTGACATGGGTTTTCTCCTGCCTACATGATGTGGTGATGTTTCGTTGTAAGATTAGACAATATCTAGGAGACGAGGGGGTTTGCCTAATTGGAACCAGAGTAAGACCGAGAAGGAGCTTAATTAGGGCCATGGAAGGGCAACCTGGAAGCATGGAATTTACCTGCAATATGTGATAGTAGATGGTCACCGTAAAACAAGGTGCTAAAGACCTACCGAACTATTTTTTTCTTTCTAGAAAGGTAACTTTGCAGGTCTAATTTAATTTTTCTATGTTGATAATTTCTTGCTTGTACAGAGGGACCAAGCCAAGCAGGCCATTAACAACCTATTCATGCTTAGGTTAGTTTTGTTTTAGCATTTGTTTTCTTGATCTTACATTTCGCTACCTGATACGTCTCCAACGTATCTACTTTTCCAAACCCTTTTGCCCTTGTTTTGGACACTAACTTGCATGATTTGAATGGAACTAACCCGGACTCACGCTGTTTTCAGCAGAATTGCCATGGTTTTGTTTTTGTGCAGAAATAAAAAGTTCTCAGAATGACCTGAAAATCCATGGAGTATTATTTCGGAAAATATAAAAAATACCCGCAAGAAGATCCAGACCAGGGGGCCCACACCCTGTCCACGAGGGTGGGGGCGCCCCCCTAGGGCGCGCCCCCTGCCTCGTGGGCCCCCTGGTGCTCCACCGACATATCCCCAGATCCTATATGTTCACTTTCGGGGAGAAACAAAATCGAAGAGGAAGAATTATCGCGTTTTACGAGACGGAGCCGCCGCCAAGCCCTAATCTCTCTCGGGAGGGCTGATCTGGAGTCCGTTCGGGGCTCCGGAGAGTGGAGATCATCGCCATCGTCATCATCAACCTTCCTCCATCACCAATTCCATGATGCTCACCGCCTTGCGTGAGTAATTCCATCGTAGGCTTGCTGGACGATGATGGGTTGGATGGGATCTATCATGTAATCGAGTTAGTTTTGTTAGGGTTTGATTCCTAGTATCCACTATGTTCTGAGATTGATGTTGCGATGACTTTGCTATGCTTAATGCTTGTCACTAGGGCCCGAGTGCCATGATTTCAGATCTGAACCTATTATGTTTTCATGAATATATGTGTGTTCTTGATCCTATCTTGCAAGTCTATAGTCACCTACTATATGTTATGATCCGGCAACCCCGAAGTGACAATAATCGGGACCACTCCCGTTGATGACCATAGTTTGAGGAGTTCATGTATTCACTATGTGTTAATGCTTTGGTCCGGTACTCTACTAAAAGAATGCCTTAATATCCCTTAGTTTCCAATAGGACCCTGCTGCCACGGGAGGGTAGGACAAAAGATGTCATGCAAGTTCTTTTCCATAAGCACGTATGACTATATTCGGAATACATGCCTACATTGCATTGATGAACTGGAGCTAGTTCTGTGTCACCCTAGGTTATAACTTCTGCATGATGAATTGCATCCGCATAATTTCCCATCACCGATCCAATGCCTACGAGCTTTTCCCATATTGCTTGTTGCTTATTTACTTTTTCTTTGCTACTATTACAAAAACTACAAAAACACCATCGTTACTTTTATTGCCGCTACCACCACTATCATATTACTTTGCTACTAAAACTACCTTGCTACAGATACTAAGTTTCCAGGTGTGGTTCAATTGACAACTCGGCTGCTAATACTTAAGAGTATTCTTTGGCTCCCCTTGTGTCAAATAAATAAATTTGGGTTGTATACTTTACCCTCGAAAACTGTTGCGATCCCCTACACTTGTGGGTTATCAAGACTATTTTCTGGCGCCCTTGCCGGGGAGCATAGCTCTATTCTTATGTCACTTGGGATTTATATCTGTTGATCACTATGAAGAATCTGAAGGACTCAAAAACCAAGATCTTACCCTCAACTACGAGGGGACGTAAGGAACTGCCATCTAGCTCTGCACTTGATTCTCCTTCTGTTATGGGTAAATTTGCGACACCTACACATGCTATTGAATATGATATGTCGTATGTTCTTTATGATGCCACTTCCGCTATGTATGATGAAACTACTTCTATGCTTGATAATACTGTGCCACTAGGTGAATTTCTAGATGAACAAATTGCTAGAGTTAGGGAGAATGCAAATATTGAAACTAATGATATTTATGAAAGTGATGATGAAGCTTCTCCCAATAGATATGAATTGCCTGTTGTGCCTGAGGGTTATGTTATGGATGAAGAAACTGCTAGAGACTTTCTTGCTTGCAATGATAGATATGATCTTAAGAAATTATTAGCTAAGCTGAAAGAAAAGTCCTTGAATGCTAAAATGAAACATGACCCTGCTTTTGCCACTTCACCTATCTGTGTTACTGATAAGGATTATGAATTCTATGTTGATCCTGAGTTAATTACTTTGGTTGAATTTGATCCTTTCCATGGCTATGAGTCTGAAACTATTGTGTCACATCTTACTAAGTTGAATGATATAGCCACCATGTTTACCAACGATGAAAAGATTTGTTACTACTATATCCTTAAGCTATTTCTGTTCTCGTTAAAGGGTGATGCTAAGACTTGCTTTAATTCTCTTGATCCTAGTTGTGTGCGTAGTCCCCAGGATATGATGTATTACTTCTCTGCTAAATATTTTCCCGCTCATAAGAAACAAGCTGCCTTACGGGAAATATATAACTTTGTGTAAATTGAAGAAGAGAGTCTCCCACAAGCTTGGGGGAGGCTTCTCCAATTACTTAATGCTTTGCATGATCATCCTCTTGATATGCATGATATACTTGATGTCTTTTATAATGGATTAACCGATGCTTCCAGAGACCACCTGGATAGTTGTGCTGGTTGTGTTTTCAGGGAAAGAACAGATGATCAAGCTGGGTTACTATTGAATAATATGCTGGCCAATGAAAATAGTTGGACACTTCCTGAACCAGCCCCTAAGCCAACTCCGAAGAAAAGAGGTGTTCTATTTCTCAGTCCTGAAGATATGCAAGAGGCAAAGAAGTCTATGAAAGAAAAAGGTATTAAAGCTGAAGATGTTAAGAATTTACGACCTATTGAAGAAATACATGGTCTTGATAACCCGACACAGGTAGTAAAGGTAAATTCTCTTTATACATTTGATGAGGGTGATATTCCTCGTTATAAGTCTCCTAGCCAATGCTTAGATGAGTTGACAATTTTATTGTGAAACAAGAAAACTTCAATGCTTATGTTGGTAGACAATTGCAACACAATGCTTATATGATTGAACGCTTGAGTGATTATCTGTCTAGAGCTAAAGGTGAACTGAAACTCATTAGTATACATGCCTCTATTGTCACCACTCAAGTAGAACAAGTACTTAGGCTCAGAATGATTTGCTCAATGAATTAAATAGTAAGAATAATGACTATGCTGTTAGAGTAGCAACTAGAGGTGGTAAAATGACTCATGAACCTCTGTACCCTGAAGGCCACCCTAAGAGAATTGAGCAAGATATTCAGAGAGCTAATTTAGATGCACCTAGTTCTTCTAAGGAGAAGAAAAAAATGATAGAACTTTGCATGCTTCCAGTGAACCTGTAGCTGACACACCTGAGAATCCCAATGATATATATATTTCTGATGCTGAGACACAATCTGGTAATGAACATGAACCTAGTGATAATATTAATGATGAAATTCATGATGATGCTTAACCTAGCAATGATAATGATGTAGAGATTGAACCTGCTTTTGATCTTGATCACCCACAATCAAAGAATCAACATTATGATAAGAGAGACTTTGTTGCTAGGAAGTACGGTAGGGAAAGAGAACCATGGGTTCAGAAACCCATGCCTTTTCCTCCGAAACCATCCAAGAAAAAGGATGATGAGGATTTTGAGCGCTTTGCTGAAATGATTAGACCTATCTTTTTGCGTATGCGTTTAACTGATTTGCTTAAAACAAATCCTTATGCTAAGTATATGAAAGATATTATTACCAATAAAAGAAAGATACCTGGAGTCGAAATTTCCACCATGCTTGCCAATTACACTTTTAAGGGTGGAATACCTAAGAAACTAGGAGATCTAGGAGTACCTGCTATACCTTTCTCCATTAAATGAAACTATGTTAAAACTGCTTTATGTGATCTTTGAGCCAGTGTTAGTGTTATGCCTCTCTCTTTATATCGTAGACTTGACTTGAGTAAGTTGACACCTACTGAAATATCTTTGCAAATGGCTGATAAATCAACTGCTATACCTGTCTGTATTTGTGAGGATGTGCCTGTTGTAGTTGCAAATGTTACTATTCTAACGGACTTTGTTATACTTGATATTCCCAAGGACGATAGTATGTCTATTATCCTTGGTAGACCCTTTTTGAATACTGCAGGGGCTGTTATTAATTGCAACAAAGGCAATGTCACTTTTCATGTCAATGGTAATGAGCATACGGTACATTTTCCGAGGAAACAACCTCAGGTCCACAGTATCAATTATATTGGAAAAAATTCAATTATCGCTATTGGAGGTTTTGAATTTCCTCTTCCTACTATCAAGAAGACATATGACATTCTTATTGTTGGGGACATACATATCCCCATTGAGGTAACCTGGTGTTATTCGAAAATTCTCCGGTTTCATATTATTCGGAAAGAGTTTATTAACAAGACCTGATCAACCTTGTTAATGGATTCCTTTTGATGAGCATGGGATAGGTGAATCTAGATAGCACAACCTTCTGTACCCTCCTTTTACTTTCTGTTAATTAGGATAAATAAAACAAAAATAATATTCTCTGTCTGTTTTCAGACTTACCCCTGCAATAAAAAAATACCCCGAAAATAAAAGTTCTCCGAATGCCATGAAAATGAAATATGATTTTTTCTAGAATATTTGAGAAAATATGGCACAGAACACACAGCGAGGGGAGCCAGCACCTGGCCATGAGGGTCTAGGGCGCGCCCCCTGCCTCGTGGGCCCCACGTGGCCCCCCTCCACTTATTCCTGCACCCACGCTCTTCTTCCTCCCAAAAAAATCACCAACCAGCTCAAACCCGTGTTCTAGCTCATCTTGCTGCCATTTTCTATCTCCTTGCTCAAAGCACCATTCACCAAGTTGTTTGGGGAGATTGTTCCTTGGTATGTGACTCCTCCATTGGTCCAATTAGTTTTTGTTCTAGTGCTCTATTTATTGCAAATTTATGCTACTGTGGTGACCTTGTTCTTGAGCTTGCATGTCAAATTTTCTAGGTCCCAAGTAGTTCTAATGCATGATATAGCCTCTAGGCACTAGTAGGAGTTGTTGCTATCAATCTTGTTGAGTTTGGTTAACTTTTATTTTGAGTTACTAAAAATTTCATAAAATTTCAGAAAGATGCATAGGAAAAACTTCCAAGGTGGTTCTTCAAGGAAGCAAGAACCGAGGCTCGCGTTTCGTGAGCCGGACGATGAACTACCGAGGGATGCTGACGTGCGGCCTTGTGAATGGTCGTCCGATGACTTTATGGATCAGGTTGGCATCAAGGATGAATTATATGCATATGTGCATAACGCTGACCTCGAGGGCTTCATACAAGATAAGTGCCCTCAATACCGTGGCTTAACTGATAGCTTTGTGAGAAGGTTTAAATTTTCTTCTTCATGTAATTCTCACACTGTCCTGTTTGACCTGTATGATAAATCTTATACCATGGACTTAGAGGATTTTAATGATGCTGGTAAGCTCCCTCAGTGGGGCAGCACGGGTGATCCTCGCAAATCTGAATTTAGAGATTTCCTTGCTAGTATCACAGTGGGGAAATCTAGGGAAATCACACAGGCTACCATAGGGAGCGTTCATTTTCCTGCTATTCATTACTTCGCTCTCTTTATTGGTAGATGCATAAATGATGAAGATGAAGCTTTTCACATGTGTGTCCCAGATCTTAGTGTTCTCAAGAGTGTTATACTAGGTGATAGACAATATAACTTGGGAGCCATTCTTGCACGTAGGCTACACCATAATGGTATGACTGGAGATTTATTTGGTGGGATTTATGCCACTCGCATAGCCCGCCATCTTGGGGTGCCTGTGCACGAGAATGATGAACCTTTACCTCATGCTCATTTGGATTGCCATGCTATGACTAGTCACCGGTATATAGAGAGGGATGAGCAATCCCTCAAATATCGATTAATCTTTAGCAGGTAGCATGCCATCCCTATTGTTCTCCCTGCCCCTACTTTGTTTGACTTTCAGGCAAAAAGGAGATACGCTATAACCATGGAGGAGGCAAATGCGTATTATAATATGACAGAAGCAGCCCGCCTTCGATCTGCAGCTCAGCATGCAGTAGCTGCTGCATCTCAGTACAACCCCAACTACGACTTTGGATATCTGTCAGGCCAATACTGTCCATAGACCAACTTAGGCCAAAAGCCTAAGCTTGGGGGAGTACGTGTTTCTCACCGACTTTACATTCATGTTCATACTTATTCTAGTTGTCGGTGCTCACACTCTTTCACTTCACCATCCATGTTTAGTTTCAATTTCTTTTTCTTAGTCTTTTTCTCGTGTGCTAGAACAACCTTAAGAAAAACAAAAAATATTAGTTGTAGCTTCTAGCTAGTTTACTTTCCTTGTAGTAGTAATTAAAATAAAACCCAAAAAGATTTCCCGTTCTTCTTCTGCTTGTTGGGAGCTTTCCCGTGTAAATAGTTTCCTTTCTTTTCTTTAGGGGTTAAGAGTAGAAGACCATGATTGAAAATGCTTAGTGGCTCTCATATGCTTTATTGATTGATTTAACCTTGAGCCATATTACCTTGTCTTCTCTCTTGTATTAAAAGCTTGCAGATTCCAGCTTAGTCCAATGCACATGCACTATTATTATTATCCACACCGTTCGGCTGTGCGAAAGGAAGGCAATAAGGATGATATACGATGAACTAATTGAGATGAGAAAAGCTGGTATGAACTCAACCTCTCTTGTTTTTGTAAATATGATAGTTCATCGTTCCTGATTCAGCTTGTTATGAATGAAACATGCTTGCAATGACAATTAGAGATCATAGCTGCTTATGCCATGCTTAATTAGCTAAGAGTTTATAATGGTCTATCTTGCATGCCAACATGATATTCAAATGGTTGTGATGTGGTATGATGGGGTGGTATCCTCCTTTGAACGATTCAAGTGGTCGGACTTGGCACATGTTCACGCATGTAGTTGAAACAAAATCAACATAGCCTCCACGATATTTATGTTCATGGTGATTTATATCCTACTCATGCTTGCATTCATTGTTAATTAAGTTTAGTGCATGTTCATGACCGTTGTTGCTCTCTAGTTGATCGCTTCCCAGTCTCTTTCTAGCCGTCACCTGTACTAAGCGGGGATACTGCTTGTGCATCCACTTCCATAAACCCCAAAGTTATTCCAATGAGTCCATCATACCTTCCTATATGCGGTATTTACCTACCGTTCCAAGTAAATTTGTATGTGCAAAACTCTAAACCTTCAAATGAAATTCTGTTTTGTATGCTCGAACAACTCATGTATCAACTAGGGATGTCTATATCTTCCATGCTAGGTGGGTTATTCTCGCGATGAGTGGACTCCGCTCATCATTCGCGAGAAAATGGCTGGTAACCGGGATGCCTAGTCCCATGCTCAAAATCATAATAATTAAACAAAACTCCCCCAGGGTTGTTGCTGGTTTGGACGGTACCCGTTGTTTCGGGCTAGCCGTGGAGTGTGCTTGTTAGTGGTTGGAGGAGTATAAACTTTACCATTCTGTTCGGGAACCACCTATAATGTGCGTAGCATGGGAGATATCGAGATTCTTGGTTGTTATGTTGACAATGAAAGTATACCGCTCAAAATGTTATTCATCTCTATTTAAAAATCGAGCTCTGGCACCTCTACAAATCCCTGCTCCCCTCTGCGAAGGGCCTGTCTATTTACTTTTATGCAGAGTCATCATCCTCTTATAAAAGAGCACCAGTAGGAGAGCACCTTTGTCATTTGCATGTATTACTATTAATTTGCATTGAGTATGATCATGACTGGATCTCTTTTACGATGAAATACCATGTCTAGTCAGTCCTTGATCTTTAAAGGTGCTCTGCATTTATGTTTTCCGGTCTTAGAAAGGGCTAGCGAGATACCATCTTGTTATATCATATCATGATTGTTTTAAGAAAGTGTTTTCATCTGAGGTTTATTATTATTGCTCGCTAGTTGATTATGCCATTGATGTGAGTAGTCTTGAGACCTGAAAGTTATTGTGAATGTGGTTAGTTCATGATCTTGTTGAAAACCTGAATGCTGGCTTACATATTTACAACAACAAGAGCAAACAGAGTTTGTCAAAGTTTTTATGTATCACTTTCAATTTATCAACTGAATTGCTTGAGGACAAGCAAAGGTTTAAGCTTGGGGGAGTTGATACGTCTCCAACGTATCTACTTTTCCAAACCCTTTTGCCCTTGTTTTGGACTCTAACTTGCATGATTTGAATGTAACTAACCCGGACTGACGCTGTTTTCAGCAGAATTGCCATGGTGTTGTTTTTGTGCAGAAATAAAAAGTTTCTCGGAATGACCTGAAAATCCACGGAGAATTATTTCGGAAAATATAAAAAAAAATACCTGCAAGAAGATCCAAACCAGGGGGCCCACACCCTGTCCACGAGGGTGGGGGGTGCCCCCCTAGGGCACGCCCCTGCCTCGTGGGCCCCCTAGTGCTCCATCGACGTATCCCCAGATCCTATATGTTCACTTTCGGGGAGAAAAAAATCGGAGATGAAGAATTATCGCGTTTTACGAGATGGAGCCGCCTCCAAGCCCTAATCTCTCTCGGGAGGGCTGATCTGGAGTCCGTTCGGGGCTCCGGAGAGTGGAGATCGTCGCCATCGTCATCATCAACCTTCCTCCATCACCGATTCCATGATGATCACCGCCGTGTGTGAGTAATTCCATCGTAGGCTTGCTACACGGTGATGGGTTGGATGGGATCTATCATGTAATCGAGTTAGTTTTGTTAGGGTTTGATCCCTAGTATCCACTATGTTCTGAGATTGATGTTGCTATGACTTTCCTATGCTTAATACTTGTCACTAGGGCCCGAGTGCCATGATTTCAGATATGAACCTATTATGTTTTCATGAATATATGTGTGTTCTTGATCCTATCTTGCAAGTCTATAGTCACCTACTATGTGTTATGATCCGGCAACCCCGAAGTGACAATAATCGGGACCACTCCCGGTGATGACCATAGTTTGAGGAGTTCATGTATTCACTATGTGTTAATGCTTTGGTCCAGTACTCTATTAAAAGAAGGCCTTAATATCCCTTAGTTTCCAATAGGACCCTGCTGCCACAGGAGGGTAGGACAAAAGATGTCATGCAAGTTCTTTTCCATAAACACGTATGACTATATTTGGAATACATGCCTACATTGCATTGATGAACTGGAGCTAGTTCTGTGTCACCCTAGGTTATAACTTCTACATGATGAATTGCATCCGACATAATTTCCCATCACCGATCCAATGCCTAGGAGCTTTTCACATATTGCTTGTTGCTTATTTACTTTTCCGTTGCTACTATTACAAAAACTACAAAAACACTATCGTTACTTTTATTGCCGCTACCACCACTATCATATTACTTTGCTACTAAAACTACCTTGCTGCAGATACTAAGTTTCCAGGTGTGGTTGAATTGACAACTCAGCTGCTAATACTTAAGAGTATTCTTTGGCTCCCCTTGTGTCGAATCAATAAATTTGGGTTGAATACTTTACCCTCGAAAACTGTTGTGATCCCCTACACTTGTGGGTTATCACTACCATGTGCTTTGTATTCTCGGGCTAGAATTGAACTTGTTCTCAGAGTAACAAGACTTCTCTTATCAACTGCGTATGTATGCATATGAGACGACAATTGAATGTTAAGAAAAGCATCTCCCAGAAATTATCAACATCCCACACAGTCTGCTCCTGCTGATCAACATGCTTCGATGTTAAATAGGTTGTATAAGATCTAAAGTTCCCATATCCTGTCCAGGTAACATGCTTCTCTGTCAAAAATTTAGTGTTGTCACTATTGGATCTAAAATCTATTGAATGATGAGAAGTTATGCATAGTATATCCTGTTCAGCGTGGTTACCATGTATATATACTATGGTTACCATTACAACTCTGAACACCCATGGTTACCATGTACACTATATTATTTAACCAGCGTGTGCAGTTTCAGATAATTGCTTTCCTAGCGTGTCTTGTCAAATCTCGGTTGCTAATTCGAATGTGCATACTACTACGATCACAGCTATGGACTAGCTTCATGCTCGGCATTCATAATTGTATTGTTTATATTTTCATGATAATTATCTCTGCTAACTGCAACTCCAAAGACTAGTGTGAATGTACTAAAGTATGGCCTCAAACACATCAGTATTACAAAATGTGTTGGGAGTTTACAAAATGTATTAGGAGTTAGTTCATGGGCCTACAAGTTTAGCTTCAGTAATTGTAGGAAATCTTGTGAACATGAGAGAGCGGTTTTGGAAAAATTGAAATGCTGCTAATGGAATATGTCGACAGGCCTACGGGAACGGAATATATTAACAAGGCTACGAAGATGTGATTGAGCTGATAGTGGAACCAGGTAAGAAGGTAATTAACTTCCGCGGAATCTTTATGCTAAATAAACAAAGCCGACATGGTGTTACTATATTATTCTTTCCCAAGTTTTACACCAGCCACAAATCGGAGGCTTATTGACAGTTTAAATAACGAGAAATGTCAAATACCTAATAAACCTGGGTGAGAAACTATCTAGCATTAGTTCCAACATGACTCACTGATCAATATATTGACTTCATATTATTATTTTACCCTAAAGCGGCAAGGTTTGTTCCTATTTTCAATTTTGATTGTCTCAAGAAAGTGAAAGAATCTACCCCAACTTGTTTGGGACAAAAGGCTTTGTTGTTGTCAAGAAAGTGAAAGAATTATCAAATATGGGGAAAGAAAGAAAAATAAGAAAAGAAAAGGAAAGGAAAGGAAAAGAAGACAAACAAGGGAACGACAATCAATATAGAATCTACATAGGGTGATTAACTTGATGTTAGCTATAAAATAACTCTTCAGTGGTATGACATCATCAGTTTACAAAGTGTGCAACTTGCCCTGCTATCTACCCTACACATGTAAGTTGATGTCTGCATTCTTGTATGCTACCATGCTCCTATCCCCTAGCACCATGTTTTTAGTGGTGTTTTTACATCTATTGGATGAATTGGATTTTGTAGTTGTTGTGTGATGTCCATTATGTAGTTGGAGGTGATTTGGCTTTCCAAAATAGAGATTTGCCTGCTTATAACTTGTTTATTAAAATTTGCAACGTTATCATCCAGCAGTCCCTCGTCATGCTATTCTGCTATATTGATTAACACATATCTGCTTTTGTATTCTCTGACCCTACCTTGGGTGTCATGTTTTTCATCTCTCTCGAGGCTTAACATATTCTAGGGTGTGGACGTACTTTGTTCGGTTGTTCATAAAGTTTCATATACATGTTGCTAACAGGGTAGATGTAAGGTTTGTGTGTTATGCTGCTTCTAGGTCATTCAGTGATGATAATGTACAAGTAGTGTTATGTGTTTGAGTATTAGTTGTGTATTTGCTACATCAGAAGTGAATTGATCTCGAAAAAAAATAGATTACCACGACCAATAATGAGCACATGTATATGTCGTGCAATGTTGGTTCTAGATATCCATTATTTTCATCTCTTATTAACCTCTTGGCAATCTGATGAATGAGGAAAATCATTCTAGTGGTTACACGTGCGTTGCACGGGCATTGTTACTAGTCAAAATTTTTTGACATACTTGTCTCGCTTCACATCCGAGTAAAAATCCATAAAAAATAAACATCAATTTCACATGCAATTTCTTTCTTGCGTTTTTCGCTCTGTTCATTTGTAAAGTGTATATGTACAACAGAGGAGGCATGCTAAGACATAAAAAAATTATTAGCCACATGTTTGCTCATGCTTGCACATCCATAAAATTTTATACCTTGTATGCAAATTCTGCAGTCCTCTTCCTGCCACAATTACAGGCCGGAATTACGTAGGAGCTCTGGACAATATGGGGCAGAGCATGGTCTCTCACACAGTCACATGGCCTTGAGAAGGTCGGAGACAGCCTGACCTTCAGCGAGCGTGACGATGTTCGGGGAGTCCATGGCCACGACGTCCTGCGTGGCGTACCCGTCGTCGCCGCGGACGAGCTGCTCGCTGCCGCGGGAGACCATCCCCGGCAGGATCAGCGTCCTGTGCAGCCCCGGGAGGAGCTTCTCGCGGTCGGTGTCTCCGGTGTCGCCCACGAGTACCGCCACCTTGGAGAGATCGATGCCCCACTGTATCGACAGGTACCTGCACATCCATCCAGAAATTGGTTGGTCAGAGACGAAAATGTTATGAGATGAGAGTTTGATTGATCTGATCAGAATCCCCATCTTCTTCACCTCAATGCGCGTGGCCGGGAAGCGGAGAGAGGGATGACGTTGAGGCGCGTGCACGCGCGCGTGTAGACGAGGTTGCACCGGAACCCGCGCATCCGCAGCGCCTGCCTGATCGAATCCACCTTCTTCACCTGCACAAAAAGCTCGTCAGAAGCGTGGCCACGGCGGAGGACACGAAACCATGCCGGTCTGCTCTGGCAGTGCCCTGCTGACCTTGGACGCGTCGGCGGCGGCGTAGGCGTGGCAGTGCACGGAGCAGGCGGACACATCGACGGCGAGGTCGGACGCCTGCGCGTCCTCGGCCTTCCCGAGCCTCGGCACGACGGTTTTCACGTGGTCGCCGGGCCACCGGAACGCCACGTGGCCGGTGTACTCCTCGTCGGCCGTGAGCTCCTTCCACGGGTAGCATATCTCCGCGCCGCTGCTGCAAATCAGCGCGTCGAAGCCGGCCGGGTCGGCACCGCAGGCCTTGAGCGTTTCCGCGGCCTCGGTGATGGTCATGCCGGTCGAGAGCACGTACCCCTGCCGCCCGCCCGCGCCGTCACCGGCGGACATCGCCGCGTCGATGGCTTTCTTCAGTTGCTCGACGTCGGGCTTGCCGTCGTCGCCGTAGCAGTCGACGGCGACGACAAGGAGGCTCTGCCTCCTGCCGGGCGCGAAGCCCAACGCCCTGCCAGAACCCTCGCGCCTGTCGGCCGCCGGGCGGCGCCGTAGGGCGTCCATGATCAGCGCGGCGGAGTCCCCGGCATTGAGGTCGCTGGAGGCGTCCACGGAGATTTGGAGCGAGAGGCCACGGAGCGAGTCCGAGAGGGAGTCGTCGCCGCCCATGCTCGGCGAGGCAGACGGGACGCCAGGGACGCGGAGCCGCTGGTGCGGCGACGGGTGGTCGCAGTAGGCGGCGACGTGGGAGAGGTAGAGGCGGCAGTGGTGCGGCCACGAGAAGCGGTGGATGTTGCGCAGGCCGTTGCGGCGGCTCTCCAGCCACTGCCCCTTGTCGGCCAGCAGGCTGAGCAGCGCGCCGGTGATGGCCTCGGCGGAGTGCGGGTCCACCAGCAGGCCGTTGTGAAGCGCCTTGAGGATGTCCACCGGCCCGCCGTTCTTGGTCGCCACCACGGGCAGACCATAAGCAGCGGCCTGCCATAGACCACAAAATTCTCACTCCCAATCAGTTTACGGATGATCAGGAGGTCGCATCCATCTCACGAAAAAATAAGGGAATGGATCTTGTTCTTACCTCGATGATTGTGAGGCCGAACGGCTCTACAAGAGCTGGGTTGATGAACACTCCCTGCGAATTAAACATGTCAGATTTTCGGGCATCGAATGATTGGGACTTTTCAAATTTTGTACGTACTACCTTGGTCTTGGCGGCGAGGCGGTAGATGTGAGGCACGTCCGTCTGCTTGTGGTGCTTGGGATAAGCCACCTGGCCGTAGAGGTCGTAGCGGTCGATGAGCTTCAGCACCGCCGTGAGCACCGTGCCGCCACCGCCGGCCATGTCGTCGATGTCATCTCTGTTCCCCAGAATCAGCGTCTGCATCCATTTCCATTGCAGAGGATCAACCATGTGAATTCGCTCTGTCGTTTCGATCACCACATCTATAATTGACTGTAGTAGTTACCAGGTTGGCGAGCTCCCGGAGTTTTCGGCTCTCGCCGTACGCCTTGAGCAGCGTGGTGATATTCTTCTTCGGGTCCGGCCGCGACAGCGCCAGGATCATCGGCTTGTGCGGGTTCGTGAAGAACCTCAGCACCTGATAAACAGTATCATCAGCAGTAAATATACGAGCCGAAAGATCGATCACTGACTGGCAGGGCCAGAGCTACAATGTTAGTGCGTACCTCTGACCAAATGGGAGGCAGAGCCTTCTTGGCTTTGACGGGGTCGATGAGCATCTGGAGGTCGGCACCGTCCCCGTCGGCGGTGTCCTGGGTGTCGACGAAGCTGAAGTCCATGCCGGGCGGGATGACGGCCATGCGCGGCATGTAGCGGCCGAGGCTGCTGATGCCGCGGCGCTGCCGGACGCGGAGCTTGCGCTCCACCATGAGGTCGAAGCCGTCGTAGAGGCCCCACTGCTCCTCGATCTCCTGCTTGGTGCTGGTGACCACCATCTCCGCCGTGTCCAGCCCGGTCTCCTCCGCCTCGATCCGCCGCGCGATCTTGTAGGTGCCCTGGATCTCCGGGCCGTGCATGCGGCCCAGCTTGAGCAGCTGCTCCAGCTTGTTCCGCCCCAGCGAGTGGCCCGTCATCACCATCGGCACGTTGAGCGCGCTGGCGAGGTTCGCCGCCACCTCCGCCGCGTCCGCGTAGTGGCCGTGGATCACGTACGGCCACACCGGCGCCGCCAGCGCCGTCGCCGGGGCATCGCTGGGCGGCGGCTGGAGCTGCTCGCCCAGCGCGCGCGCCACGTTGGTGACGTGCGAGAGCGCGCGGTCCACGAACTCGGGGATGTGCGGCCAGAGCTCCTCCTTGGGGATGTACTGGTCACGTGGCCCGCAGGGCAGCCGCACGATGTACGCCCCGCCTCCCCCGGACTCGTCGCCGTCGTCGTCGTCGGCGCCGCCCGAGGACAGGCGCTCGAGCATCTCCACGGGCTCGCCATAGGTCCAGTCGACGTCGGGGCAGGAGATCTGCCGCGTCAGGAGGTCCACGCGGTGCACCCCCGCCGTCGCCGCTAGCGCCCGGGCCAGCTCCACCACGTACTTCACCTGCCCATGACAAGAAAGCAAAATAAAAGACAAATCGGCGCAAGTGTCCACGAGACGTGTCAACGCTTGGACGGGACTTGACCGACCTGGCCTCCGGTGTCGGAGTCTCGCCCGAGCTCCATGTTCTCTCCACGCACGAGCCCATGGATGCTGAGGAATTCCAACAAAAAAACATGGCATGATCAGTGTCAAGTTCATCGTCAAGTAGGTCACTCGGTTGTGTGTGTCACCTGATGAGGACGATGTAGAGGTTTCTGTCGTTGCTCTGCTCGTCCTCGTCGTCCGAGACGAGCCGCACCTCGGAGTTGATCCTCGCCAACCGGGTGCGCTGCTGCGGCTGCTGCTCGTCGGCGGACAGGTGCGCGTCGGGCTTGGGGACGGTCTCCTTTTCGCCCTCCGAGAGCTCGGAGAGGTCCTCGGCGGCTTCCAAGCTGCCCAGCTCCTGCTCCAGCTTCCGCCGAGCCACCTCCCGCGAGTAATCCCTCTCCACCTACACATCCATCCACAAAAGTGAAGTTCATCGATGAAACGAGTTACGCTTCCGTAGGAGCATTACAAAATACTAACATCTGAACTGAAAATTCAGAGTTGACGTCTTTCTACCAGTAATGCGTGTTTGCAACAAATCTGTTGGTATCCATACACGCAGATGGAATTCCAGTTTCTTCTCTCTTTTTGCAACCGGAAATTCTCCTTGGGTGTTACCGCGTTCTATGTGACATTACCGTGTTTCTTGATTGGAGATGCAACAACGGCTGGTGTCTTTGGGAACTTTGGAAGAAGAGGAACGCTAGGGTCTTTTGGAACGTCTCCGCGCCTACCACGATTATTGTGGAAAAAATCTTGGATGAAGCGACAATGTGGACGCTAGCAGGTGCCAAAGAGCTAGGTGTAATTTTACATCGTGAGTAGTTGATTTATCTCCGCTTTTGCCCGGCCAATGTCGAGAGGTGATCCTTGTGCTTTGTAACAACTCTCTTTTATTTAATGAATTGGCAAATCTTTTGCCGCGTTTCAAAAAAAATAAAAAAAAAACAACGGCTGGTGAAGCTTGGCCCAGTTCTTGAGATCTCTACGCTGTCCAAGGTTTTGCTTCTAGGGAGTAAATTTTTTTTTGGGACTACGTTTGCAACTAGTTTATTTTTTGACTTTCCTATAACAAAAACCACGAGAATATTTCCTTGTAATATTTGCTGGTACAAATTAAGAAATCGGAGTAAGTGTGAATTGGATGCAATTTTTTTAAGAGTGTGCTTGTAAAGACTTGTGATGTTTAATATATGGACTTAAGCCTTTTCCTAAAAAAAGAGAGAGTAAGTGTACCTTTTTTCTCAAAAGAAAAAAGAAAGTAAATGTACCTGCTGCAACTGGCAACAGGGTGTGCCTATGCGCACTGGGCCCAGTTTTTTTTTTTTTT
>LR738712.1:96561498-96700452 GCA_902687465.1 Secale cereale
TGAATAGGAGACTACAATTTTTAATATTTCTTGTCAATTTTAAGGTTTAGCGGATAAATAGGGTTCACTGGATATGCAACTAGGTGAACACAACCTATATGACAAGCAAGCTTAAAGCTAAGTATGCTAGGCAACAATCTAAATAGCAAGCCAACAAGCATACAAGGCAAAGTAAAGTGTGGGAAAGGATTAACCACAAGTGAGACGAGCACGCGGATTTTATCCCGAAGTTCATTCTTCCTTGGGGGAAGAGCTACTCTCTGTTTAGAGCGGTGTCGGAGCCAAAGCTTGCGGAACGCCACCGAAGGCTCACTGTAATCTCTTTCGAGTCACCCCAACGGATGAGCCTCAAATCACTCGGGGTTGGTCTTGAAGGCGACCACCACACTTTTACAAACTTCTCCAGAGCACACCACAAGCAAGGAATCTTCCGAAGGAACCTCTAACCGCCTAGGAGCCCAAGATCCAAGAGTAACAAGTCAATGGGGATGAACTGTTGTGGGGTACACTATTTAGTTTTGGTCAAGATGTAGATTGGGTCTTGCTCTCCCAATCCCCAAAGTTTCAACAAGTTTGGGTGGAGGGACTGAGAGTGTTGAGCAAAATGGAGTGTAGCAATGGTGGAGCTCAATAAGACATTAGGTTTAGGGATGGAGGTGGAAGAAGGGGGCTGTTTCTGCCCATTGGACCCCATGCGCACAGGCTAAGTCAGCCCCGTGTGCACGGGGTACTCATAGACTTCCGTACCACCCCGTGCGCACGGGGGCCAAAAGACCCCGTGCGCATGGGGTACTCAGAGAGTTATGCAGTACCCCGTGCGCACGAGGGTCAAAATACCCCGTGCACACGGGGTACCCAGAGAGTTACATAGTACCCCTTGCGCACGGGGGTCAAAAGACCTCGTCTGCACGGGATACCCAGAAAATTTCTGTAGCAAGCTTTCTGAGTACCGCATGCACGCACACTATGGAATTAGGTGGTAGGAACGGGTAGGTTGGTGTATATGTTTTGGCAATGACATTCACACACAACACGTCTCCACTCCGACCCCTCTTAATAGTGCAGTCTTTCCTATGACTTGAAAAGAACAAAAAATAAAACCTCCGAATCCCCGATAGACTACGCCTTTGATCTTTTTGAATTGGGGGTTCGCACATCTCCATCAAAAGCAATATGGAACCAATATCCCCCTTTTTGGTGCACTGATGACAACGTGGTTAGAACATGGCATAAAGGATATGAAAAATTTAAATAGCCATGTGAAAATTATTGATCATAGTAGCTCCCCCCTATATGTGTGCCCGGATAAAATATATGCTTGAGAGTGCATCAAGCACACACATCGGAGGCTCCCCCCAAGATCAACATTGTCAAGACAAGAGATCAACATAATAAACCTATAACGGTGCCGAGATCTCATGAAATGGTGTAGTGAGCAAATATCATGAGACACATAATAAACAACATAGTAAGCACAATATGACCATTGCATAAGGTTCAAGATAAATACCAGAGTCTCACGAGCTAACACGAGTAGCTCACAACCACACCAAGGAAAGTAAATAATAGTATCTCAAGCTAATTAAAGACAACCAACAAGGTCAAGAAACATGAGGCTTTGAGATCTCAGCACACATGAACACCACTTCTCCCCCTTTGTCATCAAGACAACAAGAAGGGGAAAAGGCAACACAAAGACACACAATACACAAGAGGAATGCTCGAAGCATCATCCTCATCATCAAAACGCCATCCTGCCATCGAAAGAACAAGCTGTGGCCACGCTCTCATAGTCCCCTAACCCTGGACAAGCCATCTCACCAGTAGTAACCCTTTCCGCCTTCCTCTGATGCCTCACAAGTTTGTCCTTGTTCATCTCCTTCACTTGTCGGCGCTGAATAGACTGACACATTTTAAGGAAGTTGCTCATAGTAAGGAACAAGGACTTCTTCTCCCTCCTGGTGAAATTGGCCTCAGACACGACCTTCTTGCCCTTACCACGAGGGATCCGAGCAGTGGAAGACATACCAGGAGTGTATGTGGCACGATCTTCAGGCCTAGGATTGCACCCCTTCTTGGGAGGCACATATGGAGCAGGACCTGTAGGCAACCAGTTGGAGTTGCACGTGGGAATGGTCATCTTGTAGTGAGAGATATACCTGGCTGGACAGACTGACTCAATCAACGCCTGAATGAACGGAGCATAGATAAAGGACTTGTTATCCTGCACACACACCGACAAAGTTCATAGAACATGAAGTCCAGGACATCCACCTTCTTCTTCTGATGCACATATACAAACACATCTAACATGGAGCTCGGCACATTATGGGAATCACCTGCCTTTGCAGTGAGGGTGTACCTCAAGACATGACGCATAGTATCATAGAGAGGAACTAGGTCTTTGATTGAGCCGGTGACAAAGGGCTTATCCTTATTATAGGCAAAAGAAATCTCATCCTTGTGCCGCTGCCCTCCTTCCCGAACAGGGCCAAACTCATCATTTTCAGCCTCTTCTTCAACGAATGGGTAGGGAAGAATTTCAGAAAACTTGGCCATGGATGCATAGCACTGATGAGTCCCAAACATCCAAGTGAGAGTGCGAGCAGAGTCATTGGCAAAGTGCAACGTGGCAAAGAACTGCATCACAAGATCCTCATTGTATGGATGGTTGAAGGTGACAAAACGAAATGAGACCCAACCGTCCAAGAGCAGCGTATAGACCAGCGTAGATATGATCATTGTCCCGGAGACCCTCAACATTAACTTGCTTGTGCAGAGCAAACTTCTTTGATTTGGTCATAAGCAATTCATGGTAGACCCGTTGCTGAAAATCATTCTTGAACCGGGGATCTACCTCCATGTCATTGGAAGCAACATAAGGGTGAGCCTGCCTCTCAACAAACACTTACGTCTTGGACCATTGTGATAAGGGCATGCCATGAAGATCATGCCCGCCAGGAATGGCTTGCTTGGGACTAGATACATCCTCTTCATCTTCTTCATCATCCTCATCAACTAGATCATCCTCAGCCTCTATCTCAGCATCTGCGGGGTTGACATAGTGAGCATCTTCCTGAGAGTCATACTCTTCCTATGAATCATCGGAGGCCTCAACAACGGGCTGCTTTGTGGCTGCACGGCAAAAACGACCCTGGCGTGACCCTGACCCCTGACCAATGCCCTCAGATGGCTTGCGACGAGCAATAGTGAACTCCTTGCAACCTGCCTTTAGGCGCTTGCGATGGAGCTCGACCCTCGTGTCCATGGAGTCTGAAACACACAAACACCAACCACACACAACACAAGGAATAACAACTGAGTACAAGTACTTGAGATAATGGCAAAGGAGTAAACCAAAACTTGCAGAATGTTCCTGTGTAGCCTGTGTGCACGAGGGTTAAACCCCGTGGGCACGAGGGTCCCGTGCGCACGGGCATCAAACACCCCGTGGACACGGGGGTTCCACAGTGGCAGCCACTTCCAGATCGAAATCTGGCAGTGGGTGCAGTAGAGGAACCACATTATATATGCACCTAGATTTGTCCCACACAAGGGGAGAAACTACCCTAATCTAGTGAAAACCTAGAAACTCTAAAAGCTAGAGAGGCATCCATGGAGGGAGAGGAACAAACAAAGGAGGGGAAATACCAGAGGAGGACCCCATCCCGGACGATCTCCACGGAGCAAGGGAACCCGACGGTGCCCGAAGGAGCGCCGACGAGAGGAGGCAACATCGGCGGTCCTGGAGGCGTCCTTGGGAGTGGAGGGGGCGATGGGTGGGAATGAAACCAAGCCCCCCACACCCCACCTCTTTTCAGCCTGGAACCGTAGAGCCCTTGCACACGGGCTAAGTGAGCCCTAGGTGCACGGGGGCTCGGTGTGCACGGTACAGAGCCCATGGGCACGGAGCCCCGTGCGCATGGTACAAGCCCGTGGACACGGGGTACTCATGAACTTTCGACCAAAAACACCTTTCGAAGGCACGGCTGAGTGAAAACTATTACCAAGCTTTTAAATAGTAGTTCGGTCTATGTTTCTGAATACGTCGCGAGTGAAGTCCTATTACTACTAGAAAGGAATATATGGAGCACTTGTACTAGCAGAAAAGGTCTATAAGCAACAACACAAGAAAAACCAAAACAAAAGGAAGGCCAAAAACACCACACACAAGAAAACGAACAAAGACCCCTAAAGGGGGCGGTGGCCGATGCCATAATGTTTGAGTTTGTTTGGTATGGCACCGTGAAGTTATGAACCTTGGTAGCAAGACTAATACTCATCTTTGAAGCACAAGTGCCACCTAAAAGTGTCTAATGTGAAAGATTTTGTTCAATTTGTGCACTCCTAGGATGAGGTAACTCATGAGTTGAGCCCCCCCTAGACATGTGCCTACATCTAAGCAAGATATTATATGAGTATGTGTGCATGAGCAAGAATTTCAACCCAAGTTACTTATATCCACGATATTTAGAGCATGCCTTAACTCGCGTCATCTTGCTTCATCAAGTGGCTTGGTGAAAATATCGGCTAGTTGCTTCTCGGTGTTGACATGGAATAGATCAATGTCTCCCTTGGCCACATAATCCCGAATGAAATGACGACGAATCTCAATATGCTTGGTCTTGCTGTGTTGCACTGGATTCTCGGCGATCTTGATTGCATTTTCATTGTCGCACAAAAGAGGCACTTTGTCACATTTGACACCATAATCCATCAAAGTTTGCCTCATCCATAATAACTGAGCAGAACAACTTCCGGCGGCAATATATTCGACTTTGGCGGTTGAGAGAGATATACAGTTTTACTTCTTTGAAGACCAACTTACCAAAGACCTCCCTAGGAATTGACATGAACCGGAAGTGGACTTGCGGTCAACCTTGTCTCCGGCCCAATCCGAGTTCGGGTATCCCATTAACTTGAAAGTTGATCCTTTGGGATATCAAAGGCCCAAGTTTGGGGTATGAACGAAATATCGAAGGATTCTTTTCACTGCTGAATAGTGGCTCTCCTTAAGAGAGGATTGAAATCTTGCACACATACACGCACTCACCATGATATCTGGCTTAGATGCACAAAGGTAAAGCGAGGAACTGCATGGAGCAATATACCTTTTGATCCACTTCTTTACCATTGGGATCAAGATGAAGTTGGCCATTTGTGGGCATGTGTGTCTTCATGAGCTTAACGTCCTGCATTTTGAATCTCTTGAGCATGGCTTGAATATAAAGAGATTGGTTGATGAAGGATCCTCCTCACAATTGCTTTACTTGAAAACCGAGGAAGAACTTCAACTCCCCCATCATGCTCATGGCAAATTGCTTAGTCATAAGATTCTCAAACTCAACATTAATAACATGGTTAGTGGACCCAAATATAATATCATCAACATATATTTGGCACACAAACAGTTCTCCTTTTACCCTCTTTGTGAAGAGAGTGGAATCTAGAACCCCGATCTAGAACCCCTTCACGCTTACGAACGCCGTAAGGTAATCATACCAAGCACGAGGTGATTGTTTAAGTCCATAGAGCGCCTTATGGAGTTCATAAACGTGGGAGGGGTGATTGGGATCTTCGAAACCGGGAGGTTGCTTTACATAAACCAAATCTTCAAGAGTACCATTAAGAAATGCACTCTTCACATCCATTTGATACAATTTCAAATCATGGTGAGATGCATATGCAAGCAAGATGCGTATGGATTTAAGATGGGCAACGGGAGCAAAGGTTTCACCGAAGTCCAAACCTGCAACTTGGGTGAAACCTTGTGCAACTAACCTTGCCTTGTTTCTAGTTACTTGTCCATGCTCATCTTGTTTGTTCTTAAAGACCCACTTTGTTCCAATGGCATTATGATGTTCTTTGGGTCTCTCTACAAGAGTCCATACTTTGTTACGGGTGAAGTTGTTGAGTTCTTCATGCATGGCATCGACCCAATCGGGGTCGTCAAGTGCATCTTCAACCTTAAGGGGTTCAACACAAGAGACACACGAGTGATGTTCACAAAAGTTTGCCAAATGTCTACGAGTGGTTACCCCCTTCTTTATGCTTCCATAAATGTTTTAGGTGAGATGTTGAAGATGCTTTAACTTGGCGGCCACTTTTTGCTCTTTGATTGCAAGCTCTTCTTCACTTGGTTTTGGACTTGATGAAGAGGCTTGTCCTTGAGATTTTTTTAGCCTTGGAGACACCCTTATTTTTGCAACCACAAGTTCTTGTTCATTAGGAAGTGACGATGGTGAAGACACTTGTGGTTGGTGTTGATCTTGATCTTGATCATGAACTTGAGCTTGATCTTGAGCCTCATTGATTGGTTCTTCACCATTTGAATGAGCTTGCCCTTGATCTTGCTCAAAAAAATGAGGGACTTGATCTTGTTCTTGGGTAGGTTCATGATCTCCCGTAGCATCTTGTACAAGTGGTGCCGGTAATGACTTCCCTTGTTGAGACTCCACAAGAGGGTCTCTTACTCCTTCTTCTTCTACTTGGATTTGGGGTGTTTCTTGTGGAAGAATAAGACCTATCCCCATGATCCTTATAGCTTGTGAAGGAGACTCATCACCTACAACACTAGGAACAATTTTCTCCACACGGGAACCATTTTCTTCATCAAACTCCACATTCACCATTTCCTCAATGCATCCGGTGGATTTATTGAGAACTCGGTAAGCATGGGAGTTTGATGCGTATCCAGAAAATATGCCCTCTTAAGTTCTAGGCTCATACTTAGCTTAACGGGATTTTTTTGTTTAGAATGAAACACTTACAACTGAATACTCAGTATTTGATGTTAGGCTTTCTCCCGATTAGGAGTTCATATGGGGTGTTGTTCTTGAGCTTGCGAAGATAAAGCTAGTTTGATGCATGACACACGATGTTCATGGCTTCGGCCCAAAGCTTGTAGGCAGACTTATACTCATCAAGCATGGTCCTAGCCATCTCAATAAGAGTCCGATTCTTCCTCTCCGCAACACCATTTTGTTGGGGAGTATATGGCGCGACATATTGATGATTTATCCCCTCTTCACTCAAGAACTCATCCATCGTATAATACTTGAACTCAGTGCCATTTTCCCTTTGAATTGCCTTGATCTCACAATTATGTTGACATTGAGCTTCTTTGGCAAAGTTGATGAAGGTTTCTTGAGTTTCACCTTTGGTCTTGAGAAAAAATACCCAAGTATATCTTGTGAAACCGTCGATGATGACAAGGCAATACCTCCTCCATCCCAAGCTATCATAAGTTGGAGGCCCAAAAAGATCCAAGTGGATAAGCTCAAGAGGCCTCAAGGTGGTGATGATAGTCTTCACTTTATTAGCCTTTTCATGTATTTTTCCGGCAATGCAAGCACTGCAAGGATGATCATTGGCAAAAGACACATTGGTTAGTCCAAGTATGTGCTCCCCCTTTAAGAGAGCTTGTAAATTTCTCATTCCAACGTGGGCTAGCTGTTGGTGCCATAGCCACCCCATGTCGGCCTTGGCCATTAGGCATGTTGCAAGATAAGTTTTATCTTTCGAGAAATCAACCACGTAAAGGTTGTCTTCAACATGCGCAATAAAGACCACTTTGATATTGCTTCTCTTAAATACAGTCACATGGAATTCACCGAAATAAGAATCATAACCGACACGATCCAATTGAATTGCTGAACTTAAATTGTAGTGAAGGGATTGGACAAGTATGGCATTGGAAAGTGAGGAATCATTAGAGATTACCACCTTGCCCAAACCCAATACCTTGCCCTTGTTATTTTCACCAAAATAGATGTTCGAAGAGGCCTTGAGCGAATCAATGAACTCCACAAGCATCTCCCTTTCTCCGGTCACGTGATTGGTGCATCCACTATCGATCACCATTGTTTTCCACTAGAGATATAGTCCTACAAGAATCAAGATTTGGTTTCTGGTACCCATTGTGCAATGGGTCCTAGAGAGTTAGTAACAAGGTTCTTAGGAACCCAAATAGTCCAAGCATAATTTTTCACTAAGAGAGCCAAGTCTTCTGCAAAGTCATTTGCTGGGCATGAAGTGTCAACATCTTCCTCACAAGTCTCTTCACTTACTTCTTCATTCCTTGAGGGTTGACTAATCATTCTTGGCCTTCAAAGCAAGATTGGAGTTCTTGATTGCTTGAGCAATTGCAAAGGTTTTCTTGGACTTGGTCTCCAAAAGGACATGAGTGGAGAAAGTGGAGACAACTTTAGATGCAGTCAACTTGTGATAATCCGGACGTTGATGTATCATCATGACCATGGTGTGTTACGTGAGAACCATAGCATCTATGAACTTGTCCTTGATGAAATAACCATTTTTCCCAAGTGCACCCAAAGGTTCTCAAGTTGAGCACAAGTGACTTCAAGCTTCGGTAAACCTCTTCCACGAACTCACCCTCATTCCTTACAAAGAGATTGACTTCTTGCTTGAGCAAAGCCAATCGAGATCTATGAATTGCTTCAACTCCTTCGAGAGCCTCCTCAAGGCAATCCCAAATTTCCTTGGTAGTTTTAAGGAGAGCAATGGAGTCAATATAGTCATCGGTCACCGCGGTGCGCAACAAGTTGTGGGCGGTATCATTGAGTTGATCATCAACCGCTTCTCTTGGAGTGAGATTCATTGGGTCCTTGGGGTTGAATCTATTGACCACAATCCACCAAAGTTGTGATGAAGCACTGCGAATATGAGACTCCATATCTAGCTTCCATTTAGCAAACGTATTAGCTTTCAAAGGGGGCGGAGTCCCAACATGATTAATGCGAGGATGTTGCAAGGGTTGCGGTGAGTAAAAAGGTTCCACGACATTGTACTTGGAAACTTGGGTACAAGCCCGAGATGCAAGAGGTTCTCTCGAATCATCCGCATCATGAATGGCATTACGATCAAAAGAGTTTGATGGGAATGGCGAGAGATTTAAGCGAGCATCTATTTCCTCTTTGACCGAGGAACGAACTTCTTTCAACAGAGCGGTTTTAAGATCCGCAAACTTTGAAAAAATATCGGTCACGGTTAAAGGGGCACCTGGGTTAACCGGAGCGGCAGGAGCAATGACCGGATCACCAAGTGCATCAAACATGGCGAGGGGGGGGGGGGTAGTTTTTCACCACCTCCACAACGGGTGCGCCACCTCTCACATTCCCTAGGTCGTCCATATCCTCTAAGGTTGTAAAATCTTATACTAGAGCACGAGGCTATGATACCAATTTAAAGGATCGATACAGTCGACTAGAGGGGAGGGGGGCGTGAATAGGAGACTACAAATTTTAATCTTTCTTGTCAATTTTAAGGTTTAGCGGATAAATAGGGTTCACTAGATATGCAACTAGGTGAATACAACATATATGGCAAGCAAGCTTAAAGCTATGTATGCTAGGCAATAATCTACATAGCAAGCTGATACGTCTCCAACGTATCTATAACTTTTGATTGTTCCATGCTATTATTTATGATGTTTTGGATGTTTAATGGGCTTTGTCATACACTTTTATATTATTTTTGGGACTAACCTACTAACCCAAAGGCCCAGTCCAGATTGTTGTTTTTTGCCTGTTTCAGGGTTTTGCAGAAAAGGAATATCAAACGAAGTCCAAACGGAATGAAACCTTTGGGAGAGATATTTTTGGAGAAAATCACGCACGGGAGACTTGAGAACCACGGAGTAGGGGCCACGAGGTGCCCACGAGGGTGGGGGGCGCGCCCCCCTGCCCAGGGCGCGGCCCCTGCCCCGTGGACCCCTCGTGAGGCCCCCGGTGCCCTCCTTCCTCTTATATAAGCCTACGTACCTCGAAATCAACAGAGCAATAGAGAAAACCCTAGTTCCACCGCCGTAACCTTCTGTTCCCGTGATATCCCATCTTGGGGCCTGTTTCGGAGCTCCGCCGGAGGGCGGATCTTCCACGGAGTGCTTCTACATCATCATCATCGCCTCACCATGAGTTGTGAGTAGTTTACCACAGACCTTCGGGTCCATATCTAGTATCTAGATGGCTTATTCTCTCTCTTTGGATCTCAATACAAAGTTCTCCTCGGTCTTCGAGGAGATCTATTCAATGTAATATCTTTTTGCGGTGTGTTTGTCGAGATCCGATGAATTGTGGGTTTATGATCAAGATTATATATGAGAAATATTTGGTTCTTTTCTGAACTCTTTATGTGTGCTCATAATATCCTTACAAGTCTCTTCGAATTATTGGTTTGGTTTGGCCTACCAGATCTATAGTTCTTGCAATAGGAGAAGTGCTTGGCTTTGGGTTCAGTCTTGCGGTGTCCTTTCCCAGTGACAGTAGGGGTAGCAAGGCATGTATTGTGTTGTTGCCATCGAGGATAAAAAGATGGGGTTTACATCATATTTCTTGAGTTTATCCCTCTACATCATGTCATCTTGCTTAAGGCGTTACTCTGTTCTTATGAACTCAATACACTAGATGCATGCTGGATAGCGGTCGATGTGTGGAGTAATAGTAGTAGATGCAGGCAGGAGTCGGTCTACTTGTCTCGGACGTGATGCCTATATACAATGATCATGCCTAGATAGTCTCATAATTATTCGCTTTTCTATCAATTGCTCGACAGTAATTTGTTTACCCGCTGTAGAATATCGCTATCATGAGAGAAGCCACTAGAGAACACTATGGCCCCCGGGTCTATTCTCAACGTATCAATCTACATCTACTTTAATTTTCCGCTTTTACTTTCTATTCTTATAAACAAAAATACCAAAAATATAAACTATCATCTCTATCAGATCTCACTTTCGTAAGTGACCGTAAAGGGATGGACAACCCCTTATCGCATTGGCTGCGAAGTTCTTATTTGTTGGTGCAGGTACGAGGGACTCGCGCGTGGTCTCCTACTGGATTGATACCTTGGTTCTCAAAAACTGAGGGAAATACTTACGCTACTGTGCTGCATTTCCCTTTCCTCTTCGAGGGAATACAACGCAAGCTCGAGAACTAGCAAGAAGAATTTCTGGTGCCGTTGCCGGGGAGGCTTACGCAAAAGTCATATACCAAGTACCTATCACAAACCCTTATCCTTCACATTACATTTTTTGCCTCTTGTTTTCCTCTCTCCGACTTCACCCTTGCCGTTTTATTTGCCCTTCTTCTGCCGCGTGTTTATCGTTCGCTTGCCCCTTGTTTGCTTGTGTGTTGCTAGCTTGCCTGTCATCATGTCTAGCACACCTATCATTATCAACACTCCTGAGAGTGAGGTCCTCAACTTTAAACAAAGGGAGGAAGAAAACTTAAAAGATGCCTGGTATAGAATTTGCAATGCTCAAAATAGATCTAATAGGAAGCTTTCCACTTCCGTGCTTCTTCGCAATTCTTATGTTGGCATAACTCCGTGGAATAGATTTATCTTAGACACCACTATCGGAGGAAATTTCTTGGGTAGCCATACTTTTGATTCTTATAATGCAATGACTGAATTATTTGGCTCACCACCTCTTATGGTTAATGGGACCGTTTTAACTTTGGAGCATGTCATGCAAAGGTTAGAGATCATTGAAAACAAAGTTGCTATGGTAGATCTGGTAAAAAACTTGGATAGAAAAATCCATAATGAAATTACCCAATATGGATCCAAGGTAGGAGTTGTTCTGAAAAACCTTAAGGAAAAAGAACCCATAGTTAAAGAAAAGCTAGATCAGGATTCTACTAGAATCAATAAGCTTGAGGATATTATCACTAATGTGGGTTATGCTCTTTCTGCTATAAAAAACTACTCCAAATGCTTCCACCACTAAATTATCTAAGTTCATGTATGTCCCTAAAGACAAAGGTGAAACATCTAATAAAGGAATTGCAGATCTTAAATCCATAAGTGTTCACCCTAATTTTCTTACTTTTGCAAGAGACCCTTTTGACACTTTAGAATTTCTTGATTTCCTGCCCAAGAGTTTGATTATCAATAGGGATAAAGAAGTGCCTAAGAATCACAAGTGCTTAATTAAAGAATTGCCTTCAAAAGATGGCAATACCTAGATCTATCATGTATCCTGCCTAGCTAGGGGCGTAAAACGATAGCGCTTGTTGGGAGGTATGAATCATAGAGAAGTTGGAATACAGTAGGTTTAACGCCAATATAAACAAAGAATGAATTCATTGCAGTACCTTTGAGTAGTGGTTTGCTTTCTTATACTAACGGAGCTCACGAGATTTTTGTCTAAGTTTTGTGTTGTGAAGTTTTCATGTTTCGAGTATTGCTTTGATGGACTATGGAACAAAGATTAGCAAGGTCCTAAGCTTGGGGATGCCCAAGGCACCCCAAGTAAAATTCAAGGACAACCAAGAGCCTAAGCTTGGGGATGCCCCGGGAAGGCATCCCCTCTTTCGTCTTCATCCATCTGTAACTATACTTGGAGCTATATTTTTATTCACCACATGATATGTGTTCTGCTTGGAGCGTCTTATATAATTTGAGTCTTTGCTTGCTAGTTTTCCACAATTATCCTTGCTGGACACACCTAGTTGAGAGAGTTAAATATGGCCTAGGAATTGTTAGAACACTCTATGTGCCTCACTTATATCTTTTGAGTTGAATAGTTTTGCTCTAGTGCTTCACTTATATCTTTTAGAGCACGGTGGTGATAATATTTTGAAGAAATTGTTGAACTCACATGCTTCACTTATATCCTTTTGAGAGTCTATTAAAACAGCATGGTAATGTGTTTAGGCTAAAAATACTAGTCTTCACATGATAGACATCCAATATCAATGTAGTAAAAACTTTCACACTAAGTGCATTGAATATGATGAGAAGTTGGATGCTTGATAATTGTTTTGAGATATGAGGATAGTGATATTAGAGTCATGCTAGTGGATTTATTATGAAATTGATAAATACTTGTGTTAAGGTTAGTGATTCCCGTAGCATGCACGTATGGTGAACCGCTATGTGACGAAGTTAGAGCATGAGGTATTTGTAAAGTGTCAACCTTTGTGTGGAGGTCGGGCGCGCGCGATGGTTAACTCCTACCAACCTCCCCCCTAGGAGCATGCGTTGATTGCTTTGTTTTGATGACTCATAGATTTTTGCAATAAGTATATGAGTTCTTATGACTAATGTTGAGTCCATGGATTAGACGCACTCTCACCCTTCCACCATTGCTAGCCTCTCTTGTATCGTGCAACTTGCGCCGGTACCATACACCCACTATATATCCTTCCTCAAAACAGCCACCATATATCCTTCCTCAAAACAGCCACCATACCTACCTATCATGGCATTTCCATAGCCATTCCGAGATATATTGTCATGCAACTTTCCATCGTTCCGTTCATATGACATGCATCATATTGTCATATTGCCATGCATGATCATGTAGTTGACATCGTATTTGTGGCAAAGCCACCATGCATAATTTTTCATACATGTCACTCTTGATTCATTGCACATCCCGGTACACTGCCGGAGGCATTCATATAGAGTCATACTTTGTTGTAGTATCGAGTTTCAATGAAAGTGTGATGATCATCATTATTAGAGCATTGTCCCATGGGAGGAAAGGCTAAATCAATAAAGCCCCTCCACAAAAAAAAGAAAAAAGAGAAAAAAAAGAAAGGCCAAAGAAAAAAAGAAAGGCCCCAAAAAAAGAGAAAAATAAAATAAAAAAGGGACAATTGCTACTATCTCTTTTTCCACACTTGTGCTTCAAAGTAGCACCATGTTCTTCATGATAGAGAGTCTCATGTTTAGTCACTTTCATATACTAGTGGGAATTTTCATTATAGAACTTGGCTTGTATATTCCAACGATGGGCTTCCTCAAATCCCCTAGGTCTTCATGAGCAAGCAAGTTGGATGCACACCCACTAGTTTCTTTTGTTGAGCTTTCATACATTTTTAGCTCTAGTGCACCCATTGCATGGCAATCCCTACTCACTCACATTGATATCTATTAATGGGCATCTCCATAGCCCGTTGATATGCCTAGTCGATGTGAGACTATCTCCCTCCTTTTTGTCTTCTCCACAACCACCTCTCTATTCCACCCATAGTGCTATGTCCATGGCTCACGCTCATGTATTGCGTGAAAGTTGAAAGGTTTGAAAGAATAGAGTATGAAAACAAGTGCTTGGCTGAAATCGGGGTTGTGCATGATATGAATATTCTGTGTGATGAAGAGGGAGCATAGGCAGACTATATGATTTTTAGGGATAACTTTCTTTAGCCATAGTATTTTGAGAAGACATGATTGCTTTGTTAGTATGCTTGAAGTATTATTATTTCTTCTGTCAATATAGACTTTTATCTTGAATCTTTCAGATTTGAACATTCATGCCACAATTAAGAGAATTACATTAAAAAACTATGTTGGTTAGCATTCCACATCAAAAATTCTGTTTTTATCATTTACCTACTCGAGTACGAGCAAGAATTAAGCTTGGGGATGCTTGATACGTCTCCAATGTATCTATAACTTTTGATTATTCCATGCTATTATTTATGATGTTTTGGATGTTTAATGGGCTTTGTCATACACTTTTATATTATTTTTGGGACTAACCTACTAACCCAAAGGCCCAGTCCAGATTGCTGTTTTTTGCCTGTTTCAGGGTTTTGCAGAAAAGGAATATCAAACGGAGTCCAAACGGAATGAAACCTTCGGGAGAGATATTTTTGGAGATAATCACGCACGGGAGACTTGAGAACCATGGAGTAGGGGCCACGAGGTGCCCACGAGGGTGGGGGGCGCGCCCCCTGCCCAGGGCGCGCCCCCTTCCCTGTGGACCCCTCGTGAGGCCCCCAGTGCCCTCCTTCCTCCTATATAAGCCTACGTACCCCGAAACCAACAGAGCAATAGAGAAAACCCTAGTTCCACCGCCGTAACCTTCTGTTCCCGTGAGATCCCATCTTGGGGCCTGTTCCGGAGCTCCACCGGAGGGGGTATCTTCCACGGAGTGCTTCTACATCATCATCATCGCCTCACCATGAGTTGTGAGTAGTTTACCACAGACCTTCGGGTCCATAGCTAGTATCTAGATGGCTTCTTCTCTCTCTTTGGATCTCAATACAAAGTTCTCCTTGGTCTTCGAGGAGATCTATTCGATGTAATCTCTTTTTGCAGTGTGTTTGTCGAGACCCGATGAATTGTGGGTTTATGATCAAGATTATCTATGAGAAATATTTTGTTCTTTTCTGAAATCTTTATGTGTGCTCATAATATCCTTGCAAGTCTCTTCGAATTATTGGTTTGGTTTGGCCTACTAGATCTATAGTTCTTGCAATGGGAGAAGTGCTTGGCTTTGGGTTCAATCTTGCGATGTCCTTTCCCAATGACAGTAGGGGTAGCAAGGCACGTATTATATTGTTGCCATCGAGGATAAAAAGATGGGGTTTACATCATATTGCTTGAGTATATCCCTCTACATCATGTCATCTTGCTTAAGGTTTTACTCTGTTCTTATGAACTCAATACACTAGATGCATGCTGGATAGCGGTCGATGTGTGGAGTAATAGTAGTAGATGCAGGCAGGAGTCGGTCTACTTGTCTCGGACGTGATGCCTATATACAATGATTATGCCTAGATAGTCTCATAATTATTCGCTTTTACATCAATTGCTCGACAGTATTTTGTTTACCCGCCGTAGAATATCGCTATCATGAGAGAAGCCACTAGAGAACACTATGGCCCCCGGGTCTATTCTCAACATATCAATCTACATCTACTTTACTTTTTCCGCTTTTACTTTTTGTTCTTATACACAAAAATACAAAAAATATAAACAATCATCTCTATCAGATCTCACTTTCGTAAGTGACCGTAAAGGGATTGACAACCCCTTATCGTGTTGGCTGCGAAGTTCTTATTTGTTGGTGCAGGTACGAGGGACTCGCGTGTGGTCTCCTACTGGATTGATACCTTGGTTCTCAAAAACTGAGGGAAATACTTACGCTACTATGCTGCATCTCCCTTTCCTCTTCATGGGAATACAACACAAGCTCGAGAAGTAGCACAAGCCAACAAGCATACAAGGCAAAGTAAAGTGCAGGAAAGGATTAACCACAAGTGAGACGAGGACGGGGATTTTATCCCAAAGTTCAATCTTCCTTCGGGAAGGGATACTCTCCGTTTAGAGTGGTGCCGTAGCCAAAGCTTGCGGAATGCCACCGAAAGCTCACCGTAATCTCTTTCAAGTCACCCCCTACGGATGAGCCTCGAATCAATCGGGGTTGGTCTTGAAGGTGACCATCACACCTTTACAAACTTCTCTCGAGCACACCACAAGGAAGAAAGATTTCGGAGGAATATCTAACCAGCTAGGAGCCCAAGCTCCAACAGTAACAAGTCAATGGGGAAGAAATTTTGCGGGGAACACAATTTGGTTTGGTCAAGATGTAGATCGGGTCTTGCTCTCCCAATCCCCAAAGTTTCAACAAGTTTGGGTGGAGGGATTGAGTGTATTGAGAAAAATGGAGTGTAGCAATGGTGGAGATCAACAAGACATTAGGGTTTGGGATGGAGGTGGAAGAAGGGGGGATTTTATAGTCTTCTTGCCCGGGTGGCCGTTTATGCCCGTTGGACCCGATGCGCACGGGCTAAGTCAGTCCCGTGCGCACGGGGTACTCAGAGACTTTCGTACCACCCCGTGCGCACGGGGGCCAAAAGACCCCGTGCGCATGGGGTACCGAGAGAGTTACACAGTACCCAGTGCACACGGGGGTCAAAAGACCCCGACGCACGGGGTACCCAGAAACTTTCTGTTGCAAGCTTTCTGAGTACCACATGCACACACACTATGGAATAGGTGGTAGGAATGTGTAGGTTGCTATATATGTTTCGACAATGACATTCCCACACAACACGTCTCCCACACCGACCCCTCTTAATAGTGCGGTCTTTCCTATGACTCGAAAAGAACCAAAAATAGAACCTCCAAATCGCCGGTTGACCATGCCTTTGATCTTTTTGAATTGGGGGTCACACATCTCCATCAAAATCAATATGGAACCAATATCCTGAGATAAACTTTAGCAACCGATATTAGTTCCACTAACCACATTGTCATCACACCAAAATATAATTTAAGTGCCAATTGCACTTTCAATCTCCCCCTTTTTGGTGCATTGATGACAAAGTGGTTAGAACATGGCATAAATGATATGAAATTTTTAAATATCCATGAGACAATATTTGATCATAGTAGCTGAAAGTGCAACTATCCCTGTGTGGTTTTGGTAATTCCTAACAACATATAGCTCATTGAACTAATGCTATTTCAAGATGATCATTTCAGAACGTTCAATGATTGGCATGACATGGACTAGAAATGTGGACCCGTCAAAATGCTAAGGACACATATTGGCTCAAGCTCAAGACTCTACATTTTCATTTTAGTGCTCCAAGATCACATTGAGTCCATAGGAAAAGCCAATACTATTAAAAGGGGATGAGGTGTTGCTTAATGGCTTGCTTGCTCAAAATACTTAGTGATATGCTCCAAAAGCCCTCAACCACATTCTCATATCCACATATGTCCCAAAGAAAAAAGTCAAACTCGGCCCCACCAATTTGATATATCCGGTGCCATCGATTTCAGTTGACATAGCCATAGCCAGAAATCGTAATCAGTTTGGTCTCACCTATAGGGATCTCGGTCTCACGGAGATGGGATTGCAAACTCTTTGTTTCCCTGCGTAACATTTTGGTCTCAACGAAATGAGCGATCAGTCCCACCGAGTTCGCAATGCAAACTCTCTGTTTTCCTTTCGTAACATTTCGGTCTCACCGAAATGAGCGAATCGGTCCCACTGAGTGTGCCTGACCAACTCTCTGTTTGCCTATTACAGGAATCGGTCTCACCGAGTTGATGTGATTGGTCTCACCGATATTACGTTATACCCTAACCCTAATGAAATCGGTCCCACCGAGTTGATCATATCGGTCCCACCAAAAAGCCTAACATTCAAATTTTGAACTAAATCGGTCCGACCGAGTTTCATGATTTGGTCCCACCGAGTTTAGTAAATTGTGTGTAACAGTTAGATTTTGTGTGTAGGCTATATATGCCCCTCCACCCACTCTTCATTCGTGGAGAAAGCCATCAGAACATACCTACACTTCCATTACTCATTGTTCTGAGAGTGAACCACCTACACATGTGTTGATACCTAGATATTCCATTCCTACCATATGAATCTTGATCTCTAGCCTTCCCCAAGTTGCTTTCCACTCAAATATTCTTTCCACCATATCCAAATCTGTGAGAGAGAGTTGAGTGTTGGGGAGACTATCATTTGAAGCACAAGAGCAAGGAGTTCATCATCAACACACCATCCATTACCTTTTGGAGAGTGGTGTCTCCTAGATTGGTTAGGTGTCACTTGGGAGCCTCCAACAAGATTGTGGAGTTGAACCAAGGAGTTTGTAAGGGCAAGGAGATCGCCTACTTCGTGAAGATCTACCCTAGTGAGGCAAGTCCTTCATGGGTGATGGCCATGATGGGATAGACAAGGTTACTTCTTCGTGGGTGGAGTCCTCCGTGGACTCGCGCAACCGTTATCATTTGTGGGTTGAAGTCTCCATCAACATGGATGTACACCGCCTACCGGAACCACGCCAAAAACATCCGTGTCTCCACTTGTGTTTGCACTCTCCAAACCCCTCTCTTTACCTTCGTATGCAATGATTTACATTGCGCTGCTATACTCTTAGAATTGCATGTGTAGGTTGATTGCTTGACTTGTGCTAAGTTGCTAAAATCTGCCAAGACTTAAAATTGGGGAAAAGATATATTTCTAATTGATCAAGTAGTCTAATCACCCCCCTCTAGACATACTTTTGATCCTACAAGTGGTACCGGAGCTTTGGTCTTCATTTGCCTTGATTTCCATATCTTTGGTGATCATAGCCTTGGTTTCACAACCTAGGAGAGTATGGCGTCTAGTGAGGGAAATTACCACCGTAGAGGTCCTTACTTTGATGGTACTAATTTTGCTAGTTGGAAGCATAAGATGAAAATGCATATTCTTGGACATAACCCCGCCATTTGGGATATTGTGTGTATTGGTTTGCAAGGTGAATTCTTTGATGGGAAGGAACCAAATCATGAAGCATCCGCGGAAGAATTGAAGATGCTGCAATACAATGCTCAAGCTTACGATATCCTCTTCAACGGATTGTGCCCCAAAGAATTCAACAAAATCAGCCATCTTGAGACTGCAAAGGAAATTTGGGATACTTTGATTGATGTGCACGAAGGTACCAATTCCGTCAAGGAATTTAAGTTGGTTGTGCTTCAAAGTCAACTTGACAAGTTCAAGATGAAGGATGGTGAAGGTGTCGATAAAATGTACTCTAGGCTTGCTCTCATCACACATGAGATTGCCAGCTTAGGAAGTGAAGAGATGACCGACAAATTCATAATTAAGAAGATCCTAAGAGCCTTGGATGTAAAATATGACACTGTGTGTACATTGATCCAAATGATGCCCAACTACAAAGATCTCAAGCCAACGGAAGTCATTGGAAGAATTGTTGCTCATGAGATGTCACTCAAAGATAAAGAAGAGCTTCACAACAAGTCTAGTGGTGCTTACAAAGCCTCATGTGATGCTCCTACATCATCAAGTGACAAACAAGTCTTGAATGAATAATTGAGCTTAATGGTGAAGAACTTCAACAAGTTCTACAAGAATAGAAGCAAGAGAGAAGTTACAAGTCAAGGTCCTACAATGACAAAAGATCTTCTAGTCGTGAGCGTAATTGCTACAACTGTGGAAGACCCGGACACTACTCCAATAAGTGTACGACTCCCTACAAAAGAAGAGAATACTCACCTAAAAGGAGAAGTAGAAGAGAAGAATCACCTCCAAGAGAGAGAAGGAGTAGAGATGATCGTTATGAACGAAGACCCTCTTGAAGAAGCAAGGATTCGGAAAGGAAGGGCAAATCATCAAGGAGCTGTACAAGACGAAAACACCAAGCTCATGTTGGTGGAAGGGTATCCTGTTCCGACTCCGATAACTACTCCGAGAGAAGCTATCACTCCAGCTCAGAAGATACTCAAGATGAAGGTGTTGTCGGGATTGCGCTTGTGTCATCCAACTCCTACGACATATTTGACTCACTAAATGAAGGAATTGGAAGATGCTTCATGTCTAAAGGTCCTAAGGTATCACACCCCGAGTATCTTTATTTCAATAGTGATGACGATGACTTGCTAGGAGATGATGATTTACTTGTTGGTAGCAATAGTGATGAAACATATGATGAAATTGCTATTAATCATGCTAATCAAGACAAAACGAATGACAATGATAAGTAGAAGATTGAGCATCTAACTACAGAATTAAACACTCTCAAGTTAGCTCATGAAACTACCTTAGAGGATCATCGAGAACTTTTGAGGACTCATGAGAAGCTACGCTTTGAAAAGCTCAATCTAGCGCAAGAGTATGAGTTCTTAAAAGCAATCAATGATGATCTTCGTAAGAAAAGTTCTTCTTACATTGCCGAGCGTTTACTTTTGTGTACTTACATGCCACAAGTAAAATTTAGCAACAAGAACAAGAAAGATTCTTCCTCTAGTAGTAACAACAATCATGCTAAATCCAATATTGTTGCTTCTAGTAGTTCTCTTGATTCCACTAATGATCCTCTTGGCCAAGTTACACTTGAGCAAGAAAATATCTTATTGAAGGGAATCATAGAGAAAGGTGTTTACAAGAGTCTTGCCGGAAGGAAGCAATTTGAGGAAATTGTACGCAAGCAAGGAAGGCACCGGAAGAATCAAGGTATTGGTTTTGAACGAAAGTTCGATGCCAATGGTGTTGAGTGGGAAGAAGATCAATACCCCAAGACGAAGTTTATTCCTCAACAAGAGAAGTATGATCCTACTTCTTTCAAGGGAACACAATGTCGGCATCCTGGGAACCAGGGTACCCAGACTTGCCTGTCTGCGGGCCGCGACGCGCTCCTACTACGTCCTGGTACGGCCCAGCCGATCGACCAGCTATTCAAGACCCTCGTGAGGGGGCTAGACCTCTTGAGGAGAACAACGTCAAGACCCCCTCAGGAGCGGCCTCGGCTAGGTTGCTCCAGAGGGGCGGAGAATCCAAGGGCAAGCTTGCCTCAGGAGGAGGCAGTGACACAAGCAATGATGCACTACGCCAGCGGGTGCCATCGCGTGCCAGCGGCGTAGTTGCCGTTTTGGTGCAAAGGAGACAGCGCAGACGCAGGTTCCCGAGGAGCGGGACAAAGGTTTCCCCTTTGGTGCAACAAGACCGAAGACCGCCAGAATGACAGGGAGGATGTAACCACCGAGCCCACCACAGCGTCACCGCCTGATCCCTTGCAGGCGAAGACCGTTTTTGTCAGGATAGGAACGGCCTTGTGTTCCCGCTCAAAATGGCCGTTGTGGGATCCCTTCCCGCCTAAACATTTCGGGGGAAGAGGACCCTGGTCGTCTATATAAGTAGCTAGGATCTTCACTATGGAGGGGATCAGATCCAGAGACTCCGCCCACACACAAAGGAGCAAGAACCCTTGCCTCCTGACCCTCCTGAGCTCCCCTCCTGAGCTCAGGAACCACTGTACTCATTCATACTCAAGCCCTCCTGAGGCTAATCCACCAAAGCAGGAAGTAGGGTTTTACACCGCAAGGTGGCCTGAACTTGGGTAAATTCGTGTGTGCTTTACTTGTTGTTTGCTTGAATCTCTTCACCGGAAGAGGGCGAGACGCTAGGTAGACGTGAGTGGGAGAGATCTTCGTTCACGCCCCTGTGTTCGAACTTCTTGGGTTTGCGGAGCCCGTAATCCGACATTTGGCGCGCCAGTTAGGGGGCGTGTCGAAATCTCGCCTCTCCGACAACCTCGCCTCCCCTCCCCTACTCCGCGCCGCCATGATGACTGCGGCCTATCGCATCCGCGTGGAGGCTGGCGCTGTCCTCGTCGTCTAAGCGGCATCGGCGGACCACGCTACCCGTGGGCACTCCGCCTCCTTCCCCGATGACGTTTTCGCCGGTCAGGCCATCGGAGAGAGGCCTACTCTGCCACTTCCGCTCCTCGTGGCCTCGCCGGCGGTGCTCTTAGTGGCGCAGAGGCTACCCCGGCACCGGCCACTCACGGAGGAGCTCGACGCTCGAGCGGCGCACGTTGACAAGCTGCGGGGCGCTGCCGGCGGGGAGTTGCCCTGCCACGGGGTCGCCTGCATCCTCGGAGGATCCCAAGCACCGGCGTCAGCCCGACACATCAAGTCACACTTTCGGCGGATTGGGGCCGCCGCCCAGCCGCAGGAGGCCCCACGGGCACAGGGCGCGTAGGGGCACGTCGTCACCTACGGCCCTGGCGACCGCGCCACAGTTGCAGCTGGCACGAACGTCCTACCCATGGTATGCACTCCCACCATCTGCTGAGTGGCCGTCACGAGGACCCTCATCGACGGCGGCGCCGGGCTCAACATCCTCTCCCCCGAGGCCTTTGGTCATCTGCCCGTGTCCTACATGCAGCTCCTCCCAACCAAGCCCTTCTCAGGGGTTGCGGCCTCGACCGTCCCGCTCGGCCAGATCCGCCTCCCGGTCACCTTAGGCACACCCGCTAACTACTAGACATAGCTCATAGACTTCGACATTACGCCCATCCACCTGACCTACAACGCCGTCCTCGGCTTCCCAGCCTTGGTGAAATTCATGGCGGCGACTCACCCGGGCTACAACACCGTCAAGATGCCCGGGAGCAGCGGTGTCATCACTATCAAAGGGGACCTCAAGGTTGCCCTTCAGGTCCTCGGGCACGCTTACAGGGCTGCCGCCGCTGCTCATTCAGATACGAAGGGGGCTCCAAAGACACCAGAGGCCGCGCCTGCCAAGAAGAAGCAATTCTTCTCTCAGGACCCGGCCGAGACGAAGCAGGTGCCCGCTGACGAGGAGGGCTCAGGAGCCACCTTCACCATCGACACGGGCATGGACCCCGAGAAAGAGGCAACATTGGTTAGCTTCCTCATGGTTAACAAGGATGTGTTCGCTTGGAAAGCCGCTCACTTGGTAGGGGTGCCTAGGCACGTCATCGAGCATCACCTCACGGTGTGCCCCAACGCGCGCCCTATCAAGCAGAAAGCACGCAGACAGGCCCCGGAGAAGCATGCCTTCATCGTTCTGGAGGTTCGGAAGCTAGAGGAAGCATGCGTTGTATGGGAGGTACGGCACCCAGAGTGGCTGTCCAACCCCGTCATAGTCCCGAAGAAAGGAGGCAAGGAGCGCATGTGCGTCGACTTCACGAGCCTCAACAAATTCTGCCCTCAAGACCCGTTCCCTCTCCCGCGCATCGACCAGATTGTGGATTCAACGGCTGAGTGCGACCTGCTCTGCTTCCTCGACGCCTTCTCGGGCTACCACCAAATTAAGATGGCGGTGGAGGATGTGGAGAAAACGGCATTCCTGACCCCTTGCGGGGACTACTGCTATACCTGCATGCCTTTCGGGCTGAGAAACGCGGGCGCCACCTTCCAGCACCTGATGCACATCACTCTGGGCCCTCAGCTCGGGAGGAAGGCGGAGGCCTACGTCGACGACATTGTGGTCAATACCAGAGAGGCCAGGACTCTCATCCAGGACCTAGAAGAAACGTTTGCCAACCTGCGCAAGGTGAAGCTGTGCCTCAACCCGGAGAAGTGCGTGTTTGGTGTACCCTCTGGAAAGTTGCTAGGGTTCATGGTTTCACACTGGGGCATTGAAGCTAATCCGGAGAAGATCAAGGCTATCGAAAGAATGAAACCGCCCACAACCCTGAAGGAGATGCAGAAGCTTGCGGGATGCGTAACGTCCCTAGGGCGCTTCATCCCTAAGCTTGGTGAACGCGCCCTCCCGTTCTTCAAGCTCATGAAGATGAAGGGGCCCTTTGAGTGGACTCCGGAGGCCGATGCCGCCTTCCGGGATCTCAAGGAATAGCTCACCAGCTCGCCGGTTATGGTGGCACCACGACCCCTGGAACCCATGACTTTCTATCTCGTCGCTACGCCTCACTCCGCCAGTGCAATGTTAGCGGTGGAGCACGAGGAGAGGCCCCGAAGTGCGAGGCCACGGGGCAATTTGGCATCCTCAGGACCCCCGTCGCCCCCTGACGAAGCTCCGGGGGTAGATTCGACCACGGTTACTGGTGGCCTCGCTGTCCAGCAAGAAGCACCCAAGATTCCTGAAGCGCCTGAGGATCCTGCGGTGCCGACCCTTGTGGAGCACCCAGTGTACTTCGTTAGCACCGTACTGCGTGGCGCGCGCTCGCGCTACCCGATGCCTCAAAAGCTGCTCCTAGGGCTCCTTGTCGCCTCCAGGAAGCTATGCAATTACTTCCAGGGCCACCCTATCAAGGTTGTCTCGTCATACCCTCTCGATAAGGTGCTCCGGGGACCGAATGTCGTCGAGAGGGTTGCCGAGTGGAACATCGAGCTCCAGGCGTTCCAGTTGGAGTTCAGCACCACGCGAGTGATTAAACGAGCAGCTCTGGCAGACTTTGTGTCATAATGGACCGACGCGACGAAGCAGGGGGCTGGCGAGGATTGCTCGCTGGCCCCCAGCGATGAAGCCCTGGACGGATGGGTGGTATACTTCGACGGCGCCTTATCGCGCCTTGGCGCGGGAGCTGGCGCCGTGTTGGTATCTTCCACTCAGGACAAGTTGTACTACGCCGTGCAGCTTTGCTTCCAGCAAGGCGAGAAGGTCTCCAACAACATCGCACAGTATGAGGGCCTGATTGCTGGGCTCAAGGCCGCCGCTGCACTGGGGGTCAAGCGCCTCACCATCAGAGGCGATTCGCAGCTCCTTGTTAACTTCTCCAACAAGAAATACAAGCCCAAGGACGAGCACATGGAGGCATATCTGGAGGAGGTGCGTAAGATGGAAAAGCGATTCCGAGGGCTGGAGGTGCAGCACGTGCCAAGAGGCACGAACAAGGAATCAGATGACATCGCCAAACGAGCCTCCAAGCGGGAGCCTCAGAGGCCGGGCGTCTTCGAGGAGCGGTTGCTCAAGCCATTGGCAACACCGCCCATTCCTGAGCCGGCGTCCCCTCAGCAGGGGCTACCTGCGGCGCCTGCAGACGGAGCCCCGCCCTGCGGACCGGCCTTCGGAGCCCGCCTGCTACTCGCCGCGGAGCCCGAGGAGGGTTGCTGGACCCAAGAGCTCAAGATGTACCTGCAACACGACACCTTTCCAGACAAGGGGAAAGACACGGAGCGCGTAGACCGACAGGCCTCGGCTTACTACATCCAAGACGGCGAACTCTACAGGAGGCGCCCCAATGATGTCTCACTAAAGTGTATCTCGAGGAAACAAGGACACGAGCTGTTGGCTGACATCCACACTGGGGACTGCGGTCACCATTCATCGTCCCGCACCCTCGTGGGCAAGGCCTTCCGCAACGGCTTCTACTAGCCCATGGCGCTTAACGACGCCACGGAGCTTGTGCAGGCTTGCGAGGCATGTCAGTTTCACGCCAAGCAGATCCACCAACCAGCGCAGGGCCTCCAGATGATCCCGCTCTCCTAGCCCTTCGTGGTCTGGGGATTGGACATCCTGGGTCCATTTCCCCGGACAGCGGGGGGCTACTGCTTCTTGTACGTCGCCATCGACAAATTCACCAAGTGGGTAGAGGTGGAGCCTGTTTGCGCGATCCCAGCCGGGTTGGCCGTCAAGTTCATCCAGGGCCTCGTGAGGCGATTCGAGGTCCCCAGACGCATCATCACGGATAACGGTTCGCGGTTCACAAGCAATCTCTTCAGGTCATATTGTGCTAACCTTGGAACACAGATCTGCTACGCCTCGGTGGCTCACCCCAGGAGCAACGGTCAGGCCAAACGCGCCAACGCGGAAGTTTTGTGTGGCCTCAAGACGCGCAGCTTTAAGAAGAAGCTCGAGGCTTGAGGTAGGGGCTGGATCGACGAGCTCCAGTCCATGCTGTGGTCGATCCAAACAACTGCTACCAAACCAATGGGAGAAACTCCTTTCTTTCTCGTTTACGTGGCGGAGGCGGTCCTCCCTCACGAGGTCAAGCATCGCTCCCCACGGGTCTTGGCTTTCAATGAGGAACGACAGGACGCCGCCTGGCGGATGGACCTCGTGATCGGCGAGGAGGGCCGCCGCCGAGCTGCCCTCAGGGCGGCACGACATCAGCAGGCGCTGCAGCGGTACCACTGCTGCAGCGTCCACACAAGAACACTTGAAGTTGGTGACTTGGTCCTGAGGCGGGTCCTCTCCAGGGAGGGGTTACACAAGCTCTCGCCCATGTGGGAGGGCCCGTTCAGAATCGCCCGTGTCTCTAGGCCTGGTGCTGCGCGGCTGGAGACGCAGGATGGGGTGCCCATCCAGAATTCCTGGAACATTGAGCATCTCAGGAGGTTCTATCCGTAATCAAAGCTCCGTGCCCATGAAGGTCTCCGCTCGTGACACTCTCACATAATAATGTGTTGGAGATGTACACGCCTCAGAGTCTCCTAAGCGTTGCCTGTGGGCCATCAGACGGGGCTCCACCCACGTCCCAGTGGCAGTCCTTAGCTCCGCGCTGGGAAGAATACATAGTGTAGGGGTCGGACGCGACCTTTTTCCTTTTTTTGCTTGGTGTTTGGCTGTCAGCCTTTTCTACTTCCTTGGTAGCAGCCCTTCCTCTACCCCATGCTATGAAGTTCTCGTGTTTCTTGCATTTGGTTGGAATTCTTGCTTGGAATTTTCTCACCGGTTTTAAGTTCAGCTTGTTAAGCAGGGACTACGCCGTGTGCTCTCCTTCGCGTGCCTCGCGCGTGGGGGCTGGGACACGGTCGGTTCCGGCTCTCGTCGGTCATGTGACCTCGCCTGGCCAAGCCTGCTCAGGCTCCAGCATCGGACTTCTCAGTCCACGCGACCTGTTCTACCGAGCCGGCCCAGGCCTTGTCGCCTTAATCCACACTCGGCGTTCTCAAGCGAGCCCAAGGGTGCAAGCCCTCAGCAGCTCACAGCGGCTCACTCATACTTGGGGGCTGCGCAGGTCAGGACCCCCCGAATTCAGCCATCCTCATGGCCCGTCGGGGGCTCATGACGCCGGTGAGTTAGGAGCACTTCGCCTCAAGACGTCGCATCACATAAGCTAAGTAATCTCACCCAGACCAAAAACATGATAGCAAGTTCTCGCTTCATACATATGTTATAGTCCATTACACGCCTTCTCGAGGCAACTTAAAATTTTGACACATGAAGGAAATGAAGAAAAAGAAGAAGCAGAGGCCGACACACCAAGCCGCGGCTTGGGCTCAGTGCCGTTGCCCCCACTCAGTCGGAGTCTCCCAGCTCCTCCCGCTTCACCGAGCCACAGCGGCGCGACAACCCCCTCCCCTCGCCGAGCCGAGCTCGCCGGCACGGTGGCTCATTGCAGCCGCTGCTGCTGGAGGAGCTGCTGCTGCTGGAGGAGCTGCTGCTGCCATAGAGGGGGGACCTGCGGCGCCCTCTAGGGCCAAGCTCGTCTACAGAGGAGGAGCTGCCCCTCCGGATGCCGTCCCCACCATCCTCTTCGTCGTCAGCCTCAGGACAGCACCCAAGGCGCCCCCCTTCCTCCGTGAAGACCCTGACGAGTAGCGTTGAGGCACCATAATACCTGAAGTGGAGCGTGCACCTCCCCTGCAGCCATCACGCGCGCAAAAAACTACCAGGCGCGCTCCAGGAACACGTTACCCGAGGGAGCAACGTCGACCTACACCCAGGGCGCACCACTGCAGCAACCGTCGGTCTGCAGCCAGAGGCCACCGGGGCCTCCGGCTGGTAGCACGTTGCCAAACGAGCGGGGGAGCTGGAGCCACAAGCCGCCAGGCTTCTCCGTCCACACCACGAACTCCGACGACACATCGAAGGAGTGGAGCTGCGGGCGCGGAGGACGCGCGACCACCAAACGCCGCCTCGCGCCTCCTCCCCCACCGCGGCCACGACCACCTTCGCCGCGAGAAGAGGCACCGCGCCTCTCACCGGTGACCGCGTCGGGACCCAGAAGGCCGCGCCCGCCCCCTCGAGGAGCCGCCACGGGCGCAACGGCATACTTGCGGGGCGGCCGCGGCCCCTCTTCAACGGCGGCGAAGCCAAATCCTTTGGGGCCTTCCCCTTCTCCACGGCGGACGGCTTCCTCGATGGCGCCATGAAGACCTCGCGGCAAGAAGAAGAGTGGGGAGCGAACAAGGAGGCAGACGACGCTGGCTTGAAGATGTCTTAGGGGCTCCCACCCTAGTCCCATTTATAGGACGGAGGATCCCATCCGCCAGTCACTGACGTCACAGCCATAACGACCCCGTCATCCACGCCGAGGAGTTGTCAACTCGCATGGTTGCCAAGGCTGCGTGGAGAGCGGAGTTGCCACGTCCCATCCAACCGTCACACGCCAGCCTGGCCCGCATCCTTTTTGGGGCCCGCGGCGCTTCGTCTTTGACTAAGGCTTTGCCCCGAAGCCAACTCCGCGCGCGCCTTGGGCCCGGGGGCTACTATCGGCGTCCTGGGAACCAGGGTAGCCAGACTTGCCTATCTGCAGGCCGCGACGTGCTCCTACTACGGCCTGGTATGGCTTAGCTGATCGACCAGCCTTTCAAGACCCTCGCGAGGGGGCTAGACCTCGCGAGGAGAACGACGTCAAGACCCCCTCAGGAGCGGCCTCGGCTAGGTTGCTTCAGAGGGGTGGAGAATCCAAGGCCAAGCCTGCCTCAGTAGGAGGCAGTGACGCAAGCAGTGACGCACCGTGCCAGTGGGTGCCATCGCGTGCCAGCAACGCAGTTACCGTTTTGTTGCAAAGGAGACAGCGCAGATGCAGGTTCCCGAGGATCGGGACAAAGGTTTCCCCTTTGGTGCAACAAGACCGAAGACCGCAAGGACGACAGGGAGGATGTCACCACCGAGCCCACCACCGCGTCACCGCCTGATCCCTTTGCAGGCGAAGACCGCTTTTGTCAGGATAGGAACGTCCTTGTGTTCCCGCTCAAAATGGCCGTTGTGGGATCCCTTCCCGCCTAAACATTTCGGGGGAAGAGGATCCTAGCTGCCTATATAAGTAGCTAGGATCTTCACTATGGGGGGGATCAGATCCAGAGACTCCGCCCACACACAAAGGAGCAAGAACCCTTGCCTCCTGACCCTCCTGAGCTCCCCTCCTGAGCTCAGGAACCACTGTACTTATTCATACTCAAGCCCTCCCGAGGCTAATCCACCAAAGTAGGAAGTAGGGTTTTACACCACAAGGTGTCCTGAACCTGGGAAAATTCATGTGTGCTTTACTTGTTGTTCGCTTGAATCTCTTCACCCGACGAGGGCGAGACGCTAGGTAGACGTGAGTGGGAGAGATCTTCGTTCACACCCCTGTGTTCGAACTTCTTGGGTTTGCGGAGCCCGTAATCCGACACACAAGCTCAAGATGATTTTCCACCACAAGACCACAAGCAAAAAGGCAAGGACAAGCTTCAAGAAGAGATTGATGTATTTGAAGAAGCTCCTAAGGCCTTGGTAAAGTGGATTCCCAAGACTACATCGAGCTCTACTTCATCAAGTATGACTACAACTCCAAAGATTCCCATCAAGTTGATGTGGATCCCGAAGAAGAAGAACTAGAGAGTCTTGAGGGTGACTCCGCCAACATACTTCACTCTTATTTATATTGGCAAGGATAAGTGCAATCAACCTTCACATCTTGCACTAGTTCAAGGAGTCACAAACCCTCTTCTTGGTAAGACAAGGGACAAGGTAACCTAATTCTTTCATGGACATCATCTTGTGTACAATTTGTTGGGGAACGTAGTATTTTAAAATTTTCCTACGATCACGCAAGATCTATCTACCATATGCATAGCAACGAGAGGGAAGAGTGTGTCTACGTACCCTCGTAGATCGGAAGCGGAAGCATCAAGTGACACGGTTGATGTAGTCGAACTTCTTCGCGATTCAACCGATCAAGCACCGAACGTACGACACCTCCGCGTTCAGCACACATTCAGCTTGATGACGTCCCACGAGCTCTTGATCCAGTTGAGCTTCACGGGAGAGTTTTGTCAGCACGACGGCGTGGTGACGAATATGATGTATCTACCGACGCAGGGCTTTGCCTAAACACTGCAACGGTATGACCGAGGTGTGTTTCTGTGGAGGGGGGCACCGCACACGGCTGGAACAATTCAACTTGTGTGTCTATGGGGTGCCCCCTCCTCCGTATATAAAGGAGCAAGGGAGAGGCCGGCCCTAGAGGGGGCGCGCCATGTATGGGGAGTCCTACTAGGACTCCCAAGTCCTAGTAGGATTCCACTTTCCTTTGCGGAGTAGGAGAGAAGGAAAGAGGTGGAGAGGGAGAAGAAAAAGGGGGCTGCACCCCTTGTCCAATTCGGACCAGAAGGGGGGAGCGCGCCTCCTTCCTTTTGGCCTCTCTCCTCTATTCCCGTAACTCTCCGGTACTCCGAAAATACCCGAATCACTCGGAACCTTTCCGATGTCCGAATATAGTCGTCCAATATATCGATCTTTACGTCTCGACCATTTCGAGACTCCTCGTCATGTCCCCGATCTCATCCGGAACTCCGAACTCCTTCGGTACATCAAAACTCATAAACTCATAATACGATCGTCATCAAACGTTAAGCGTGCGGACCCTACGGGTTCGAGAACTATGTAGACATGACCGAGACTCATCTCCGGTCAATAACCAATAGCGGAACCTGGATGCTCATATTGGCTCCTACATATTCTACGAAGATCTTTTATCGGTCAAACCGCATTACAACATACGTTGTTCCTTTTGTCATCGGTATGTTACTTGCCCGAGATTCGATCGTCGGTATCTCTATACCTAGTTCAATCTCGTTACCGGCAAGTCTCTTTACTCGTCCTGTAATACATCATCTCGTGACTAACTCATTAGTCTTTTTCTTGCAACGCTTATTATGATGTGCATTACCGAGAGGGCCCAGAGATACCTCTCCGACACTCGGAGTGACAAATCCTAGTCTCGATCTATGCCAATACCACGAACACTTTCGGAGACACCTGTAGAGCATCTTTATGATCACCCAGTTACGTTGTGACGTTTGATAGCACACAAGGTGTTCCTACAGTATTCGGGAGTTGCATAATCTCATAGTCATAGGAACATGTATAAGTCATGAAGAAAGCAATAGCAGTAAAACTAAACGATCATAGTGCTAAGCTAACGGATGGGTCTTGTCCATCACATCATTTTCCTAATGATGTGATCCCGTTGATCAAATGACAACTCATGTCTATGGTTAGGAAACATAACCATCTTTGATCAATGAGCTAGTCTAGTAGAGGCATACTAGGGACACTCTGTTTTGTCTATGTATTCACACATGTACTAAGTTTCCGGTTAATACAATTCTAGCATGAATAATAAACATTTATCATGATATAAGGAAATATAAATAACAACTTTATTATTGCCTCTAGGGCATATTTCCTTCAGTCTCCCACTTGCACTAGAGTCAATAATCTAGCTCACATCCCCATGTGATTTAATATCGATAGTTCACATCGTTATGTGAATAACACCCATAGTTCACATCGCCATGTGACCAACACCCATAGGGTTTACTAGAGTCAATAATATAGTTCACATCGCTATGTGATTAATACCCAAGAGTAATAAGGTGTGATCATGTTTTGCTTGTGAGAGAAGTTTAGTCAATGGGTCTGTCACATTCAGATCCGTATTTTTTTCGCAAATTTCTATGTCTACAATGCTCTGCATGGAGCTACTCTAGCTAATTGCTCCCACTTTCAATACGCATCCAGATTGATACTTAGAGTCATCTGGATTTAGTGTCAAAGCTTGCATCGGCGTAACCCTTTACGACGAACTATTTATCACCTCCATAATCGAGAAACATTTCCTTAGTCATCCAGTTACTAAGGATAATTTTGACCGCTGTATAGTGATCTACTCCTGGATCACTATTGTACCCCCCTGACAAACTCATGGCAAGGTACACAACATGTTTGGTACACAGCATGACATACTTTATAGAACCTATGGCTGAGGCATAGGGAATGACTTTCATTCTCTCTATATTTTTCTGCCGTGGTCTGGCTTTGAGTCTTACTCAACTTCACACCTTACAAGTCAGGCAAGAACTCCTTCTTTGATTGATCCATTTTGAACTACTTCAAAATCTTATCAAGGTATGTACTCATCGAAAGTCTTATCAAGCGTCTTGATCTATCTCTATAGATCTTGATGCCCAATATGTAAGCAGCTTCACCAAGGTCTTTCTTTGAAAAACTCCTTTCAAACACTCCTTTATGCTTTCCAGAAAATTCTACATCATTTCCGATCGACAATATGTCATTCACATATACTTATCAGAAAGGTTGTAGTGCTCCCACTCACTTCTTGTAAATACAGGCTTCACCGCAAGTCTGTATAAATCTATATGCTTTGATTAACTTATCAAAGTGTATATTCCAACTCCGAGATCCTTGCACCAGTCCATAGATGGATCGCTGGAGCTTGCACATTTTGTTAGCACCTTTAGGATTGACAAAACCTTCTGGTTGCATCATATACAATTCTTCTTTAATAAATCCATTAAAGAATGCAGTTTTATTGTCCATTTGCCAGATTTCATAAAATGCGGCAATTGCTAACATGATTCGGACAGACTTAAGCATCGCTACGGGTGAGAAAGTCTCATCGTAGTCAACTCCTTGAACTTGTCGAAAACCTTTCGCAACAAGTCGAGCTTTGTAAACAGTAACATTACTGTCAGTGTCAGTCTTCCTCTTGAAGATCCATTTATTTTCGATGGCTTGCCGACCATCGGGCAAGTCAACCAAAGTCCACACTTTGTTCTCATACATCGATCCCATCTCAGATTTCATGGTCTCAAGCCATTTTGCGGAATCTGGGTTCATCATCGCTTCCTCATAGTTCATAGGTTCATCATGGTCCAGTAACATGACTTCCAGAACCGGGTTGCCGTACCACTCTGGTGTGGAACATACTCTGGTTGATCTACGAAGTTCAGCAGTAACTTGATCCGAAGTTTCATGATCATCATCATTAGCTTCCTCACTAATTGGTGTAGGAATCACTGGAACCAGTTTCTGTGATGTACTACTATCCAATTCGGGAGAAGGTACAATTACCTCATCAAGTTCCACTTTCCTCCCACTCACTTCTTTCGAGAGAAACTCCTTCTCTAGAAAGGATCCACTCTTAGCAACGAATATCTTGCCTTCGGATCTGTGATAGAAGGTGTACCCAACAGTCTTCTTTGGGTATCCTATGAAGACACATTTCTCCAACTTGGGTTCGAGCTTATCAGGTTGAAGCTTTTTCACATAAGCATCGCAGCCCCAAACTTTAAGAAACAACAACTTTGGTTTCTTGCCAAACCACATTTCTTAAGGCGTTGTCTCAACGGATTCAGATGATGCCCTTATTTAACGTGAATGCAGCTGTCTCTAATGCATGACCCAAAACGATAGTGGTAAATTGGTAAGAGACATCATAGATCGCACCATATCTAATAAAGTACGGTTACGACGTTCGGACACACCATTACGCTATGGTGTTCCGGGTGGCGTGAGTTGTGAAACTATTCCACATTGTTTTAAATGAAGGCCAAACTCGTAACTTCAAATATTCGCCTCCGTGATCAGATCGTGGAAACTTTTATTTTCTTGTTACGATGATTCTCTACTTCACTCTGAAATTCTTTGAACTTTTCAAATGTTTCAGACTTGTGCTTCATTAAGTAGATATACCCATATCTGCTCAAATCATCAGTGAAGGTCAGAAAATAACGATACCCGCCGCGAGCTTCAACATTCATTGGTCCGCATACATCAGTATGTATGATTTCCAACAAATCTATTGCTCGCTCCATAGTTCCGGAGAACGGAGTTTTAGTCATCTTGCCCATGAGGCACGGTTTGCAAGCACCAAGTGATTCATAATCAAGTGATTCCAAAAGTCCATCACTATGGAGTTTCTTCATGCGCTTTACACCAATATGACCTAAACGGCAGTGCCACAAATAAGTTGCACTATCATTATTAACCTTGCATCTTTTGGCTTCAATATTATGAATATGTGTATCACTACAATCGAGATCCAACAAACTATTTTCATTGGGTGTATGACCATCGAAGGTTTTATTCATGTAAACAGAATAACAATTATTCTATGACTTTAAATGAATAACCGTATTGCAACAAATATGATCCAATCATATTCATGCTCAACGCAAATGCCAAATAACATTTATTTAGGTTTTACATTAATCCCGAAAGTATAGGGAGTGTGCGATGATGATCATATCAATCTTGGAACCACTTCCAACACACATCGTTACTTCACCTTTAACTAGTCTCTGTTCATTCTGCAATTCTCGTTTCGAGTTACTAATTTTAGCAACTGAACCGGTATCAAATACCCAGGGGTTGCTATGAACACTAGTAAAGTACACATCAATAATCTGTATATCAAAATATACCTTTGTTCACTTTGCCATCCTTCTTATCCGCCAAGTATCTAGGGCAGTTCCACTTCCAGTGACCATTTCCTTTGCAGTAGAAGCACTTAGTTTCAGGCTTGAGTTTAGCTTTGGGTTTCTTCATGGGAGTGACAACTTGCTTGTCATTCTTCTTGAAGTTCCCCTTCTATCCATTTTGCCCTTTACTTGAAACAAGTGGTCTTGTTAACCATCAACACTTGATGCTTTTTCTTCATTTCTACCTTCGCCGATTTCAGCATCGCAAAGAGCTCGGGAATTACTTTCGTCGTCCCTTGCATATTATAGTTCATCACGAAGTTCTACTAACTTGGTGATAGTGACTAGAGAACTTTGTCAATTACTATCTTATCTGGAAGATTAACTCCCACTTGATTCAAGTAATTGTAGTACCCAGACAATCTGAGCACATGCTCACTGGTTGAGCTATTCTCCTCCATCTTGTAGGCAAAGTACTGTCAGAAGTCTTATACCTCTCGACATGGGCATGAGTATGAAATACTAATTTCAACTCTTGGAACATCTTATATGCTCCGTGGCGTTCAAAACATTTTTGAAGTCCCGGTTCTAAGCCGTAAAGCATGGTGCACTTAAACTATCAAGTAGTCATCATACCGAGCTTTTGTTAAAACGTTCACAACGTCTACATCTGCTCCTACAATAGGTCTGTCACCTAGCGGTGCATCAAGGACATAATTCTTCTATGCAGCAATGAGGATAATCCTTAGATCACGGAACAATTCCGCATCATTGCTACTAACATCTTTCAACTTAGTTTTCTCTAGGAACATATAAAAAAAGTAAACGGGGAGCAACATCGTGAGCTATTGATATACAACATAGATATGCTAATACTACGAGGACTAAGTTCATGATAAATTAAAGTTCAATTTAATCATATTACTTAAGAACTCCCACTTAGATAGACATCGCTCTAGTCATCTAAATGATCACGTGATCCAAATCAACTAAACCATGTCCGATCATCACGTGAGATGGAGTAGTTTCAATGGTGAACATCTTATGTTGATCATATCTACTATATGATTCACGCTCGACCTTTCGGTCTCCAGTGTTCCGAGGCCATATCTGCATATGCTAGGCTCGTCAAGTTTAACCCGAGTATTCTGCGTGTGCAAAACTGTCTTACACCCATTGTATTTGAACGTAGAGCTTATCACACCCGATCATCACGTGGTGTCTCGGCACGAAGAACTTTCGCAACGGTGCATACTCAGGGAGAACACTTGTACCTTGAAATTTTGTAAGGGATCATATTATAATGCTACCGTCGTTCTAAGCAAAATAAGAAGCATAATAAGATAAACATCACATGCAAATCAAAATATGTGACATGATATGGCCATCATCATCTTGTGCTTTTGATCTCCATCTCCAAAGCACCGTCATGATCACATTTGTCACCGGCGCAACACCTTGATCTCCATCGTAGCATCGTTGTCGTCTCGCCAACTATTGCTTCCTCGACTATTGCTACCGCTTAGTGATAAAGTAAAGCAATTACATGGCGATTGTATTTCATACAATAAAGCGACAACCATATGGCTCCTGCCAGTTGCCGATAACTTTACAAAACATGATCATCTCATACAAAACCGTATAACTCATCATGTCTTGACCATATCAAATCACAACATGCCCTGCAAAAACAAGTTAGACGTCCTCTACTTTGTTGTTGCCAGTTTTACGTGGCTGCTACGGGCTTAGCAAGAACCGTTCTTACCTACGCATATAAAACCACAACGATATTTCATCAAGTATGTGCTGTTTTAACCTTCACAAGGACCGGGCGTAGCCACACTTGATTCAGCTAAAGTGAGAGAGACAGACACCCGCCAGTCACCTTTAAGCAACGAGTGCTCATAACGGTGAAACCAGTCTCGCGTAAGCGTACGCGTAATGTCGGTCCGGGCCGCTTCATCTCACAATACCGCCGAAGCAAAGTATGACATGCTGGTAAGCAGTATGACTAGTATCGCCCACAACTCATTGTGTTCTGCTCGTGCATATCATCTACGCATAGACCTGGCTCTGATGCCACTGTTGGGGAACGTAGTATTTTAAAATTTTCCTACGATCACGCAAGATCTATCTACCAGATGCATAGCAACGAGAGGGAAGAGTGTGTCTACGTACCCTCGTAGACCGGAAGCGGAAGCATCAAGTGACGCGGTTGATGTAGTCGAACTTCTTCGCGATTCAACCGATCAAGCACCGAACGTACGGCACCTCCGCGTTCAGCACACGTTCAGCTTGATGACGTCCCATGAGCTCTTGATCCATTTGAGCTTCACGGGAGAGTTTTGTCAGCACGACGGCGTGGTGACGGATATGATGTATCTACCGGTGCAGGGCTTCGCCTAAGCACTGCAACGATATGACCGAGGTATGTTTCTGTGGAGGGGGGCACCGCACATGGATGGAACAATTCAACTTGTGTGTCTATGAGGTGCCCCCTCCTCCGTATATAAAGGAGCAAGGGAGAGGCCGGCCCTAGAGGGGGCGCGCCATGTATGGGGAGTCCTACTAGGACTCCCAAGTCCTAGTAGGATTCCACTTTCCTTTCCGGAGTAGGAGAGAAGGAAAGAGGTGGAGAGGGCGAAGAAAAAGGGGGCTGCACCCCTTGTCCAATTCGGACCAGAAGGGGGGCGCGCGCCTCCTTCCTTTTGGCCTCTCTCCTCTATTCCCGTAACTCTCCGGTACTCCGAAAATACCCGAATCACTCCGAACCTTTCCGATGTCCGAATATAGTCGTCCAATATATCGATCTTTACGTCTCGACCATTTCGAGACTCCTCGTCATGTCCCCGATCTCATCCGGAACTCCGAACTCCTTCGGTACATCAAAACTCATAAACTCATAATACGATCGTCATCAAACGTTAAGCGTGCGGACCCTACGGGTTCGAGAACTATGTAGACATGACCGAGACTCATCTCCGGTCAATAACCAATAGCGGAACCTGGATGCTCATATTGGCTCCTACATATTCTACGAAGATCTTTTATCGGTCAAACCGCATTACAACATACGTTGTTCCTTTTGTCATCGGTATGTTACTTGCCCGAGATTCGATCGTCGGTATCTCTATACCTAGTTCAATCTCGTTACCGGCAAGTCTCTTTACTCGTCCTGTAATACATCATCTCGTGACTAACTCATTAGTCTTTTGCTTGCAAGGCTTATTATGATGTGCATTACCGAGAGGGCCCAGAGATACCTCTCCGACACTCGGAGTGACAAATCCTAGTCTCGATCTATGCCAATACCACGAACACTTTCGGAGACACCTGTAGAGCATCTTTATGATCACCCAGTTACGTTGTGACGTTTGATAGCACACAAGGTGTTCCTACAGTATTCGGGAGTTGCATAATCTCATAGTCATAGGAACATGTATAAGTCATGAAGAAAGCAATAGCAATATAACTAAACGATCATAGTGCTAAGCTAACGGATGGGTCTTGTCCATCACATCATTTTCCTAATGATGTGATCTCGTTGATCAAATGACAACTCATGTCTATGGTTAGGAAACATAACCATCTTTGATCAATGAGCTAGTCTAGTAGAGGCATACTAGGGACATCTGTTTTGTCTATGTATTCACACATGTACTAAGTTTCCGGTTAATACAATTCTAGCATGAATAATAAACATTTATCATGATATAAGGAAATATAAATAACAACTTTATTATTGCCTCTAGGGCATATTTCCTTCACAATTCACTCCATGTCCATGGATATCTTTGTTTGTTCCTTGTGAGACTAACTCATGTAGGTATTGAAAGTGCAACTCACTCCAATGGATTGCTCCCAATGACCTACATCAATATTGAGCATCCACATCTTCAACATATATATGAAGTCATCATCGACAAAACCTAATGTTAGTTCATCCCTCTTAGGGGGGATATCACATCTAGGGGGATCTTTACTCTAAGAATTGAGCTAAAACAACTCTAATAGTGTGAACACAACAATGCTTTATGTAAAAGTGGCAACCCCACTTGTGCTTAAATGATGAGTATGACCTATGATCAAATGTTCTCATTTGACTCCTAAGTCAATTCATATATAGATGACCTAGTCATCGCCAATTGCTTGATAGATGCTAGATTGGATGTGCATGTTTTGCCACATGTTTTATTTGCCATTTTATTGTGTGAGCATGTTGAGTGCATATTTTTCTCATTCGAGGACATCCATTTGTTGCTTTGATTGTTTGGATTTCTTCTTTTGCCAAATGGATGGACAAGAATGACTAAGAACCTCCTCTAGCTATATATGCCTTTATTGTCTCAAACTCTACACGTGCTACATCACAAAGTTTGATCAAGTCAGATTCCAACACTCTGTGTGAGGAGCACTAGGAGTCCTCGATTCGTCATAGACTTAAACTTCCAAAACCTCTCTGTGCATTTCGGTCCGACTGATTCATCCTTTTCGGTCATACCGAGTTCACTGAGTTGATCTAAGTTTTCAATCACGGTGCAACCAATTAGAACTTTTCGGTCACACCGAGTTGCAGTAACTGCTAGCAGTTTTGCATCTCGGTGCAACCGAGTTGTTCCACTCGGTCACACCGACAGGGTCAGGTTATATATACGATCGGGTCAACTTTTGGAAAACCTTCCAAAACCTGCTCTACCGTCTCGGGTCTCCGGATCGTCTTCTCGCCGCCAGTGACCTCCCGCCGCTGGTCTCCACCGCCGTCAACGGGATAGTGCCCCGCCGTTGCCGCCGTAGCGAGCTCGCTGCCAAGTTAGGGTATGAGCTCGATCTTTTTTGCTTATTGCTTACTCCGATTATTAGCACATTGCTTTGCCATGTTCTTTACCACGTATGAAATCATTCCATCAAGAGAAATCATCCTTTAGATTAGTTTTGATTCGAAAATTTAGGGTTAGGTTTCCGCTGAACTCATCTCAGACCGACCCAATTGTGGAAATCGGTCTCACTGATTAGGCTTAGGCCATTGCACTTGCGCTTTTCGCTCTGACCAAAAATTGCAAATCGGTGCGACCGAGTTCAACTCTCAGTGAAACCCTAGCAATCTCGGAGTCACCGAACCGTGTCTCGGTCTGACCGATTTCACCAGTTTAGACTCCAAAGTTGCTTCGGTGTCACCAAGTTTAACAAACTGGTAGCTCCGGAATGCTTTCTGTGGAGAACTAAAACTAAGTTTTTGATTCATCTATTTTACAAAACCTCTGCACTTTGTGATGCTCATCCACTCTATCTCATGTATATATATTCACAGGGTCAGCTTGCAGTGTCATAAATGTCTGAGGGCAGTGATAGTCAGAACATGTCAGAGGAGCGGGCACAATTGAGTGAGGGCTCTAGTCCCAATAACTCTAGCTACTATGAGAGTAGCAGGAGCACACCAAGCAACCTTCCTAAGGCATCAACTAGGCAGAGAAAGAAGAAAACTTCAGATTCAGAGGATGAAGATTTTGAAGTTGAAGAATTCAGCTCAAAGAAGAAAGTGTTGGGGAACGTAGTATTTCAAAATTTTTCTACGTTCACGCAAGATCTATCTAGGAGAAGCATAGCAACGAGCAAGAGAGTGTGTCCACGCACCCTCGTAGACCGAAAGCGGAAGCGTTTAGTAACGCGGTTGATGTTGTCGAACATCTTCACGATCCAACAGATCAAGCACCAAACGCACGGTACCTTCGCGATCTGCACACGTTCAGCTCGGTGACGTCCCTAGAACTCTTGATCCAGTTGAGACCGAGGGAGAGTTTCGTCAGCACGACGGCATGCTGACGGTGTTGATGAATTTACCGACGAAGGGCTTCGCCTAAGCACCACGACAATATGACTGAGGTGTGTAACAGTGGCGAGGCCACCGCACACGACTAAGAAATCAACTTGTGTGTCTATGGGGTGCCCCCTGGCAAAGTATATAAAGGAGGGGAGGAGGAGAGGGCCGGCCCTCATAGGGCGTGCCCAAGGGGGGGGGGAGTCCTACTCCCACTAGGAGTAGGTTTCCCCCTTTCCTAGTAGGAGTAGGAGAAGAAGGAAGAGGGAGAGAGGGAGAAGGAAAGGGGGGCGCCCCCACCCCAATTCGGATTGGGCTTGGGAGGACGCCCTCCACTTGGATGCCTCCTCCTCTCTTCCACAAAGGCCCAAGAAGGCCCATTGACTCCCCGGGGTGTTCCGGTAACCTCCCGGTACTCCGAAAAATGCCCGAACTTATCCGGAACCATTTCAGTGTCTAAACATAGCCTTCCAATATATTGATCTTTATGTCTCGACCATTTTGAGACTCCTCGTCATGTCCGTGATCACATCCGGGACTCCGAACCACCTTTGGTACACCAAAACACATAAACTCATAATACCGACCGTCATCGAATGTTAAGCGTGCGGACCCTACGGGTTCAAGAACTATGTAGACATGACCAAGACTCATCTCCGGTCAATAACCAAAAGCGGAACCTGGATGCTCATATTAGTTTCTACATATTCTAAGAAGATTTTATCGGTCAAACCGCATAACAACATACGTTGTTCCCTTTGTCGTCGGTATGTTACTTGCCTGAGATTCGATCATCGGTATCATCATACCTAGCCTAATATCGTCATCGGCAAGTCTCTTTACTCATTTCGTAATACATCATCGCGTGACTAACTCATTAGTCGTTTGCTTGCAAGGCTTATTACGATGTGTATTACCGAGAGGGCCCAGAGATACCTCTCCGACACTCGGAGTGACAAATCCTATTCTCGATCTATGCCAACACCACAAACACCTCCGGAGACACCTGTAGAGCATCTTTATAATTACCCAGTTACGTTGTGACGTTTGATAGCACACAAGGTGTTCCTCCGGTATTCGGGAGTTGCATAATCTCATAGTCATAGGAACATGTATAAGTCATGAAGAAAGCAATTGCAGTAAAACTAAACGATCATAGTGGTAAGCTAACAGATGGGTATTGTCCATCACATCATTCTCCTAATGATGTGACCCCGTTGATCAAATGACAACTCATGTCTATGGTTAGGAAACATAACCATCTTTGATTAACGAGCTAGTCTAGTAGAGGCATACTAGGGACACTCTGTTTTGTCTATGTATTCACACATGTATCAAGTTTCTGGTTCATACAATTCTATCATGAATAAAAGACATTTATCATGATATATAAGGAAATATTGCCTCTAGGGCATATTTCCTTCAATCTCCCACTTGCACTAGAGTCAATAATCCAGATTACATAGTAGTGATTCTAGCACCCGTGGAGTCTTGGTGTCGATCATGTTTTGCTCGTGGAAGAGGTTTAGTCAATGGGTGTGCAACATTCAGATCCGTATGTATCTTGCAAATTTCTATGTCTTCCTCATTGACTTGAATGCGGATGGAATTGAAGCGTCTCTTGATGTGCTTGGTTCTCTTGTGATACCTGGATTCTTTCGCCAAGGCTATTGCTCCAGTGTTGTCACAAAAGATTTTCATTGGACTCGATGCATTAGGTATTACACCTAGATCGGATATGAACTCCTTCATTTGCTACTTCTGGAGCAGCTATGTACTCTGTTTCGCACGTAGATCCTGCCACGATGCTCTGCTTGGAACTGCACCAACTGACAGCTCTGTCGTTCAAGAAAAATACATATCCGGTTTGTGACTTAGAGTCATCCGGATCAGTGTCAAAGCTTGAATCGACGTAACCGTTTACGACGAGCTGTTTGTCACCTCCATAAACGAGAAACATATTCTTTGTCCTTTTTAGGTACTTCAGGATGTTCTTGACCGCTGTCCAGTGATCCACTCCTCGATTACTTTGGTACCTCCCTGCTAAATTTATAGCATGGCACACATCATGTCTGGTACACAGCATTGCATACATGATAGAGCCTATGGCTGATGCATATGGAATGCCTTTCGTTTTCTCTCTATCTTCTGTAGTGGTCAGGCATTGAGTCTTATTCAACTTCACACCTTGTAACAAAGGCAAGAACCCTTTCTTTGACTGATCCATTTTGAACTTCTTCAAAACTTAATCAAGGTATGTGCTTTGTGAAAGTACAAGTAAGCGTCTTGATTTATCTCTATAGATCTTGATGCCCAATATATAAGCAGCTTCACCGAGGTCTTTCATTGAAAAATTCTTATTCAAGTATCCTTTTATGCCATCCAGAAATTCTATATCATTTCCAATCAACAATATGTCATCCACATATAATATCAGAAATGCTACAGAGCTCCCACTCACTCTCTTATAAATATAGGCTTCTCCAAAAGTCTGTATAAAACCATATGCTTTGATCACCTCATCAAAGCGTATATTCCAACTCCGAGATGCTTGCACCAGTCCATAGATGAATCACTGGAGCTTGCACACTTTGTTAGTACCTTTAGGATCGACAAAACCTTTTGGTTGGATCATATACAACTCTTCTTTGAGATATCCATTAAGGAATGCAGTTTTGACATCCATTTGCCAGATTTCTTAATCATAAAATGCGACAATTGCTAGCATGATTCAGACATACTTAAGCATCGCTACGAGTGAGCAAGTCTCATCGCAGTCAACTCCTTGAACTTGTTGAAAACCTTTCACAACAAGTCGAGCTTTGTAGACAGTAAAGTTACCACCGGTGTCAGTCTTCCTCTTAAAGATCCATTTATTTTCAATGGCTTGCCGATCATCGTGCAAGTCAACCAAAGTCCACACTTTGTTCTCATACATGGATTCCATCCCAGATTTCATGGCTTCAAGCCATTTTGTGGAATCTGGGCTCATTGTCGCTTCCTCATAGTTGGTAGGTTCATCATGGTCTAGCAAAATGACTTCCAGAATCGGGTTACCGTACCACTCTAGCACAGAACGTACTATGGTTGACCTACGAGGTTCATTAGTAACTTGATCTGAAGTTTCATGATCATCATCATTAGCTTCCTCACTGATTGGTGTAGGAATCACTGGAACTAGTTTCTGTGATGTACTACTTTCCAATTCATGAGAAGGTACAATTACCTCATCAAGTTCTACTTTCCTCCCACTCACTTCTTTCGAGAGAAACTTCTTCTCTACAAAGGATCCATTCTTAGCAACGAATATCTTGCCTTCGGATCTGTGATAGAAGGTGTACCCAACAGTTTCCTTTGGGTATCCTATGATGACACATTTCTCCGACTTGGGTTCGAGATTATCAGGTTGAAGCTTTTTTGCATAAGCATCGCAGCCCCAAACTTTAAGAAATGCCAACTTCGGTTTCTTGCCAAACCACGATTCATAAGGTGTCGTCTCAATGGATTTAGATGGTGCCCTATTTAACGTGAATGCAGCTGTCTCTAAAGCATAACCCGAAAACGATAGTGGTAAATCGGTAAGAGACATCGTAGATCGCACCATATCTAATAAAGTATGGTTATGACGTTCGGACACACCATTACGCTTTGGTGTTCCAGGTGGCGTGAGTTGTGAAACTATTCCACAATGTTTCAAATGAAGAGAAAACTCATAACTCAAATATTCGCCTCCACGATCAGAGCGTAGAAACTTTATTTTCTTGTTTCAATGATTCTGTACTTCACTGTGAAATTCTTTGAACTTTTCAAAGGTTTCAGACTTGTGTTTCATCAAGTAGATATACCCATATATGCTCAAATCATCTGTGAAGGTCAGAAAATAACGATACCCGCCGCGAGCCTCAACACTCATTGGTCCGCATACATCAGTATGTATGATTTCCAGTAAGTCAGTTGCTCGCTCCATTGTTCCGGTGAACGGGGTTTTAGTCATCTTTCCCATGAGGCATGGTTTGCAAGCACCAAGTGATTCATAATCAAGTGATTCCAAAAGTCCATCAGCATGGAGTTTCTTCATGCGCTTTACACCAATATGACCCAAACGGCAGTGCCACAAATAGGTTGCACTATCATTATCAACTTTTCATCTTTTGGCTTCAATATTTTGAATATGTGTATCACTACGATCAAGATCCAACAAAAATAGACCATTCATCAAGGGTGCATGACCATAAAAGATATTACTCATATAAATAGAACAACCATTATTCTCTGATTTAAATGAAGAACCGTCTCGCAACAAACAAGATCCAGATATAACGTTCATGCTCAACGCTGGCACGAAATAACAATTATTTAGGTCTAAAACTAATCCCGAAGTTAGATGTAGAGTTAGCATGCCGACAACCATTTCCCACGCGCATCGTCACTTCGTCCTTAGCTAATCTTTGTTTAATCCGTAGCCCATGTTTCAAGTTACAAATATTAGCAACCGAACCAGTATCAAATACCCAGGTGCTACTAGGAGCATTAGTAAGGTACACATCAATAACATGTATATCAAATATACCTTTGTTCACTTTGCCATCCTTCTTATCCGCCAAATGCTTGGGGTAGTTCCGCTTCCAGTGTCCAGTCCCTTTGTAGTACAAGCACTCAGTTTCAGGCTTGGCTCCAGACTTGGGTTTCTTTGCGGGAGTAGCAACTGTCTTGCTATTCTTCTTGAAGTTCCCCTTCTCTCCCTTGACCTTTTTCTTGAAACTAGTGGTCTTGTTAACCATCAACACTTGATGCTCCTTTTTGATTTCTACCCCCGCAGCTTTGAGCATCGCGAAGAGCTCGGGAATAGTCTTCGGCATCCCTTGCATATTATAGTTCATCACGAAGCCTTTATAGCTTTGTGGCAGTGATTGAAGAACTCTATCAATAACACTATCTTCATCAACTTTGCAACCAAGTTGAGTCATGTGATTGTAGTACCCAGACATTCTGAGTATGTGTTCACTGATAGAACTGTTCTTCTCCACCTTGCAGCTATAGAACTTATTGGAGACTTCATATTTCTCAATTCGGGAATTTTTTTGAAATATTAAATTCAACTCTTGGAACATCTCATATGCTCCATGACGTTCAAAACGTCTTTGAAGTCCCGATTCTAAGCCGTAAAGCATGGCACACTGAACTATCGAGTAGTCATCAGACCGTGTTTGCCAGATGTTCAAAGCGTCTACATTAGCAGGAGGGGGCTTGTCACCTAGCGGTGCTTCAAGGACATAATTCTTCTGTGCAACAAGAGGATAATCCTCAAGTTACGGACCCAGTCCGTGTAGTTGCTACCATCTTCTTTCAACTTAGCTTTCTCCAGAAACACATTAAAATTCAAGGGAACGGTAGCACATGCCATTGATCTACAACAACATATATATGCAAAAAAACTATCAGGACTAAGTTCATGACAAATTAAAGTTCAATTAATCATATTACTAAAGAACTCCCACTTAGATAGAAATCCCTCTAGTCATCTAAATGATCACGCGATCCAAATCAACTAAACCATGTCCGATCATCATGTGAGATGGAGTAGTTTTCAATGGTGAACATCTTATATTGATCATATCTACTATATGATTCACGCTCGACCTTTTGGTCTCCAGTGTTCAGAGGCCATGTCTGTACATGCTAGGCTCGTCAAGTTTAACCCGAGTATTCTGCATGTGCAAAACTATCTTACACCCGTTGTATTTGAACGTAGAGCTTATCACACCCGATCATCACGTGGTGTCTCGGCACGATGAACTTTCACAGCGGTGCATACTCAGGGAGAACACTTGTACCTTGAAATTTTGTAAGGGATCATCTTATAATGCTACCGCCATACTAAGAAAAATAAGAAGAATAATAAGATAAACATCACATGCAATCAAAATATGTGACATGATATGGCCATCATCATCTTGTGCTTTTGATCTCCATCTCCAAAGCATCGTCATGATCTCCATCGTCACCGGCTTGGCACCATGATTTTCATCGTAGCGTCGTGGTCATCTCGCCAACTATTGCTACTACTACTATCGCTAACTCATAGTGATAAACAAAAGCAATTACATGGCTTTTGCAATTCATACAATAAAGAGACAACCATAAGGCTGAAGGAAATATGCCCTAGAGGCAATAATAAAGTTATTATTTATTTCCTTATATCATGATAAATGTTTATTATTCATGCTAGAATTGTATTAACCGGAAACTTAATACATGTGTGAATACATAGACAAAACAGAGTGTCCCTAGTATGCCTCTACTAGACTAGCTCATTGATCAAAGATGGTTATGTTTCCTAGCCATAGACATGAGTTGTCATTTGATCAACGGGATCACATCATTAGGAGAATGATCTGATGGACAAGACCCATCCGTTAGCTTAGCACTATGATCGTTTAAGTTTTACTGCTATTGCTTTCTTCATGACTTATACATGTTCCTATGACTATGAGATTATGCAACTCCCGAATACCGGAGGAACACTTTGTGTGCTACCAAACATCACAACGTAACTGGGTGATTATAAAGGTACTCTACAGGTGTCTCCGAAGGTACTTGTTGGGTTGGCGTATTTCGAGATTAGGATTTGTCACTCCGATTGTCGGAGAGGTATCTCTGGGCCCACTCGGTAATGCACATCACTATAAGCCTTGCAAGCATTGCAGCTAATGAGTTAGTTGCGGGATGATGTATTACGGAACGAGTAAAGAGACTTGTTGGTAACGAGATTGAACTAGGTATTGAGATACCGACGATCGAATCTCGGGCATGTAACATACCGATGACAAAGGGAACAATGTATGTTGTTATGCGGTTTGACCGATAAAGATCTTCGTAGAATATGTGGGAGCCAATATGAGCATCCAGGTTCCGCTATTGGTTATTGACCAGAGACGTGTCTCGGTCATGTCTACATAGTTCTCGAACCCGTAGGGTCCGCACGCTTAAATTTTCGATGATAGTTTTATTATGAGTTTATGAGTTTTGATGTACCGAAGGAGTTAGGAGTCCCGGATGAGATCGGGGACATGAAGAGGAGTCTCAAAATGGTCGAGACGTAAAAATCGATATATTGGACGACTATATTCGGACATCGGAAAGGTTCCGAGTGATTCGGGTATTTTCGGAGTACCGGGGAGTTACGGGAATAGAGGAGAGAGGCCAAAAGGAAGGAGGCGTGCACCCCCCTTCTGGTCCGAATTGGACAAGGGGTGCAGCCCCCTTTTCCTTCTCCCTCTCCCCCTCTTTCCTTCTCTCCTACTCCGGAAAGGAAAGGGGAATCCTACTAGGACTTGGGAGTCCTAGTAGGACTCCCCACACTTGGTGCGCCCCCTCTAGGGCCGGCCTCTCCCTCCCTCCTTTATATACGGGGGCAAGGGGGCACCTCTAGACACAACAATTGATCTCTTGATCTCTTAGCCGTGTGCGGTGCCCCCCTCCACCATAGTTCTCCTCGACAAATATTGTAGCGGTGCTTAGGCGAAGCCCTGCGACGGTAGAACATCAAGATCGTCACCACGCCGTCGTGCTGACGGAACTCTCCCTCGACACTCGGCTGGATCGGAGTTCGAGGGACGTCATCGAGCTGAACGTGTGCTAGAACTCGGAGGTGCCGTAGTTTCGGTGCTTGATCGGTCGGGCCGTGAAGACGTACGACTACATCAACCGCGTTGTTCTAACGCTTCCGCTTTCGGTCTACGAGGGTACGTAGACTCACTCTCCCCTCACGTTGCTATGCATCTGGTAGATAGATCTTGCGTGATCGTAGGAAATTTTTAAAATACTACGTTCCCCAACAAAGGCTCCTGCCAGTTGCCGATAATTTATGAAACATGAGCATCTCATACAATAACGTATAACTCATCACGTCTTGACCTTATCACATCACTACATGCCCTGCAAAAACAAGTTAGACGTTGATACGTCCAAAACGTATCTATAATTTCTGCTTGCTCCATGCTTCTTTTGTGTGATATTGCTATGATATTTATGCACTTCCATACACTTTTGATCATATTTGGACTAACCTATTAACTCAGTGCACCACAGTGCCAGTTCCTGTTTTCTGCTGTTTTTCTATTTCAGGTTTCCCCCATATTAAAAGTGCTCAAACAATTCCGGGAAAAATACAGGAAAAATCAGTGTACAGGAAGCTTCGAGAAAAACCAAAGCAGGGCCAGAGGGGAGCCAGGGGTGGCCCAGGCGGCCACGCGTCGCGGCCCCACCCCTGGCCGTGCCAGGGGGGCGCCTGGGGCCCCGGCTCAGCCTCTGGTGACCCCCCTTCGCATATATATTCCTCGCGTCCCGAAACCCTCGAGGACGGAACCCTTTTTCGCGATCTCGCCTCTGTTCCGCCGCCGCCGTGCTTCCAAGATCGGGAGCATCAGGAGAACTCTTCCCGGCACCCTGCCGGAGGGGAGAACCACCACCGGGAGCTTCTCCACCACCATGGATGCTTCCCGGATGAGTCGTGAGTAGTCCACCTTGGACCATGGGTCCATGATCAGTAGCTATGTGATGTTCTCCTCCCCTCTTTGTTCTTCATGGTTTAGACCTCGTGAGCTGCCCTACATGATCGAGGCACATATGTAATCTTTATGCTGTTGCTCTGCTGAGTTTGCTGGGATCCGATGGATTATGAGATTATGTTCAGATTGTGTGTGAGTAATATATTTGATTCACCTCTTTTATATTTATGTTCTTGAGTAATTCTTGCATGTTCTCCGTTGCTGTTTATTGCTTTGGCCAAGTAGTAGGTAGTAACTCCAAGAGGGAGCGTTATGCTTGATTGTGGGTTCATGCCCCCTGATGACTAGCTTAAGTGACAGAAACATGAGTCTAGGGGATGTGCTGTTGCCACAAGGGGGAAAACAACGGTGCTTGTACTTGCGGGTGCAAGGATTGTTTACTTTACGCCAAGTTCTTTTAATGTAGTTGTCTATTGCTTTGAGTCTACACTTTGGGTGGGATTCGCAACTTAATACCAGCGAGATGTTCTGGATAGATATCTCAAGGTGGATGATTAGTAGAAGATGCAGATGGATTTCGGTCGAGTTGCCTTGGCGTACCGCCCATGCTTTTGAGCCTCTACCTTTCTTTGCAACATAGTTAGCATTGGTTTGCGCACATAATCCTGTCAATTGCCCAGCTGTAATTTGTTTACCTCGCTTTGCTGTTTTATCGTCTTTTGGGAGAGAGACATCACTAGTGAACATCATGGGACCCCGGTCCATATTACCACCACTGATCACACCAGCTATTTACTTCCTGTCTTTATTTCCTAGTTGCAGTCATAGCTATCATTATTATCTCTTGTGTTTGATCCTTTGTAAACAACAAGGCCGGAGGGATTGACAACCTCTCTGTACTCGTTGGGAGCAAAGTTATTTGTATCTGTGTGCAGGTCCTGTCAACCGCTAAGTTTCTGGCGCCGTTGACACCTTCTTGTCGACCCTCGAAGTCTCACGGGATTCGATCCTTGGTATCTTTGGCAAGGGAAATTTGCTGCTATGCTACATCTCAACCTTCCACTTGGGGTAACCAACGAGGGGCGAGAAGCCATCAGACGTTCTCTATTTTGTTGTTGCAAGTTTTATGTGGCTGCTACGGGCTTAGCAAGAACCGTTCTTACCTACGCATCAAAACCACAATGATTTTTCGTCAAGTGTGCTATTTTAACCTTCAAGGACCGGGCGTAGTCACACTCGATGCAACTAAAGTAAGAGAGACAGACACCCGCCAGTCACCTTTAAGCAACGAGTGGTCATAAGGGTGGAACCAGTTTCGTGTAAGTGTACGCGTAATGTCGGTCCGGGCCGCTTCATCTCACAATACCGCCAAATCAAAGTATGACATGCTGGTAAGCAGTATGACTATCATCGCCCACAACTCATTATGTTCTACCCGTGCATATCATCTACGCATAGACCTGGCTATGATACCACTGTTGGGGAACGTAGTATTTCAAAATTTTCGTACGATCACGCAAGATCTATCTAGGAGAAGCATAGAAACGAGTGGGAGAGTGTGTCCACGTACCCTCGTATACCAAAAGCGGAAGCGTTTAGGAACACAGTTGATGTAGTCGAACATCTTCGTGATCCAACCGATCAAGCACCGAACGCATGGTACCTCCGCGATCTGCACATGTTTAGCTCGGCGACGTCCCTCAAACCCTTGATCCAGTTGAGGCCGAGGGAGAGTTTCGTCAGCACGACAGCGTGGTGACGGTGTTGATGAAGTTACCGATACAGGGCTTCGCCTAAGCACCGCGACAATATGACCGAGCTGTGTAACAGTGGAGGGGGCACCGCACACGGCTAAGAAATCAACTTGTGTGTCTATGGGGTGCCCCTGGCCACGTATATAAAGAAGGGGAGGAGGATAGGGCCGACCCTCATAGGGCGCGCCCAAGGGGGGAGTCCTACTCCCACTAGGAGTAGGTTTCCCCCTTTCCTAGTAGGAGTAGGAGAAGAAGGAAGAGGGAGAAAGAAGGGAGGGGGGGCACCTTCCAGTAACGTCCCGGTACTCCGGAAATGCCCAAACTTATCCGGAACCATTCCGGTGTGCAAACATAGCCTTCCAATATATCAATCTTTATGTATCGACCATTTCGAGACTCCTCGTCATATCTGTGATCACTTCCTGGACTACGAACCACCTTCGGTAAATCAAAACACATAAACTCATAATACGGATCGTCATCGAATGTTAAGCGTGCGGACCCTACGGGTTCGAGAACTATGTAGACATGACCGAGACTCATCTCCGGTCAATAACCAATAGCGGAACCTTGATGCTCATATTGGTTCCTACATATTCTACGAAGATCTTGATCGGTCAAACCGCATAACAACATACATTGTTCCCTTTGTCACCGGTATGTTACTTGCCCGAGATTCGATCATCGATATCATCAGACCTAGTTCAATCTCGTCATCAGCAAGTCTCTTTACTCGTTCCGTAATACATAGTCTCATGACTAACTCATTAGTCGTTTGCTTGCAAGGCTTATTACGTTGTGTATTACCGAGAGGGCCCAGAGATACCTCTGCGACACTCGGAGTGACAAATCATATTCTCGATGTATGCCAACACCACAAACACCTTCGGAGACACCTGTAGATCATCTTTATAATCACCTAGTTACGTTGTGACGTTTGATAGCACACAAGGTGTTCCTTCGGTATTCGGGAGTTGCATAATGTCATAGTCATAGCAACATGTATAAGTCATGAAGAAAGCAATTGCAGTAAAACTAAACGATCATAGTGCTAAGCTAATGGATGGGTCTTGTCCATCTTATAATTCTCCTAATGGTGTGACCCTGTTGATCAAATGAAAACTCGTGTCTATGGTTAGGAAACATAACCATCTTTGATTAACGAGCTAGTCTAGTAGAGGCATACTAGGGACACTCTGTTTTGTCTATGTATTCACACATGTATCAAGTTTCCGGTTAATACAATTCTAGCATGAATAAAAGACATTTATCATGATATATAAGGAAATTTAAATAACATCTCTATTATTTCCTCTAGAGCATATTTCCTTCAGAAAGTTGCTAGGAAGGAATATGGCATAGCCGCTTCAACCAAGCCTGGTTTGAACAATAAGGTCCCTGCCAAGAGAGCTCCAATGTTAGAGGCCACAACATCAACTCAAGATACAATGGTGTTCACTCTTGAAACTAGAGATGACGAGCTTGCAGGAACATAGAAGAGTGCCAGAAAGACCACAACCAGAGTGGTTGGCAAGCCATCTATGAGAGATGGTGATGACGATGAAGCTGAAGAAGAAGAGGATGCTGCACCAGCACCTAAATCTCAGAAGCTGATGGGGGATGCCATTAAGTCAGGGGCTGCTCCTTCAAAGCCCAAGACTGCGCCAAAGCTTCTTCTCAAGCCACCAAGTCTGCACCCAAGAGAAGCACAAGGAACATTCCAGCTGCACAAAAGAACAAGGCCCAGTGCCTGAAATTGAAGAAGATGATGAAGTACAAGTGCTTAGGAAGCTCAAGCCCAAGATCCCTGATCATGATGATAGTCATATTTTTACCGAGGACATGAAGTTGAGGAAGGATGCAGGTCTCAGAATATGGAGACAATATGATCCATATGCTATGAGGAGAAGGACAACTGTGGATTATAGGTTCCACACCAGAGAGCAATAAGATTTCTATGAAACCATTTTGCTTGATAAGAAGCCCATTGTTTGTGATATGAAGTGGGTAGATTGGGACTACATTGATGAGAATAAAGATCATTTTCCAGGAGTACATGAAAGCTTCAAATCATGTGGTGTTGACAAGTTTGTGGGTCAAAAGCTGATAAAATGGAATGATGAACTCATCATGTAATTCTACTCTACAACACATTTCTATCCAGATGGTAGAATTGTATGGATGTTTGAAGGTACAAGGTACCAATCAACTGTTGATGAGTGGGCCAAGTTGATAAAAGCCCCTGAAGAGCATGAAGATGACTTGGATGTCTATGCCAAGAAGAATAATGACCACAACTCTATGGACAACATGTACAAAGAGATCCCAAACAAAGCCTTGGAAACACACAAGTTTGGATCTGTTCATTACTTGTTGTCTGGTCTAGCTACAATCAACACTATATTGAGGCATACATTGTTGCCCAAATATAGAGATCACAAGATGATCAGAGGCCATTCAATCAACTTGCTGCAGATATTTGATGTGCCTCAGAAATTCAAAGTTACGAGCCTGATTGTTGAAACAATCAAGAGGACAGCTGTAGATCAGAAGAGATCATGTGGGTATGCTCCACACATCCAGATGCTAATCAAGTCCAAGATGGGCACATGCACATACTTATTGGACAAGGATCATCTTCCCTTGTTGCCTGAATTTGAGGACAACATTGTTGTGATGAATGAGGATGATCCCACATCTGTTCAAGCACAAGAAAAGAGAGAGAAGGCAAAGGCTGAGAAAGCAACAAAGATGCCAAGTGTTGAAGAGGCATCTCAAGTGTGCCTCAAATCTAAACAAGATCAAATGGCATATCTGATTCAAGCAACCTTGAGGATTGAGAAAAGTTTGGCCAACTTGAGTCAGAATAAAGCGAGCCTAGAGATGATCATTGAACCTAAATTCTATGATCCTGATCTTAAAGTGATAGAGATGCAGACAGCTGTTGAGCATCTCCAGGAGGAAGCAGAGGAGATGAAAGGGCAGGCTACCACAGATGCTTTTCAGAGAGTGCATAGAGGTCAGAGGTCAGCTGCAATGCCCATGGCAGACAATAGAGCAACTACATTAGCACCAGCAGCAACAACTTCAATGCCACCTCTAGTTGCCACCTCACTAGCTCCAACAACATCTACAAATGCCTTCATCCTTGGAGTCCTCTAAACACCACCTCCCGAAGATCAAGCTTAGAGAGACGCATAGCACTATGCATTTTCAAACTTTTTGGTAACTTGTTGCCAAAGGGGGAGAAATGCATAGATCATAGATCATAGGCTTCGAGAGAGAGAGAGAGAGTGTTTTTGTTTCTTGGTCTCTTGCTATTTGGTTGATACATTTGTGTGCTTGCTTGATATTCTATGTTTATGTGTGTGAGATACTTGTTTGATCATGTGTTTGATCATATCATACCTTAATGCTTGCTTAAATGATGCTATTATCTTTTATATCTCATATATGATCATTCGCTTTGCCTTGGTGATGATGTGGGGACCCCGACTTAAGAGTCGAGATCACCGAATGCATGTGTACAGTGATCCCAGAGATCAATGCTCACTGAACACACAGAAGCTGAATAAACAAGAGTCTTACATCCATACATACCATCTTACACAAATTATGACCATTATGGCCAAGTCTTACATAGATAAAGCCTCAAGGGATGAATAGCAAATAAACTCGAATAGCGGAAGTCTTCGTAGATAAGTAGAACCCATGCCATCTGCCTTAACCCTACAGGACCCATGCCATCTGCCTTAACCCTACAGGCATTCTGACTGGGAAAGCGTCCTAGTTCGCATGTTCGTCTCCATAGAATTCTTCTTCAAATTCCTGCTCCTCCATGCCTGGCCAATTAAATAACCAGTGTCAAGCCAATGAGTACTTTGAATGTACTCGCAAGCAACCCATGATTTGGTTCAAGGTAACAATGCAAAAATAACAATAAGCAACCTAGCTGCAAGCTAGCTAAGTTGTTCTACCATCATGTAACATGCATCAATGAATTTGGGTAACCTCGAAGACAGGTTACAAATATCAACATGAATAGAGTTCAATTCTTTATCAACGAGTCAAGTCACCACCTTGACTCAACACACACACATACTTTCCCCAAGATTGTAAAATTCTGGACATAGTTTAAGTAGCACCTCCCAACTATCCATGACTGTGGACACGACAATTCGAATAGTTTTACACTCTGCAGAGGTTGCGCACTTTACCCACAAGATCCGAGAAGCTTTCGTGTCACCCACGATCCCGCAGTACCTCAAGTACTCGGGGGAAGCACCCGGTCATTATCTTTCCCTAGACGACACTAACATAGGGTCCACTCGTTGGTGCACGACCCTCGAGTACAAACAATAGATCATGGGACTTGCCCTTTTTCAATGTCATGCGTACACGAAGGGACCAACGGTGTGTCCGGTGCCCTGTAAAAACAGTCATAGTTGTCTATCCAAGCACGACCCCATCCCAGGAGTGACCTCAAGTGTCCCCCGTCACTAGTGATGTGGGCACCATGCTAGTATCGGCCTAAGTACTCAATAATGCCCCGTCCCATAAGGGGTAGAGTGGTTGCACATGTTTGGTTGGGACGGTAATCACACATAAATCTAATCCATCATTTCACCCACACACAAGATCTTTCTTGGCACACCACTTCTTCCTCAAGTGATGACCTAGGCATTAGGGGCACCCGATGGGGTTTTCGAAAAGAATGCAACCACGAAGGATTCATGGCTCATATGCTTCACTAAGCATCACTACTAATCATTTGTCATTGCATCTAAGGACATGTTAAGGATCATGAGTAGGGTATGCATCAGGTGGTGGCTTTTAACTATTTCACTACCATCATTCTTATCATCATGCATTCGGAAATAAAAGGATTCCGAGGAACACAAGGGTATCATGGTCAAAGGTTGCTTGCCTGGATTGGCTTGGTATTCAAGGTCTTCAAATCCTTCCCCTCCTTCTTCTTTAGCAACCTCGTCAAATACGGTATCTAATCGTCGCAATAAACAATGGGAAAATAAGACCATAATAAAAACATAAAATCCAAAGTGCTCAGAAAAATGTCAACTTATTTTTATAAAATATTAGAGGGAAAACTAAGATGGCAAAAATTCTTAGTTTGAGATTTGGAGTGACAGAATGGGGTACATGAATTTTTGAACAGAGGTTTTAGTGTTCAAATATAGATTTAAATTTGAAAAGAACAGAAAAGGTCCATGGATATGGGTGAAAGTGACATCATTAAATAGGTTGGATTTTTATAAGTTTTTAGGAACTGGAATTAATTCATTTGGATAAATATTTACTCCTGTGGAATTATTTGAAATCTTAACATAAAAGAAAAAAAGGGTTGCTGTGAAACTGGGCCAGAACGGCCACAGTGCACAGGCCCAAAGGGGGAACCAGCCCAGCGCACGGGCGCCTGCGTGCGCGCCAGGTTTCAAACCTTATGAGCGGGGCCCGGCGTCAGTGAGAGGAGAGAGAGGCGAGGGAGAGGGGAGGCTGACAGGCGGGGCCCGCCTGTCATCCCTAACCCTCCGGCAGAGGGCCGGCGAGCTCACCGGCGACGATTCGGGGCACGGCAGGGTGAGCTAAGGGCAGGGACGGAGTCAGCGTGGTGTCGCCCCGATCTGGTGGAGGTGGAGTTGGTCGCCGGAGTGGCCTGGTTCGCCGGCGGTGAGGTCACGCGGTGGAGGAGCTTCGGGTGGTGGTGGTTCCGGCCGTTTCCGGCAGCTGCAGAGAGGGAAAAGAGGGGGAAAAGGATCAGTGGGACTTTGTGGTGCTAGATCGAGTGAGAGGAGCGGCGGGGAGGGCCTGTACCGAGCGGACGACAGTGAGCCGCCGCGGCGGAGCTCGAGCTCGATCTCGAGCTCGGGCCTGTCTGGAGTGGAGTGAACGGCGTAGGGGGAAGATTAAGTGGGTGAGAGAGCGATTGGTGATGAGAGGAGGAGCGCGGAGGGTCCTTTTATAGGCGAACGGCGAGGTGCCGTGGACCTGTGTGCCGGTGAGCTTCTGCCCGTTGCCACAGGGCTCGGGAGGAGCTGGGGTGGTGTCTGTGGTGTTGCTGGATGCGGTCCAGGGCCGAGGAGAGGAAGAGAGAGAGCAGGGGAAGCATCCAGAGCAGCGCGCATGCGAGGCCGGAGATTGGAGCTTGCGGGCAGCCAGCGCGCGTGCGAGGGCAGCCACATGAGGGAGAAGGAGGAGGGGGACAACGCCGGGGCGTGTTGCGGACATCGAGGCGCATCGACTGGCACGAGGGGGAGGCTCGAGGTGGTCGGGGGCTGCTGATTGGAGGATGCTACAGTGCGGGTGTGCATTGTAGCGTGCTCTGGAACACGCCTATTGCATGCCAGGGCATGCCTTTGGCTTGCTGGACGCGGCCACCTTGTCTGGGGGGTCAGGTGAGGAGTAAACAAGTGTGCTGTGGTCTTGGATGCCCTGGTTACCCAATGGAAGAGGAGAGAGGTTGAGGGAGAGTGAAAATTGGGCTGTCCAGCAGAGTAAAATGGGGTTTTCACCCCTCAATTATTGAGCTCTGGCCATGGGGAAGTTACTGGAGGCGCAAGGGAACCTAGGGAACCTGTGTTGAAAAGTTGGGCTCAAGGAGAACAAGAGAAGAGGTGAAAATGGTAACTTTGGAAAATCACCAGAAGGTGTTTGATGTGGTTTTGAGCAATCAAATGATCTCCACTAGCCATGACACTTAACAGGATTAAATGGCATATGGAAATAGGGTGTTTCACCAAGTTTGGGCTTATTTGAAAAAACTTGCCAATGTAACTTTGGTGAACCCTAGAAATCAACAGAAATGGTTTCACCATGTTTGAGTCAAGCTAATCATCCCTCCTTGATGCACCACTTGGTGCAGTGTCATCATTTGGGGTTGTGATCATGCCCACAAAGTTTGAAGCCCCAAGTAAAAAGTTGGTAATGCAAAGTTGTTCAAATTTGAATTTGAACAGAAATGGTTTTGGGGTACTTTGATCAATTTACCCTTCTCCAAAGCTTGTGCCATTTGGTTTAGATGCCTTATTAGACCATTCTAGCATGTGTACCAAGTTTGAGAGCATTTGGACAAGTTTGGCAATGTAAAGTTTCTCAAACTTCAAATATGGATAGAATGGTTTTGAGGGGTTCTGATGATGTTTTCTTGCTTCCCAAGGCATGGGGCTTGGCAAGATCATCAAATATGTCATATATGACATGATAGAATTTCCCTGGAATTTTTAGAGAATATTTCCTTTGTAAATATTTCAAAAGCTTGAAATATCCAAAAAGGGTTTCTGAGGGATTTGCCCAATATTTTGAACATGACCAAGTGTTGAAACTCTTATATATGGACAATATATGTCCTATGAGTCTCCCAGAATTTTGGCAAATATTTTTGAAATAGTTAAATAATTTTTCCCTAATAAAGACCATTTCCGGCCTTAAGAAAAAGCCTTTAAATAAAATAGAAAAATAACTTTTGAAATTATATTTTTGTGGTTTATGGGAGTCCTATATCTACTAGGTTTCAAACACACTCTTTGAAATATTTTTCTCACCCTAAATCAAGCACTTGCAGAGCAAACCTCAATTAAGGGGTTTTTGGAAAACTAAATTTTGAAAATACTTTTTTGGCCAAATTAATTTTATAAGAAAATACTATACTGCTATATACACGTGGTATGATCATGGGGCAGAAGTTTTGTGGTAAGGAGATGAAATCTACAAGAGGGAGTATTTGACCTTAAAGAGCACTTGAAAATCACAGAGAGAAAAACTTAATTCCAAATAAAAGCCAAATGATGCCAAAAAAAATTGCTGGTCCAAATTTTCATGCTTTACTGATGCAAATGACATGTTACAAAATGCAGGGTGTGACAGACCTACCCCCCTTACGAGAATCTCGTCCCCGAGATTCCTAAACTAGGTCTTAAAAGAGATTGGGATACTCGGATCTAAGATAGTCTTCACGTTCCCAGGTTGCTTCTGCTTCCGTGTGGTTGCTCCACTGGACCTTGAAGTACTTGATGGTGCGGCTTCGCGTCCATCGCTCTGCTTCATCCAGAATGCGAATGGGCTTCTCGCGGTAGGTTAAATCAGGATGAAGATCAATGGCTTGGTGATCAACATCCTTGTAGAGATCAGGCTTGATCGGAACTTGGAGACACTTCCGGAGTTGTGACACGTGGAATACGTTGTGCACATCGGATAGCTCAGGTGGTAGTTCCAACTGGTAAGCCACTTCTCCTCGTCGTGCAGTGATCTCAAAGGGTCCAATGAACCTTGGTGCGAGCTTCCCCTTAACGTGGAAACGCTTGTCCCCTTTAGAGGAGTTACTCGTAGGTACACATGGTCTCCGACACGGAAACTCATATCTCGGCGATGAGTGTCAGCATAGCTCTTCTACCTTGACTTGGCTGCCTTCAAACGTTCTCTGACTAGTTGGACTTGCTCTTCTGCTTCGCGGAGAATATCCGGTCCAAAAACTAGTCCTTCTCCGGTCTCTGACCAGTTGAGGGGTGTGCGACACTTGCGTCCGTACATCACCTCAAATGGTGCCATTTGAAGGCTCGACTGGTAACTGCTGTTATAGGAGAACTCGGCAAAAGGGAGGCAATCTTCCCACTTGGCTCCATATGCCAAGACACACGCTCGGAGCATGTCTTCGAGAATTTGATTTACTCGCTCTGTCTGACCTCCGGTCTGCGGGTGGAAAGCCGTGCTGAAAGACAACTTGGTTCCCAAGGCTTCTTGGAACTTCTTCCAGAACCTTGAGGTGAACTGGGTTCCTCGATCTGACACAATCTCCTTGGGAACACCATGAAGGCTTACGATTCTGTCGATGTAGAGAGCTGCCAGCTGGTTGCCATCATAAGTAGTCTTGACAGGAATGAAATGGGCTAACTTGGTCAAATGGTCGAATATGACCCAGATGGAGTCATGTCCTTTATTCGACCTTGGCAATCCAGTGATGAAGTCCATTCCGACTTTATCCCACTTCCACTCAGGAACCTTGAGTGGTTGGAGCAATCCAGCGGGTCGCTGATATTCAGCCTTGACCCTTTGGCACACATCACACTTTGCAACATAGGTTGCAATCTCTCTTTTCATCCCGTGCCACCAGAATCTTTCCTTCAAGTCTTGGTACATCTTGGTTCCTCCGGGGTGGATGGAATACGAAGTGTCGTGGGCTTCTTGCAGGATCAGGTTCTTCAGCTCCATCTTGTTTGGTACGCAGATGCGGCCTTTGTACCAAACAATCCTGTGCTCGTCCTCAGAGAATCCTGGGGCCTTACCTAGCTTCATCTTCTTCTTGATGCCTTCAATGCTTGCGTGCCCACCTTGTGCCTTCTTGAGTTCGTTCATCAGGGTTGGTTTGACTTCCAGATGGTCTAGAAATCTAGGGGTGACCAATTCCAGACTGAATTGTTCCAGCTCTTCAAACAGGGCTGGCTGCCTTTCTTGAATTATGGCATTCAGGGAGCAAGCCTTTCTGCTTAAGGCATCGGCTACCACGTTAGCCTTCCCGGGGTGATATTGAACACTGAGGTCATAATCTTTGATTAGTTCCAACCATCTTCGTTGCCTCATGTTCAATTCCTTCTGGGTGAAAATGTACTTCAGACTTTTGTGGTCTGTGTATATCTCAGACCGTTTCCCTAGGAGGTAATGTCGCCATGTCTTCAAGGCATGAACCACTGCTGCTAACTCAAGATCGTGAGTAGCGTAGTTCTCTTCATGAGGTCGTAGCTGCCTTGAGAGGTAAGCTATGACTCGGCCTTCTTGCATCAGAACGCCTCCCAATCCGGTTCGAGAGGCATCACAATACATCACAAACTCCTTGTGAATATCAGGTGTTGTCAGAACTGGGGCGGTGGTCAATATCTTCTTGAGCTCTTGGAAGGTCTCTTCGCATTTTGGCCTCCATTCGAACTTCTTGTCCTTCTTCAGGAGCTGAGTCGTTGGTCGGGCAATGCTAGAGAATCCTTCCATGAATTTGTGGTAATAGCCCGCAAGTCCGAGGAAGCTTCTGACTTCCTTGACAGTCGTTGGAGATTGCCACTGGGTCACAGCTTCGATCTTTGCGGGATCAACTGACAATCCTTCTTCGGTCAAGACATGACCTAAGAATCCAACCTTATGCAGCCAAAACTCACACTTGATGAATTTGGCGTATAGTTGGTGCTCTCGAAGCTTGTCTAGGACCATCCTCAGATGTTGCTCGTGCTCTTCCTCCGTCTTCGAGAAGACAAGAATGTCATCGATGAAGACAACAACAAACCTGTCCAAATATTCCATGAAGACCTTATTCATGAGATACATGAAGTAAGTTGGGGCATTGGTTAGTCCAAAGGACATGACCGTGCACTCGTACAGGCCATATCTGGTTACAAATGCCGTCTTCGAAATGTCTTGGGGTCTGATCTTCAGCTGGTAGTACCCAGATCTGAGGTCGATCTTGGAGAACACCTTGGCTTGGCTGAGTTGATCAAATAGATCTTCTATCTTGGGAAGTGGATACTTGTTCTTGATTGTAACCTCATTGAGGGAACGATAGTCAATGCATAAGCGGATGGTACCGTCCCTTTTTGCCACAAACAGAACAGGTGATCCCCAAGGGGAGGCACTTGGGCGGATAAATCCCTTCCTCAGCTGCTCTTCCAGTTGCTTCTTCAGCTCGGCTAATTCTTCCGTCCCCATTCTATAAGGCTTCTTATAGATGGGTCCTGCCCCGAGCACGAGCTCGATGATGAACTCAATGTCACGGTCAGGGGGCATTCCCGGTAGCTCATCCGGAAAGACATCGGGATACTCGCACACTACCGGTACTTGCTCCAGTCCAACTTCAGACATACAGTTGACTTGAGTGGTTTGAGTAGAAGATGAGTTGGAAGCAAACTTAACTTCGACTCCTTGGTCATTGGTCACAGTGATAGTCCGATTGGCATAGTCTAATAAGCCTTGGTGCTTGCTGAGCCAATTCATGCCTAGGATCACATCCAAGCCTTGTGATCTCAGGATGATAAGGTCTGCTAGGAAATCTACCCTGTTAATGGTAATGCTGACTCCCTTACAGCCTATCTTGGCTCTCATCTCTGCTCCAGGGGTTTGTACCACCATGGGGTTATTCAGGGGTGTAGGGGTCATGCCACTTTTTAATGCAAATCTTTGAGTGACAAATGAATGCGTGGCTCCAGAATCAAACAAGATAGTTGCAGGTGCTTAGTTGACAAGGAACGTACCCAGCACGACGTCCGGGTCTTCCTGGGCTTCTTCAGCAGTGACGTGATTCACACGCCCCTTCCCATGGTTAGGCGGCTTGCGAGGAGCTTGGTTCCTTGGTGGCATCCCGTGACCTTGTCCTGGGTTCTTCGCATTGGGGCGCGGGGCATCAGGCTTCTTGTTGGGGCACACCCTTGAGATGTGTCGTGACTGACCACATCCAAAGCAAGTGACTTGGTTTGGATTATTGATCTTGTTGCCACCACCGTTATTGGGGTTGAATGCTGGCCTTGGGTTGGCATACTTCTGAGGCTGATAGTTGGTGCGAGGTGCAGGAGCTCTTGGTTGCTGGTAGGTTGGCTTGACTGGGGCTGGCTGCCACGGGCGAGGCTTCTGGTCGCTGGAACTTCCCTTGCTGACCATCTTGTGCTTGCGAGTGTCTTCCAGAGCACGCCGCTTGTCTTCAAGCATGAGTGCTTTGTTCACCAGGTCAGGGAAGGTTGGGCAGTCACATACGACAAGCGAGTACTGCAGAGTCTGATTGAGGCCTTCCGTGAAGCGCTCCCTTTTTGCAGCATCAATGCTGAAATCTTCAGGAGCATACCTTGACAGAACACTGAACTTATGCATGTACTCCTTGACAGTGCCACTTCCTTGCTTCAGGGCTCGAAACTCACGCTTTTTGATAGCCATGATTCCGGAAGGAATATGGGCCTTGCGGAATTCTGCCTTGAAGTTGTCCCAAGTGATGTCTTGCCCAGCATGCATGACCTTGAATCCATCCCACCAAGCTCTAGCAGTCCCCCGAGGCAGTGGCCATCATAAGCCACCTTCTCGCGGTCTTCGGTGCATCCGACTAGTTCCAGCAAGTCCTCAATGGTGCGGACCCAATCGTCTGCATCCAGGGGTTCAGCAGTCTCGATGAAAGTTGGCGGTGCATGCTTCTTGAACTCTGCCAACGTGGAACGTCCATTGCCATTCCCCGCCGACTGGCGGTTGTTGGTGACAGCTTAAGCAATCATCTGGAGGGATGCGGTATTGGCTTGGCGTTCCTCTCGGAAAGATTGGAGAAGCTGAGCCATGTCCATGTTCGGAGGAGGTGGTGGTGGAGCTTGGTCGTGGGTTTGGTCTTGGCCGGCCTCTGATTGGGCGGATGCTCCGGCTTCAGGCTGCTGGGTAGAGGTACCAGTACGAGTTACAACAAGCATCCTGTTGGAGCGGTAAAAGGTCTCATGATTTGGAAGAGGAAAGCAATAAAGATGGGTGCCTAGTAAGGGGGTGGGTGTGACACTAATCATTTCATGCAAGGGCCAAACACATACATTAAAATCCAAATGGGTGATGCAGTCGTTTACATATTCCCGAAGGAAAAATACGACGTACGTCCAAACCCAACAAAAGCAAATACTAGATGGTTTCATATGAACCATACAAGGACTCGACTTCGCATAGGGGTTACACGACCTATCCTACCATAGGGGTCACGAACTGGCATATCCGAGTTGCGAATAATGTCTAAGCGGCGGAATGCTCGGTCGCGTATTCTGGCTCTTCTTGGTCTTCCTCCTTGTCTTTATCTGTCTGGGCCCCCTTATCACTTGAGGGTGTGGGGGAGTGGTGGAGTTGGATACGACGGTGTTTTGTCGGTGGTGCAGGGAAAAGCTTGCGATATTCCCTTGCCGTCATACGGCGTCGCCGGGGTGGTTCTTCATCCTTGGAAGATACATCTCCTGAGGGCCTTCCGCCTCGGTACGCGATAGTGGACTGTCCGGGAGGCGCACCTTCCTTCTTGATCCTATCTGTCTTCTCTTGTGCTCGACGAAGAAGTGCCTTGGTCTTGTGAAGTTCTTCTCGGAGCTTCATCGATTCCGAGGCCAAATCTTGTGCCAAGCTGTCGGCACATAGGCTGAAGTAGGTCTGGAATCGAAGTGGAAGTCCTTCCTTTAGTGGAGGGGCTTGCATGCTGCTTTCATCTTCACCTTCCTTCCGGTAAGGCAAGAAGCGGGTTGTCATCTTGGCTGCCATATCCGGAAGAAGCTTGCGGAGACGGGTTAGTGCCTTGAGTGCAGCATCCTCGACAGCGAGGGGTAGTGTTGCCATCTGGGGTCCCTCGAAGAACCAACTTGTGGGAGGATCGTTTGCCTTCACGATCACTTCCACATGGTACTCCACCTCAGTGTCATTAACCCAATGCTCATGGTAGGTGAGGATGGGTGCTCGGTTGAACTGGCACTCCTAGAGGCTATCCTCGAGAAGCAAGGGGAATCCAGTGGTCAGGTGCTCTTTAGGTATAGCGGCCATCTACAAAGAATGAATAGGAGAGGTTAATAAGCCGATGATATCTCAGGTTTGGTAAGGTTTAGAAAAGAAGAGAGGTTCAGAAGGTTTTTGAAAAGGGTCTCATCTAACTAACGCCCATGCTAACTAAGGCTTCCTACAGTCAGGATGGCTCTGATACCAGCTCTGTGGGGACCTCGACTTAAGAGTTGAGATCACCGAATGCACGTGTACAGTGATCCTAGAGATCAATGCTCACTGAACACACAGAAGCTGAATAAACAAGAGTCTTACATCCATACATACCGTCTTACACAAATTATGACCATTATGGCCAAGTCTTACATAGATAAAGCCTCAAGGGCTGAATAGCAAATAAACTCGAATACCGGAAGTCTTCGTAGATAAGTAGAACCCATGCCATCTGCCTTAACCCTACAGGCATTATGACTGGGAAAGCGTCCTAATTCGCATGTTCGTCTCCATAGAATTCTTCTTCAAATTCATGCTCCTCCATGCCTGGCCAATTAAATAACCAGTGGCAAGCCAATGAGTACTTTGAATGTACTCGCAAGCAACCCATGATTTGGTTCAAGGTAACAATGCAAAAATAACAATAAGCTACCTAGCTGCAAGCTAGCTAAGTTGTTCTACCATCATGTAACATGCATCAATGAATTTGGGTAACCTCGAAGACAGGTTACATATATTAACATGAATAGAGTTCAATTCTTTATCAACGAGTCAAGTCACCACCTTGACTCAACACACACACATACTTTCACCGAGATTGTAAAATTCTGGACATAGTTTAAGTAGCACCTCCCAACTGTCCATGACCGTGGACATGGCTATTCGAATAGTTTTACACTCTGCAAACGTTGCGCACTTTACCCACAAGATCCGGGAAGCTTTCGTGTCACCCACGATCCCGCAGTACCTCAAGTACTCGGGGGAAGCACCCGGTCATTATTTTTCCCTAGACGACACCAACATAGGGTCCACTCGTTGGTGCACGGCCCTCGAGTACAAACAATAGATCATGGGACTTGACCTTTTTCAATGTCACGCGTACACAAAGGGACCAACGGTGTGTCCGGTGGCCTGTAAAAACAGTCATGGTCGTCTATCCAAGCATGACCCCGTCCCGGGAGTGACCTCAAGTCTCCCCCGTCACTAGTGATGTGGGCACCATGCTAGTATCGGCCTAAGTACTCAGTAATGCCCCGTCCCATAAGGGGTAGAGTGGTTGCACATGTTTGGTTGGGACGGTAATCACACATAAATCTAATCCATCATGTCACCCACACACAAGATCTTTCTTGGCACACCTTTTCTTCCTCAAGTGATGGCCTAACTCAACATCACCCTCGGGCATTAGGGGCACCCGATGTTTTTTTTGAAAAGAATGCAACCACGAAAGATTCATGGCTCATATGCTTCACTAAGCATCACTACTAATCATTTGTCATTGCATCTAAGCACATGGTAAGGATCATGAGTAGGGTATGCATTGGGTGGTGGCTTTCAACTATTTCACTACCATCACTCTTATCATCATGCATTCGGAAATAAAAGGGTTCCGAGGAACACAAGGGTATCATGGTCAAAGGCTGCTTGCCTGGATTGGCTTGGTCTTCAAGGTCTTCAAATCCTTCCCCTCCTTCTTCTTCAGCAACCTCGTCAAATACGGTATCTAATCGTCGCAATAAACAACGGGAAAATAAGACCATAATAAAAACAGAAAAACCAAAGTGCTCAGAAAAATGTCAACTTATTTTTACAAAATACTAGAGGGAAAACTAAGATGGCAAAAATTCTTAGTTTGTAATTTGGAGTGACAGAATGGGGTACATGAATTTTTGAATAGAGGTTTTAGTGTTCAAATATAGATTTAAATTTGAAAAGAACAGAAAAGGTCCATGGATATGGGTGAAAGTGACATCATTAAATATGTTGGATTTTTATAAGTTTTTAGGAACTGTAATTAATTCATTTGGATAAATATTTAATCCTGTGGAATTATTTGAAATCTTAACAGAGAAGAAAAAGAAAAAGGGTTGCTGTGCAACTGGGCCAGAACGGCCACAGTGCACAGGCCCAAAGGGGGAACTAGCCCAGCTCATGGGCGCCTGCGTGCGCGCCAGGTTTCAAACCTGACGGGCGGGGCCCGGCGTCAGTGAGAGGAGAGAGAGGCGAGGGCGAGGTGAGGCTGATAGGCGGGGCCCGCCTGTCATCCCTAACCCTCCGGTAGAGGGCCGGCGAGCTCACCGGCGACGATTCGGGGCACGGCAGGGCGAGCTAAAGGCAGGGACGGAGTCAGCATGGTGTTGCCGATCTGGTGGAGGTGGACTTGGTCGCCGGAGTGGCCTGGTTCGCCGACGGTGTGGTCACGTGGCGGAGGAGCTTCGGGTGGTGGTGGTTCCGGCCGTTTCCGGCAGCTGCAGAGAGGGAAAAGAGGGGGAAAAGAATCAGTGGGGCTTCGTGGTGCTAGATCGAGCGAGAGGAGCGGCGGGGAGGGCCTGTACCGAGCGGACGATGGCGAGCCGCTGCGGCGGAGCTCGAGCTCGATCTCGAGCTCGGGCCTGTCTGGAGTGGAGTGAGTGGCGTAGGGGGAAGATTAGGTGGGTGAGAGAGCGGTTGGTGAGGAGAGGAGGTGCGCGGGGGGTCCTTTTATAGGCGAACGGCGAGGTGCCGTGGACCTGTGCGCCGGCAAGCTTCTGCCCGTTGCCACAAGGCTCGGGAGGAGCTGGGGTGGTGTCTATGGTGTTGCTGGATGCGGTCCAGGGCCGGGGAGAGGAAGAGAGAGAGAGAGAGAGAGCGGGGGAAGCATCCATAGCAGCGCGCGTGCGAGGCTGGAGATTGGTGCTTGCGGGCAGCCGGCGCACGTGCGAGTGCAGCCACATGAGGGAGAAGGAGGAGGGGGACAGCATCGGGGCGCGTTGCGGACGTCGAGGCACATCGACTAGCGTGAGGGGGAGGCTCGAGGTGGTCGGGTGCTGCTTATTGGAGGAGGCTACAGTGCGAGTGTGCACTGTAGCGCGCTCTGGAGCACGCTTATTACATGCCAGGGCATGCCTTTGGCTTGCTGGACGCGGCCACCTTGTCTGGGGTGTCAGGTGAGGAGTAAACAAGTGTGTTGTGGCCTTGGATGCCCTGGTTACCCAATGGAAGAGGAGAGAGGTTGAGGGAGAGTGATAATTGGGCTGTCCAGCAGAGTAAAATGGGGTTTTCACCCCTCAATTATTGAGCTCTGTCCATGGGGAAGTTACTGGAGGCGCAAGGGAACCTAGGGAAGCTATGGTGAAAAGTTGGGCTCAAGGAGAACAAGAGAAGAGGTGAAAATGGTAACTTTGGAAAATCACCAGAAGGTGTTTGATGTGGTTTTGAGCAATCAAATGATCTCCACTAGCCATGACACTTAACAGGATTAAATGGCATATGGAAATAGGGTATTTCACCAAGTTTGGGCTTATTTGAAGAAACTTGCCAATGTAACTTTGGTGAACCCTAGAAATCAACATAAATGGTTTCACCATGTTTGAGTCAAGCTAATCATCCCTCCTTGATGCACCACTTGGTGTAGTGTCATCATTTGGGGTTGTGATCATGCTCACAAAGTTTGAAGCCCCAAGTAAAAAGTTGGTAATGCAAAGTTGTTCAAATTTGAATTTGAACAGAAATGGTTTTGGGGTACTTTGATCAAGTTACCCTTATCCAAAGCTTGTGCCATTTGGTCTAGATGCCTTATTAGACCATTCTAGCATGTGTACCAAGTTTGAGAGCATTTGGACAAGTTTGGAAATATAAAGTTGCTCAAACTTCAAATATGGACAGAATGGTTTTGAGGGGTTTTGATGATGTTTTCTTGCTTCCCAAGGCATGGGGCTTGGCAAGATCATCAAATATGTCATATATGACATGATATAATTTCCCTGGAATTTTTAGAGAATATTTCCTTTGTAAATATTTTAAAAGCTTGAAATATCCAGAAAGGGTTTCTGAGGGATTTGCCCAATATTTTGAACATGACCAAGTGTTGAAACTCTTATGTATGGACAATATATGTCCTATGAGTCTCCCAGAATTTTGGCAAATATTTTTGAAATAGTTAAATAATTTTTCCCTATTAAAGACCATTTCTGGCCTTAAGAAAAAGCCTTTAAATAAAATAGGAAAATAACTTCTAAAATTGTATTTTTGTGGTTTATGGGAGTCCTATACCTACTAGGTTACAAAAACACTCTTTGAAATATTTTTCTCACCCTATGTCGGGGAACTGATCCACGAGCACCTATGGGACCGGCGGACCGAGTCCCTTTCGGTTCGGCGGGGGCAGAGATCGCACGAAGAGCAGATCGAGGCGAAACACACGAGCAGTTTACCCAGGTTCGGGCCGCACGGATGCGTAAAACCATACTCCTGCTTTGCGGTTTGTATTGAGTTCTTGCTCGGGAGCGCTAAGTGCTACAGTGCGCACCAGCAGCTAGCGAGACCGAGCGTGAGTGTTCTCCCCCCTCTCTCCCTCTACGTTGCGCATGGGCCTCCTTTTATATGCTCAAGGGGTCACCGACAGGTGGCAACGTAGACAAGGGTAAAAATGGAAAGATGTTGCGGTTGGTACAACTACCTGATACAGTGTATCATACCTAACCCGGACGGCAGGGGAAAAGGGCATTAAATGCCCGTCTACGTCACCCAAATAGTGCAAAAGGGACCGTCAGGGACGCCACCGCTGGCCATGATGGCAATCTTGTCAGCGCCGCTTGCCACCGCGCACCTCTGGCTGCACAGCCTCCCGCCACATACGCCTGGAAGGGTCCTAGAGCGACACGTTGGTGGATGTGCTGGAGCGTGGGTACAGAGTGGTAGCTTGCCGCGACAAGCGCCTTGCCGCGGTCGTTGTCTTGTCGCGTTCGGGAGCTTGTCGCTCATCGGGCCTTGCCGGGACGCATGGCGCGTCGCGGCAAGTTCCTTGAGATGCCTTGGTTGGCCTTCCCGGCAAGCTCCTCTTGCCGGGGCCTTGTCTCCTTGGCTTGAATACTTTGTTCTTGAATGGCCCCAAAGGAACAACGGAGGACCTTGGGGGTCACCCGGCAAGCCTTGCCGCGGGATGCTGCGACTGCCCGTGCACAAGTTCGGGATACTAGGGTACCCCTACTCTAGTACACCGACAGGAGCCCCCGGGCCTGGGCCATACACGGTGCCGAGCGCTGTTGGGCCAGGCCCAAAACAGGGCACGGGCACACGCGGCTTGGGTTACGCCGTATCTCTCTCCGTATCCACCGCGCCCTCCCCGAACGACACGCGTTGAATGCGGCATCGTGGGAGAGATCGTGGGTGGTTTCTTTATTAGGAAAGACGGAACGTCCACCCCCTCCCTCCTTATAAGCAGGGGAAACAGGGGCAGTTCGCCCACTCGCTGGTTGCTACTCCAATCTCGGAAACTTCCGCCGCTCCCCCTTCTTCCCAAAGCTGAAAAGAGAGCAGCGCTCTGCCCCCCATCGCCACCAGCACCACCATCGCCGTCGACCTCCCCCACCACTTCCGCCATGGCTCCGAAAGCCGACAAGGTGAAGGCCGTGAAGTCGACCGAGGCGCAGCGGCTCGTGCCGCTGCGAAAGGAGTGGGCAATCTTCCCCCCAAGCTTGCCGTGAGGGAGCTGAGGGAGTATTACTACCTCTTCTGGTCGACGGAGACGCGGGCGCATCCGCGCACGAAGGTACTTCCAGCCGTCGCTTCGGGAATGGCTCCAAATGGATATCCCTTCTTCGCCTTGTTCTTCTACTGCGGGCTCTGCCCGCCTTTCTCTAAGTTCTTCTACGATCTTATGAACACCTACGGGTTCCGTCTCCTTGACTTCACCCCCAATGCTGTCTTGACCATGGCAGTTTTTGCACATCTCTGCGAAAACTTTGTCGGAGTCTATCCAAACGTAGCCCTTTTCCGCCACTTCTTTATGCCCCGAGTTGAGAGAGGAGAGCCTTTATCCGACGGAATCGCCTGGATCTCGAGAGCCGGCAAGAAAGAAGCTTATCTGGAGGGAGAGTTCCGCGGCAAGTTGGAGGAATGGAGAGCAGACTGGTGCTGGATTGTCGAGGAGAACCCGCAGCCGTTTACCGCCCGGCACCAAACCGCAGTAGCGCGCGACAGCGATTGGAGCAACGTGGCCCCAGAAGACAATAGGCTGAAGATTGCCGTCACCCGGATCCAATGCCTCAGGCTTGCCGGGTTCACTGTAGGTGCGGTTGGCGCAGATTTTCTTCGCCGCCGCATCGCCCCTCTGCAGGAGAGGAGGAGGCCCGCCTGGGACTTCAAGAATGCGGCGGACATCGTGAGGCTGCGCCCGGGCCTCAACTTCAATTTCACGGTTATGGAGCTTAACGCGATGCTCCAGGAGCTGTTCAAGTACGACCCTCAACATCCCGAAGTGTTTAGGTTGCCGAAGGGTGTCGTTCCGCTGTGCAACAACTCCGCGCTCGACCGCATCCGTGCAATGATGCCGCTGTGCGATTCACATGGAATTGTCCCAACTTGGCAAGAGCCTGAAGACGTCGTCGTGCATGAGTTCTTTGACGGCTTGGTAGAAGTGCCGGTCCGCTCCGACGAAGAGAAAAGCCTTACTCGCGCCACCACCGATGCGGAGATGAAACGCATCGCCACTAGGCTGGAAGAGGCGGCAGCAGTCGCAGCCCCGGACGAGTTTGGATTAACCGTGGAGGAGGCAGAGGCAGCAGAGGCGGCAAGCCTTGCCGATCGAGAGGAGCTTGCCGGCGAGGAAGAGCTTGCCGGGCATGACGTCGAGTCGAGCGAGCCCGCCGAGGATACGAGCGGCTCGTTGGAGATCAACTCCTCTTCCTCCTCATCTTCAGACAACTCGCCACAAGCAGAGCCCCCAGCTCCACCAAGAAGGCGTCTCCGCAAGGCCGGGGACGTAGCGGAGTGGCAGACGAGTCGACAGTCGCCGCGCCGCGTGACACGCTCCACCGCGGAAAGCATTGTTGCCGCGGGAGCACCTCACGCTGCTGCGGCAACTGGAGCGGGGTCGTCTCAGACCACCGCTTCTGCTCCTGCCGCTTCTCACGACGCGGCGGCAGCCGGAGCGGGGTCGTCTCGGACCACCGCCACTGCTTCCGCCAAGCGGCCAAGGGAACCTACTCCTCCGCCTCCTTGCGCCGGAGGAGAGCCGGACTTCGACTTCTCCGCGTTCAGCTCCGACGAGGAAGAAGAAGAGTAAGATTCTTTGTTGTACTTGTAGTTCTTCAATTCTTGCTATTTTGTCTAGTATCTCATTTGCTTTACTCCGAACTTATTCCTTTTCAGGACTCTGGCCCAGAGAGCGGCGAAGAGAGCCAAGGTCCTGGCGCGTCGACAGGAGGTGATTATCGTCGAGGACGAACCCACCGAGACCACCTTGCCGGACCCGGCAATTATTCTCCAGAGCAGCCCCCAGCGTAAGTATATGGTTCGCTTTCCGCTGTTTAGGCGCGCATGGATGCTCTTTCTTGGCTGACATCTGATTGTTGGTTTGTGTAGGAGCAGAGCAGCCCCACCAGGAGCGCCCGGAGGCCGCCCCCGACATGCCATCTACTTCGACTACGCCACCAAGGGAGAGTTCTCCGGCAAGGGACATCACTAGCGGCCCCCCGGCGGCGGAGACTATGACTGCAGAACTTGGTGCAGGTAATCCTCTCGCTTCAAAACTTCCATTGGGTTCTTCTTCTTTTGATCTTCTTTTTGGATATTTGCTTGACTTTTCTCCCTTTTCCGGCCGTCAGACCCATCTGCTGCGGAGCCGATGGAGACCGAGGTTGCTGCCGACGACGCCGCTGCCGCCGAAGAAGCAGCAGGCGCTGATGATCCCGCCGGCGAAGAGGCCGACAAAGCTGCCACCGCAGAAGCTGGCGAGGGGTCCGGCGATCGCACTGACGGCCCTGAGGCCACAGGAGCGCCAGGCTCTACGCCGACCGCCGATCCCTCCGCCGCTGCCGCAGCGTCAGGCTCCGAAGAGCCCCAGCCAGGCGTCTACCTGAAGGCCGGCGAAAACGTCTTCATCAACCTCCCCTGGGCGTCAAGCTCCAGGGTGCCGGTCGAAGGAGAAAGCTTTGATGGAGAGGTGCTCGCCTCCGCTGGGCTGACGCTGGTTGATGCGCCGAGCAGCAACAGCGGCGAGCCTAAGGAGGAGCGGCTGCTGCGGAAGCTGGTGTCGCTCTACCGTGCTCGGCAGGCCAAGCTGGAATCCTGAGAGGCGCTTGTCGTGAAGGCAGGAGCGGACATCGACAAGCGCGCGGAGGAGCTCCGGGGTCTCAACCAGGAAGCTCTCCAGTCCCTGGCAGAGGAGCGGGCGCAACTCGCCGAGGAGCAGAAGGCCTTCCTCCTTGAGAAGGCTGAAGTCGAAGAGCAACAGCGGCTTGCTGCTGAGAAGCTGTCTGCGCAGGAGGGTGAGCTGGCGCAGCGGAAGGTCAACCTTGACATCCACGAGGAGGAGCTTACCGCGCGCGAGCAAACATTCGGCGGAGCCCTCAAGCAAGCAGAGGATGTTGCCGCAGCTGCCGAGGCCGCCAAGAAGGAGCTGGAGACGAAGGTGGCGCGGCCGGAGGCCGATCTCAAGGCGAGCGGTGAGGAGCTTGCCACGCTCAAGCGTTAGCGGGAGAAGGACGCCCACAAAAACTCAGAGCTGCAGGTTCGTGTCGCCGAGAAGGGCAAGGAACTTAGCGCTGCCAAGGAATCCAACGCAGATCTTGAGTTGAAGCTGACTACTTTGACCAAGACGCTGGACGGCGCCAGGGAGCAGGAGGTGGCCTTGAAGGAGGAGATCAAGGCCGATAAGGCGCTGCTGGCGAGTGCTGCTGCCGCCCAGAACGCCTTTAGGGAGAATGTGGAGCACTGGACGGAGGGTCTCGTGAATGCTGCCGCAGATATCGACAGGGAGCTGGCGCAGCTGGGGATGGAGGATCTCGGGTATCCCTCTGATGAGAACCTCCAACCCAGCGCCAAGCTCACCTTGTTCTTCAAAGGTGTGGCGACGGCCCTCCAGCGGCTTCGGGAGAAGATTCCAAAGCAGCTGGCCGACGAGTCGCGCAAGATCTGCGCGGGAGCTCTTCAAAAGGTGTTGGTGAAGGTGGCCTTCCGCAACCCAGGCCTCAACCTCACCAATGTCCTCAAGACCCTGCCGCCGGATGCTGATCTGGAAGCGCTCAAGGCCCTTGTCGCACCCATTGTGGACAAGGTGAGCGGGATCAAGAGGATTGAGGGCGATCGCGTAGACTAGGCCGCCCGTTTTCTTCTTTTCTTGTCGCTGCTGGTCATGTTATGAGAACAATCTGTTAGAGCCGCGACAACCTACCTTGTAATATAACTCTATTTTGGGTAGTGTTTGCAATGTTATTTCCTTTCCTTGATTCCTTTCTTTGTATGTTTTTACCCTACGCTTTTAGGGAACTTGCCGGCGCAGGCACCTTAGCCGCGAGCGCTGAGTGCGGGACGTCAGCAACCTGCTGGCGGTGCCGTTACCGACAAGAAACCTTGTCGCAACTAGTCGCAGCACACTTAAATTGTTGAGCGGACTCGAAACAAAGTAAGGGCGCAACTAGCTACGAGTTGGTTCCTCCGCGCACAGGTTTTCCATACAAAGCACGGTCGTTCAAGGAAGATAACTTAAAAATTTAAAAAATCTGATTGCTCAAACTTTGGCAACTTAGCTTTTCTGTTGTTTGCTTCCCGGTAAGGCGAAACTTTCTTCGACGACGCCCGGTCCATACCACTATCTTCTCCTTCCCCCCCGGCAAACTTGTGGGCGAGGGAACCTTCCTTTCCTTGAGAAAAAGAAAGAAGAGAAAATAAACATATGGGGCCTTACGGCTCGTTATTGCTTACCGGGGGTAGGTGCTGCACAAAGTGTCTGATAACACATGCGAAAAAATATAAAGCATGAAATTGACAAGATGTGCGGAGCACATGAGCTTTACTTATGCACGGAGTCTGCGCCCGACTTTGTACGAAGGATTACATGCAACAGCGGCAAGACTTGTACAAAAGGTGGTTGCCGGAACAGGTTCCGGCAACCGCGCCTTACGGGTAAAACTTACGAAGATGCTCAATGTTCTAGGAGTTGCTCACCAGAATGCCATCTTCGGTCTCAAGGCGGACAGCGCCAGGCCTAGTGACTCGTTTCACCCAGTAAGGGCCTTCCCACTTCGGCGTCAACTTGTTGGAATTCTTGGCGGACTGAACGCACCGAAGTACAAGGTCGCCTTCCTTGAGACTTCTGACGTTAACTTTGTGGCTGTGGTAGCGCGCAAAGCTTGCTGGTAGCGTGCAACTCGTACAGCAGCCTGAAGACGGTCTTCCTCAAGGAGCAACGCGTCATCTTGTCGCAGCTGCTCTTGCTCAAGCTCATCATAAGCGAGCACTTGAGGTGACCCGTATACGAGTTCCGTGGGGAGAACTGCCTCTGCTACATAGACTAGAGCGAAAGGTGTCTAGTCAGTGGCTCGATTTGGCGTCGTCCTGATCGACCAAAGAACCACTGGCCGCTCCTCAATCCAGTTTCTTCCACACTTGCGCAGCCTGTCGAAAGTCCTGGTCTTGAGCCCACGCAGCACTTCAGCATTTGCCCTCTCCGCTTGACCGTTGCTTCTCGGGTGAGCAACAGAAGCGAAGCAGACCTTGGCGCCAAGATCTTGGACGTACTGCATGAAGGTGCGGCTCGTGAATTGCGTACCGTTGTCGGTGATGATCCTGTTAGGGATCCCAAAGCGGCTGATATGTCCAAAACGTATCTATAATTTCTGCTTGCTCCATGCCTCTTTTGTGTGATATTGCTATGATATTTATACACTTCCATACACTTTTGATCATATTTGGACTAACCTATTAACTCAGTGCACCCCAGTGCCAGTTTCTGTTTTCTGCTGTTTTTGTATTTCAGGTTTTCCCATTACGTAAACTGCCAGAAAAATCCCGGAAAAATTATATAAAAAATCAGCGTTCCGGAAGCTTCCTTGCGGCCAAAGTAGGGCCGGAGGGGGACACCAGGGCTCCAGGCGCCCTGGTGGCGCGGCCCCCCTCCTGGCCGCGCCGGGGGGGGGGGCGCCTGGCCCCCCCAGGTCTCCGCTGATGCCCCCCTTTGGCATATATTTACACCGCGTCCCGAAACCCTCGAGGACGGAACCCTTTTTCGCGATCTCATCTCAGTTCCGCCGCCGCCGCGCTTCCAAGATCGGGAGCACCAGGAGAACTCTTCCCGGCACCCTGTCGGAGGGGAGGATCACCACCGGGAGCCTCTCCACCACCATGGACGCCTCCCGGATGAGTTGTGAGTAGTCTCCCTTGGACCATGGGTCCATGACCAGTAGCTATGTGATGTTCTCCTCCCCTCTTTGTTCTTCACTAATTAGACCTCGTGAGCTGCCCTACATGATCGAGGCACATATGTAATCCTTATGCTGTTGCTATGATGAGTTTGCTGGGATCCGATGGATTGTGAGATTATTTTCAGATTGTGTGTGAGTAATATATTTGATTTACCTCTTTTATATTTATGTTCTTGAGTAATTCTTGCATGTTCTCCCTTGCTGTTTATTGCTTTGGCCAAGTAGTAGGTAGTAACTCCAAGAGGGAACGTTATGCTTGATTGTGGGTTCATGCCCCTCGATGACTAGTTTGAGTGACAGAAACATGAGTCTAGGGGATGTGCTGTTGCCACAAGGGGGAAAACAACGGTGCTTGTACTCGCGGGTGCAAGGATTGTTTACTTTACGCAAAGTTCTTTTAATGCAGTTGTGTGTTGCTTTGAGTTTACACTATGGGTGGGACTCGCAACTTAATACCAGCGAGATGTTCTGGATAGATATCTCAAGGTGGATGATTAGTAGTAGATGCAGATGTATTTCGGTCTACTTACCTTGGCGTACCGCCCATGCTTTTGAGCCTCAACCTTTCTTGCAGCATAGTTAGCATTGGTTTCCGCACATAATTCTGTCAATTGCCCAGCTGTAATTCGTTTACCTCACATAGCTGTTTTATCGTCTTTTGGGAGAGAGACATCACTAGTGAACATCATGGGACCCCGGTCCATATTACCATCATCGATCACATCCGCTATTTACTTTCTGCTTTTACTTACTAGTTGCAATTATACCTATCACTATTATCTCTTGCGTTTGATCCTTTGTAAACGACAAGGCCGGAGGGATTGACAACCTCTCTGTACTCGTTGGGAGCAAAGTTATTTGTATCTGTGTGCAGGTCCAGTTAATTACTAAGTATCTGGCGCCATTAGCAGTTGACACCTTCTTGTTGAACCTTGGAGTCTCAGGGGAATTCGATCCTTGGTATCTTTGCCAAGGGAAAACTACCGGTACATTGCATCACAAACCTTCCACTTGGGGTAACCAACGAGGGGCGAGAAGCCATCAAGCAAAGTTTTCTGGCGCCGTTGCCGGGGACTCCACTCTTCAAGATAGGGGAGTTGCATGCTATCTTTTATCTTTGCTTTTTAGTCTTGTTAGTTTACCTTTCAGTTTTCTTTATGTCTTTTCACTAGTTTTGCTTAATGGAAAAAAACAAAAATATGAGAGAGCTTTATAAGCTCTACCTTGCTTTGGTACATGATGTGTTTGAAGAGAAAATTAAAAAACCTATGGAACTTTATTATTTGCATAACAATCATGATGGTGGTGATGTTATTAGTATGCTTTCTTTGAATATCAATATTGCTAATGACATGGAAAGCTCTAATCTTGGGGATGACACGTTTGATGAACATGATATTTTTAGTCCCCCAACTTTTGAAGAGAAAATTTACTTTGATGATACTTTGCTTCTTATATATGATGATTACAATTATGAATATGATGTTTTCAGTCCACCTACTATTGAGGATAAAATTTATTATGATTATGATATGCCTCCTAAATACAATGATTACCATGATGGTTATGATAGTCTTACTCTCACTATTCCTAATAAGAAAGATTTTGCTTATATGAAGAGTAATGACACTTTTATGCTTTTGGATCATGGAAATAATGCCTTATGTGATAGTTATATTGTTGAGTTCATCCATGATCCCACTGAAAATTATTATGAGAAGGGAACATATGCTTATAGATATTTCAATAATATCAAAGTCCCTCTCTTTATGTTGAAGGTTTTGAAGCTGCACTTGTTTTGTCTTCCTATGCTTATTGCTTTGTGCTTCAATGAATTATTCTATTGCAATATTCCTATGCATAGGAAGCATGTTAGGCTTAAATGTGTTTGGTATTTGCTTCTTGATGCTCTCTTTTGTTCTTCAACTCTTATTCCTACGAGAGCATCATTAAAGTCTTAAGCCTATCTTTATGGCTATAAAGAAAGAGCTCTAGGGAGACAACCCTTGTTATCTTTGCTTTCAGTTTGTTCTTTCAGTTTTTAGTGGTCTTGATGTTTGTTACTACTGTAGCAACATCATTGTATCTTTTCTTTTCAGCTTTGTGCCAAGTTTAGCCTCTGATTGCAAGAAAGTTCAAAAGTTGTGACGTGCAGTCCAGAAAACAGATTCTGTCCTTGGACAGAAAAATTCGTATAAAATCACCAGATCATGTTTTTGATCTGAATTGTTTTGACAACGTGCTCTATCCAATTGGCTTTCATGCATCTGTTCTGAGTTTTTTGATTTGAGTAGCAGAAGTGCCCCGAAAAAATTATTTACTACCTGCTGGTCTGTTTTTCACAGATTCTGTCCTGTTTTGCCTTTTCTTCGTTTTGCAAACTTTGAGCTTGCTTTTTCTTTGCAAAAACCTTTTGGCAATCTTGAGAAACAGTAGCTCTTCAAGATCATCTTTATTTCCAGCAAGGAAAAATTATTTTCTTATGGGCACTAACCTCGCTAATCAGATTATGATGAGTTATGTATGAAAGGGGTTTTCAAGTGTGCGAGGGAAGATGATAAAAAGATTCAGGAGGGTCAAACGCTCAAGCTTGGGGATGCCCCCGTGCACCCTCAAGAAATATTCAAGAAGACTCAAGCGTCTAAGCTTGGGGATGCCCCCGTGCATCCCCTTCTCCATCAACAATTATCAGTTCGTCTTTCGTTCCACTATATTTTAATCACTTCATGCGTTATGTGCTATGCTTGGAGCGTCTTGCTTTTAGTTCCCTTTTTAGTTTTCTTTAGCTTTGCTTGCTGTTCATAACAAGTTAGAACCCAACTTTCTTTGTGTGGGAGAGCAACACGCTCCACTTCAACCTAGAACATAACATAGAATTTTCATGTCTATCTTTGCTGTGTGTGTTCTTGGTCTTTCAATAGCTACTGTCATGCTTAGCTCTTAGTTTTCATGCTTATCTTTTTAAAGAGCTTTTGTTTAGTTGGTCGCTGGAACTCTCTTTAGCTATCATGCTTATCTTATTAAGAGAGTTGGCTTCTGTTGCATTGGTTGATATGTCTATGATAAAATGCTATGTGCATAATGATGCTTAGTAGTTCATGTTTTCTTATGGTTAGTCTCAAATAGCTGGGGGGTTCTCAATGTGTTATTGGAGTACCAACATGATTTGTTTGCCTATGATGTGGTATGGTTTAGTGATATCTTCCTTCAAGAATTTATTTTGATTGACTTGGCGTATGCTCACACATATTTAAGACTGTAAAGAAAGTCTATCAAGCCTTGATGATCTTTAATTTCTGAGTAGCGATATAACTTCCATGCCTGATTCAATGTTGCTTTGTCGCTCTGCATGATTATGACCGTCATTGCTCTTAGTTGGTCGCTCCCAGTCTTTTGCTAACCTTCGCCTGTACTAAGCTGACTGACTGCTTGTGCATCCAAAATCTTTTAAACCAGTTATGCCATATGAGTCCACCATACCTTCCTATACATGGTATTTACCTGCCATTCCTAACGAAGACTTTCATGTACCATCTCGAAATTATTCAAAAAAGCATTTCTCTTTTGTGCCTCTGTTTTATTTCATGAGGAAGTAGTAGTTAATTCATGATCTTTTTAAGTTGGACAAGCTTCACCCCGGGATTGCATGTCTAATGTGCAAACCCATAATAAGAGAAGGAACTGGCATAGAGTGCGCCCGGCTCATTAAAAAATTATACAACAAACAAACCCTCCTTCACGCTTTGTTCATGAGAAATCAGAAAACTTTGGCAGTGATAAACAAAGGAGATTAAGAGGATGCGATCGTCCTCATTCGTGAGCCGTTCCTCGAAACTTGTCCAGCTCAAGAAGTGATTGAGTTATCTGCTAGCATTCGTTAACGAAATATGCATAATCTAAATAATAATAATAATTACCTCTGTTTTAAAACCAAGAGCTCTGGTACATGTTTACTTTTTGTTTCCGACCACGGGTTTTCAACCTTGCCATCAAAAGGCACAGTTCGAGAGTCTCCACCTTCTTTAAAGCACCAACTACTGAGAGCATGATTGTCATTCTGAGTGTAATGTGCATTGTCCCAAAGTAGCATTGTCTTTTGCATGATTGTGATATCGTTTATTCTGAAATCATTGTATCTAGTCATCACTTAAACCTTGGAGGTGCCCCTGCATTTATGTTTTGCTTCACTAAAGGGGGCAAGCGAGGTACCACTTTATCATATTTGCACACCATGCTCATTACAAATCTTTTGAGTATTTCAGTATCATATTGTAAAACTTTCAGTTCTTTGTGATTTTCTCATGAGGCAACTTAATTACTACAGATTCATTGTCTCAGTAAGCACTTGTCATGTGACTGTAAAAAGTTCTTACATGGTTAATAGCATGTCACCACATAAATTATGCTTGCTATCATTTACCTACTCGAGGACGAGCAGGAATTAAGCTTGGGGATGTTGATACGTCCAAAACGTATCTATAATTTCTGCTTGCTCCATGCCTCTTTTGTGTGATATTGCTATGATATTTATACACTTCCATACACTTTTGATCATATTTGGACTAACCTATTAACTCAGTGCACCCCAGTGCCAGTTTCTGTTTTCTGCTGTTTTTGTATTTCAGGTTTTCCCATTACGTAAACTGCCAGAAAAATCCCGGAAAAATTATATAAAAAATCAGCGTTCCGGAATCTTCCTTGCGGCCAAAGTAGGGCCGGAGGGGGGCCACCAGGGCTCCAGGCGCCCTGGTGGCGCGGCCCCCCTCCTGGCCGCGCCGGGGGGCGCCTGGGCCCCCCAGGTCTCCGCTGATGCCCCCCTTTGGCATATATTTACACCGTGTCCCGAAACCCTCGAGGACGGAACCCTTTTTCGTGATCTCATCTCTGTTCCGCCGCCGCCGCGCTTCCAAGATCGGGAGCACCAGGAGAACTCTTCCCGGCACCCTGCCGGAGGGGAGGATCACCACCGGGAGCCTCTCCACCACCATGGACGCCTCCCGGATGAGTTGTGAGTAGTCTCCCTTGGACCATGGGTCCATGACCAGTAGCTATGTGATGTTCTCCTCCCCTCTTTGTTCTTCACTAATTAGACCTCGTGAGCTGCCCTACATGATCAAGGCACATATGTAATCCTTATGCTGTTGCTATGATGCGTTTGCTGGGATCCGATGGATTGTGAGATTATGTTCAGATTGTGTGTGAGTAATATATTTGATTTACCTCTTTTATATTTATGTTCTTGAGTAATTCTTGCATGTTCTCCGTTGCTGTTTATTGCTTTGGCCAAGTAGTTGGTAGTAACTCCAAGAGGGAACGTTATGCTTGATTGTGGGTTCATGCCCCTCGATGACTAATTTGAGTGACAGAAACATGAGTCTAGGGGATGTGCTGTTGCCATAAGGGGGAAAACAACGGTGCTTGTACTCGCGGGTGCAAGGATTGTTTACTTTACGCAAAGTTCTTTTAATGCAGTTGTGTGTTGCTTTGAGTTTACACTATGGGTGGGACTCGCAACTTAATACCAGCGAGATGTTCTGGATAGATATCTCAAGGTGGATGATTAGTAGTAGATGCAGATGGATTTCGGTCTACTTACCTCGGCGTACCGCCCATTCTTTTGAGCCTCAACCTTTCTTGCAGCATAGTTAGCATTGGTTTGCGCACATAATTCTGTCAATTGCCCAGCTGTAATTCGTTTACCTCACATAGCTGTTTTATCGTCTTTTGGGAGAGAGACATCACTAGTGAACATCATGGGACCCCGGTCCATATTACCATCATCGATCACATCCGCTATTTACTTTCTGCTTTTACTTACTAGTTGCAATTATACCTATCACTATTATCTCTTGCGTTTGATCCTTTGTAAACGACAAGGCCGGATGGATTGACAACCTCTCTGTACTCGTTGGGAGCAAAGTTATTTGTATCTGTGTGCAGGTCTAGTTAATTGCTAAGTATCTGGCACCATTAGAAGTTGACACCTTCTTGTTGAACCTTGGAGTCTCAGGGGAATTCGATCCTTGGTATCTTTGCCAAGGTAAAACTACCGCTACACGACATCTCAAACCTTCCGCTTGGGGTAACCAACGAGGGGCGAGAAGCCATCAGCGGCAAACAATCGACCTGAAGAACTTGACTGCTGACTGTGCTGTCACCTTCCTCACTGCTTCCACTTCCGGCCACTTTGTGAACTTGTCTATTGCAACATACAAGTACTCAAAGCCCCCGACTGCTCGGGGAAAGGGGCCGAGGATGTCGAGCCCCCAGACCGAAAATGGCCAGGATAAAGGGATCGTCTGGAGAGCTTGAACTGGCTGGTGTATCTGCTTGGAATGTAACTGGCACGCTTCACACTTGGTTACTTGTGCAGTTGCATCCTGGAGGGCTGTCGGCCAAAAGAAACCTTGCCTGAATGCTTTGTCGGGAAGTGCTCTTGCGCCAATGTGGTGACCACATATGCCTCAATGTATCTCTGCCAACAGCTTTTGTCCGCCTTCCCGGTGAATACACTTCAATTTCACACCGTTGAGTCTTCTTCTGTACAGTGTGTTGTCGACAAACTGGTACATACTTGACTGCCGGGCTACTCTTTCCGCTTCTTCTTGCTCTTCGGGAAGTTCTCCTGTCTAAAGGAAACGTACAATCTGTTGCGCCCATGCTGGAGCTTGTGGCTCGACAACAAGGACTAAAGGCACATCTGCTGCTGCGGGAACATCCACTTCTACGGTGAGAACCTGTGGCTCAGCCGAAGCTTGACGTTCCCCGGCAAGCTTGCCGGAGCAAAACTTGTCGGGAGCCTCTGCTTCAACGGAACAAACCCTAGGGCTTGCCGGAGCAGACTGCTCCTCAACACTCTTGGTGTTGATTTTGGGGACCTTCTTGGCGGCGGCTTCGGGAAGCTCTGCCGGAAAATAGTCACCAGAAATCAACTTCCTCTTCTTCCTTTGTCCAGTTGATGGCGTTATAGACGGTTGAGTCAGCTTGAGCACAAAGATCCCTGGTTCCACAGGTAACTTAAGTGCGGCGCACTTCGACATGCCATCGGCAATGTCGTTCTGAGCTCTTGGAACATGCTCCATCTGTAGGCCGTCAAAGTGCTCTTCTAGCTTTCTCACTTCATCAACGTAGGCTTCCATCAATGGACTCTGATAACTCTTGTTCACTTGGCGGACGACAAGCTGCGAGTCACCCCTGACAATGAGCTTCTTGATCCCAAGGTCTGCCGCGATCCTGAGACCGGCAAGTAAACCTTCATACTCTGCGGTATTGTTTGGTGCTTGCTCCTTGGGAAAGTGCATCTGGACTACGTACTTGAGGTGCTCTCCGGTGGGTGCAACTAGCACCACGCCAGCACCGGCGCCTTGCAGCGAGAAGGCACCATCAAAGTACATCAGCCACTCTTTGCTTGCTTCCTTGACGGGGATGCTCGTTTCAAGAATTTCTTCATTTGGTGTTGGCGTCCACTCTGCTATGAATTCTGCCAATGCTCTGCTTTGGATAGTTGAAGTGCTCTCAAACTTGAGGCCAAAACTTGACAGTTCCAGTGCCCACTCAACAATCCTTCCTGTTGCTTCTGGATTCTGCAGTATCCTCTTCAGCGGAAAACGAGTGACAACTGTGATCTCATGTGCTTGGAAGTAATGGCGCAGCTTTCTCGAGGCCATGAGAAGGCCGAAAAGCAATTTCTGCACACCAGAGTACCTTGACCTAGCCCCCTGCAGAAGGGAACTGACAAAGTAAACTGGGCGCTGCACCATTCTCTTCTGTATCTCCTCGCGCGCCTGCGTAGATCCATCTTTGTCGGGACCAGAGCTTGTCGGGGGAGCCCCCTGCTTGTCGCTGGATGCGCCTGCCGTGGTTGCTGGCTCATCGTCTGCCTCCCTCTCCGCTACTAACGCAGCACTAACCACTTGATTGGTTGCCGCTATATATAGCAGCAACTTCTCTTGTGGCTTAGGTGCGACAAGTGTTGGAGTGGAGGATAGATATCTCTTCAAGTTTTGCAGCGCAGCCTCCGCTTCCGGAGTCCATTTCATTGGACCTGCCTTTTTCAATATTTTGAAAAACGGCAGGGCGCGCTCAGCAGACCTAGAGATAAACCTGCCGAGAGCAGCCACACAACCGTCAAGTCTTCGTACATCCCTGGCGCGCCAAAGATGTCGGGGAACTGATCCACGAGCACCTATGGGACCGGCGGACCGAGTCCCTTTCGGTTCGGCGGGGGCGGAGATCGCACGAAGAGCAGATCAAGGCGAAACACACGAGCAGTTTACCCGGGTTCGGGCCGCACAGATGCGTAAAACCCTACTCCTTCTTTGCGGTTTGTATTGAGTTCTTGCTCGGGAGCGCTGAGTGCTACAGTGCGCACCAGCAGCTAGCAAGACCGAGCGTGAGTGTTCTCCCCCCCCTCTCTCCCTCTACGTTGCGCATGGGCCTCCTTTTATATGCTCAAGGGGTCACCGACATGTGGCAACGTAGACAAGGGTAAAAATGGAAAGGTCTTGCAGTTGGTACAACTACCTGATACAGTGTATCATACCTAACCCTGACGGCAGGGGACAAGGGCATTAAATGCCCATCTGTGTCGCCCAAATAGTGCAAAAGGGACCGTCAGGGACGCCACCGCTCGCCACGATGGCAATCTTGTCAGCGCCTCTTGCCACCGCGCACCGCTGGCTGCACAGCCTCCCGCCACATATGCCTGGAAGGGTCCTAGAGCGACACGTTGGTGGATGTGCTGGAGCGTGGGTACAGAGTGGTAGCTTGCCGCGGCAAGCGCCTTGCCGCGGTCGTTGTCTTGTCGCGTCCGGGAGCTTGTCGCTCACCGGGCCTTGCTGGGACGCGTGGCGCGTCGCGGCAAGTTCCTTGAGATGCCTTGGTTGGCCTTCCCGGCAAGCTCCTCTTGCCGGGGCCTTGTCTCCTTGGCTTGAATACTTTGTTCTTGAATGGCCCCAAAGGAACCACGGAGGACCTTGGCGGTCACCCGGCAAGCCTTGCCGCGGGATGTTGCGACTGCCCAAGCACAAGTTCGGGATACTAGGGTACCCCTACTCTAGTACACCGACACCCTAAATCAAGCACTTCCAGAGAAAACCTCAATTCAGAGGTTTTTGGAAAACTAATTTTTGAAAATACTTTTTGGCCAAATTAATTTTATAAGAAAATACTATACTGCTATGTACACTTGGTATGATCATGGGGCATAAGTTTTGGGGTAAGTAGATGAAATCTACAAGAGGGAGTAGTTGACCTTAAAGAGCACTTGAAAATCACAAAGAGAAAAACTTAATTCCAAATAAAAGCCAAATGATGCCAAAAAAATTTGCTGGTCCAAATTTTCATGCTTTACAGATGCAAATGACATGTTACAAAATGCAGGGTGTGACAGATGATTGCATATTTTTACTTTCTATCATTTCGAGCACTCCACCAAGATGTATGTGACATGGGAGAGTAACCCATGATCCTAATCGATTGTGCATTTGCATTCAAAAGCAAATTTTAAATAGTGCACAAATTTAGGGGGAGATCTTGCTTATCACATACTTCTCAAAGCGACGATGTATTTCAATATCATTATCATTTGTTGAAGCTTTGATCTATATGTTTCCCTTAATTATCAAAAAAGGGGGAGATTGAAAGTGCAACTATCCCTAGGTGGTCTTGGTAATTCCTAACAACATATAGCTCATTGAACTAATGCTATTTCAAGATGATCATTTCATAAAGTTCAACGATTGGCATGGCATGGACTAGGAATGTGGACCCCTCAAAATGCTAAGGACACATATTGGCTCAAGCTCTAGACTCTACATTTTCATTTTAGTGATCCAAGATCACATTGAGTCCATAGGAAAAGCCAATACTATTAAAAGGGGATGAGGTGTTGCTTAATGGCTTGCTTGCCAAATATGCTTAGTGATATGCTCCAAAATCCCTCAACCACTTTCTCGTATCCACATATGTCCCAAACCAAAAGTCAAACTCGGCCCCACCGATTTGATATATCCGGCGCCACCGAGTTCATTTGACATAGCCATAGCCAGAAACCCTAATCAGTTCGGTCTCATCGACAGGGATCTCGGTCTCACCGAGATGGGATTGCAAACTCTCTATTTCCCATCGTAATGTTTTGGTCTCACCGAAATGAGCGATCGGTCCCACCGAGTTCGCAATGCAAACTCTCTGTTTCCCTTTCATAACATTTCGGTCTCACCGAAATGAGCGAATCGGTCCCACCGAGTTTGCCTCACCAACTCTCTGTTTGCCTATTACAGTAATCAGTCTCAACGAGTTGATGTGACCGGTCTCACTGAGATTATGTTATGCACTAATCCTAATGAAATTGGTCCCACCGAGTTGATTATATCAGTCCCACCGAAAAGCCTAATGTTCACATTTTGAACTAAATCAGTCCGACCGAGTTTCATGATTCGGTCCCACCGAGTTTGGTAAATTATTTGTGTAACTGTTAGATTTTCGTGGAGGATATATATACCCCTCCACCCACTCTTCATTCGTGGAGAAAGCCATCAGAACATACCTACACTTCCATTACTCATTATTCTAAGAGAGAACCACCAACTCATGTGTTGAGACCAAGATATTCCATTCCTACCAATTGAATCTTGATCTCTAGCCTTCCCCAAGTTGCTTTCTACTCAAATCTTCTTTCCATTATATCCAATTCTGTGTGAGAGAGTTGACTGTTGGGGAGACTATCATTTGAAGCACAAGAGCAAGGAGTTCATCATCAACACACCATCTATTAACTTTTGGAGAGTGGTGTCTCCTAGATTGGTTAGGTGTCACTTGAGAGCGTCCGATAAGATTGTGGAGTTGAACCAAGGAGTTTGTAAGGGTAAGGAGATTGCCTACTTCGTGACTCGCGCAGCCGTTACCCTTCGTGGGTTGAAGTCTCCATCAAAGTGGATGTACGATAGCACCACCTACCAGAACCACGCCAAAAACATCCATGTCTCCACTTGCGTTAGCAGTCTCCAAACCCCTCTATTTACCTTCATATGCAATGATTTACATTCCACTACTATACTCTTAGAATTGCATGTGTAGGTTGATTGCTTGACTTGTGCTAAGTTGCTAAAAATCTGCCAAGACTTAAAATTGGGAAAAGGATAGATTTTTAATTGGTCAAGTAGTCTAATCACCCCTTGATACGTCTCCAACGTAGCTATAATTTTTGATTGTTCCATGCTATTATATATTCTGTTTTGGATATTTAATGGGCTTTATTATACACTTTTATATTATTTTTGGGACTAATCTACTAACCCAAGGCCTAGTGCAAATTGCTGTTTTTTTTGCCTATTTAAGTGTTTCACAGAAAAGGGATATCAAACGGAGTCCAAACGGAATGAAACCTTCAAGAGTGTTATTTTTGGAACCATATCTACCCAGAAGACTTGGAGTACACGCGAGGGAACGAGAGAGGTGGCCACGAGGGTTCAGGGCACGCCCAGGGGGGCCAGGCGCGCCCCCACCCTCGTGGGCCCCCTCTGGCTCTCCCGATGCCCTCCTTCCTCCTATATATATATCCATGTACCCTGAAAACATCGAGGCAAGAGAGAAAACCCTAATTCCACCACCGCAAACTTCTGTTCCCATGAGATCCCATCTCGGGGCCTGTTTCGGAGCTCCGCCGGAGGGGGGATCGATCACGGAGTGCTTCTACATCAACACCATAGCCTCACCAATGAGTTGTGAGTAGTTTACCATAGACCTTCGGGTCCATAGTTATTAGCTAGATGGCTTCTTCTCTCTTTTTGGGTCTCAATACAAAGTTCTCCTTGATCTTCGAGGAGATCTATTTGATGTAATCTTTTTGCGGTGTGTTTGTCGAGATCCGATGAATTGTGGGTTTATGATCAAGATTATCCATGAACAATATTTGATTCTTTTCTGAAATATTTTATGTATGATTATAATATCGTTGCAAGTCTCTTTGAATTATTGGTTTGGTTTGGCCTACTAGATCTATAGTTCTTGCAATGAGAGAAGTGCTTGGCTTTGGGTTCCATCTTGCGGCGTCCTTTCCCGGTGCAATGAGAGAAGTGCTTGGCTTGGCTTTAGGCACCTATTGTATTGTTGAAATCGAGGATAATAAGATGGGGTTTATATCATATTGCTTGAGTTTATCCCTCTACATCATGTCATCTTGCTTAAAGCATTACTCTGTTCTTATGAATTTAATACTCTAGATGCATGCTGGATAGCGGTCGATGTGTGGAGTAATAGTAGTAGATGCGGAATCATTTCGGTCTACTTGTTACGGACGTGATGCCTATATATAATGATCATGCCTAGATATTCTCATAACTATGCGCTTTTCTATCAATTGCTCGACAGTAATTTGTTCACCCACCATAGAATTCTGCTTTCATGAGAGAAGCCAGTAGTGAAACCTATGCCCCCCGGGTCTATCTTTCTCATATTACTTTACCTTCAATTTCTGCTGTCGTTGCTTATTTACTTTCTTTACTTTCTGTTCTTATACCAAAAATACGAAAAATACTATCCTATCAGATCTATCAGATCTCACTTTCGTAAGTGACCATAAAGGGATTGACAACCCCTTATCGCGTTGGCTGCGAAGTTCTTATTTGTTCGTGCAGGTGCGATGGACTCGCGCGTGATCTCCTACTGGATTGATACCTTGGTTATCAAAAACTGAGGGAAATACTTACGCTACTGTGTTGCATCACCCTTTCCTCTTTGAGGGAATACAACACAAGCTCGAGAAGTAGCAAGAAGAATTTCTGGCGCCGTTGCCGGGAGACTCATGCCAAGTCAAGTTCAGATTTGATCTCCTGACAACTTGCCAATTTCTGGCGCTGTTGCCTGGGAGATCTATGCAAAAGTAATATACCAAGTACCTATCATAAACCCTTATCCTTCGCACTACATTTTTTGCCTCTCGTTTTCCTCTCCCCCACTTCACCCTTGCCATTTTATTCGCCCTTCTTCTTCCATGTGTTTATCATTCGCCTGCCTCGTGTGTTCATCTTTATCGAGGGTTGTTGCTACCATGTCTGAGATGGGAGAAGATGCCGTTGAAAGGGGTAGTAATGTTGAGGGCAACTTCACATTTGTTGACCCTCCGGATGAAACTACCACTTTACGTACTAAGAAGTTCTGGATCGGTAGTGATAATATTATTGGAAAAGGAGTTCTTCAGGACTTCTTTATTTGTGCCGGTGCTTTACCCACTACGGGTGGATCTATTCTTAATAGAATTAGTAGTCTTGCGGATGCCATATCTATGCTTATAGTCGAAATTGAAAGGCAATTTATCCATATGCATCCTTGCATTCAGAGAATCTTTCTGGAATTTTCCAATATTGAGCATTCTTCTGTTAAGCGCGTAGCTACTATCTTTTTGGCTCATGAGTTTAGATTCATAATGAAAGAGGCCAAAGAGATCTTTACGCATTATAGGGTGGACGCTGGTCGTCCTCCCATAGAAGCTATCGTATTCAATCAAGAGGACATAATGCGTTTGCAATCTTTAGATCAAGTTGCTTTTAATGAAAACCTTAGCAAAAAGGTTCCTACCGATATCTTATTTGATAGAATTTCTGAATTGAATGATGATTTTGCTATTCAAAACAATGGGTTAGGTTTTTCCCTTGAGCGAAGGCTCATGACCTTTTTCCAAAAGAATGCTTATAATGATGAATTGGTTGTGCAATATGAAGGGCCAAAGGAGGAACCTATACCTCCTGAGCTTGATATGGGGGACTTTTTTCCTATTAAATTTAGCCCTTTTGATTACTTTTGCTTGCCACAAAGAAAATTTGCTGCTGAACGTAGGGAATATGAGATGAGTTTTCGCGATCTACCTTATCATTATGGCAATACCTAGATCTATTCTTGTATCGTGCCTAGCTAGGGGCGTTAAATGATAGCGCTTGTTGGGAGGCAACCCAATTTTGTTTTCTTTGTTTGTGCTTCTGTTTAGGAATAAATATTTTATCTAGCTTCTGTTTAGATGTGGTTTTGTGTTTTAATTAGTGTTTGTGCCAAGTAGAACCTTTGGGAAGACTTGTGTGAAGTTTATGTGATCATGCTGTAAAAAACAGAAACTTTAGCGCTCACGAGATTGGCTGCATATTTTTATTGGTGAGTGCTTCTTAGTTGATTATTTTTGAAGATGATTAATAGAAAAATTCCTCACGTTTACCAATTTATTTCAATTTTTTAGAGTTACAGAAGTATTCGAAAGTTACAGACTACTATTGACTAATCTGTTTTTGACAGATTCTGTTTTTCGTGTGTTGTTTGCTTATTTTGAAGAATCTATGAGTAGTATCGGGGGGTATGAATCATATAGAAGTTGGAATACAGTAGGTTTAACACCAATATAAACAAATAATGAGTTCATTACAATACCTTTTAGTGGTGGTTTGTTTTCTTATACTAACGGAGTTCACGAGATTTTTGGCTAAGTTTTGTGTTGTGAAGTTTTCAAATTTTGAGTATGGCTTTGATGGACTATGGAACAAAGAGTGGCAAGAGCCTAAGCTTGGGGATGCCCAAGGCACCCCAAGGTAAAATTCAAGGACAACCAAAAGCCTAAGCTTGGGGATGCCCCGGGAAGGCATCCCCTCTTTCGTCTTCATCTATCGGTAACTATACTCGGGACTATATTTTTATTCACCACATGATATGTTTTTTGCTTGGAGCGTCATGTATGATCTGAGTCTTTGATTGTTAGTTTTCCACAATCATCCTTGCTGGACACACCTTTTGAGAGAGATAAATATGATTTAGAATTTATTAGAATACTCTATGTGCTTCACTTATATCTTTTGAGCTAGATAGTTTTGCTCTAGTGCGTCACTTATATCTTTTAAAGCACGGTGGTGGTTTTATTTTGTAGAAATTTTTAAGCTCTCATGCTTAACTTATATCCATTTGAGAGTATTTTAGAACAGCATGGTTATGTGCTTTGGTTATAAAACTAGTCCTAATATGATAGGCTTCCAAGATGAGTATAGTAAAAACTTTCATAAAAAGTGCATTGAATATGATGAGAAGTTTGATACTTGATGATTGTTTTGAGACATGAGGATGGTGATATTAGAGTCATGCTAGTGGAGTAATTATGAATTCAAGAAATACTTGTGTTAAATTTTGTGATTCCTGTAGCATGCACGTATGGTGAACCGTTATGTGACGAAGCTGGATCATGATTTATTTATTGAGTGTCATCCTTTGTGTGGAGGTCGGGATCGCGCAATGGTTAACTCCTACCAACCCTTCCCCTAGGAGCATGCGTCGAATACTTTGTTATGATGTCTCGTAGATTTTTGCAATAAGTATATGAGTTCTTTATGACTAATGTTGAGTCCATGGATTATACGCACTCTCACCCTTCCACCATTGCTAGCCTCTCTTGTACCGCGCAACTTTCGCCGGTAGCATACACCCACCATATACCTTCCTCAAAATAGCCACTGTACCTACCTATCATGGCATTTCCATAGCCATTCCGAGATATATTGCCATGCAACATTCCACCGTACCGTTCATATGACATGCTTCATCATCATTCACATAGAGTCATATTTTATTCTAGCTTCGAGTTGTAATCTTTGAGTTGTAAGTCAATAAAAGTGTGAAGATCTTCATTATTAGAGCATTGTCCCATGTGAGAAAAGGCCAAAAAAAGAGAGATGACCCAAAAAAACTAGAGAGGGGCTAAAAAAAGAGAAAGACCCTCCAAAAAAAGAGAGAAAAGAGAGAAGGGACAATGCTACTATCCTTTTCCACACGTGCTTCAAAGTAGCACCATGATCTTCGTGATAGAGAGTCTTTTGTTTTGTCACTTCCATATACTCGTGGGAATTTTCATTATAGAACTTGGCTTGTATATTCCAACGATGGGCTTCCTCAAATGCCCAAGGTCTTCACGAGCAAGCAAGTTGGATGCACACCCACTTAGTTTCTTTCGATGAGCTTTCATACACATAAAGCTCTAGTGCATCTGTTGCATGGCAATCCCTACTCACTCACATTGATATCTATTGATGGGCATCTCCATAGCCCATTGATACGCCTAGTTGATGTGAGACTATCTTCCTCTTTTTGTCTTCTCCACAACCACCACTCTATTCCACCTATAGTGCTATATCCATGGCTCACGCTCACATATTGCGTGAAAGTTGAAAGGTTTGAATTTTTTTAGTATGAAACAATTGCTTGGCTGAAACCAGGGTTGTGCATGATATGAATATTTTGTGTGATGAAGAGGGATAACTTTCTTTGGCCATGTTATTTTGAGAAGACATGATTGCTTTGTTAGTATGCTTGAAGTATTATTATTCTTATGTCAATATAGACTTTTGTCTTGAATCTTTCGGATCTGAACATTCATGCCACAATAAAGAAATTACATTGAGAATTATGTTGGTTAGCATTCCACATCAAAAAATTTGTTTTTATCATTTACCTACTCGAGGACGAGCAGGAATTAAGCTTGGGGATGTGAAAGTGCAGTATATCGACTAGAGGGCGGGGGGTGAATAGGCGATTTTTATGAAATGCTTCAAAACATGGTAGTTTCGAAGACAAAAGATAAATCCAATCCTATTTGTATGCGGCGGAAAGTAGACTACACTAGACAAGCCATAGTCAGGTATTCAATGAAGTGAAAGCACGGAGACTAATAGCAGCTAGGATGTAGGGATCAAGATGGAAGAAGGAATGAAGCCAATCAGAACAAGTAGACACCCAGTGAAGTCAATCAGATAAGGCAGGCATGCACTGACTTCACAACATAAGACAGTAATTAAAGGGAAGGAAATGATAGAACCAGTAGCTCAGGGAAGACAGTGATTTGTTAGACCAGTTCCAGTTGCTGTGACAACTGTACGTCTGGTTAGGGAGGCTGAGATTTAACTCAGAAGACCGCGTCTTCACCTTATTCCCCTTGAGCTAAGGACACCTAGTCCTCGCCCAATCACTCTGGTAAATTTTCAAGGTAGACTTACAAAATTTCACAGACTTTGTTCACCGACGATCCACAATGACTCTTGGATACTCAGAACGCGACGCCTAACCGGCTGGAGGAAACACAGTCCTCAAGTGTAATAAGTCTTCAGGTCACACAGACAGAAAGACTTCAGTGATGCCTAACACTCTTTGGCTCTGGGTGTTATAGCTTTGTCCTCGCAAGGATTTCTCTCTCAAATGCTTCCGAGGTGGGTTGCTCTCAAACGACAAAAGCCGTGCAATAACTCTGAGCAGCCACCAATTTATGGTGTAGGGGGTGGGCTATTTATAGCCACTGGGCAACCCGACCTGATTTGTCTGAAGTGACCTTGGGTCACTAAGGAACTGACACGTGTTCCAACGGTCAGATTTCAAACACTCACACGACAACTTTACTTGGGCTACAAGTAAAGCTGACTCATCCAGCTCTGGATAAGATTTGCTCTCGTTGTCTTCGCTCGAAGACATAGGTTTTGGTTGAGCATCACTTCAGTCACTCTGACTTAGATCACTTGGACCCCACTTAACAGTTCGGTGGTTCCTATGACTCAACAAAGAAGAAAAGGAAACAACGGAACATCTAAGTCTTCGCGCTCCATAGTCTTCACACAATGTCTTCGCTTATCATAGTCTTCAATAAGATTATCTTCACATACCACCACTGTTGTCAATGTCTTCATATATTTTTAGGGGCCATCTCCGGTAGGTAAACCGAATCAATGGGGGACTACTACCTGTGTTATCGTGCAATTCTCACAAACACATTAGTCCCTCAACCAGGTTTGTCGTCAATACTCCAAAACCAACTAGGGGTGGCAGTAGATGCACTTACAATCTTCCCCTTTTTGGTGATTGATGACAAACTGGTTGAAGTTTTCAACGGGGATAAAAGTATGTGAAATTGTAGAGGATAAAGGTATTATCTTCGTAAGTAGCAAAAGGCTCCCCCTGAAGATGTGCATATAGTTGATTTGCCTTTGAATGCAAATGCACATGGCAGGTTGTACTTGTGGAGATCCTCTTCAACTTATGAAGACAATTCATCATGCAAACTTGATATGTCGAATATAATGATATGCATAATGAGAAATGGACGTCTGCAAAAATGACTAAGTGCGAAATATAACGTAGCACATGCGGAATTTATCATCGCATTACAGAGTAGTAGAAAACGTAGCAGATGACCATCAGTTTAAGTGTTACAACTCAAAGAACCAAATGTAGCAAAAACGAGAGTTGTAAACACTAGGCAAAATATAAAGCACCCGCCCATATGGACCCGCTTGAAGACTATCAACTCATATGCTTCTCCCCCTTTTGTCAGTAAGAACCAAAAAGGTTTGAAGACATAGAGCCTCTACTCGTTCCTAGTTGGAGCAGGAGAGGATGGAGGGTCGGCGTTGGTGTTTGGCGATGCAGAAGTAGTTGGTGCAGTGTCGATACGCGCTGAAGTAGGAGGTTGTGAGGTAGCATCATCTTGATCATCTATCACCCTGGCGTCAATTGTTGCAGCGGAGGAGGAGTAGTCAGAATCTTCAAGAGACGGAGTTCGACGCAGAGCAACATTCCTTGGAGGAGTGTGGTCAAACTTGAATATTTCTGTGAAGCCATCGTCCTGAAGATCCGCTTCAGCACTCAACAAGGTTAAACTCTTCCATGACCTCCGACAGGTTTCATGAGCAACAAAGGCATTCTTGGTGGCAAGATTGCGAATGCGATTGACGTCCACCAAGAGGCTTTGCATATGAAGCTTCAGCCAGTAGTGATGCTTATCCTGTTTCTGATGGAGGGCAACCAGAAGCTCTCGGTTATTGAGAACACGAGGCCTCTTCTGAGGCCTTTGGGCAATGGTGCTCTCAGTGGCTTCAGTTTCAGCATGTCGAGGTAGTCGAGTACGGCCAGCCAGAGGATAAACGCGAGAGACTGCTAGAACTCCTTCAATTTGCTGAGTGAAGCTCTGGTGATCAGCATTGTGAAGACTAACAGGCTCTTTGGCAGGCTCTTGGTATATAGCTTCAGCTGACATATCGACCTCTGGCAAGAATATATGATGGTTGCGAGCAGAGGGCTGATAGGTGATAGCTGAATGAAGCTTGATGAGGCGCATAATCCATGGAGCATAGAACTTCAGACCAAACATATCAGAGCCAGACATAGCCAACTGCCGAATGAAGAAATCTTGAGCATTGAAGCTGATGCCATTCAAGATATAGAAGACCAATGTCTTCATTGTGCCTTCGAGCTTGGCTGATGAAGAATGTCCTTTGACAGGCCATAGAGTACGCCGGATGATATGATAGATGGTGCGTGGCAGATACTCTAGGTCTTCAACAAGGAATTCCTTTGGATATTCAGCATCGCTTGGCAAAGGCTTCATCATGCTTAGCATCTAGCTCATGTTGGGCTTGCGCTTCTGAAAGATACTCTCCAAGGCTTCATTGTGCAATTGACAGCCATGTTCATACAGTTCTCCTGGAGTGGGCAGGCCAGTAAGCTCAATGAGATCAAAGTCTTTGGCTTCATGATGGACATTGCCTGTCATCCACTCAAGGACCCATGTCTTCGGATCCCTGCTGTAGCCTTGAATGTGGAGGGTTGCACAGAATTGCAGAAGCAGCTCTTCATTCCAATGCTCCTTGTCAGTCACAAAATTGAGCAGGCCAGCATCACAGAAGCAATCAAGACCTTCCTCCAGACAGGGCAGTCCAGCAATAGCTTCAGTGTCAAGATGCATATGAGGGAAAGTGTGCCCTTGATCATAGAGTACTCTTGAGTAATAACTGCGCTGCTGATGGCTCCAGAACCTATCTGATGATATTCTTGGCTTGGAATATGGGTTCTTGGCGCTGTCAAAGAATGTGTTGTGCGTAGTGAAGCTATTGGCATTGAATGACCCTTGAGAGGTGGCAATACCTGGAAACCTTGGCAGTCTTGGCTTAGGCTTCTGAACCTGAGGCCCGTGCTGAACAGGATGGTCAAACTGAGGACCAGCAGCATGCGGTCCAATAGCAGGTGGTGGAGTCAGAATGGGCCATCGGATAGTGATGAGCTGATCATCTTGGTTGTAAGCTTGCTCAATTGTATGGGGCCTTGGAGGTGGAACAGGAGCAGAGGCAATGGCTTCAGGCTGCTGATTTGCTTCAGGTGCAACACTTGCTTCAGGCGCCATCACTTCAGGCACCACTATGACTTCAGGCGTCATATTTGCTTCAGCCATGACCACGTCATTGGCTTTAGTGTTGGTGGTGGCAGCCTTTGAATTTGTAACCTCCACTTCAAGAGCTGGAGGGTCGAACACGTTCTCCTCGAGAACAGGGGGTGTGGCGGCACATGCTTCTTCTGCTTGGGGTTGTTCTTCTTCTTGGGGTGGTTCTTCTTCGGTTGATGTAGCCGGAATATCTTCAGCTACTTTGGCTTCAGATTCTGAGGGGTTCATAGTAGGAGCAGCGTCAGGAACAGATTGTTGCTCTTCTCCTTCTGGAACACTTGGGGTGACGACTTGAGGCCTTGGTCCTTTGCGAAGCCTGCGAAATGCTGGCGACGCCTAAGGGGATGGAGTTGATTGGGCCTCAAAGTCTTCATCTTCAAGCACCGAACTGGTGACTTGAGTTGGTTGGGGAGTTACCGGTGTATCCTGTGGGTGATCAGCCCACGAGTCATCCTGTGCAATTGGCGTCAATGGACGACCAATGCTGATGCATTCGCTGTTCGTAAGAACAGGCGAAGATTCAACGTTGTACTCGATCTGAGGAAGGACTTCATCATCTTCAACATTGTCATGAGGACCAATGTCTTCAGCTGCGGTGGGGTCAACAGCTGGAATGTCTTCAGCCTCTGTGGGAGCAGGCTCATGGACTGTCATGCAACGTTCTCGGCGTGTAGATGCAGGGCGAGCAACTGATATGGGCTCGACAAATATGGGCTCTATGGAAGCAGCCTTATCCTTTCTTTGTCTTGCGCTTCTTGGTGGGTGGAGCTTCATGAGTAGTTTGCTTGCGCTTGCGAGCTTCAGCTTCAGCCACCTTTGTCTTCTTGACCTCTGAAGGAGTTGGGATGACCTTAGGCTTCGTGCCAGTCATGCTGGCAGGGAAGACAATGCTAGGCATTTCCTGCCTGGATTCCTCAGCATCGGGCACATGTTGCTTCTTCTTCTTCTTGGCAACCATCCTTGGGTCAATGCCAGGACGCCCCAAGAGCCTTGCACTTTTCAGCTTCATTATATGCTTGAACGCATTTGGCTGCCAAGGCCTTGATTCGCTCACGAGAACCTTTAGCTTCATCACGCCTCTTGCGAAAGGCTTCCTTGAGCTCATGCATCATTACCTTGAAGTTCTGAATCTCTTGGACGCTGAGCTTGTCCACATGCTTCTTGAACTGAGCCTTTTCATAATCTATCTTTTGCTTCAGCTCATAGATTCTCTGAGCCAGAGCTAGCTCAGAAGCAATGGCGCCATGGAAGGAGACGCTGAGGCCAACTGGAAGCTGCAGATCGTCGAAGCTGAGGTTGGGGGTGTCAAACCATTCATCAATGAAATTGTTGAGCACTTCCACGTCGAAGAGTGGCAAATCATTGAAGATTTCTGCATCTTGCTTGCTCTTGATCAATTGCTCCAGAGCATCATCACCAAGATCCTCATCGCTCGAGAGATCAAAGGCTTCATTGGCAGTCTTCAGAACAACGTCAGGAGTGAGAGCTGGACCGGGGTTGTTCGAGGGCTTCTTCCTTAGCCGTCTGCTCTTGGAGATGCGAGAGTGCTCCTCAGACTGCACACTTGGTGCTGGTGGAGCAGTGGCCAAAGGCTTCACTCTAGAAGCAATTGGTGGAGTGGTCTTCGAAGCCTTGGACTTCTTCTTCTTGTTGGGCTTCGGGGTTGCAGGCGCTTCATCAGAATCAGCGTCATCTGCAGGTTGATCCACATCCGCCCCTTGAACTCTGATGTGACTGATGAGGCCTTCTAAGTTGTAGAAAGGCCCAACCAGGTTTGGTTCAGCTTCGCGCGTGCCATCAGCACGGGGCGTTGAGGGGCCAGGATTGAAGTCCAATCCCCAGTTCTTCTTGTTCTCTTTGGCTGAGTTCTTGGCATATTGAAGATTTCACTTGAACAAATTGTCGTCGCGACACCAGAGCAGAGAAGTAGGACCAGGATCAGCAGGTTGAGGCCCTCTGACCATGCAAGGGTAGAAGCCTTGAGCAATGGCTTCAGCTCGAGTCTTGGGTGGAAGATTTTTGTAGGTGATATCTCCCCATGGATGCTTGATGGCGTTCTTTTCAACAAACTCTTGGGTCACGAACCTGTACTTGAACCACTGTTCAGCCCAATATCTTCGAATCCATTGGATTCGTGTCTTCCTCTGATTGTAATCCTCCTCTGGATCAGTCTTGTACATCTCACTTAGATCTAGAGGCAAATCTTTAGAGGTGTTGCCACGGCGCTGTCTGCCATCCTTCCTAACTGACTTGTCAGTTGCCATTGGCTTTAATCTGAAGGGCTTCAAACTGAATGGCTTCAACACTGGCAAATGCTTCGGTTTGCTGGTCAGACAGGAACTGGCTTCAGGAGAGTGGATGTGACGCTGCAAGAATTCTGCAAATGAATGCAGACTATGAGAACCAAAGGATTCTCCCACGGACATGTACCTGTGACAGCATTAGAGATGCGAGGGAAGGGGAAGAGGTCATATGCATTCTCAGAAGTTTTTGAAGATAAATCAGTTTAGAAGACTTTGACCTCATAGCGCGAAGACATTTACTCATATGATGAGAGTTGGTTCCAGATTTGTACGAATCCATGAATAGGTACAAGTGAGGAATCTAACTATGTTTGAAGCATATGTGAATGTACTAGGCAAGATATGAGATGCAGACATGATAGATCTATATATGTGTAGGCAAAAACCTCTTGTGGTAAAAGTGATGAATGTTTCTGGATCAAGAAGATGGTAAAAAGAGAGTTTATTTTACCACATGATGAACTGCTTAGACGGTGAGGAGTTGGATGCCCAGCAGTTCGATCTTCCGTGCCCTAACTTGGCGACGGAGGACAGCTACGGCGAAGACGGAGTAGTCGATGTCCGCGGCCGGCGTGAAGACGGTGTCGAGGAGGTCACGACAGTGAAGCACTTCGTCGCCGGCGTCGTCGAGAGCTAGCGGAGGCGCTAGGGTTGGTCGAGGTGGAGAGGTGGTAGAAGATTTTTTGACCGTGATGGGATGTGCATTTATAAGCATGGGAGACGGCACAGCGTAATTACTCAGGTGCCCCTGGCGGTTCACATCTGAGGGACACGTGGCGGTCATGTAACACATTGGGAGTTGTCCCACGATCCCACGTACGCCACGACTGTCGGAGTGGTCGTTCCGGCTTCTCCGGGTTTCAGGCATAAAGGATGGAGTATTAAAATCAGACTTAAAGTTTGTCTCTGTGTCTTCTGCTGACAATGACGCAGAGAAGATATTCGACGGTTCCAACAGAATGCATATGATTTGGACAGACATAATGTGAGATGAGAGAGCATAGAGAGGTTAGGGTCCGATCACATTCACTTAGTTCAAAAGATTCAAATTAGAAGACATAGCTATAAGTGAATGCTGTAGAGGACATAACACAACTCTCTCTATATATATCCTATATGTAGATAAACCAAGTGTGAAGACTTTGCGAATGTAACGCCACGAGAAACACTTCAAACAAAGATTTGGTGGTGGCGTTACCCACCGTATAGGAAGTATTAGACCCAGACACGGCGCACAATTATCGTGGCGCTCCGAAGTCAAATTCCGCGTTAATGTATTCACACTTAGAATGTAAGTCTTCATTGATTGAAGAAATACTTTACTTCGTGTGTTGCACATCTAAGTCATCAATATGCATAAGTGTTAGGATGTGTGCCTGATTACAGAACATTTGAGGATTCTAAGATATTTAGCTCACACCGCAAGTTGCAAAACCTTTTCTCATCCAAGGGCTTTGTGAAGATATCTGCCAGTTGCTCTTCAGTGTTGACGTGTATGATATCAATATCTTCCTTCATGACATGATCTCTGAGAAAGTGATGACGCATTTCAATGTGCTTTGTCTTCGAGTGCCGAACTGGGCTGTTGGCAATCTTGATAGCGCTTTCATTATCACAGTAGAGTGGCACATGCTTCAGATGGATGCCATAGTCCTTGAGTGTTTGCTTCATCCGGAGAAGCTGAGCGCAGCAAGATCCAGCAGCAATGTATTCTGATTCAGCAGTGGAGAGTGATACACGGTTCTGCTTCTTTGAAGACCAACACACAAGAGATTGTCCTAGAAAGTGACATGTGCCTGATGTAGACTTGCGATCAACTTTGTCACCAGCATAATCAGCATCTGAGAATTCAACTAGATCAAACTCCGAGCCCTTTGGATACCATAATCCTAGTGTTGGGGTGTAAGCCAAATATCGAAGTATTCGCTTCACAGCTAAGAGATGTGACTCCTTTGGTTCCGCTTGATATCGAGCACACATGCAAACACTAAGCATAATATCTGGCCTAGATGCACATAAATAAAGCAAAGAACCAATCATGGAGCGGTATACCTTTTGATCGAACTCTTTACCATTTGCGTCGGGACCCAGATGGTGTTTAGCTGGCATAGGCGTCGAGTACCCTTTGCAGTCTTGCATTCCAAACTTCTTCAGGCAGTCTTTAAGGTACTTCTCTTGAGATATGAAGATGTCGTTGCTGTGCTGACGAATTTGAAGACCAAGGAAGAACTTCAGCTTACCCATCATGGACATCTGATATTGCTCTTGCATCATGTGACCAAACTCATCACTGTATCTTTTGTCAGTGCAGCCGAAGATAATGTTGTCCACATAGATTTGGCAGAAAAATAGTTCATCATCATATGTCTTCGTGAAGAGTGTGGGATCTAGGGATCTAGGTTTGAAACCTTTGCTCTTCAGGAAGTCTTTGAGTGTGTCATACCAAGCACGAGGCGCTTGTTTAAGACCATACAATGCCTTGTTGAGTTTGTATACCATAGCAGGACATTTTGGATCTTCAAAGCCAGGTGGTTGTGCAACATACACCTCTTCTTCAATCCTTCCATTGAGAAAGGCACTCTTTACATCCATTTGATACAGAAGTATGTTGCGATGATTCACATAGGCTAACAGTATGCGAATAGCTTCAAGTCTAGTCACAGGAACAAATGTTTCATCGAAGTCAATCCCTTCAACTTGAGTGTATCCATGAGCAACGAGACGAGCTTTGTTTCTGACCACTTGACCATGCTCATCTTGCTTGTTGCGATAAATCCATTTTGTGCCTATTATGTTGTGCTTGCGAGGGTCAGGACGCTTGACAAGTTCCCACACGTTGTTCGGCTCAAACTGCTGAAGCTCTTCTTGCATTGCTTGAATCCATTCGGGTTCCATAAAAGCTTTAGTTACTTTCTTAGGTTCAGATATTGAGACAAAAGCAAAGTGCCCATAGAAATTTGCAAGCTGAGTTGCTCTTGAACGAGTAAGTGGACCAGGTGCATTTATGCTGTCAATTATCTTCTCAACTTGTACTTCATTTGCAACACGAGGATGAGCTGGACGAAGATTTTGCTCTTGCTATACATTGTCATCATCAGAAGGGTTGTCTTCAGGTTGAGCATTGTCGTCAGGTTGATTTGGGGCAGAAATGATGAGTTCCTCGTCAGGTTGTGCTTCAGAAGGCATGATTTCACCGGTTCCCATTAGCTTGATAGATTCATTTGGTGAGGCCTCATCTAGCACATTTGGTAGGGCCTCTCTTTGTGAACCATTCGTTTCATCAAACCGCACATCCACAGTTTCAACTACTTTATAGAGAAAGATGTTGAAGACTCTGTAGGAGTATGAGTCCTTTCCATATCCGAGCATGAAGCCTTCATGTGCTTTTGGTGCAAACTTTGACTTGTGATGTGGATCCTTGATCCAGCACTTAGCTCCAAATACTCTGAAGTAACTTACATTAGGTTTCTTTCCAGTGAGGAGTTCATAGGAGGTTTTCTTCAGAAGCTTGTGAAGATAAACACGGTTGATGATATGGCATGCAGTATCAATAGCTTCGGGCCAGAACCTTCTTGGTGTCTTGTATTCATCGAGCATTGTTCGAGCCATCTCAATTAGAGTTTTGTTCTTGCGCTCAACGATCCCATTTTGCTGTGGTGTATACGAAGCTGAGAACTCATGAGTGATTCCCATTGTATCCAGATAAAGGTCAAGGCCGGTGTTCTTGAACTCAGTGCCATTGTCACTTCTAATATGCTTGATCTTGACGCCATAGTTGTTCATGGCACGGTTGGCGAAGCGTCTGAAGACATCTTGCACTTCAGTCTTGTAGAGTATTATGTGCACCCATGTGTATCTTGAATAATCATCAACAATGACGAAGCCATAGAGACAAGCTGTGGTAGAGAACGTTGAGTAGTGAGTAGGGCCAAATAAGTCCATGTGAAGTAGCTCGAAGGGTTTGGTTGTCGTCATGATTGTCTTCGAGGGATGCTTGGCCCTCGTCATCTTCCCAGCTTCACAGGCACCACACAGATGATCTTTCTTGAACTTGACGTCCTCGATTCCTACGACGTGTTTCTTCTTTGCGAGAGTGTGCAAGTTCCTCATGCCGGCATGTCCTAGCCTCCGATGCCAGAGCCAGCACTCTGAAGCTTTTGCTAGAAGACATATGGCCATCTGCAGTCCAGTTGAGAAATCTACCATATACAGATCACCTTTTCTGTATCCTTCAAATACTAAAGACTTGTCAGATTCCATTAGTACAAGGCAACGAAATTAACCAAATATCACAATCCTGTTTAAGTCACAAAGCATTGAGACAGACATTAAGTTGAAACCAAGAGATTCAACAAGCATGACTTTATCCATGTGTTGATCTCTTGAGATTGCAACTCTACCTAGACCCAACACATTTCTTTTACCAGTATCAGCAAATGTGATGTGACTCTCGTTAGATAGACGTAAGGTTGAGTCCATGAGAAGACTTCGGTCTCCAGTCATATGATTTGTGCATCCGCTGTCCATAATCCATTCTGAACACTTTGGTGTTACTCCCTACAATGCAGTTAGGAGGATAGGCTTCACCAAAAGCCATTGTGAAGCAGAAACATTTGACATACAAGTGGATTATGACAGCTTAGATCCAAGTTAGGACTGATAAGATGATTAGCAAGTGATTCATGAGTAGTAAATTATTTCGGCATTTGATCTTGTGCCCTACAAGTGTTTTAGGTCCCCAGCAATAGCATCAGACGCCTTTGATTTTCGGCTGGAGACCTTTCCCTGTAAGAGAAAGTTAGTTCTTCTTAACCACCCACATCTTCACGGGTGGCTTACAAGCAGTGAGTCTAAGATCAGCATCTGAGAATTTTGGCTTTGAAGCCCTAGCAAATAATCTTGCAGGAGGAGAATAATACTCATAAGAATAAGCAGAAAAATTCTTTGTTTTATGAATATAGCGGTTTGACGAAACACGCTCATATTCATGGGTCTGAGTATGGTTTCCCTGCAAAACATTTGTGTTAGGGTGACTCAGGAGAGTCCTTTGTCTGTATGAAGCCTTAGGACCATATGAAGCCTTTGCTCTGGGGTTTGTCTTCTTCCCAAGAGGTGTCATGATGACATTTGCTGGAAGTTTCTCAGGACAACCTTTGGGTACCCAGATCTTCTTCATAGGTGGCCCGTTCCTGCAGTTAGTACCAATGTACCTGGCAAACACTTCACCATTTTGATTCTTAAACAGTTTATAGTCTGCATCAAAGGATTCATCAATGATGAAAGGATTAGCACAAGTGAAGCCAGATAGGGTAGATGGATCCATTGAAGGTTCCTTTGCAGCAACCCACGTGGTTTTGGGATACTGCTTAGGCTTCCAGTATGAACCATCAACATTCATTTTCCTGTCGAACCCAATACCCTCTTTCCTAGGGTTTCGGTTCAGTATCTACTTTTTGAGGACATCACAAAGAGTCTGATGCCCTTTGAGGCTTTTGTACATCCCTGTTTCAAGCAAAGTCTTCAACCTAGCATTTTCATCAGCAATAGTAGTGGTATCCTCAGTAGAGGGGTTAGTTACCACATCAGTAGTTGATGATATTGCAACAGTGGCAGCAGTAGAACATTCAGCAACAGATGTAGCGTTATCACGCTCAATGCATTTTAGACATGGTGGTTCAAACTCTTCCTGAGTGGAGCTGATCAGTTGTGTGCGGAGTGACTCATTTTATTTTTGAAGATTTTCATGAGCCGCTTTCAATTTCTCAAGTTCTCGCTTCCTTTGAAGGTAATCATGGGAAAGCTTTTCATGAGTTTTTGAGAGCGATTCATAAAGACCTTCAAGTTCCTCATACTTAACATGAAGATTTTTTATGTTTTCAATTAAGGACTGAGAACGGGTCATTTCCGCGTCCAACAAGTCATCGCTTTTGTCTAACAGTTTTTGAATATGTTCCATGGCTTTCTGCTATTCAGTGGCAATTTTAGCAAGTGTTTTGTAGCTAGGTTTTGATTCACAATCAGAGTCATCTTCACTAGATGTTTGAAAGTAAGCATCACGTGATTTTACCTTGGCACTGCGTGCCATGAAGTAGTAGGTGGGAGCAGAGTCGTCGTCCTCATCAATGTTGGGGACGGGGCCATTGTCTTCAGTGTTGAAGATGGACTTGGTAACGTAGGCAGTGGCTAGAGCCAGACTTGCAGCACTAGAATTTGACTCCTCAGACTCCACCTCCGCTTCTTCAGAAGCAGACTCCTCCTCTGAATCCATCTCCTTGCCAACAAACGCATGAGCCTTGCCAGATGAATTCTTCTTGTGTGATGAATACTTTGATGAAGACTTGGAAGAAGATTTTGAGTATTTCTTCTTTTTCTTGTCATCAGAATCATATTCCTTTCTCTTCTTCTTCTTCTTCTTCTCATTGTCCCACTGAGGACACTCAGAGATGTAGTGACCAGGTTTCTTGCACTTATGACATGTTCTCTTCTTGTAGTCATGGGTTGAAGCTTCATCATTTCTTGAGATGGATCGTGAAGACTTTCTGAAGCCTTTCTTCCTAGTGAATTTCTGGAACTTCTTCACAAGCATGGCAAGCTCCTTTCCAATGTCTTCAGGATCATCAGATCTGCAGTCAGATTCTTCTTCAGATGAAGAAACAGCCTTTCCCTTTAAGGTGCGAGATCGACCATAGTTGGGACCATAGATGTCACGTTTCTCAGATAGCTAGAACTCATGTGTGTTGAGCCTCTCAAGTATGTCAGACGGATCGAGAGTCTTGAAGTCAGGGCGTTCTTGAATCATCAGGGCAAGTATATCAAATGAGCTGTCGAGTGATCTCAGGAGGGTCTTGACGATTTCATGCTTGGTGATCTTAGTGGCGCCAAGTGCCTGAAGCTCATTTGTGATGTCAGTGAGACGATCGAATGTGTGTGCCGGACATTCTCATTGTCATGTCACTTGAAGCGATTGAAGAGATTGCGAAGGACACTGATCCTTAGATCTCTCTGGGTTGAGACTCCTTCGTTGACCTTTGAGAGCCAGGCCCAGACTTCCTTTAACGTTTCCAGGGCACTTACACGACCATACTGTCCTTTGGTCAGATGACCACAGATGATGTTCTTGGCCATTGAATCCAGTTGAACGAGCCTCTTGACATCATCAGGGGTGATACCTTCACCAGTCTTGGGAACGCCGTTCTTGACGACAAACCAGAGGTCCACGTCAATGGCTTCAAGGTGCATGCGCATCTTGTTCTTCCAGTAGGGATATTCGGTGCCATCGAAGACGGGGCACACAGCGAAGACTTTAATTATCCCGGCAGTCGACATAGCTAAAACTCCAGGTGGTTAAACTGAATCGCACAGAACAAGGGAGTACCTTGCTCTGATACCAATTGAAAGTGCAGTATATCGACTAGAGGGGGGGGTGAATAGGCGATTTTTATGAAATGCTTCAAAATATGGTAGTTTCGAAGACAAAAGATAAATCCAATCCTATTTGTATGCAGCGGAAAGTAGACTACACTAGACAAGCCATAGTCAGGTATTCAATGAAGTGAAAGCACGAAGACTAATAGCAGCTAGGGAGTAGGGATCAAGATGGAAGAAGGAATGAAGCCAATCAGAACAAGTAGACACCCAGTGAAGTCAATCAAATAAGGCAGGCATGCACTGACTTCACAACATAAGACAGTAATTAAAGGGAAGGAAAGGATAGAACCAGTAGCTCGGGGAAGACAATGATTTGTTAGACCAGTTCCAGTTGCTGTGACAACTGTATGTCTGGTTAGGGAGGCTGAGATTTAACCCAGAAGACCGCGTCTTCACCTTATTCCCCTTGAGCTAAGGTCACCTAGTCCTCGCCCAATCACTCTGGTAAGTCTTCAAGGTAGACTTACAAACCTTCACAGACTTTGTTCAACGGCGATCCACAATGACTCTTGGATGCTCAGAACGCGACGCCTAACCGGCTGGAGGAAACACAGTCCTCAAGTGTAATAAGTCTTCAGGTCACACAGACAGAAAGACTTCAGTGATGCCTAACACTCTTTGGCTTTGGGTGTTATGGCTTTGTCCTCGCAAGGATTTATCTCTCAAATGCTTCGGAGGTGGGTTTCTCTCAAACGACAAAAGCCGTGCAATAACTCTGAGCAGCCACCAATTTATGGTGTAGGGGGTGGGCTATTTATAGCCACTGGGCAACCCGACCTGATTTGTCCGAAGTGACCCTGGGTCACTAAGGAACTGACACGTGTTCCAACGGTCAGATTTCAAACACTCACACGGCAACTTTACTTGGGCTACATGTCGGGACCCCGATCCTAAGTCACACAGGTCTAGCCTGTAACACACCATATCACTTTGCGGCCTCATGCACGGTATCCCCACGGGTGCCACCTTACCTGGCCCGGGACCGTTTGCGTATTTTGGCACACGTATATGATAGTGTCGCTAGCATCCATATGACAGAGAACCCGGGCCAACATGACCAGTTATAAACCAAAAGTGGCACTAAATTACAGAGACAGGCATACATGACCCAGCAACGAACGTGTCGGTCATCAACGTATGAACCCAAGTCGTAGCAAGCTACAAGGACTTAAAGGAACAACGCGTGACATTTCCCCTAAGGGACAGACACAGGAACGAAGAAGGACACATGTTGGCCAGCCTAAGTGTTCCGGAGCAGTAGCAAGCTACCAAGGCTCAGTGGAGTCATTAGGAGACATTTCTCTATAAGATAGGCTACCAAAGGTAAACAACTAGGTGTCGGATCCCACACATAGCAATACACATTACACGTACGCATAACATGCAAGTATGTGCTGTACAACATGGCATCACAACTTAACTCAACAACTCATATAGATAAGGCCCAGAAGAGCCATCATAGCATTTATTACAATCAGAGGTCACATGACCCAACATACAAAGCATACAGGCAATGGAAGCATAACATGTCTGAGTACAAACAACTACAAAAGAAAAAGGCTAAGAAGCCTGACTATCTACAAGACCCTCCTAAGGGCACAAGATCGTAGCTGAGGTACAAGCTAAACGTCGAAGTCCACGCGGAACCACTAGCGAGACTGAGGTCTCTCTGCAAAAACATAAATTAAGCAAACGTGAGTACAAAGGTACTCAGCAAGACTTACATCAGAACTAGCTACATATGCATCGGTATCAACAAAGGGGTGGTGGAGTTTGACTGCAGCAAGCCAGCTTTGACTCGGTGGCTATCCTAAACTACGACTGAAAGTAACTCTTTTGAGGTGGCGCACACGAGTCCACATATTCACCAATCAATACACCACTATGGATCCGCTCCCGTCTCCCTACGAGAAGGCCATCCATAGCACTCACGCTTATCTTGCGCGTTTTAGAGTATCCACTTTCACTTGTCTATGTACTACGTAAGCATCCAAGAAGTCCATATCCGCGGACCCGGCTATTCGAATAGATCATGTTAACCCTGCAGGGGTGTACTTCTTCACACACGCTCTCGCCACTTACCGCCATGTACACGTCGTGTATCTCGGCAACCTTCAAGCGGAAGCCTGGCGAGGGTGTCGGCCACGACCTGACTAACCACACAAGTCTCTCGTCCAGGTTTATCGCCTATTCGGGTTCCATCCGTGGGGAGATCCGGCCGGGGTGTCGCTCACGGCCCCAAATGATGTGTGCAGGGTTCCCAAGCTCACCAACCGGGTGCCACTTGGTACACCGGGCCACTGCACCTAGTCTATCCCAAGCCCACCTGTACCGGGTGCCACTTGGTAGACTACTAGCACTACCTACAAACACCAGAAACTAGTTGCAACTCCTGGACAGAGATCTAGTTGATTAATAAGTCGAGAGGGGTCGAGTTACCGGAACCCAATGTGTGGTAGTAACTATGTCATTGGACAACTTACACAGAACTCAGTTCTTAAGGACGGCTCCAGTGAGACAACCCACCATGTACTCCTACATGGCCTCTCACCGCTACCTTTACCAAATTGTGTTCACACACTTAGCTCACACACGGAAGGACATGTTCACTACATTCCAATTCATCCTCGATGAATCAGACCTGACTCAACTCTAAGCAATAGCAGGCATAACCAGAAAACATGAATGAGTAGGCACAACATGGCTCAAACAACTCCTACTCATGCTAGTGGGTTTCAACTATTTACTGTGGCAATGACAGGTCATGCAGAGGAAAGGGGTTCAACTACCGCAGCAAAAGCAGTTCAATCGTTGTTGTCCTAATGCAATAAAAGAGAGAAGGAGCGAGAGAGTGGGATTGTATCGGGATGCTCAATGGGGGTTTGCTTGCCTGGCACTTCTGAAGATATCAATGAGTCTTCATCGGTGTCATCGATCACATCGTCGGAACGTCGTCTACTGAGAGGGGACCACACCGGCAAACAGAGAAAGATCACAATCAATGCAATGCACAATATGATGCATGAATGTGACATGGCAATATGCTGTGGTTTGGCCTAATGCAACTAGCAACCAAATTAAATGAAGTTGGTTTGAATCAAATGTTCAAATTCAAACTCCATATGTGATTATTCAAATGCCATTTATTCAAATTGTCCTAAACAGCAACCATAAGTTGTTCTAACATGCATGAAAATGCCATAAACAGATTCCTTGGATTTTTCTGATCAATTTTCATATATAAATTATTTTCATCTGAGATACGGTTGATTTTATATGATTTTTAGAAGTTTTGGTTATTTTCTGAAATAAATAAATCATTTCTGATTTATTTAAAAATCCAGAAAACATTTACTGCGTCAGCACTGCGTCATCATGACGTCAGCAAGTCAACAGGGCTGGTCCAGGTCAAACCTGACCAGTGGGCTCCACTGGTCAGTGACTGGGGCTGGTTAGAGTCAATGACATGTGGGCCCAGTCAACGCTCACGTCAGCACGGTCAAAACTGACGCGTGGGGCCACTTTGGTTAATTAAAGTTTAAACAGAAACTAAACTGTGCTTAAATAAGTGCATAGGGCCCAGGTGTCAGTGGCTAGGTGGTTAGTTAGTGGGGTGATTAGCCCCTAAGTAAGCGGCCACGTCGGCGGTCGGCGCCGGCGACCACAGAACACGGCGGTGGCTCGCCGGAGTTGAGCTACAGGCGGCGGCTGGGCACACGGAGACCACCAGGAGATAGTCTGCGCTCGTCCGCATCCAGCGGAGCGATCGGGAGCCCTTGGGGTCGCCGGAATCGACCGCACCGGTGAGCGGGGCGGCGCCGGAGTTCGGACGTCGACGGAAGGGGTGCTACAAGGCACGGGGCGGTGAGCTAAGTGGTGCGTTCGGCTCCTGGGAGCTCGGTGAGCATGGTGACGTGCTCGTTTTCGAGCTCGCGCGTCTGTGGCTACGACGGCGACAAGCTCGGCGGCGGCCGGCGACGGTGAGGAAGGGGGCGACGGCTACGGCGGGTTGCAGGCCACGGGAACAGGGGAAACGGCGGAGGGGCTCACTGCGAGGTCGAAGCGCAGCTCGGCGGCTCGGGGGAGGCTCTGGAGGCGACGGAGAGACGACGGCGATCTCGGGCGGCCGCGGTTGAAGACGATGGCGTTGCGGATGAGGGGGAGCTCCTGGCGCCGCGTGACTTCGTGGAGAGGAAGAGGAGGTTGCGGTGGTTCTTCTGGGCTCAGCAGTAGGACGTGGGATGCCCGGTGGCCACGGTGGTGCTCGTCGGCGGCGGCGGTCGTGTTCGGTGAGAAGAACAGAGGAGGGGGGGGATGCGTTCGGGGAAGAGAGGGAGAGGTGCAGGGGGTTCTGGGCGTCTCCGTGGCGTCGTCTAGGCGCGTCGGCAGCGGCAGGAAGCAGGAGGTGGCGCGACGCGTGGCCGGCGCGCGGCGGGCACGCTCCCCTGTCCTCCTGGCGCGAGGACAGGGATGACTAGCAGGGGAGCCCAGGTGGGCTGGGCTGCCAGTTGGGCCGGCCAGGTGGGCTGCACAGGTAAGTGCTCTCTCTTCTTTTCTAAATAGTTTCTGTTTTCTATTTTCTTCTTTTGTTTTGATTTAGTTTAGCCACTAAATCATTTTGGTAAATTCTGATAAAATAATGAATGCACAAAGAACTATTCCAGAGACCCTCCACTATTTTCAGAATTTATTTGGAGCTATTTAAAAATATATAGTATTTAAATGGCCCCAATTCAAATACTTATTGATTTAATTCAAAGCCCAAAAATTCCCCAGAAATGTTCAATATTTTTGGTTTGGACCAAAACCCTTGCCAAAATTATCAAACATTAGTGAAGGCATTTCTGGGTTTATTTGAAAAGGATTTTAGGTTAAACCTAATTGCCTTGATTTGGTGCTAGGGTTTAATCATCCCCATTTCAAGTTTCCTTTGAAAAATAAACATGATGACATGGAGAGCAACAAGACAACAGGGGAAGCTAGGGCTGTGACAACTCACCCCCACTAAAACAAGAATCTCGTCCCGAGATTCAAGCGTAGGGTAAGAAATCAGAGGGGACACAATCTAGCACAATCTTCATGATCCAATTTTCCTTCTCGGGGATGTTGATTTATTGCAACATATTGATCTTGTCATCCTTGTTTGAGGTCTTCATCCAACCAGACGATAACGGAGTCATACTCTGTAGAAATCCATCTTTCCGAAGATCGAGGAACTCAAGATCAACTCAAGGGGTGAGACATTGAAGCATCTCTTGAGCTAAGACACGGAACACACATCCACGGGGATGGAGTGAAACAAATGATGAAGGTTCACTTGGTAGGCAATAATTCCACACCTAAAAGATGGTGACGGAGGTCACCAGACGGGACACCTTAGAGGAGGTGACTCGTAGAACTATCCTTAAAGTGGCAAAAAGAATTACTTTTGATATAGAGATCATTGAAATTCCCTATACCAGCCTGGGGCGGACCATAATCGATCATTTGACGGAGTCCGGAGGAATGACATTCTCGGGCCAGAATTGATGATGTGAACTACCTGGTTGAAGACAACACAAAGGATGATTTTGCTTATCATCGGAAATGGATGGGACCCATGGCAAGTGGCACATTGGCGGTGCAAGTTGGGAACAAAATGCAAATGCTGGGAATGATTCTGGTAACTGGGATAAATCCCAACAGTAGAGAGTAAATCTACTCTTTGAGAGGTTATAGCATAACCAAGAGCACTGGAAGCAATCCCGGTTAGTACCGGTGATAACACCTAGTGCTTGTGCATGCTCTCAAGAACTTGAGCATTCCCATATTCATCAAGGTTTTACCAATATCCGTGTCAAGGATCCTGGCAACACAACATACGACCATGATGAATAGCGATGGACGATGCAGATGCAAAGGAAGATAACACTTTCTCAGATTTCACCTTAGCAAGGCCAAGGGCAAGATCTGGATGATCGACCGAGAGACATTTATCACTCCGCTTCTAATGTTCTCCTTGATGTGCTAGGTACCACGGTCAATGCTTAAAAGCATCAACATGGCCATCAAGTAAAGGTCGGACTTCGGGAGCACAAAAAGTCCATAAGGAACAACTAGGGAGTAATTCCTACGAAGTCCTTATAGGGAGGTGGCCAACTTCTTCAACAAGATACTACAACAATAGGTCTTCCGGTTGGGTGTGTTGGCCACGACATCCACTTTACCGGTTATCGAGAGACCAAGATTATAGTTCTTGGGAAATGCACCAACCATCATATCTGCCTGAGATTCAGTTCTGATTGGTGTTAGGATATTCCAGACTCATTGAGTCTAAGAAGAAAAATGAAGTTTTGCAACCCAAATCGACGAGACGACGTTGCGAGATTCTCGGAAAATGGTCTGCGGTAGTAAGCTCCAAAACATGAGCTGGTTCTGCTACATACATGTGAGCACATTGTCCAAGACAAGCATGACCATGTAGTAGTCTTATAATAAAACACTACCGAGTTCAGGGGGGGACCATCATTGAGGATAACGAAGTCTCTAGGCTAGTCCATGAATTAGATCCCAAGCATAGACTTCTCTTCCTTGAACAAATCAATCGGTGGCTTGGTGTGCTACGGAATACATATGGAGTGGAGGTAATCAATCTACCAAACCATAGAATACTTTGCACGTATGCTTGACTGATTTGGGATGATTCCGGAGGAAGCAAAACTAACTTTCTCGAATTCATGGCGGCAACTTGCACCTAATGCACGTGAACTGGGAGAAAGTCACTTCTTGCACCAAACATATACTTCATGAACAGGTCATGAAGATAACTCTTATAAAAGTTTCCAACACTAGCTGGATGTTCAACAAGATCATGGAGAGGATAAGGAGGTTGTCGATGGGCTCAACAATAACTCATCCAGGTTTCCATATAGATGGAATTCCATGACAATGTGAACAAAGGGATAGCATTGGTCAAACCCAAAGGATATAATGGTGTATGCTCAAGGGAATAACCATGAGTAAGTCAACATTACGAATATCGTTGGTTCTGATTTGACTTGGCGATAACCCATACTCAAATCAAAGTCTGGACAAGACAATAGATTCACAAATGATCACGAAGATCAATTGAAGAAGATATCATCTATCTTCAATACACATACGAGATATCCCTTTGGAGTGAGCTATGTGGATTAAGTTTTTATCTTCCAACTCTCCAAGTTGTTGCTTAGCTTAACCAACTAGTTCAGGGGTATCCAACACTGATTCTTGGAGAAGGTTGGTTTACAAGAAACCAACTTGATCACGAGCCCAACATAGCGGTCAGGTGACAACCTGTTAATACTTCCGAGAAGATAATCAGAAAATCACGAACCACCGATATGTTACTAAGCTCAAGAACAATCTTGCTTTTCAAGGCAAGACGATATGATCAAATGAGCAAGGACTTGACAAAATCCTAACTCATCAATCAAGGAGTGCACCAGGAAAGTGGACTAGGTAGCACGATCAATCTTAGGATGGTGATTCGGTAACCATCATGCTAAGAATGGAATTACCGTCCATTTAACTACCAAGCAACAGAGTTGCTAGGAGTATTGATTTCACTCATCACAATTCACTTGTCAGCATTCCGGTTACAATAACACGGAAACCGAGGGATGAACAATGATGGCAAGAAGTATTACTACATCAAGAATTTCATAAAAGATAGTGCAATTCTCACGACATTCTTGACATAAAGATGGTAATACTCCAGGATAGAACAGTTTAGAAACTGCATTAGCATTCTTCATCTGTGAAGTACAACTTCTTTGACCCAATCCTAGGAATGGATGAGATACTGGAGTTTGTTTCTCCTAGTCATTCTAGAATAGAATGGCTTGACAGACCACAAGAGTAAAAGGCATCGATGAACACGAGTGCACGACTACTCCTGACTATCAATTGATAGACGAGGGTCATAATACAACTAAAAGAAGACAACTCAAGGGACATATAACTTCTGAGTTGTGGATGCATAGGTTAGCATGTCGAACGAGTTCAACATATTTCCTCCGGATAACCTATGCAAAAAGGTAGAACTGGCAGAGTCACAATATAAATGGAGTACTACTCAAGAGCACTCAGGTTGTGATCTTTTGGTTCAGAAGAACTTCTGCCATGATGGTTCACGGTATTTGGAAGAAGGATATACCACGGACCTCGAGGACTATCACAAGGTTACTAATAACCTAAGGGGATGAGCAAATACTATCCACCTGAGGTAAGTAGGGTGAAGCTCGGGTTCGAGAACCCAGGATTAGAATACCTACCAACTAAATATCATCACGGGATGCTTTCGAGAATAATGGCCAGAATCATCACACCGAGAATATAAAGCATTGCTGGAATACTGGGTGATCTTCTAAGATACTTAGGGTCATAATAATAACTCCAACATATGTGTCGAGGTAACAAGGTACCACAACTCACCGTCTAGTGTGGTTAATCTGGCCTAAAAGGACATTAAGAACAGGTAGGAATGATTTGCGAATGCAACAGATTGTTTAGAGACCTGGGATAACTCGGACAGCATAACGACTGTAATTGCTCGAAAATACTTTGAGATCCAAGCAAAAGAGTATCATATCCACTTAATATCATCATGTCAAGGTTCTGAGACCAACAGATGAGCAACAGATGTAGTATAAATAACTGAACTGAGAGTTGAATCCACAATTAACGTGATCCTAATAAATAGAATGAGAGTCCTAGTTCTTAATCCCCGTAGAAAGAAGAAGGTGACTCAGATCAGAAGGTCATGGGGTAAAGGAGTAAAAAGAGCCTTACGTTCCCTTCCACAATCAATTCCCTTATATAACTAAAGAGTTTCTAGGCACGACTTCGACCAGTTTGACTTGTTAATCCTACAGGCAGTCAGGCTCTGATACCAAAGCTATCGGGACCCCGATCCTAAGTCACACAGGTCTAGCCTGTAACACACCATATCACTTTGCGGCCTCACGCACGGTATCCCCACGGGGGCCACCTTACCTGGCCCGGGACCGTTTGCATATTTTGGCACACGTATATGATAGTGTCGCTAGCATCCATATGACAGAGAACCCGGGCCGACATGACCAGTTATAAACCAAAAGTGGCACTAAATTACAGAGACAGGCATACATGACCCAGCAACGAACGTGTCGGTCATCAACGTATGAACCCAAGTCGTAGCAAGCTACAAGGACTTAAAGGAACAACGCGTGACATTTCCCCTAAGGGACAGACACAGGAACGAAGAAGGACACATGCCGGCCAGCCTAAGTGTTCCGGAGCAGTAGCAAGCTACCAAGGCTCAGTGGAGTCACTAGGAGACATTTCTCTATAAGATAGGCTACCAAAGGTAAACAACTAGGTGTCGGATCCCACACATGGCAATACACATTACACGTACGCATAACATGCAAGTATGTGCTGTACAACATGGCATCACAACATAACTCAACAACTCATATAGATAAGGCCCAGAAGAGCCATCATAGCATTTATTACAATCAGAGGTCACATGACCCAACATACAGAGCATACAGGCAACAGAAGCATAACATGTCTGAGTACAGACAACTACAAAAGAAAAAGGCTAAGAAGCCTCACTATCTACAAGACCCTCCTAAGGGCACAAGATCGTAGCTGAGGTACAAGCTAAACGTCGAAGTCCACGCGGAACCACTAGCGAGACTGAGGTCTCTCTTCAAAAACATAAATTAAGCAAACGTGAGTACAAAGGTACTCAGCAAGACTTACATCAGAACTAGCTACATATGCATCGGTATCAACAAAGGGGTGGTGGAGTTTGACTGCAGCAAGCCAGCTTTGACTCGGTGGCTATCCTAAACTACGACTGAAAGTAACTCTTTTGAGGTGGCGCACACGAGTCCACATATTCACCAATCAATACACCACTATGGATCCGCTCCCGTCTCCCTACGAGAAGGCCATCCATAGCACTCACGCTTATCTTGCGCGTTTTAGAGTATCCACTTTCACTTGTCTATGTACTACGTAAGCATCCAAGAAGTCCATATCCGCGGACCCGGCTATTCGAATAGATCATGTTAACCCTGCAGGGGTGTACTTCTTCACACACGCTTTCGCCACTTACCGCCATGTACACGTCGTGTATCTCGGCAACCTTCAAGCGGAAGCCTGGCAAGGGTGTCGGCCACGACCTGACTAACCACACAAGTCTCTCGTCCAGGTTTATCGCCTATTCGGGTTCCATCCGTGGGGAGATCCGACCGGGGTGTCGCTCACGGCCCCAAATGATGTGTGCAGGGTTCCCAAGCTCACCAACCGGGTGCCACTTGGTACACCGGGTCACTGCACCTAGTCTATCCCAAGCCCACCTGTACCGGGTGCCACTTGGTAGACTACTAGCACTACCTACAAACACCAGAAACTAGTTGCAACTCCTGGACAGAGATCTAGTTGATTAATAAGTCGAGAGGGGTCGAGTTACCGGAACCCAATGTGTGGTAGTAACTATGTCATTGGACAACTTACACAGAACTCAGTTCTTAAGGATGGCTCCAGTGAGACAACCCACCATGTACTCCTACATGGCCTCTCACCGCTACCTTTACCAAATCGTGTTCACACACTTTGCTCACACACAGAAGGACATGTTCACCACATTCCAATTCATCCCCGATGAATCAGACCTGACTCAACTCTAAGCAATAGCAGGCATAACCAGAAAACATGAATGAGTAGGCACAACATGGCTCAAACAACTCCTACTCATGCTAGTGGGTTTCAACTATTTACTGTGGCAATGACAGGTCATGCAGAGGAAAGGGGTTCAACTACCGCAACAAAAGCAGTTCAATCGTTGTTGTCCTAATGCAATAAAAGAGAGAAGGAGCGAGAGAGTGGGATTGTATCGGGATGCTCAATGGGGGTTTGCTTGCCTGGCACTTCTGAAGATATCAATGAGTCTTCATCGGTGTCATCGATCACATCGTCGGAACGTCGTCTACTGAGAGGGGACCACACCGGCAAACAGAGAAAGATCACAATCAATGCAATGCACAATATGATGCATGAATGTGACATGGCAATATGCTGTGGTTTGGCCTAATGCAACTAGCAACCAAATTAAATGAAGTTGGTTTGAATCAAAGGTTCAAATTCAAACTCTATATGTGATTATTCAAATGCCATTTATTCAAATTGTCCTAAACAGCAACCATAAGTTGTTCTAACATGCATGAAAATGCCGTAAACAGATTCCTTGGATTTTTCTGATCAATTTTCATATATAAATTATTTTCATCTGAGCTACGGTTGATTTTATATGATTTTTAGAAGTTTTGGTTATTTTCTGAAATAAATAAATCATTTCTGATTTATTTAAAAATCCAGAAAACATTTACTGCGTCAGCACTGCGTCATCATGACGTCAGCAAGTCAACAGGGCTGGTCCAGGTCAAACCTGACCAGTGGGCTCCACTGGTCAGTGACTGGGGCTGGTTAGAGTCAATGACATGTGGGCCCAGTCAACGCTCACGTCAGCACGGTCAAAACTGACGTGTGGGGCCACTTTGGTTAATTAAAGTTTAAACGGAAACTAAACTGTGCTTAAATAAGTGCGTAGGGCCCAAGTGTCAGTGGCTAGGTGGTTAGTTAGTGGGGTGATTAGCCCCTAAGTAAGCGGCCACGTCGGCGGTCGGCGCCGGCGACCACAGAACACGGCGGTGGCTCGCCGGAGTTGAGCTACAGGCGGCGGCTGGGCACACGGAGACCACCAGGAGATAGTCCGCGCTCGTCCGCATCCAGCGGGGCGATCGGGAGCCCTTGGGGTCGCCGGAATCGACCGCACCGGCGAGCGGGGCGGCGCCGGAGTTCGGACGTCGACGGAAGGGGTGCTACAAGGCACGGGGCGGTGAGCTAAGTGGTGCGTTCGGCTCCTGGGAGCTCGGTGAGCATGGTGACGTGCTCGTTTTCGAGGTCGCGCGTCTGTGGCTACGACGGCGACAAGCTCGGCGGCGGCCGGCGACGGTGAGGAAGGGGGCGACGGCTACGGCGGGTTGCAGGCCACGGGAACAGGGGGAAACAGCGGAGGGGCTCACTGCGAGGTCGAAGCGCAGCTCGGCGGCTCGAGGGAGGCTCTGGAGGCGACGGAGAGACGACGGCGATCTCGGACGGCCGTGGTTGAAGACGACGGCGTTGCGGATGAGGGGGAGCTCCTGGCGCCGCGTGACTTCGTGGAGAGGAAGAGGAGGTTGCGGCGGTTCTTCTGGGCTCAGCAGTAGGACGTGGGATGGTCGGTGGCCACAGTGGTGCTCGTCGGCGGCGGCGGTCGTGTTCGGTGAGAAGAACAGAGGAGGGGGGGGATGCGTTCGGGGAAGAGAGGGAGAGGTGCAGGGGGTTCTGGGCGTCTCCGTGGCGTCATCTAGGCGCGTCGGCAGCGGCGGGAAGCAGGAGGTGGCGCGGCGCGTGGCCGGCGCGGGGCGGGCACGCTCCCCTGTCCTCCTGGCGCGAGGACAGAGATGACTGGCAGGGGAGCCCAGGTGGGCTGGGCTGCCAGTTGGGCCGGCCAGGTGGGCTGCACAGGTAAGTGCTCTCTCTTCTTTTCTAAATAGTTTCTGTTTTCTATTTTCTTCTTTTGTTTTGATTTAGTTTAGCCACTAAATCATTTTGGTAAATTCTGATAAAATAATGGATGCACAAAGAACTATTCCGGAGACCCTCCACTATTTTCAGAATTTATTTGGAGCTATTTAAAAATATATAGTATTTAAATGGCCCCAATTCAAATACTTATTGATTTAATTCAAAGCCCAAAAATTCCCTAGAAATGTTCAATATTTTTGGTTTGGACCAAAACCCTTGCCAAAATTATCAAACATTACTGAAGGCATTTCTGGGTTTATTTGAAAAGGATTTTAGGTTAAACCTAATTGCCTTGATTTGGTGCTAGGGTTTAATCATCCCCATTTCAAGTTTCCTTTGAAAAATAAACATGATGACATGGAGAGCAACAAGACAACAGGGGAAGCTAGAGCTGTGACACTACAAGTAAAGATGACTCATCCAGCTCTGGATAAGATTTTCTCTCATTGTCTTCGCTCGAAGACATAGGTTTTGGTTGAGCATCACTTCAGTCACTCTGACTTAGATCACTTGGACCCCACTTAACAGTTCGGTGGTTCCTATGACTCAACAAAGAAGAAAAGGAAACAACGAAACATCTAAGTCTTCGCGCTCAATAGTCTTCACACAATGTCTTCTCTTGTCATAGTCTTCAATAAGATTATCTTCACATACCACCACTGTTGTCAATGTCTTCATATATTTTTAGGGGTCATCTCCGGTAGGTAAACCGAATCAATGAGGGACTACTACCTGTGTTATCCTGCAATTCTCACAAACACATTAGTCCCTCAACCAGGTTTGTCGTCAATACTCCAAAACCAACACGGGGTGGCACTAGATGCACTTACAATCTCCCCCTTTTTGGTGATTGATGACAAACTGGTTGAAGCTTTCAATAGGGATAAAAGTACGTGAAATTGTAGAGGATAAAGGGATTGTCTTCGTAAGTAGCAAAAGGCTCCCACTGAAGATGTGCATATAGTTGATTTGCCTTTGAATGCAAATGCACATGGCAGGTTGTACTTGTGGAGATCCTCTTCAACTTATGAAGACAATTCATCATGCACACTTGATATGTTGAATATAATGATATTCATAATGAGAAATGGACGTGTGCAAAAATGACTAAGTGTGAAATATAACGTAGCACATGCGGAATTTATCATCGCATTACAGAGTAGCAGAAAACATAGCACACGACCATCAGTTTAAGTGTTACAACTCAAAGAACCAAATGTAGCAAAAACGAGAGTTGTATTCACTAGGCAAAATATATTTTTGCCGCCCAAATGGACCCGCTTGAAGACTATCAACTCATATGCTTCTACCCCCTTTTGTCAGTAAGGACCAAAAAGGTTTGAAGACATAGAGCCTCTACTCGTTCCCACTTGGAGCAGGAGAGGATGCAGGGTCGGCGTTGGTGTTTGGCGGTGCAGAAGTAGTTGGTGCAGTGTCGATACGCGCTGAAGTAGGAGGTGGTGAGGTAGCATCATCTTGATCATCTATCACCCTGGCGTCAATTGTTGCAGCGGAGGAGGAGTACTCAGAATCTTCAAGAGACGGAGTTCGACGCAGAGCAGCATTCCTTGGAGGAGTGTGGTCAAACTTGAATCTTTCTGTGAAGCCATCGTCTTGAAGATCCGCTTCAGCAGTCAGCAAGGTTAAACTCTTCCATGACCTCCGATAGGTTTCATGAGCAACAGAGGCATTCTTGGTGGCAAGATTGCGAATGCGATTGACGTCCACCAAGAGGCTTTGCATCTGACGCTTTAGCCAGTAGTGATGCTTATTCGATGTAATCTCTTTTTGCGGTGTGTTTGTCGAGATCCGATGAATTGTGGGTTTATGATCAAGATTATCTATGAGAAATATTTGGTTATTCTCTGAACTCTTTATGTATGATTATAATATCCTTGCAAGTCCGTTCGAATTATTGGTTTGGGTTGGCCTACTAGATCTATAGTTTTTGCAATGGGAGAAGTGCTTGGCTTTGGGTTCAATCTTGCGGTGTCCTTTCCCAGTGACAGCAGGGGCAGCAAGGCACATATTGTATTGTAACACACCGTATGTTATACTTTTCAATTATGTCAATAAAGCTTTCTCAATTTGATCCTTGTCCTTATCCTTGGGGGTTCTTGTCATTTGATCTCATTTTAATTTTTGCATTGCCATGTCATTTATTTATTTTTGCATCCTTGCATTGCTTCATCATCATGGCATCTTAGTTTACTTTCTTGTTGTGTATGTGTGAGACCTTGTGACGTGTGTGAGTGTGGTGTCTAGCCATGCCTTGCTAAACCCTAGACCCCCCTCCTAGTTTCCCTCTTCTTCTTCTTCCTTTTTCTTTTCCTTCCTTCCTTTATTTTTTTGCAAGCCCCTAGCCTAGTTCTTTAATGTTCATTCTTTTCCTATAAACCTTGCACCTTGCCTACACCCACTCTGTCAATTTTCAGCTCATTTAAAGATGATTTCGTTTGGTTCAAAAATGGCTCAAGTCTGAATTTAATTAAAACTTGAATTATTTTTCTATCGCAAAAAATGCCCAAACCATTTTATTCAAATCGTGCATGTTCCTAGGAGCATGAGGATATTCTTTTATTTTCCAAATTCTCTCCCTAGATTCTTATTTTTTCCATTTTGGCAATCTGTTTAGTATAAAAACAGAGAAAAGGGAGCTACCTTTTCTTATCTCGGCGCTGCAATTGGGCCTTCACATCATCAGGGGCCCAACAGCAGCCTCGCGGCGCAGCCCACCAGTCCTCCAGTCGTCCCTTACCTCTGTACGGCGCACATCCAGGGGCGCCACGTCGGTCGCCTCTATGAGTTGACGACCGGAGTTCCTCCCCACGCCCTATAAAACCTGCCTCTCGAACCCTAGGATTCTCCTCCTTCCATTTTTCCACTCCTCTCCTTCCCTCGCCGCCACCCAGGCAAGCCTCTCCATGCCATGCCGTCGCCGTGGTCGAGCTGAGCTTGAGCTCGAGCTCGGGTTGATCCACCCATCTCCATTCGGCTTCTTCCGCTAGGAGCCCCAGCACGGTGACCGCCGTCTTCCTCGCCTACGCATGCGTCCACACGGTCTTCGGAGCTCCTTCCACGACTTCCGCTTCGTCGTCTTCTTCCTTGGACCAAAGCAGCACCGTTGGTCAGCGCCTCCCCCCGCGGTGTCCGGTCATCCTCGACCTCGTACAACTCCAGCTACACCCCCATGGTGAAGCTCCAATCATCCATCTCCCTCTCTGGTCTCGGTTGCCTGCATAGCCATCGATCTGCGCGTCTCAGGTTTCGGTCACCGTGGTCATGACCTCGCGCTCGAGCTCGTGCACCTCGCTCCCACCATCTCCCACAGCTGCTCCGCATGCACGTGCACCCGCACTCCCTTGCACACCCCGCAAGCCCGCCGCCACTACTCAGTCCACCCCTTCGACGTGGTGGTCGCCGCTGGTGGTGTTGCCGACTCTGCTCTGTCGAGCAGAGGAAGAAGACAGCTCTGCAATAGGTTCAAAAACTACCGAGGCCGCTAACCTACCAGCCTCCCTCGTCTAGTGGGGTGGTTCTCCGCCCTCACCCACGACCCGCAGACCCGGGTTTGAACCCCCGCGTGCGCAGTCAACCCCCCCTTTTTATTTTATTTTTACCTTGCTTTGTTTATGTGAACAGGTGCTTAGATGTTAACTCATGCCCTGCCTTCCTTCTGTCAGCTAAACAACATAGCCTAGTGGTTAGTTCCTCTCTCTCTTAACCAGGAGATCGTGGGTTCGAGTCCGAGGCTCCCCCGTTTTTTTGTTTCTTTTGTGCTCTGCCACTTTGGGCCGATTCCAGTCCTGGGCCACTGCACTGTGGTGCTCCGGGCCCAAGCATGTTTTTTTTCTGCTCTATAGTTTTTATCCTTTTTCCAATGCATTCTTATTTACTGAAATGCCATTATTTTGTTTTGTGCATAACTAAAGATCCATGCATCCATTTGAAATATGTCATATATGAAACTTGCTCAGTTTTTCATGTAGATTATCAATATGCTGTTATTTTGCCATGTTTAAAAACATTTAAAATGCTGTTTGAATTTATTCTTTATTTTAAATATGCCTGAACTTGTAAAATTTATAACTAAATATCTACAACTCCAAATTTAACAAACTTTATATGCATTTGGGGTAGAAAATTGCGTAGAATATTTTGGTGCTGTTGTTTAGCATGTTTGACAACTCTTTCACATAAGTTTTTCAAATCTGTCCCAAATGCATTGGAATTAATATGGGAGTTTCTGGATATTGTTGTTATTAATTCCAGCCCATTTAAATGTGCTAGCATGTTGCTGTTATGTTAGTTGCACCCTTGCCATGTTAACCAACTCCTAAAAACTTGTTGGTTGCTTGTAAGAATAAACTACATAAACTTGTTAAGTTGTTCCTTTGCTTGTGTTTGATCTTGCTTTGTTGTGATGATATTGCACTCTTGTGACCCTAGGCCATGCATAATTTCTTTCCATGTTCACATGCTACATGTGCATGCGTCATGTGATTGAGCACTGCATGTTGATTGATTTTGTTCCGTTGTTGCATTTTTGTGTTTGGTTAGAGCCCGGTGATGATACGGAGTACGAGGTTTCTACCGAGGTCGAGTGTCAGGAGCAAGGTTACGTTCCCTCCGAGGATTCAACAAGCAAGATGACCTTACCCGGATATCACTACTATCTTTGCCTATGCTAGATGTCTCGCTCTTTAGCTTATTGCCTCGATGCCTATATCTGTTTGTCAGCCTCCTATTGTTGCCATGAACCTCTCTAACCACCCAACCTAGCAAACCTTTGATTGGCTACGTAAGCTTCGCTCAGCCCCTCTTATTGCATTTTTAGTTGCAGGAGAAGATTCGAAGATTCTTGCTTCATGATGAAGTTATTATTGGGATATCACAATATATAATCTGTTAAACTAAATCATCTATATATTTGGCAATGGGTGGAAGGCTAAGCCTTTGCTTGGTGTTTTGTTCCACTCATGCCTCCCTAGGAACCGTTTAAACCGGTGTTATGTTCCTTGATTTTGCGTCCCTAACACGGTTGGGGTTTATGGGCCCCCCTCGATAACCCGCTTAGAGCTAAAGCTTTTCTAGCAAGGCCCAACATTGGTTTTACATTTGCCTAATAACTAAAACTTGCATAGGGCGTTGCAAACCCGAGTTCTTAATTAACAACCCGGGCCAGTGCTCCACATGAGTGTTGGTCCAAACTTCGCGTGCTACGGGGCCACCTCGAGGAAACTCAAGGGCTGGTAAAAACCTATAGCTTGTCCCATCCGGTCATGGCCTGAGACGAGATACGCGTGGCTACTATCAGGGTGTTGGCACGCCGAGAGGTCTTGCTGGATTAGTTTTACCTTTGTCCGAATATCTTGAGCACGGGATTCCGAGAATACTCGGGTCTTCCCACCTTGGAGTTGCGACTCCGTAGATCGTGAGCTTGTGATGGGCTAAGTTGGGACACCCCTGTAGGGTTTTCATCTTTCGAAAGCCGTGCCCGCGGTTATGTGGCGGATGGGAAATTGTTAATATCCGGTTGTAGAAAACTTGACACAATGTTCATAATACACTACCAGCGTGAGTAACCGTGACGGTCGCTTTCCAAAGGGTATCGGGAAGTGAACACACTGGGGTTACCTTTGACGTGCTTAGATAGGATCACTTCATGATCACTTTGACGATCGTGGCACTTCTCTTCTCGCTCTAAACACGTAAGCTAGTGCTAGTGCAGCTGCAACCTTGTTTTCAGCCTTGTTCCACACCCAAGGCTTTGATAGTATTGTTACCCGGGAACGGGATTGCCGAGTCTTCCATGGCTCACAGACTCTACACCACACCAGATGCAAGTACCGTTGAGAACTACACAGCTGGTGGTTCAGAGTTGTACTGGGAGTTCAGTGAAGAACGTGGGCGATACTACGTGTCTTACCCAGAGGATCAGTAGGGCTCTTACTAGGATGATCGGGACCTTGTGTTGTTTTATTTATGGTATCTTTCATTTGGATCTTCGTCCGTAGTGGGACTCTGATGTTATTTGGATGATGAATGTTTATGTAATGCATTATGTGACGTGGCGAGTGTAAGCCAACTACTCTTTTACAATTTCATCCCTCTTTTACATGAGTCGTGCAAAGATACCATACTTGAGATCATTCTAGTATGAGATTATGCCTTTAAGTCGTGCCTTGACACGTAGGAGGTATAGTCTCATACTGAGCATTACAAGTTGGTAATCAGAGCCTTCTCCGACCTAGGAGCTCCCACTGATTGATCGAATCGTTGACGGTTGAGTCTAGGCACACACATGAAAATGTTTTGAGTCCTATATATATATCTGAGTGTAGGATTTCTTTTTACTCCTCATCCCTTTATAACTCTGGTGAGGACTCCTAATGATGTTCTATCTCTTCTACCCTAAAAAATTCACTAAAAAAAGTATCAATCCAGTTGGAGACCACGCACGAGTCCCTCGCACCTGCCCAAACAAATAAGAACTTCGCAGCCAACGCGATAAGGTGTTGTCAATCCCTTTACGGTCACTTACGAAAGTGAGATGTGATAGATATGATAGTTTGATATTTTTGGTATTTTTGATTATAAGAACATAAAGTAAAAGCGAAAAAGTAAAGTACGTGTAGATTGATATGTTGAGAATAGACTCGGGGGCCATAATGTTGTCTAGTGGTTTCTCTCATGATAGCGATATTATACGGTGGGTAAACAAATTACTGTCGAGCAATTGATAGAAAAGCGAATAATTATGAGACTATCTAGGCATGATCATTATATATAGGCATCACGTCCGAGACAAGTAGACCAAAACGATTCTGCATCTACTACTATTACTCCACACATCGACCGCTATCCAGCACGCATCTAGTGTATTGAGTTCATAAGAACATAGTAACGCCTTAAGCAAGATGACATGATGTAGAGGGATAAACTCAAGCAATATGATATAAACCCCATCTTTTTATCCTCGATAGCAACAATACAATACGTGCCTTGCTGCCCCTACTATCACTGGGAAAGGACACCGCAAGATTGAACCCAAAGCCGAGCACTTCTAGATCTAGTAGGTCAAACCAAACCAATAATTCGAAGAGACTTGCAAGGATATTATAATCATACATAAAGAGTTCAGAGAAGAACCAAATATTTCTCATAGATAATCTTGATCATAAACCCACAATTCATCGGATCTCGACAAACACACCGCAAAATGAGATTACATCGAATAGATCTCCTCAAAGACCGAGGAGAACTTTGTATTGAGATCCAAAGAGAGAGAAGAAGCCATCTAGATACTAGCTATGGACCCGAAGGTATGTGGTAAACTACTCACAACTCATGGTGAGGCGATGATGATGATGTAGAAGCACTCCGTGGTAGACCCCCCCTTCGGCGGAGCTCCGGAACAGGCCCCAAGATGGGATCTCACGGGAACAGAAGGTTACGGCGATGGAACTAGGGTTTTCTCTGTTGTTCTGATGGTTTAGGGGTTCATAGACATATATAGGAGGAAGGAGGGCACCGGGTGCCATACGTGGGACCCACGAGGCAAGGGGCGCGCCCTGGGGGGGGGCGCCCCCACCCTCGTGGGCACCATGTAAGCCCTACTCCGTGGTTCTCAAGTCTCCCGTGCATGATTTTCTCCAAAAGTATCTCTCCCGAAGGTTTCATTCCGTTTGGACTCCGTTTGATATCCCTTTTCTGTAAAATCGTGAAACAGGCAAAACACAACAATCTGGACTGGGCCTTTGGGTAAGTAGGTTAGTCCCAAAAATAATACAAAAGTGTATGACAAAGCCCATTAAACATCCAAAACATCATAAATAATAGCATGGAACAATAAAAAATTATAGATACGTTGGGGACGTATCAAGCATCCCCAAGCTTAATTCATGTTCGTCCTCGAGTAGGTAAATGATAAAAAACAATTTTTTTTGATGTGGAATGCTAACCATCATAGTTTTTCAATGTAATTCTCTTAATTGTGGCATGAATGTTCAGATCTGAAAGATTCAAGACAAAAGTCTATATTGACATAAAAAATAATAATACTTCAAGCATACTAACAAAGCAATCATGTCTTCTCAAAATACTATGGCTAAAGAAAGTTATCCCTACAAAATCATATAGTCTGGCTATGCTCCCTCTTCATCACACAAAATATTCATATCATGCACAACCCCAATTTCAGCCAAGCACTTGTTTTCATACTCTATTCTTTCAAACCTTTCAACTTTCACGCAATACATGAGCGTGAGCTATGGACATAGCACTATGGGTGGACTAGAGAGGTGGTTGTGGAGAAGACAAAAAGGAGGGAGATAGTCTCACATCAACTAGGCGTATCAACGGGCTATGGAGATGCCCATCAATAGATATCAATGTGTGTGAGTAGGGATTGCCATGCAATGGATGCACTAGAGCTAAATATGTATGAATGCTCAACAAATGAAACTAGTGGGTGTGCATCCAACTTGCTTGCTCACGAAGACCTAGAGCATTTGAGGAAGCCCATCGTTGGAATATACAAGCCAAGTTCTATAATGAAAATTCACACTAGTGTATGAAAGTGACTAAACATGAGACTCTCTATCATGAAGAACATGGTGCTACCTTGAAGCACAAGTGTGGAAAAAGATATTGCAATTATCCCTTTTTTTTGGCCTTTTTTTTCTTTCTTTGGCCTTTTTCTTTTTTTTGAAGGGCTTTATTGTTTTAGCCTTTCCTCACATGGGACAATGCTCTAATAATGATGATCATCACACTTTCATTACAACTCGATACTAGAACAAAGCATGACTCTATATGAATGCCTCCAGCGGTGTAGTGGGATGTGCATTGAATCAAGAGTGACATGTATGAAAAATTATGCATGGTGGCTTTGCCAGAAATACGATGTCAACTACATGATCATGCATGGCAATATGACAATATGATGCGTGTCATATGAACGGAACGGTGGAAAGTTGCATGGCAATATAGCTCGGAATGGCTATGGAAATGCCATGATAGGTAGGTATGGTGGCTGTTTTGAGGAATATATATGGTGTCTGTTTTGAGGAAGGATATATAGTGGGTGTATGGTATCGGCGAAAGTTGCGCGATACAAGAGAGGCTAGCAATGGTGGAAGGGTGAGAGTGCGTATAATCCAAGGACTCAACATTAGTCATAAAGAGCTCATATACTTATTGCAAAAATCTACGAGTCATCAAAACAAAGCAATCAACGCATGCTCCTAGGGGGGAGGTTGGTAGGAGTTGACCATCACGCGCCCCCGACCTCCACACAAAGGTTGACACTTTACAAATACCTCATGCTCTAACTTCGTCACATAGCGGTTCACCATACATGCATGCTACGGGAATCACTAACCTTAACACAAGTATTTCTCAATTTCATAATAACTCCACTAGCATGACTCTAATATCACTATCCTCATATCTCAAAACAATTATCAAGCATCCAACTTCTCATCATATTCAATGCACTTAGCGTGAAAGTTTTTACTACATTGATATTGGATGTCTATCATGTGAAGACTAGTTTTATAGCATAAGCACATTACCATGCTGTTTTAATAGACTCACAAAAGGATATAAGTGAAGCATGAGAGTTCACCAATTTCTTCAAAATATTATTACCACCGTGCTCTAAAAGATATAAGTGAAGCACTAGAGCAAAAACTATTCAACTCAAAAGATATAAGTGAAGCACATAGAGTGTTCTAACAATTCCTAGGCCATATTTAACTCTCTCAAATAGGTGTGTCCAGCAAGGATAATTTTGGCAAAATAACAAGCAAAGACTCAAATTATACAATATTCTCCAAGTAAAACACATATCATGTGGTGAATAAAAATATAGCTCCGAGTATAGTTACCGATGGATGAAGATGAAAGAGGGGATGCCTTCCCGGGGCATCCCCAAGCTTTGGATTTTGGTTGTCCTTCAATTTTACCTTGGGGTGCCTTGGGCATCCTTAAGATTAGGCTCTTTTCACTCTTTGTTCCATAGTCCATCAAAGCAATACTCAAAACTTGAAAACTTCACAACACAAAACTTAGACAAAAATCTCGTGAGCTCCGTTAGTATAAGAAAGCAAACCACTACTCAAAGGTACTGCCATGAATTCATTCTTTGTTTATATTGGTGTTAAACCTACTGTATTACAACTTCTATATGGTTCATACTTTCCAATACTACTCATAGATGCATTGAAATAAGCAAACAACACACGAAAAACAAAATCTGTCAAAAACAGAACAATTTGTAGTAATCTGCAGGTTTCGCATACTTCTGTAACTCCAAAAAATTCAAACTAAATTGGTAAACGTGAGGAATTTGTCTATTAATCATCTGCAAAAAGAATAAGCTAAATATCACGCTCCAGTAAAATCTGGTGACCATTCTAGCGAGCGCTAACGATTCTGTTTTCCACAGCAAGATCACATAAACTTCACACAAGTCTTCCCAAAGGTTCTACTTGGCACAAACACTAAACAAAACACAAAACCACATCTAAAAAGAAGCTAGATGCAATATTTATTCCTAAACAGAAGCAAAAACAAAAAAATATAAAATTGGGTTGCCTCCCAAAAAGCGCTATCGTTTTACGCCCCTAGCTAGGCACAATACATGTATAGATCTAGGTATTGCCATCTTTGGAAGGCAATCCATAAGTGGCTCTCATAATAGATTCATATGGTAATTTGATTTTCTTTCTAGGAAAGTCTTCCATGCCTTCCCTTAACAGAATTTGGAATCTAATATTTCCTTCATTCATATCAATAATTGCACCAATCGTTTTAAGGAAAGGCCTACCAAGAATAATAGGACATGAAGGATTGCAATCTATATCAAGAACAATGAAATCTACGGGCACATAATTCCTATTGGCAACAATAAGAACATTATTAATTCTTCCCATAGGTTTCTTAATAGTGGAATCCGCAAGATGCAAATTCAAAGAATAATCATCAAGCTCATGGAACCCTAGCAAATCACACGAAGTTTTTGGGATAGTGGAGACACTTGCACCCAAATCACACAAAGCATAGAATTCATGATCTTTAATTTTTATTTTGATAGTAGGTTCCCACTCATCATAAAGCTTTCTAGGGATAGAAACTTCTAACTCGAGTTTTTCTTCATAAGATTGCATCAAAGCATCAACTATGTGTTTGGTAAAAGCTTTATTTTGGCTATAAGCATGCGGAGAGTTTAGTACGGATTGCAACAAGGAAATACAATCAATCAAAGAGAAATTTTCATAATTTAATCCCTTGAAATCCAAAGTAGTGGGTTCATCACTATGCAAAGTTTTTATCTCTTCACTCCCACTGTTACCAATTTTAGCATCAAGATCTAAAAACTCCGAATCATTGGGACACCTTAAAGTAGAATCATCCCCAATCCTATCTTCATCAAGATTTATGCTAGAAAACAAGGATCCAATAGGAGACACATCAATAACTTTCAGATCTTCATCTTTATTTTCATGATAACTAGAAGAACACGCTTTTATATAATCCTCTCTTTTAGCACGCATCCTAGTGGTTCTTTCTTTGCATTCATCAATGGAAATTCTCATGGCTTTGAGAGACTCATTGATATCATGCTTAGGTGGGATAGATCTTAGTTCCAAAGAATCAACATCAAGAGTAATTCTATCCACACTTCTATCCAATTCATCAATCTTAAGCAATTTTTATTCAAGCATAGCATTGAAATTCTTTTGCGAAATCATAAACTCCTTAACACTAGTTTCAAATTCAGAAGGCATCTTTCCATAAGAGTTGTTTAGGAATTACCATAATTGTTAGAGGAATTACTAGGAAAAGGCCTAGGATTAAATTCCCTCTATAAGCATTGCTACCAAAATTATTCCTACCAACAAAATTCACATCCAAAGATTCATTATTATTTTCAATCAAAGTGGACAAAGGCATATCATTAGGATCAGAAGAAGCACTCTTAGCAGCAAATAATTTCATAAGTTCATCCATCTTTCCACTCAAAACACTAATCTCTTCAATAGCATGCACCTTTTTACTAGTAGATCTTTCGGTGTGCCATTGCGAATAATTAACCATAATATTATCTAGGAGTTTGGTAGCTTCTCCTAAGGTAGTTTCCATGAAAGTGCCTCCTGCGGCCGAATCTAAAAGATTTCTAGAAGCAATATTCAAGCCAGCATAATTTTTTTGAATAATCATCCATAAGTTCAAACCATGTGTAGGGTAATTACGTATCACTAATTTCATTATCTCCCAAGCTTGTGCAACATGCTCATGATCTAGTTGCTTAAAATTCATAATATCGTTTCTAAGAGAGATGATCTTAGCAGGAGGGTAATACTTAGTGATAAAAGCATCTTTGCACTTATTCCACGAATCAATACTATTTCTAGGCAAAGAGGAAAACCAAGTTTTAGCACGATCTCTAAGTGAAAACGGAAATAACTTCAATTTAACAATATCGTTATCCGTATCCCTTTTCTTTTGCATATCACACAAATCAACAAAGTTGTTTAGATGGGTAGCAGCATCTTCACTAGGAAGGCCGGAGAATTGATCTTCCATGAAAAGATTCAACAAAGCAACATTGATCACACAAGATTCAGCATCGGTACTAGGAGCAATCGGAGTGCTAATAAAATCATTATTGTTGGTATTGGAGAAGTCACACAATTTGGTATTGTTCTGAGCCATAGTCACAAGCAAGCAATCCAACACACACAAGCAAACAAGAGGCAAGCGAACGATAAACACACATCAGAAGAAGGGTAAATAAAACGGCAAGGGTGAAGTGGGCGAGAGGGAAATGAGAAGCAAACAAGATGCAGCACAGTAGCGTAAGTATTTCCTTCAGTTTTTGAGAACCAAGGTATCAATCCAGTAGGAGACCACGCGCGAGTCCCTCGCACCTGCACAAATAAATAAGAACTTCGCAGCCAACGTGTGTGACACCCCGAGACCGATGCTCCAGGTGTCAGTCAGTTATTCGTTGTCAGTGCCATGTCATCTGCTTGTGTGTTGCATCTTGCCATGTCATCATGTGTGTTGCATCAGCATGTTTTCAAAAATTGCATCCGTCCGAGTCTCCTCGTCCTTTCCGTTGTCCGTTCTGAGCCCAGACACACTCGCACGCGCCCGCGGTGCCTCCGAATACTTATTTTGTGAGTGGCCAAAAAATGTTCTCGGAATGGGATGAAACTTGTCATGTGGTCTTATTATAGTGTAGACAGGCCGCCTGCCAAATTTCGTCGCGTTCGGAGCTCGTTTGATAGACCAACGGATATATATAGCGGCACTAGTCGCCGGTTATTTTATCGGATGTTTTCGGTCTCCGAAAACCCCCGCGGGCCTCTCTCCCTCTCTTCTAACTCAGCCCACACCCCTATTCACAGCCCACCTAGGCCTAGCTTATTCCCCCTTCGCTCCGTTGCCGTTGGATCACGATCCAATGGCTCCGGATCCGTCCAAAACCCCCCAAAACCCTACCCCTTTTGCTATATATAGACCCCCACCTACCTAAAATGGACTAATCCTAGTCTAAACCTACCCTAATCCCTTCCCATAGCTCCAGCCGCCTCCCCCCGCATCAATTTCCGCGCCAGACCTTTGCCCCGCCGCCACCTGGCCACATCAGCGCCGCCGCCACCTCTCACTGCCACTTGGCAGCGCCCCATTGGGCCACCTCGGCCAGCTCCCGCCCGCGGCCAACCGCAGCGCGCCGCGTGGCGCCATCCACGTCGCCCTCTCCCCTCTCCACCACGCCAGCCGCGCGAGGCCCAGCCGCGGCCCGCCTGGAGCCCGTCGTGGGCCGCGCCGGGCCCGAGCCACCCCGCGTGCGCCGCCCGCTCCAGGCGCTCGCCCGAGCCTTCCCGCCGCCGGTTGTTGCCCCGCCGCCGGAGCGCCGCTCCTTCGCCATCGTCGGATCCCCAGGACCCCATCGCCGCCTCACCGCCACCTTGCGCCACCCTCGCCGGCCAGCACCACCTCCAGCAAGCCGCGCCGCCCCGCCGTTCTTCTTCGGATCCGGCAACCCCGTGCCACCGGAGCTCCTCTCCCCGGCCGGATCCCGACTCCCCGTCGCCGCCGCGCCCGGATCCGGCGAGGTCCGGGCCGGATCGGACCCCGCCGCCGCGCCATGGGCGTCGGCCTCCTCCTGCTCGAACGCCGGACATGTCCGATGCGATGGACATGTCCAGGCCTTCCTCGTTCTCTCTCTGCCAAGTGGGCCCGCGCCCGCCGCCACCGACGGACATGTCCGACCTGACACCGGACATGTCCGCTTCCTCTTCGTCTGTGCCACTGCCAGTGGACCCCCAGCCATCCGGACGTGTCCGCTGCCTCTGGACGTGTCCGTTTCCTTCTAGGTTGTTTTTCTCTCTAAGTCCCAGAAAACTGTTATATTGTTGCATCTTTGACTGCTTGTACATGATTGTGTGCTTATTCGATTGGAGTGAATGATATGTCAAAATGTTCGTGGAGTTATGCTCTACACTTTGTTCCTTTGTGCCATGCATGTTTGAAGTCATCTAGATGCTTAAATTTCTGTTGCAAGAGTGCTACTTGATATAAACTGCTGCCATGTGATGTTTTTATGTCATCTTTGCCATGTGATATCTTTTAGCTCGTTTGTCCGAATGATGCAAATGACATGTCCACGTGTTTGTCTTGCCATGATCTACATGTTGTATGTGATAGGTTGCATGATAGATTTATTCTTGCCATGTTTATCATCGTTGCAAACTGCCATGTGGCTGTGATGTTGTTTCACTTGTTATGAAATGCCATCTTGTTGAGCTTGTTGCTATCGTTGTGTTTATCTCCATGAAGCATGCTTGGCTGTTTCGGAATCACCATCATGTGTACTTTGATGAGGTGCTTACCTCTTGCCATGTTTAGTTTCGAGGTGACTTAAACTTGCTCTTTTAGATGTCATGATAAAATTGCTGTTTTAGGACTTAGTGGTTTTTCACTAAGTCTGAAATCTGTAACGTTCCGATGCCATGTTTGCTTGCTGCTCTAGGACAAAGCATGATAGTTTTGGAGTGGATCTTGATTGTTCCTTGTAGTATATATTGTTGGCTTTCCATTAATGTTCTCACATGTCTATTTAAGTGGCTGTAGCATGTTTATCTTTTGCTCCAAAGTTTCAATAAAATTCTGCTGCCAGAATTTTATTGTCAAGTTCAATATGTCCAAGTTCATTGCTAATGAACCGTGGCTCCGTTGGGGGTGCACCTTTGGACTTAGTTGCTGTAGTATATGTCTAGTTTGTGATCATGTCCTTTGGCATGTTGTTTGAGTGCTGTAGCTTATTTATCTAGTGCTCCGAAGTTGCTATGTTGCTGTAATTTCCAGCTTTCGCATGTTTCTTGTTTCGGGCATAACTTTTAGCCCGTAGCTCCGTTTTCAGCGAGTCTTATATGAAACTTGATTGATTTTCCGTGTAGATTCATAATATCATATTGTTATCATGTTTTGACGCATTTTGCTCGATGCTTATTGTTGTGCTATATTCCTGTGCTTCCTGTATAGTTTTGCCTTGCATCATACTTTACCATGTATTGCATCATATAGACTTGGGTTGCTTTTGCTGTGCTTCCTACCTTGCCTTGTTTTGCTTCGTGTGTAGAACTTCTGTGCATCATAAGTAGACTTGTTTTGCATCATACTTGGTAGTGCATATTGTTATGTTCTGGAGTGGTTTGTTTATCGTATTGCTTGCTTCTTTTCGTTAGTGCTTGTTCCGTTGCGTTGTGAGGATTCGATCGGCTACTCGTGGGTCTTCTTCAAGGCTTCTTCTCCGTCTTCTTCACGGAACCGTTCCTCTTCCTTGAGGGATCTCAGGCAAGATGATCATACCTTTGGATACCTTTACTATCATTGCCATGCTTAGTTGTCTCGATGCTATCGTTACATGTCGCGATACCCATCTTTTATGTCAGCCTCTCCTTGTTGCCATGAACCTCTAACCTTTTGACACCTTCCTAGCAAAACCACTGTTTGGCTATGTTACGCGCTTGCTCAGCCCCTCTTATAGCGTTGCTAGTTGCAGGTGAAGATGAAGATCCTTCCAGGAGGGAACTTGTTGTTGGTTTGATCACAATATCTATAATTATTATTAACACACCTATATACTGGGCATGGGTGGAAGGCTTGGCCTTTTGCTCGGTGTTTTTTTCCACTCATGCCACCTTAGGCGCCGATAAACCGGCATTATGTTCCTTGATTTTGCGTTCCTTACACGATGGGTGAAATGGGGACCCCTTGACAGTTCGACTTTGAATAAAACTCCTCCAGCAAGGCCCAACATTGGTTTTAATTTGCCTCATAATAACAACTTAATTAATTAATTAAAATTGCATAGGGGGTCGCACCCTCGGGTTCTTAATTCTACATAGCAGGGGGGGCCAGTGCTGATGGTGTTGGTCCCAAACGGGCGGACTGCGGGAACCACCACGGGGAAACTCGAGGTTTGGGTCCTGTAGGATGTCCCATCCGGTTGTGGCCTGAGACGATATACGCGCGGCTACTATCAGGGTGTCGGCACGTCGGGAGGTCTTGCTGGACTTGTTTTACCATTGTCGAAATGTCTTGTGCTACCGGGATGCCGAGCCTGATCGGATTTTCCCTAAGATAAGGGGTGATGATATTATATTTATCACTTCAGCTAATCGTGAGAGCTTGTGATGGGCTAAGTTGGGACACCCCTGCAGGGTTATGATCTTTCGAAAGCCGTGCCCGCGGTTATGTGGCAGATTGGAATTTGTTAATGTCCGGTTGTAGAAAACTTGACAGAGGATCCTAAGTAAAACACACAACTGTGTGAGTAACCGTGACTGTCTCTTTTCACTTCGAGAAGAGAACACGGTGGGGTTATGTTTGACTCGTATGTAGTTCAGGATCTTTAGCGATCACTACTTTTGCGACCGTTTGCGTAGATGCTCATCTTATTCTTGTACTCGTAAGTTAGCCACCATATATTTTGCTTAGCCGTTGCTGCAACCTCACCACTTTACCTTCTCCTACCTATTAAGCTTTGATAGTCTTGTTACCCATGGTTATGGGATTGCTGAGTCCTCGTGGCTCACAGATACTACAACAACAGTTGCAGGTGCAGGTTTCCAATGTCTTGACGTGAGAGCGTTGTTCGTGTTTGGAGTTCTTTCTTCTTCTTCTCCAGTCTTGGGTTAGGTTCCTGGTCGGCAGCCTGGGATAGCAGATGGATGTCTTTGTGCTTTTATTGTTTGTATCCGTAGTCGGATACTTGTATTGATGTTGTTGTACTCTGGTAATTGTATGTATTGTTGTATCCCCCTATGTATGTATGTAATGGTACGATGTAATGATATCCATCTTGCTAAGCGCACGAAATGCGGTTGTGCCTCAATCACGTAAGTGTCACGTGATCGAGATAGAATCGCATCTTGGGCCTGACAAGTTGGTATCAGAGCCTCGACCGACCATAGGAGCCCCCTTGATTGATCGTAGCTTGGCCGTTGTTGAGTCTAGAAGAAAACTTTTTCGGAGTCTAGTTATATCGGAGAGTAGGAATTCTTTTTACTCCCCTGCCCCTTCGTCGCTTTGGTGAGGAATCTTGACGTAGGTGTTTTGAATTGCCCCTCTTCCCCTTCAAATTTTTTTTAGGATCACATGGTTAGTTTTCGTTCGTTGCGTGTTAGTTCTTTCATCTGGAGCATCTCTCGTCAAGTGGATTCAACCCTCTTCTTCTTTGCAAGTTCAACCTCAGTTCTTTTAACCGACGGTGTTTCCCCGTCCGTTGTGTTCTTCTTTTCCCACCCGCCCACCCTTTTGCTTCTCGGACCGGAGTCATTAATCGAGTATCCATCCTACTGATGTGAATCCTTTGCATTCTTTACTCAGTTATTTCAACCGGTGAATTCTTGTCTTGTACGTCATCCTTCATCTCTTTTCTTCTTCGATGAATTCTCCTCTCGTTTGATATTCTTCACCTCTTCTTCTTTTTCGGTGGTTCCAATTCTATCAGTTTTCGGTGTTCATCATATTCTTTTTCCTCGGCTCAATTGCTTCACTTTGCTCGTTTACCTCTCGCCATTTAATTGTTCCAGTGTTCCAAAGTCATCTCAGGAGATTCGTTTGTGTTCCAATTAATTCGAGGTTGTCACCTCCTTTGAGTCTTTTAATCGTTCCAGTGCATTATCTCCTTTTCAATCCTTTCCAACGGAGTTCTTCCTTCGGTGGGCCCTAACCCACAAGTTTTTTTTCCCAGGATCTTACCTGACTCTTCTAATTTGCCCGGAGTGTTCCGAAATTCTTGTCAAGTGTGATGTAAGTATGGATTCCATCAGTCATATGCCTTCTCCAAGATCGCTTTCAATTCTTTTATCGTTCGTTCAATCTTTCCTCTTTTCTTCATCCGGAGTATTTCTTTATTTCTTTTCTTGTGTTCCTCCGAAGGCCATCCTTTCAGAAGATTTCTTCGTTCTCAGTTTCAACTTCGTCCTCCAAATATTCTTCATCGATGCCTCTTCGTTCGTCTCACATCCTTTCAGGTGCTTCGTTTAAGTATTCATGAATCAGTTCACGATCTCTTCGTTCTCGTCATTTTAATTCCCTCGAGTTCTTATTCTTCCCGGAGATTCATTCTCTTGTATTCACTAAATTCCAATTCTTACGGTGGGTTTTCTTCTCTTTCTTCATTCGATTCTCATTCCTTATGGTGGTCGTTCTCGTTCTTCACTCGATTTTAATTCTTCTCGGTGGTTTGTTCTTTTCATCATTCGATTAATTCTTCCCGGTGGTTCATTCATTTTATTCACTCAACTTCAATTCTTACGGTGATCCACTCAAGATTTCTTTTCCAACGTTTTTCAATTCAATTCATTCGTTCATTCCTATCCTACCGGTGTCCATGAAGATTTTCGCAAGTTCGCGAGATATTCTTCTTTAAATCAATTTCATCGAGAATAAGTAGTATGCGAATCCATTGCTCTCATCAATTTAAATTGGTGGAGGTTAGCATAACATAATTCTTATTCGTTTTCATCAAGTTGATTTGATTCCTTTCTTCGGAGTTTATTCTTGATGAATAAATTCTAGTTCCAAGTCCTTTTATCTTTTCTTTCCGGAGTTCAAGTTTTTTTCGTCTATCTCGTCGAAACCTCGACTAATCATCGCAAGGCTTTATTCTTATTCTTTTTCATCCGTCATTTCTATTTCATCATCCTTTCATTTTACCGGAGTTCTTCATGGTGGTTCTTCATCATTTAATTCATTCTCCATATATTCATCTAATTCTTCCGGAGCATCTCAAGTATTCTTATTATTTTGCGTCTCAGAATGCAAATAATTCTCCCTATTTCTTCTGAAGTGGAGTTTTGTATTTCTTTCTTCGTTCTCATCTATTCAATATTTTGGTTGCGGCATAATTCACCTCAACTTGTGAGATGATTAAATAAGTCCACAACAAGCTTATTCTTTTGTTGTTGATTATCTCAACAGCTTCGTTCAAAGCTTTCTCTTCAAGATTCTCTTCCAAATTCACTCATCGTGAAAGTTGTCATCTTCTTCTCCGTTCTTTTAATTCCATCATTTCAATTCTTCCGGGGGAATTTCTTGTTCATCTCATCATGTTTTCATTTCATCTTCTCAGGTTCTTGTTATATTCCATTCTTGTTCTACCGGTGTGCCATTTCTTTCAGTTTCAGCCGGAGTGCTACCCGAATTCCTTCGTGGAGATTTCTTTTCTATCTCTTTTAACCGGAGTGGGTTAGAATTAATTCTTTTCCTTCAACCTTTTGGATTCTCGTCGAATTCCTTCTTACTCTTGTTTACCGAAGTCTTTGCAACTTCGTTCTGCTTCGTCGTATTCTTCTTCTTTTGAGTTGTTCATCCTCTCGAGGGTTTTTCCTTTCACTCTGTTGATCTCGAAGAACTTTGTTCTTCCTTTTTCCTTCCCGTCTCGTTCCTAAGATCTCGGGACGAGATCTCTTGTTAGTAGGGGAGTGTTGTGACACCCCGAGACCGATGCTCCAGGTGTCAGTCAATTATTCGTTGTCAGTGCCATGTCATCTGCTTGTGTGTTGCATCTTGCCATGTCATCATGTGTGTTGCATCAGCATGTTTTCAAAACTTGCATCCGTCCGAGTCTCCTCGTCCTTTCCGTTGTCCGTTCTGAGCAAAGACACACTCGCACGCGCCCGCGGTGCCTCCGAATATTTATTTTTTGAGTGGCCAAAAAATGTTCTCGGAATGGGATAAAACTTGTCATGTGGTCTTATTATAGTGTAGACAGGCCGCCTGCCAAATTTCGTCGCGTTCGGAGCTCGTTTGTTAGCCCAACGGATATATATAGCGGCACTAGTCGCCGGTTATTTTATCGGATGTTTTCGGTCTCCGAAAACCCCCGCGGGCCTCTCTCTCTCTCTTCTAACTCAGCCCACACCCCTATTCACAGCCCACCTAGGCCCAGCTTATTCCCCCTTCGCTCCGTTGCCGTTGGATCACGATCCAATGGCTCCGGATCCGTCCAAAACCCCCAAAAACCCTACCCCTTTTTGCTATATATAGACCCCCACCTGCCTAAAATGGACTAATCCTAGTCTAAACCTACCCTAATCTCTTCCCCTAGCTCCAGCCGCCTCCCCCCGCATCAATTTCCGCGCCAGACCTTTGCCCCGCCGCCACCTGGCCAAATCAGCGCCGCCGCCACCTCTCACTGCCACTTGGCAGTGCCCCATTGGGCCACCTCGGCCAGCTCCCGCCCGCGGCCAACCGCAGTGCGCCGCGTGGCGCCCTCCACGTCGCCCTCTCCCCTCTCCACCGCGCCAGCCGCGCGAGGCCCCGCCGCGGCCCGCCTGGAGCCCGTCGTGGGCCGCGCCGGGCCCGAGCCACCCCGCGTGTGCCGCCCGCTCCAGGCGCTTGCCCGAGCCTCCCCGCCGCCGGAGCGCCGCTCCTTCGCCATC
>LR738712.1:96702135-96717615 GCA_902687465.1 Secale cereale
CTCGCCGCCGCCTTGCGCCACCCTCGCCGGCCAGCACCACCTCCAGCAAGCCGCGCCGCCCCGCCGTTCTTCTTCGGATCCGGCAACCCCGTGCCACCGGAGCTCCTCTCCCCGGCCGGATCCCGACTCCCCGTCGCCGCCGCGCCCGGATCCGGCGAGGTCCGGGCCGGATCGGACCCCGCCGCCGCGCCATGGGCGTCGGCCTCCTCCTGCTCGAACGCCGGACATGTCCGATGCGATGGACATGTCCAGGCCTTCCTCGTTCTCTCTCTGCCAAGTGGGCCCGCGCCCGCCGCCACCGACGGACATGTCCGACCTGACACGGGACATGTCCGCTTCCTCTTCGTCTGTGCCACTGCCAGTGGACCCCCAGCCATCCGGACGTGTCCGCTGCCTCTGGACGTGTCCGTTTCCTTCGAGGTTGTTTTTCTCTCTAAGTCCCAGAAAACTGTTATATTGTTGCATCTTTGACTGCTTGTACATGATTGTGTGCTTATCCGATTGGAGTGAATGATATGTCAAAATGTTCGTGGAGTTATGCTCTAAACTTTGTTCCTTTGTGCCATGCATGTTTGAAGTCATCTAGATGCTTAAATTTCTGTTGCAAGAGTGCTACTTGATATAAACTGCTGCCATGTGATGTTTTTATGTCATCTTTTCCATGTGATATCTTTTAGCTCGTTTGTCCGAATGATGCAAATGACATGTCCACGTGTTCGTCTTGCCATGATCTACATGTTGTATGTGATAGGTTGCATGATAGATTTATTCTTGCCATGTTTATCATCGTTGCAAAGTGCCATGTGGCTGTGATGTTGTTTCACTTGTTATGAAATGCCATCTTGTTGAGCTTGTTGCTATCGTTGTGTTTATCTCCATGAAGCATGCTTGGGTGTTTCGGAATCACCATCATGTGTAATTTGATGAGGTGCTTACCTCTTGCCATGTTTAGTTTCGAGGTGACTTAAACTTGCACTTTTAGATGTCATGATGAAATTGCTGTTTTAGGACTTAGTGGTTTTTCACTAAGTCTGAAATCTGTAACGTTCCGATGCCATGTTTGCTTGCTGCTCTAGGACAAAGCATGATAGTTTTGGAGTGGATCTTGATTGTTCCTTGTAGTATATATTGTTGGCTTTCCATTCATGTTCTCACATGTCTATTTAAGTGGCTGTAGCATGTTTATCTTTTGCTCCAAAGTTTCAATAAAATTCTGCTGCCAGAATTTTATTGTCAAGTTCAATATGTCCAAGTTCATTGCTAATGAACCGTGGCTCCGTTGGGGGTGCACCTTTGGACTTAGTTGCTGTAGTATATGTCTAGTTTGTGATCATGTCCTTTGCCATGTTGTTTGAGTGTTGTAGCTTATTTATCTAGTGCTCCGAAGTTGCTATGTTGCTGTAATTTCCAGCTTTCGCATGTTTCTTGTTTCGGGCATAACTTTTAGCCCGTAGCTCCGTTTTCAGCGAGTCTTATATGAAACTTGATTGATTTTCCGTGTAGATTCATAATATCATATTGTTATCATGTTTTGAAGCATTTTGCTCGATGCTTATTGTTGTGCTATATTCCTGTGCTTCCTGTATAGTTTTGCCTTGCATCATACTTTACCATGTATTGCATCATATAGACTTGGGTTGCTTTTGCTGTGCTTCCTACCTTGCCTTGTTTTGCTTCCTGTGTAGACCTTCTGTGCATCATAAGTAGACTTGTTTTGCATCATACTTGGTAGTGCATATTGTTATGTTCTGGAGTGGTTTGTTTACCGTATTGCTTGCTTCTTTTTGTTAGTGCTTGTTCCGTTGCGTTGTGAGGATTCGATCGGCTACTCGTGGGTCTTCTTCAAGGCTTCTTCTCCGTCATCTTCATGGAACCGTTCCTCTTCCTTGAGGGATCTCAGGCAAGATGATCATACCTTTGGATACCTTTACTATCATTGCCATGCTTAGTTGTCTCGATGCTATCGTTACATGTCGCGATACCCATCTTTTATGTCAGCCTCTCCTTGTTCCCATGAACCTCTAACCTTTTGATACCTTCCTAGCAAAACCACTGTTTGGCTATGTTACCCGCTTGCTCAGCCCCTCTTATAGCGTTGCTAGTTGCAGGTGAAGATGAAGATCGTTCCAGGAGGGAACTTGTTGTTGGTTTGATCACAATATCTATAATTATTATTAACACACCTATATACTGGACATGGGTGGAAGGCTTGGCCTTTTGCTCGGTGTTTTGTTCCACTCATGCCACCTTAGGCGCCGATAAACCGGCATTATGTTCCTTGATTTTGCGTTCCTTACACGATGGGTGAAATGGGGACCCCTTGACAGTTCGACTTTGAATAAAACTCCTCCAGCAAGGCCCAACATTGGTTTTAATTTGCCTCATAATAACAACTTAATTAATTAATTAAAATTGCATAGGGAGTCGCACCCTCGGGTTCTTAATTCTACATAGCAAGGGGGGCCAGTGCTGATGGTGTTGGTCCCAAACGGGCGGACTGCGGGAACCACCACGGGGAAACTCGAGGTTTGGGTCCTGTAGGATGTCCCATCCGGTTGTGGCCTGAGACGAGATACGCGCGGCTACTATCAGGGTGTCGGCACGCCGAGAGGTCTTGCTGGACTTGTTTTACCATTGTCGAAATGTCTTGTGCTACCGGGATGCCGAGCCTGATCGGATTTTCCCTAAGATAAGGGGTGATGATATTATATTTATCACTTCAGCTAATCGTGAGAGCTTGTGATGGGCTAAGTTGGGACACCCCTGCAGGGTTATGATCTTTCGAAAGCTGTGCCCGCAGTTATGTGGCAGATTGGAATTTGTTAATGTCCGGTTGTAGAAAACTTGACAGAGGATCCTAAGTAAAACACACAACTGTGTGAGTAACCGTGACTGTCTCTTTTCACTTCGAGAAGAGAACACGGTGGGGTTATGTTTGACTCGTATGTAGTTCAGGATCTTTAGCGATCACTACTTTTGCGACCGTTTGCGTAGATGCTCATCTTATTCTTGTACTCGTAAGTTAGCCACCATATATTTTGCTTAGCCGTTGCTGCAACCTCACCACTTTACCTTCTCCTACCTATTAAGCTTTGATAGTCTTGTTACCCATGGTTATGGGATTGCTGAGTCCTCGTGGCTCACAGATACTACAACAACAGTTGCAGGTGCAGGTTTTCGATGTCTTGACGTGAGAGCGTTGTTCATGTTTGGAGTTCTTTCTTCTTCTTCTCCAGTCTTGGGTTACGTTCCTGGTCGGCAGCCTGGGATAGCAGATGGATGTCTTTGTGCTTTTATTGTTTGTATCCGTAGTCGGATACTTGTATTGATGTTGTTGTACTCTGATAATTGTATGTATTGCTGTATCCCCCTATGTATGTATGTAATGGTACGATGTAATGATATCCATCTTGCTAAGCGCCCGAAATGCGGTTGTGCCTCAATCACGTAAGTGTCACGTGATCGAGATAGAATCGCATATTGGGCCTGACAACGTGATAAGGGGTTGTCAATCCCTTTATGGTCACTTACGAAAGTGAGATCTGATAGAGATGATAGTTTATATTTTTGGTATTTTTAGTTTAATAAAACAGCAAATAAAATCGGTAAAAGTAAAGTAGATGTAGATTGATATGTTGAGAATAGACCCGGGGGCCATAATTTTCTCTAGTGGCTTCTCTCATGATAGCGATATTCTACGATGGTTAAACAAATTACTGTCGAGCAATTGATAGAAAAGCGAATAATTATGAGACTATCTAGGCATGATTATTATATATAGGCATCACGTCCGAGACAAGTAGACCGACTCCTACCAGCATCTACTACTATTACTCCACACATCGACCGCTATCCAGCATGCATCTAGTGTATTGAGTTCATACGAACAGAGTAACGCCTTAAGCAAGATGACATGATATAGATTGATAAACTCAAGCAATATGATATAAACCCCATCTTTTTATCCTCGATGGCAACAATACAATACGTGCCTTGCTGCCCCTACTATCACTAGGAAAGGACACCGCAAGATTGAGCCCAAAGCCAAGCACTTCTCCCATTGCAAGAACTATCGATCTAGTAGGCCAAACCAAACCAATAATTCGAAGAGACTTGCAAGGATATTATAATCATACATAAAGAGTTCAGAGAAGAACCAAATATTTCTCATAGATAATCTTGATCATAAACCCACAATTCATCGGATCTCGACAAACACACTGCAAAAAGAGATTACATCGAATAGATCTCCTCGAAGACCAAGGAGAACTTTGTATTGAGATCCAAAGAGAGAGAAGAAGCCATCCAGATACTAGCTATGGACCCGAAGGTTTGTGGTAAACTACTCACAACTCATGGTGAGGCGATGATGATGATGTAGAAGCACTCCGTGGTAGATCCCCCTCCGGCGGAGCTCCAGAAGAGGCCCCAAGATGGGATCTCACGGGAACAGAAGGTTATGCTAGTGGAACTAGGGTTTTCTATGTTGTTCTGATGGTTTCGGGGTACGTAGACATATATAGGAGGAAGGAGGGCATCGGGGGCCATACGTGGGACCCACGAGGCAGGTGGGCATGCCTTGGGGGGGCGCCCCCACCCTCGTGGGCACCACGTAAGCCCTACTCTGTGGTTCTCAAGTCTCCCGTGCGTGATTTTCTCCAAAAATATCTCTCCCGAAGGTTTCATTTCGTTTGGACTCCGTTTGATATCCAATTTCTGTAAACCCCGAAACACGCAAAAAACAGCAATCTGGACTGGGCCTTTGGGTTAGTAGGTTAGTGCCAAAAATAATATCAAAGTGTATGACAACGCCCACTAAACATCCAAAACATCATAAATAATAGCATGGACCAATCAAAAATTATAGATACGTTGGAGACGTATCACTCTACATCATGTCATCTTGCTTAAATCATTACTCTGTTCTTATGAACTTAATACTCTAGATGCATGCTGGATAGCGGTCGATGTGTGGAGTAATAGTAGTAGATGTAGAATCGTTTCGGTCTACTTGTTACGGACGTGATGCCTATATATAATGATCATGCCTAGATATTCTCATAACTATGCGCTTTTCTATCAATTGCTCGACAGTAATTTGTTCAGCCACCGTAGAATTCTGCTTTCATGAGAGAAGACACCAGTGAAACCTATGGCCCCCGGGTCTATCTTTATCATATTACTTTACCTTCAATTTCTGCTGCTGTTGCTTATTTTCTTTCTTTACTTTTTGTTCTTATACCAGAAATACCAAAAATAATAACCTATCCTATCTATCGGATCTCACTTTCGTATGTGACCGTGAAGGGATTGACAACCCCTTATCGCGTTGGCTGCGAAGTTCTTTTTTGTTTCCCCTCTAGACATCCTTTCGATCCTACAAGTGGTATCAGAGGTTTGGTCTCCATTTGCCTTGATTTCCATATCTTTGGTGATCATAGCCTTGGTTTCACAACCTAGGAGAGTATGACGTCTAGCGAGGGAAATTACCACCGTAGAGGTTCTTACTTTGATGGTACTAATTTTGCTAGTTGGAAGCATAAGATGAAAATGCATATTCTTGGACATAACCCTGCCGTTTGGGCTATTGTGTGTATTTGTTTGCAAGGTGAATTCGTTGATGGGAAGGAACCAAATCGTGAAGCATCTGTGGAAGAATTAAAGATGCAGCAATACAATGCTCAAGCTTGCGATATCCTCTTCAACAGATTGTGCCCCGAAGAATTCAACAAAATCAGCCGTCTTGAGAATGCAAAGGAAATTTGGGATACTTTGATTGATATGCATGAAGGTACCGACTCCGTCAAGGAATCTAAGTTGGATGCGCTTCGAAGTCAACTTGACAAGTTCAAGATGAAGGATGGTGAAGGTGTCGCTGAGATGTACTCTAGGCTTGCTCTCATCACAAATGAGATTGCCAGCTTAGGAAGTGAAGAGATGACCGACAGATTCATCATCAAGAAGATCCTAAGAGCCTTGGATGGAAAATATGATACCATGTGCACATTGATCAAATTGATGCCCAACTACAAAGATCTCAAGCCAACCGAAGTCATTGGAAGAATTGTTGCTCATGAGTTGTCACTCAAGGATAAAGAAGAGCTTCACAACATGTCTAGTGGTGCTTACAAAGCCTCATGTGATGCTCCTACATCATCAAGTGACAAACAAGTCTTCAATGAAGCATTGAGCTTAATGGTTAAGAACTTCAACAAGTTCTACAAGAATAGAAGCAAAGAGAGAAGTTACAAGTCAAGGTCCTACAATGACAAAAGATCTTCTAGTCGTGAGCGTAATTGCTACAAATGTGGAAGACCTGGACACTACTCCAATAAGTGTACGGCTCCCTACAAAAGAAGAGAAGACTCACCTAAAAAGAGAAGTAGAAGAGAAGATTCACCTCCAAGAGAGAGAAGGAGTAGAGATGATCGTTATGATCGAAGACCCTCTCGAAGAAGCAAGGATTCGGAAAGGAAGGACAAATCATCAAGGAGCTATACAAGACGAAGACATCAAGCTCATGTTGGTGAATGGGTATCCGGTTCTGACTCCCATAAGTACTCCGAGAGAAGCTATCACTCCAACTCAGAAGATACTCAAGATGAAGGTGTTGCCGGAATTGCTCTTGTGTCATCCAACTCCTATGACATATCTGACTCACCAAATGAAGGAATTGGAAGATGCTTCATGGCTAAAGGTCCTAATGTATCACACCCCGAGTATCTTGATTTCAATAGTGATGACGATGACTTGCTAGGAGATGATGATTTACTTGTTGCTAGCAATAGTGATGAAACCTATGATGAAAACTATGATGAAATTGCTATTAATCATGCTAATCAAGATAAAACGAATGACAATGATAAGGAGAAGATTGAGCGCCTAACTAAAGAATTAAACACTCTCAATTTAGCCGATGAAACTACCTTAGAGGATCATCGAGAACTTTTGAGGACTCATGAGAAGCTACGCTTTGAAAAGCTCAATCTAGAGCAAGAGCATGAGTTCTTAAAAGAAATCTATGATAATCTTCGTAATAAAAGTTCTTCTTACATTGCCAAGCGTTTACTCTTGTCTACTTACATGCCACAAGTAAAATCTAGCAACAAGAACAAGAAAGATTCTTCCTCTAGTAGTAACAACAATCATGCTAAATCCAATATTGTTGCTTCCAGTAGTTCTCTTGATTCCACTAATGATTCTCTTAACCAAGTTACACTTGAGCAAGAAAATAGCTTATTGAAGGGAATTATAGAGAAAGGTGTTTACAAGAGTCTTGCCGGAAGTTAGCAATTTGAGGAAATTGCACGCAAGCAAGGAAGGCACCGGAAGAATCAAGGTGTTGGTTTTGAATGAAAGTTCAATGCCAATGGAGTTGAGTAGGAAGAAGATCAATACCCCAAGATGAAGTTTGTTCCTCAACAAGAGAAGTATGATCCTACTTCTTTCAAGGGAACACAAGCTCATCATGACATACCTACACTTCCATTACTCATTGTTCTGAGAGAGAACCACCTACTCATGTGTTGACACCAAGATATTTCATTCCTACCATATGAATCTTGATCTCTAGCCTTCCCCATGTTTGTTTCCACTCACATCTTATTTCCACCATATCCAAATCTATGAGAGAGAGTTGAGTGTTGGGGAGACTATCATTTGAAGCACAAGAGCAAGGAGTTCATCATCAACACACCATCTATTACCTTTTGGAGAGTGGTGTCTCCTAGATTGGTAAGGTGTCACTTGGGACCCTCCAACAAGATTGTGGAGTTGAACAAAGGAGTTTGTAAGGGCAAGGAGATCGCCTACTTCATGAAGATCTACCCTAGTGAGGAAAGTCCTTCGTGGGCGATGGCCATGATGGGATAGACATGGTTGCTTCTTCATGGACCCTTCGTGGGTGGAGACCTCCGTGGACTCGCGCAGCCATTACCCTTCATGGGTTGAAGTCTCCATCAACATGGATGTACGATAGCACCACCTATCGGAACCACGACAAAAACATCCGTGTCTCCACTTGCATTTTCTTTCTCCAAACCTCTCTCTTTACCTTCATATGCAATGATTTACATTCCGCTGCTATACTCTTAGAATTGCATGTGTAGGTTGATTGCTTGACTTGTGCTAAGTTGCTAAAATCTGCCAAGACTTAAAATTGGTAAAAGGGTAGATTTTTAATTGGTCAAGTAGTCTAATCACCCCCCTCTAGACATACTTTCGATCCTACAGTAGCTCCCCCTATATGCGTGCACAGATAAAATATATGCCTAAGAATTCATCAAACACACACATAGGTGGCTCCCCCAAGATCAACATTGCCAAGACAAGAGATCAACATAGTAAACCTATAACGATGCTTAGTTCTCATGAAATGGTGTAGTGAGCAAATATCATGAGACAAATAATAAACAACATAGTAAGCACAATATAACGATTGCATAAGGTTCAAGATAAATACTAGAGTCTCACGAGCTAACACAAGTAGCTCACAACCATAACAAGGAAAGCAAATAATAGTATATCAAGCCAATCAAAGACAACCAACAAGGTCAAGAAACACGAGGATTTGAGATCTCAACACACACGAATACCACTTCTCCCCCTTTGTCATCAAGACAACAAAAGGGAGAAAAGTCAACACAAAGACACACATTAGACAAGAGGAGGAGCACTCAAAGCATCATCATCATCAAAACGCCATCCTGCCATCGGAAATGAACAAGTTGTGGCCACGCTGTCGTAGTCCTCTGACCCTGGACTAACCTCCTCACCAGCAGCAGCCCTTTCTGTCTTCTTCTAATGCCTCAAAAGTTTGTCCTTGTTTATCACCTTCACTTATTGGCGCTGAATAGACTGACACATTTTAAACAAGTTGTCACGGTAAGGAACAAGGACTTCTTCTCCCTCCTGGTGAAGCTGGCCTCAGACACGACCTTCTTGTCCTTACCAGAAGGGATCCGAGTAGTGGAAGACATACCAGGAGTGTATGTGGCACGATCTTCAGGCCTAGGATTGCGCCCCTTCTTGGGAGGCACTGATACATCTCTGTCGAATCTATAATTTTTGATTGTTCCGTGCCAATATTATACAACTTTCATATACTTTTGGCAATTTTTTATACTATTTTTGGGACTAACATATCGATCCAGTGCCTAGTGCCAGTTCCCGTTTGTTGCATGTTTTTTGTTTCGCAGAATATCCATATCAAACGAAGTCCAAACGCGATAAAAACTTAGAGAGATATTTTTTTGAAATACATGCAATTTTTGGGAAGAAGAATCAACGCGAGACGATGCCCGAGGGGCCCACAAGGATGGAGGGCGCACCCTAGGGGGGTGGTCACACCCCCACCATTGTGGCCACCCTGTAAGTCGGTTGGCGGTGTCCTTTGGACGCAAGGAAGCTAATATCCAAATAAAAATCGTGTTAAAATTTCAGCCTGGTCGGAGTTATGGATCTCCGGGAATATAAGAAACGGTGAAAGGCCAGAATGTAGGAGCGCAGAAACAGAGAAAGACAGAGAGACATATCCAATCTTAGAGGGGCTCTCACCCCTCCCATGCCATGGAAGTCAAGGACCAGAGGGGAAACCCTTCTCCCATCTAGGGGGAAGGTGAAGGAAGAAGAAGAAGGAGGGGGATCTCTCCCCTCTCTCTCGGTGGCATCGGAATGCCGCCGGGGCCATCATCGTGACCGCGATCTACACCAACAACTTATCCACCATCATCACCAACTCTCTCCCCCTCTGTGCAGCGGTGTAACCTCTCTTCTACCCGCTATAATCTCTACTTAAACATGGTGCTCAACGCTATATATTATTTCCCAATGATGTATGGCTGTCCTATGATGTGTGAGTAGATCCGTTTTGTCCTATGGGTTGATTGATGATCACTTGATTGGTTTGAGTTGCATGTTTTATTATTATTGGTGATGTCCTATGGTGCTCTCCGTGTCGCGCAAGCGTGAGGGATCCCCGCTGTAGGTTTTGCAATATGTTCATGCTTTGCTTATGGTGGGTTGCTAGAGTGACAAAAGTTTAAACCCGAGTCAGTAGGTTGTTTGCGGACGGGAATAAAGAGGACCTGATACCTTATAATGCTATGGTTGGGTTTTACCTTAATGATCTTTATTAGTTATAGATGTTTGCTAGAGTTCCAGTCATAAGTGCATATGTTCCAAGAAGAGAAAGTATGTTAGCTTATGCCTCTCCCTCATATAAATTTGCAATAATGATTACTTGTCTAGTTTATCGATTGCCTAGGGAAAAATAACTCTCTTGTGACAAAAGGCTCTCTACTAAAACTAACTTAGTTGTGTCATTATCTAAACAGCCCCTAGATTTTATCTACGTGCTCTTTATTATCTTGCAAACCTATCCCTTTATACCTACAAAGTACTTCTAGTTTCATACTTGTTCTAGGTAAAGCGAACATTAAGCATGCTTAGAGTTGTATTGGTGGTCGATAGAACTTGAGGGAATATTTGTTCAACCTTTAGCTCCTCGTTGGGTTCGACACTCTTACTTATCGAAAGAGGCTACAACTGACCCCCTACACTTGTGGGTTATCAAGACCTTTTACTGGCATCGTTGCTGGGGAGCAATAACGAGGGGGGGGGGGTGAATATTCTCGTGTGTGCTTGTTTGCTTTATCAATAAGTAGATTTTATTTGCTGTTGTAAGTTGTTCTCTATCTTTAGTTATGGATATGGAACACGAAATACCAAAAAAAATAGGTGTACTTGCTACTCATGGAGATGGGGAACCTCCTAAAACCCTCGATACTCATTATGTGAAAGATATTATGCACTACTTTGATAATCCTGAGAAAACCCCATTCAAGTATATAATGGGAGACACGTTGGATCAACGCGAATACTTTAGGGATTATCGCTTAACACAAAAAGGGAAACTATTATGGGATCAAATTCATATGTTGCATTGGTATGCTCAGGAACTATGCTTGAGATATGATTATACGTGTTGCTCTAGGATGAAGGCTCCACACCTTCCCTTTTCATGTAAATTTAATGATAATAAAACCTTGGCTTCTTATGCTAATGGTATATATGATTACTATGATGTGGAACAAACAGAAGAATTTGTTGGTTTTAAGGGTAATTATGAAATTGAATATTTGTTTGAAAAGTATGAAGATTATGATGATGATGCTTTTATAGATCTGAAAATTGTGCTATACTCAAATATTGCTATGAGAATTATGAATACAATTTTGATATTGATGCATTTATTGAGAAAGTCTCTACTGTCCAAGAAGAGACTAATATTTTTGCAGGAATCTATAGAAGAAGAAATTGATGACACTGTGAGCTCATTAGATGAAAAATATGAGGAGGAGAGCGAAAAACAAAAGGAGGAAGAGCAAATTAGCTACCTGTGCCCACCTTCTAATGAGAGTAACTCTTCAACTCATACATTGTTTAATTTCCCTCCGTGCTTACTGAAGGATGATTGCTATGATAATTGCTATGATCCCTTGGATTCGTTTGAAATATCCCTTTTTGATGAACTTGATGCTTGCTTTCCTAGTGGCCATGATGCCAATATGAATTATTCCTATGGAGACAAACTTTCTATAGTTCCTTATGTTAAACATGAAATTGTTGCTATTGCACCCACGCATGATAGTCCTATTATCTTTTTGAATTCTCCCAACTACACAATATCGGAGAAGTTTGCACTTATTAAGGATTATATTGATGGGTTGCATTGTACTATTGCACATGTGATTTTGATAAATATAATATGCACGTGTTTGCTGCGCCTACTTGCAATTACTATGAGAGAGGAAATACATCTTCCTCTCTCTATGTTTCCAATACGATAAAATTGCAAGAAACTGTTTATACTATGCATTGCCTTTTACTCTGTGTGCATGAATTGTTGTTTTATGACATGCCAATGCATGTGAAGAGAGTTAGACTTTGTTGTTGCATGATATATATTACTTTGTGCTCACTACTAAATTACAAATCATTGTTAATTAAAATTGGCTTGGATATACCTTGGGATCCGGGTGGATCAATTACTTGAGCACTATATGCCTAGCTTAATGGCTTTAAAGAAAGTGTTGCATGCTTTCTTTCTATTTTCCTGAGTTTGCGTTGGGGTTTCCCTTGAAGAGGAAAGGGTGATGCAGCAAAGTGAAGTAAGTATTTCCCTCAGTTTTGAGAAGCAAGGTAACAATCCAATAGGAGATTACACACAAGTTGCCAAATACCTGCACAAACAATCAAACAACTTGCACCCAAGGCTATAAAGGGGTCCTAAATCCCTTCTAGGTTATTGCAAAAGTGAGATCCGATAGAGATAGGTGAACAAGTAAAGTAAATATTTTTGGTTTTTTGGTTTATAGATTGAAAAGTAAAAGAGTGCAAAATAGTAGATCTGAAACTTATAAGATGTAAAGGAGACCTAGGGGCCATAGGTTTCACTACATGCTTCTCTCTTGATAGCAAATATTACGGTGGGTGAACGAATTACTGTCAAGCAATTGATAGAAAAGTTAATAATTATGAGGACATCTATGGCAATGATCATGAATATAGGCATCACGTCCATGACAAGTAGACCGAAACGATTCTACATCTACTACTATTATTCCACACATCAATCTCTATCCAACATGCATCTAGTGTATTAAGTTCATAAAAACGGAGTAACGCATCAAGTAAGATGACAAGATGTAGAGGAATTAACTCAAGCAATATGATGAAAACCCCATATTTTTATCCTCGATGGCAACAATGCAATACATGTCATGTCCCTTTCTGTCACAGGGATTGAGCACCGCAAGATTGAACCCAAAGCAAAGCACTTCTCCCATGCAATAAAAACCAATCTAGTTGGCCAAACCAAACTGATAGTTCGAAGAGAATTACTAAGATATCAAATCATGCATATAAGAATTCAGAGAAGACTCAAACATTATTCATAGATAATCTGATCATAAACCAAAAATTCATTGAACCTTGACAAACACACCGCAAAAGAGGATTACATCGGATAGATCTCCAATAATAACGAGTATAACATGGTATTGTAGAACAAAGATAGAGAGAAGCCATCTAGCTACTAGCTATGGACCCGTAGGTCTGTGGTAAACTACTCACACTTGATCGAAAGGGCAGTGGTGTTGATGTAGATGCCCTCCGTGGTTGATTCCCGCTCCGGCAGAGTACCAAAAAATGCCTCTAGATGGGATCTCGTGAGAACAGAGAGTTGCGGCGGCGGAAAAGTGGTTTTGATCACCCGTATAGGGTTTCTGGAATATTTGGGAGTTTATAGGCGAAAGAGGTCGGTCAGGGGACGCTCAAGGATCCCACCAGATAGGGGGCACGCCCTACCCCCTGGGCACGCCCTCCACCCTTGTGGTATCCTCGCAGAGCCCCTGGCATGTGCTCCAAGCCCATCTGATGTCTTCTGGTACAAGAAAATCATCGTAAAGTTTTGATCCGTTTGGACTCTGTTTGATATTCCTTTTCTGGGAAACTCAACAACAAGGAAAAACATAAACTGGCACTATGTCGGGGGAAACTGTCCTCCCACGAGCACCTATGGGACCGGAGCCCCTTCTACGTTGCGGTAAGGGAGCGGAGGGAGCACGGAGAGCAGATCGAGGGGCACACGCAGGCAGTTTACCCAGGTTCGGGCCGCGATGACGCGTAAAACCCTACTCCTGCTTCGGTTGTATTTAGTTTTCGGAGCTCGGGAGCTTGAAGATCTACAGTACCAGCTGCGCCGAGCGTGGAGTGAGCGAGTTTCTCCGGGATCGAACCCCCTCTACGTTGTGCATGGGCCTCCTTTTATAGCTCAAAGGGGTCACCGACAGGTGTCAACGTAGAGGAGGGTAAAAGTGTAAATTTGGTGGTAGTTGTAACAGTGCATGAACAGTGGTCTTCACCTAACCTTGACGGTGGGGGACAAGGGCATTTAATGCCCGTCGCCGTCGACCCCAAAAGCATCTGTCCATGCGTCTCCGTTCGCCACGACGGTAGCTTCGTCACCGCGGCTCGCCAGCATGTCCCTCAGGCTGCACAGCCGTCTGCCACGTGCCCCTGGAAGGACCCCAGGGCGACGCGTGGCCGAATGAGCTGGAGCGCAGGCACACAGTGTGAGCTTTCCCCGGCAAGTACCTTGTCGGGGCCGCTATCTTGCCGGGCCCGGAAGCTTGCCGCTTCCCGGGCCCTGCCGGGGCGCACGATGTGCCGCGACGTATCTTCTGCGGTGTTATCCTTTGGCCTTCCTGGCAAGCACCTCTTGCCAGGGTCTCGTGCTGAAAAGATGTCCTTGAGCCTGGTGCGGCCTTCCCGGCAAGCTCCTCTTGCCGGGGTCTTGTCTTCTAACTCGAATACTTTGTTCTTGAATGGCTTGAAGGGGTCTGGAGCGGGCCTCGACAAGCGCGTGGTAAGCCCTGCCGCGGGAAGCTGCTACTGCCCGTGCACAAGTTGGGGTAATAAGGTACCCCTACCTTAGTACACCGACAGGAGCCCCCGGGCCTGGGCCACACACGGTGCCGAGCGCTGTTGGGCCAGGCCCAAGACAGTGCACGGGCACACGCGGCCCATGGCAAGCCGTATCCCTCTCCGTATCCGCCGCATCCCTCCCTAACGGCACGCGTCGATTGCGGCGTCATGGGAGAGATCGTGGCCTATTCTTTAATGGGAAATGCGGAACGCCCCCCACTTCCCCCTTAAAAGCAGAGGAAGCAGGGGCAGTTCTCCCCATCGTCTTCATTGCGCCTTGAGTTATCAGAAACCCCCGCCGCCCCCTGCTTCTGCCCTTCCTCCACCGTCTTCCCCACCCGCCGTGCCGCCGTTTCCCCTCGCCGCCCCCGCCATGGCCCCGAAGAGCGACCAGGCGAAGAGCGACAAGGCGAAGAGCGACAAGGCGAAGACGGAGAAGTCTGAGCAGGCGGCGAAGCTGGTGGCCATGAGGAGAAAGAGTGTGGTCTTCCCGCCAAGGCTCGGCCCGAGGGAGCTGCGGGACAAGTACTACTTGTTCTGGGCGAGGGAGACGAAGGATCATCCCGGCACCCAAGTCCTCCCCGCCGTGGCCGTCGACATGTTTCCCGGAGGTTACTACTTCTTGTTATCATTTACCTACTCGAGGACGAGCAGGAATTAAGCTTGGGGATGTTGATACGTCCAAAACGTATCTATAATTTCTGCTTGCTCCATGCCTCTTTTGGGTGATATTGATATGTTATTTATACACTTCCATAGACTTTTGATCATATTTGGACTAACCTATTAACTCAGTGCACCCCAGTGCCAGTTTCTGTTTTCGGCTGTTTTTGTATTTTAGGTTTTCACATTACGAGAACTGCCAGAAAAAATCCAGAAAAATTATATAAAAAATCAGCGTTCCAGAAGCTACCAGGCACCCGAAGCATAGCCGGAGGGGGGCCACCAGGGCCCCAGGCGCCCTGGTGGGGCACCCCCCCCTGGGGCGCGCCG
>LR738712.1:96717743-96765059 GCA_902687465.1 Secale cereale
GGGGGGGCGCGTGGGCCCCCCGAGACTCGTCTGACGCCCCCCTTTGGCATATATTTAAAGCGTCTCCCGAAACCCTCGAGACGAGAACTCTTTTTCACGATCTCAACTCTGTTCCGCCGCCGCCGCCGCTTCCAAGATCGGGAGCACCAGGAGAACTCTTCCCGGCACCCTGCCGGAGGGGAGGATCACCACCGGGAGCTTCTCCACCACTATGGACGCCTCCCGAATGAGTTGTGAGTAGTCTCCCTTGGACCATGGGTCCATGACCAGTTGCTATGTGATGTTCTCCTCCCGTTCTTGTGCTTCACTAATTAGTCCTCGTGAGCTGCGCTACATGATCGAGGCACATATGTAATCCTTATGCTGTTGCTATGATGAGTTTGCTGGGATCCGATGGATTATGAGATTATGTTCAGATTGTGTTTGAGTAATATATTTGATTCACCTCTTTTATATTTATGTTCGTAAGTAATTCTTGCATGTTCTCCATTGTTATTTATTGCTTTGGCCATGTAGTCGGTAGTGACTCCAAGAGGGAACGTTATGCTTGATTGTGGGTTCATGCCCCTCGATGACTAGTTTGAGTGACAGAAACATGAGTCTAGGGGATGTGCTGTTGCCAGAAGGGGGAAAACAACGGTGCTTGTGCCCGCGGGTGCAAGGATTGTTTACTTTACGCAAAGTTCTTTTAATGCAGTTGTCTGTTGCTTTGAGTTTACACTATGGGTGGGACTCGCAACTTAATACCAGCGAGATGTTCTGGATAGATATTTCAAGGTGGATGATTAGTAGTAGATGCAGATGGATTTCGGTCTACTTACCTCGGCGTACCGCCCATGCTTTGAACCTCTACCTTTTTTGCAACTTAGTCAGCATTGGTTTGCGCACATGGTCCTATCAATTGCCTAGCTGTAATTCGTTTACCTCACATAGCAGTTTTATCGTCTTTTGGGAGAGAGACATCACTAGTGAACATCATGAGACTCCAGTCCATATAACCATCATTGATCACATCCGCTATTTACTTTTCCGCTTTTTACTTACTATTGCAATTATACCTGCACTATTATCACTTGCGTTTGATCCTTTGTAAACTACAAGGCCGGAGGGATTGACAATCTCTCTGTACTCTTTGGGAGCAAAGTTATTTGTATCTGTGTGCAGGTCCACGTTGATTGCTAATATCTGGCGCCGTTAGCAGTTGACACCTTCTTGTTGAAACTGGGAGTCTCAGGGAAATCGATCCTTGGTATTGCCAAGGGAAAACTTCTGCTACACTGCATCTTAAACCTTCCACTTGGGGTAACCAACGAGGGGACGAGAAGCCACCAAGCATGTATTAATTTTCCACCTTAAAGTTTCCCTTAAATAAACATCACTCTCACATCCTTCATGAAACTCTCATACCAATCCACATCTACGAGCATGGCTAAGCAATGAGTAACAAAGCATATATCCCCTTGGTTGATCACAAGTCATTGGGTTCCTACCTCATGAACTACAAAGCATCATATTATGTAACCAGTCCTACTCATGCAAGTGTTGGAGGATGTATCTAATGCAATGAAAACTGGGTATTTGGAAAGTTTGATCAGAGTATGAACTTGCCTTGTACTATTGATGTAGACTCTTTGCACTCATAACTCGTGATAGATCTAATCGTCACACTCTGATTAATCTATTGTAAGCAAACAATAGTAACCACACATAAGCAATCACTCAGAAGATCGGAAAGAACGAAGAAACACTTCGGAAAACTTTAAAACCAAGCAAATAACTCTTGCAACAGAAAACAATTTCTAACAGTACCAAAATTGAATGAATTTGGTCTTATAAGAAAGTTTACGTCAAGAGCATCGATTTGCAAAAAAGAATCAACTAAATCGAAGTTATAAAACTCAAGTTATGACAAAAAGAAGTTTGAAACAAACCTAGTTCAATTCAAATTTTAAAACTTTCAAAAACATGTTTAAGTTGTTTTACTAGATAGAGGGGATCGTAACGAAGAAATGGGCGTTGGTTTCGTTTGATTTGGACCAACGAGTAAAAAGTTGTGGCTGTTTGAAGTTCAGGGACTAAACTGGAGAAAATAAATTACATCTAGGTCCCTGACTAAAATAAAATAGAAAAAGAAAAACTTAACGAACGAACGTTCGTTTTATAACCCTAACTAGTGAACGTTCTCTAAATAGATCTAACATAAAAAATCGATTTTAAAACTAACCGATCTTTAAAAGAAAACTGGGTCGGGGCGGAGGTTTTTACCGGCTCGGCCGGTTCATTGAGAAAACCGGCGGCGAGGGTTTTAGCGGATCGGCCGGCGGGTCGTAGTTCGGCCAGCGGTGAACTCCGGCGCAAACGGCGGCGGGGCGTCGGTAGCGCGGGCTCGTAGGCGAGGGTGGAGAGCGAGGTGCGGGGCAAGGGCGGCGAACAGCGGCAACGACGGCGGCGGCACGGACAGCGAGCAGTAGCGGCGGCGGATCGGCGAGGCGGGGCGCGGCGATGGCGGAGGCGGTGTGGAGGAACGGGCCCGGGGCGGCGGCTGATATAGGCAGGCGGAGCAACTTGGAGGAGGGGGCGGAGGAGTGCGGCCTCGGCACGGACGCCAAGGTCGGCGGCGGCAGTCGTGGTGGCGACGGACACCGAGCAAAGCTCGGGGATGAGCGGCATGGGCCGGCTGGGCCGGCCCGGTCGGTCCAGAAAGTTTTATTTTTATTTTTTTCAGACAAACAAATATAAATAAGACAAAAATAAGAATATTATATAGGCATATAATATGTCAAAATTTTCACAAAAAGAAACTCGACAGCATGAACATTTTTCTACAGTCAAATAAAATACTCACAAATTTAAATAAATCAAATAGTGCTACTGGTGCACTATAATCCAATAAAATCATTTTAAAAATGCCAAAATGAATGTTATCCTATTTTCCATATATTTTATTTTTTGGAGAAAAGTAATTTGAATAAATACCAAATAACTCAATATTTGAAAATGAACAGGAGAATATTTCAAAAGAACTTCCAACTCATATCTTATAATTTTAAGAAGTCATTTTATCTTCTCTCGGGAAAATCATTGAGTTGCATAAAGTTTTTGAATTTGAAATATTTTGAGAATGAAATTCAAAATCCTTTCAAAACCCTTTTTCATTTAATAAATGGAAGAAGTCATATTAGCTTCACTCCTTGGTTTTGTGATGAAAAGAATTTGAATTCCTGGAGAACAAAATGCAAGGTGAAAGTTTGGGAAAGTCATTTCATTCCCTCTCATTTAACTTTAAAAAGTTTCAAATTTCACTCAATTTCACACAGCACATCACACCAGCAATCAAAACTATCTATTTAATATAACATTCCAAAATTTAGAATTTTGGGATGTTACACTTAACATCTCAAAACAATTACAAGGAGTCAAACTTCACTTTATATTTAATGATCTTTACATATGAAGGTTTTTATTATATCTCCTTTGGATGTCTATCATATTAGGACTAACTTCATAACCCAAGAAAATTACCATGCTGTTCTTTAAGAATCTCGAAATAATGTAAGTGAAGCGAGAGAGAGTTCAATAAATTTCTACAAAATAAAACCACCGCCGTGCTCTAAAAAGATATAAGTGAAGCAATAGCGCAAAATTGCCTAGCTCAAAAGATATAAGTGAAGCACATAGAGTATTCTAATAATTCACGATAGAAGCGCGTCTCTCATAAAGATGTATTCAGTGAGGATGATTGCGGCAAACTAGAAAGCAAAGACTCATATCACACTTGATGCTCCAAGCAGAACACATATCATGTAGTGAATAAAAATATAGCCTCAAGTAAAGTTACCAAAGAATGAAGACGAAAGAGGGGATGCCTTCCCGGGGCATCCCCAATCTTAGGCTCTTGGCCGTACTTGAATTTTACCTTGGGGTGCCTTGGTCATCCCCAAGCTTAGGCTTTTGCCACTCTTTATTCCACATTCCATCAAATTCTTACCCAAAACATGAAAACTTCACAACACAAAACTCAACAGAAAATCTCGTAAGCTCCGTTAGTAAAACAAATCCAATCCTTACAAGTAGGTACTATTGTGAACTCATTCTTATTTTATATTGATGTAATATCTACTGTATTCCTCTCCATGGTTCATACCCCCGTATACTAGCCATAGATGCATCAAAACAACTAAACAACACAACAAAACAAAATTTGTCTTAAACAGGGTAGTCTGTAAAGATGGGAATTCTAGTAATACATATGTAGCTCCAAAAATTCTGAAAAAATTAGGAGACGTGGGAAATTTGTAGATCAGAGACCCCAAAAAGAATCAGGATTTTATCGCATTCTAGTAATCAGTATAAAATCTAACACTAAGCGCAAAAGTTTCTGTTTTTCAGCAAAACCAATCTACTATCTTCCAAATCATCCCAAAGGTCTTACTTGGCACAAACACTAATAAAAAATTTAAGAACTTCTATAACCAGAGGCTGGATGAAAAACTCAAGGAAAAACAGGAACACAAAGGCAAGAAAAAAATTGAGTTGCCTCCCAACACGCGCTATTGTTTAACGCCCTTAACTAGGCATTGAGATTTCAATGATTCTCACATGAAAGACAAGAATTGAAGCACAAAGAGAGCATCATATAACATGTGGCAAACACATCTAAGTCTAACATACTTCCTATGCATAGGCATTTTATAAGCAAACAAATTATCAAGGAAAGCAAAAACTAGTATATGCAAGGACTAAGAAAGAGACAATGACAATCTCAACATGAAGAGAGGTAATTTACAAACATGCAAATTTCCACAACCATATTTTCCTCTCTCCTAATAATTACATGTAGGATCATATTCAAATTCAACAATATAGATATCACATAAATTATTCTCTACATGATCCACATGCATGCAAAGTTGACACTCTTCCAAAATAGTGGGATTATCATTAACTAAAGTCATGACCTTTCCAAACCCACTTTCGTCAAAAATTTCATAAGATTGAACATTCTCGAAATATGTGGGATCTAAAGTTGACACTCTTCCAAACCCACTTTCAATATTATTGAAAAAATTATTATCAATCTTATATTCATCTTGGGGCTTAAATAAATTTTCAAGATCATAAGAAGAATCACCCCAATCATGATCATTGCAACAAGTAGTGGACATAGCAAAACTAGCATCCCCAAGCTTAGAGTTTTTCATATCATTAACACAACTGATATTAATATAATTTATAATAACATCATTGCAATCATTTTTTCATTCAAATAGCTATTGTGAATCACTTCATAAATTTCTTCTTTCAACACTTCATCACAAATTTCAGGTTCACGAATTTCAAGCAAAACCTCATAAAGATAATATAGTGCACTCAACTCACTAGGAATTGGTTCATCATAGTTGGATATCTTATAAAGAATAGAAAGTGAATGAGGATCCATAAACTCTTTGCTTCTGAATTCCAATAAACGCAATTATGCCAAGCATACGAGCAAACCAACCAAGTAAGACATAAGGGCGAACGGAAAGAAGGTGAATAAAAAGGCAAATCTTTCGAAAATCAGTTTAGAAGTGGGGGAGAGGAAAACGAGAGGCGAATGGCATATAATGTAAATGCGAGATATGAGAGTTTAATGAAAGGTACTTGGTGGGTCTTGACTTGACGTAGATCTCCCCGGCTACACCGCCAGAAATCTTGCTTCCTCGCTACTTTCCTGAGTTTGCGTTGGGGTTTCCCTTGAAGAGGAAAGGGTGATGCGGCAAAGTGAAGTAAGTATTTCCCTCAGTTTTGAGAACCAAGGTATCAATACAGTAGGAGATTACACACAAGTCGCCGAATAACTGCACAAACAATCAAATAACTTGCACCCAACGCTATAAAGGGGTTGTCAATACCTTCTAGGTTATTTGCAAAAGTGAGATCCGATAGAGATAGATGAACTAGTAAAGTAAATATTTTTGGGTTTTTGGTTTATAGATTGAAAAGTAAAATATTAAAAATAGTAGATCTAAAACTTATAAGATGTAAAGGAGACCTCGGGGGCATATGTTTCACTAGAGGCTTCTCTCTTGATAGCAAATATTACGGTGGGTGAACGAATTATTGTCAAGCAATTGATAGAAAAGCGAATAATTATGACAACATCTATGGCAATGATCATGAATATAGGCATCACGTTCGTGACAAGTTGACCGAAATGATTATGCAACTACTACTATTACTGCACACATCGACCGCTATCCAGCACGCATCTAGTGTATTAAGTTCATAAAAATAGAGTAACACATTAAGTAAGATGACATGATGTAGAGGAATTAACTCAAGCAATATGATGAAAATCCCATCTTTTTATCCTCGATGGCAACAATACAATACGTGTCATGTCCCTTTCTGTCACTGGGATTGAGCACCGCAAGATTGAACCCAAAGCAAATAACTTCCCCCATTGCAAGAAAAACCAATCTAGTTGGCCAAACCAAATCAATAGTTCGAAGAGAATTACTAAGATATCAAATAATGCATATATGAATTTAGGGATGACTCAAATATTATTCATAGATAATCTGATCATAAACCCACAATTCATCGAATCTTGACAAACACACCGCAAAAGAAGATTACATCGAATAGATCTCCAAGAATAGTGAGGAGAACTTGGTATTGAAGAGCAAAGAGAGAGAAGAAGCAATCTAGCTAGTAGCTATGGACTCGTAGGTCTGTGGTAAACTACTCACACTTCATCGGATGGGCAATGGTGTTGATGTAGATGCCCTCCATGGTTGATTTCCCCTTCGGTAGAGTACTAGAAAAGGCCTCCAGATGGGATCTTGCGAGAATAGAGTGTTGCGGTGGCAGAAAAGTGGTGTTGATCGCCCGTATAGGGCTTCTGGAATATTTGGGAATTTATAGGCGAAAGAGGCCAGTCAGGGGATGCTCGAGGGGCCCACAAGGTAGGGGGCGCACCCTACCCCCTGGGCGTGCCCTCCACCCTTTTGGTCTCCTCGCAGGGCCCCTGGCATGTACTCCAAGTCCATCTGATTTCTACTGGTCCAAGAAAAATCATCATAAAGTTTCGTTCCGTTTGATATTCTTTTTCTGCGAAACTCAAAAAACAAGGAAAAAACAGAAACAGGCGCTGGGCTCTAGGTTAATAAATTAGTCCCAAAAATCAAATAAAAGAGCATGTAAATGCATATAAAACATCCAAGACAGATAATATAATAGCATGGAACAATCAATAATTATGGATACGTTGGAGACGTATCACTGCCATGGAGACAACCCGGAAGTAATAGAGAGTCATTTTATTCTGTTGTGTGCTTTTATATAGTTTAAAAAAATAAAAAAAATAAAGAGGGGAACCTAATTTTCTTTTCAAAAAGAGAAGCGATTGGAAGGTTATGCATTGGAGAAGTGAGGGTCGACCATGAACACTTGTGTTCATGCTCATAAAACAATGTAGAATTTTTCATGGAAGTTTTTCAAAAAAAACAATTATCCCCTTGTACAATCCATTGTATTATAAAAATAATGTGCCAAGATTTGCCTTAGGATGATTAGATTGCTTGTTAGTTTGTGCGGTGCAAAATAGAAACTTTGGCTGTAGTGCTTGATTTTTCGTTTTTTACTAGAACGACAAACATTTCGGAAACTTTTTGCACAGTCTTTCTATACAAATTGTTTATTGTTTTCTAATGTTTCAGAATTTTTAGAGGTAGAGAAGTATGGTTAATGTTCAGATTACTATAGACTATCCTATTTTGACAGATTGCTATTATAGTTTCATTATTTGCTTATGTTTGAAATCTTGTTGAGCCTCCTTTGACTTGGGGCCATAGAATTGTGATAGCATACAATGGGTAATGATTGATTATAATTATACAATAATATTACAACAGTACATAATGGGATTTGATGTTATATGTACTAACCCCTCGAATAAAAAAGTTTTGTTAAATTTTGTGTGGATGAAGTGTTCGAAGATCGAGGAGGTTTTGATATGAGAAGAATGAGCAGAGGCAAGAGCTCAAGCTTGGCGATGACCGAGGCACCCCAAGTAAATATTCAAGGAGACTCAAGCGTCTAAGCTTGGGGATGCCCCGAAAGACATCCCATCATTATTCGACAATTATCGGTATGTTTCGGTTTTTGTTTTGTTCACATGATATGCGTAAATCTTGGAGCGTCGTTTGCTTTTTATTTTCTTTTATTAAATGCACCATTATGGTATGAGATAGTCCTAGGTTGATTTATAGAATTCTCTTTGCACTTCACTTATATCTTTTGAGTATGGCTTTATAGAATACTTCATGTGCTTCAGTTATATCATTTGAAGTTTGGATCGCCTATTTCTCCTCACATAGAAAACCACCATTTGTAGAATGCTCTTTTGCTTCACTTATATTTGTTAGAGCGTGGGCATATCTTTTGTAGAAATAATTAAACTCTCTTTGCTTCACTTATATCTATTTAGAGAGTTGGCAGGAATTGGTCATTCACATGGTTAGTCATAAAATCCTACATAAAACTTGTAGATCGCTAAATATGATATGTTTGATTCCTTGCAATAGTTTTGGGATATAGGTTTGCTAATATGTGGGAGGTACTTAAATTATTGGTGTTTAGTAAGAATATTGGTGTTAAGGTTTGTGATTCCCGAAGCATGCACGTATGGTCTCCTGTTATGCTAGGAAGTTAGAGCATGATTTATCCTTGATTGTCTATCCATGTGTGAAGTTCGGGGGCGCGCGATGGTTAACTCCTACCAACCTCCCCCTAGGATCATGCGTAGTAGTACTTTGCTTCGAGGGCTAAGAAACATTTTGCAATAAGTATGTGAGTTCTTTATGACTAATGTTGAGTCCATGGATTATACGCACTCTCACCCTTCCACCTTGCTAGCCACTCTAGTACCAGGCAACTTTCGCCGGTGCATCAAACTACCTTATACCCTTCCTCAAAACAGCCACCATACCTACCTATTATGGCATTTCCATAGCCATTCTGAGATATATTGCCATGCAACTTCCACCGTTCTGTTTTTATGACACGCACCATCATTTTCATATTGCAATACATCATCGTAAGATAGCTAGCATGATGTTTTCATGGCTTTCCCATTTTTTGATGTCATTGCTACGCTAGATCATTGCACATCCCGGTACACCACCGGATGCATTCAAATAGATTCATATCTTTGTTCTAGCATCGAGTTGTAATATCGAGTTGTAAGTAAATAAAAGTGTGATGATCATCATTATTACAGCAGTGTCCCATGTGTGAAAAGGATGATGGAAGCTATGATTCCCTCACAAGTTGGGATGAGTCTCCGGACTTTAAAAATAAATAAAAGAGGCCAAAGAAGCCCAAATAAAAAAGAGAGGCCAAATAAGCCCACAAAAAAATAAAAGAAGAGAAAAAATGAGAGAAAAAGAGAGAAGGGACAATGCTACTATCCTTTACCACACTTGTGCTTCAAAGTAGCATCATGCTCTTCATCATAGAGAGTCTCCTATATCGTCACTTCCATATACTATTGGGGATTTTTCATTATAGAACTTGGCTTGCATATTCCAATGATGGGCTTCCTCAAATTGCCCAAGGTCATCGTGAGCAACCAAGTTGGATGCACACCCACTTAGTTTCGTTTGAGCTTTCATACACTTATAGCTCTAGTGCATCCGTTGCATGGCAATCCCTACTCACTTGCATCAATATCGATTGATGCGCAGCTCCATAGCCTATTAATTTTCCTAGTTGATGTGAGACTTTCTCCTCTTTTGCGTTCTCCTCACAACCACCTTCTATTCCACCCATAGTGCTATATCCATGGCTTGCGCTCATGTATTGCATGAGGGTTGAAAAAGCTGAAGCGCATTAAAAAGTATGAACCAGTTGCTTGGCTGACACCGGGGTAGTGCATGATTTATATTTTGTGTTAAGAAGATGGAGCATGACAAGGCTACATGATTTTGTAGGGATAACATACTTTAGCATTGATATTTTGAAATGCTTGATTGTTTGCTGGGATGCCTGAGTATTAAATTCTTTTATGTCAAATGATAGACTATTGCTTTGAATCACTCGTGTCTTAATATTCATACCATGATTAGATTACATGATCAAGATTATGCTAGGTGGCATTCGACATAAAAAATTATCTTTTTTATCATTTACCTACTCAAGGACGAGCAGGAATTAAGCTTGGGGATGCTGATACGTCTCCGACGTATCAATAATTTTTGATTGTTCCATGCCAATATTATACTACTTTCATATACTTTTGGCAAGTTTTTATACCATTTTTGGGACTAACATATTGATCCAGTGCCCTGTGCCAGTTCCTGTTTGTTGCATGTTTTTTGTTTCGCTGAATATCCATATCAAACGGAGTCCGAACGCGATAAAAACTGATACGTCTCCAACGTATCTATAATTTTTCATTGTTACATGCTATTATATTATCTGTCTTGGATGTTTTATATGCATTAATATGCTATTTTATATGATTTTTGGGACTAACCTATTAACCCAGAGCCCAGTGCCAGTTTCTGTTTTTTCCTTGTTTTTGAGTTTCGCAGAAAAGGAATATCAAACGGAGTCCAAACAGAACGAAACTTTACAAGGATTTTCTTGGACCATATGTAATGCCCCGGATGTAATACTTTCCCTTTTGGGTATATAATATATCTCCGGCTTCATCTATTTCCATTCCGGGTTCTTTGTCTTTTGGGTTTTCGTCGTTTTGTTGTGTGAGTGTGTGGCATTCATTCATATCATGTAGACATGTGCATCGGATTGCATTTGTGTTGTCGGTTGCATCCGGTTCCGCGTGTTTCTTCCCGTTGTCCGTTTCGCGTTCCGGAGCTCCCTCACGTGTCCGTGACGTCCCGTAGGCCTACTTTGTTGTTTGGGCGTGTAACGTTACCGGTGTGCCGCGAGGTTGATGTGTGTGTTGTTGTTTTGTTGTGTGCAACCCGCCTCTCAAAACTCGTCTCGTTTGGACTCCGTTGGCTATCCCATCCGTTGTTCGTGTGGGTCCAAAGTGCCTTCACTTTGTGTCCTAGAAACACCCCTACTGCGGTCTTTTATCTTCTCCTAGGTCCATCTAGACTTTCCCCGCGATCGAATCCGTCGGATCGCGATCGGAGGGCTCCTAACACCCCCCAGATCCCTCCGAACCCTAAAAAATCTGCTATTTATAGACCCCTAGGTCTATTTTGGCATCTCTAGCTTCTTCCTCCTCTCTCTCCCTAAAATTCTGGAAACAACCAGCCCCCCCTCAGCCATTTGTCTTCTCCTCACCGAAGCCCCGCCGCCAGGCTCGCGAGGAGCCGAACCAGATCGCCTCCTCCGATCGGATCCAGCCCCTCCTCCTTCGACCGTCAGGTCAACGCTCCCGATCGGCCCAGGCGACCCTCCCTCGACCGCTTCCACCGCACCAGGCCAGATCGCTGCCTCCCTCCGCGCCGATCTGACCGCATCGCCAGTCCCGCAGGACCACTTCCCCGCCGGCCCAACACCTCACCGCAGAGGCCCACTCCTTCGCGCCTCCACCACTTCGTCGATCGGGCGCTTCCCTTCTGGGACGCGACGCCTCCCGCCTCCCGCGAGCCAGCCACCAGCTGGGCCGCGCGCCCCTCTCCTCCCGCGGGGTCTCTCTCCAGCCGCCTGGCCGGAAGCCCAGCCTCCTCCCAGGGCTTCGCCCCTCCGACGGCCCAAGCCGACCGGGCCGGATCCCGGCGCCTCCGGGGCCCGACGAGCCGCCGCGCCCGATCCGCCTCTGCCCGGGTCCGATCCGCCAGCCCGCGACCCGGTTGACCTTTTTTTCAGATCTGAGTGGAGGTTGCCCCTTTTTCTTCTAAGTCCCAGAATTTTGATCTCCGATGCATATTTCAAACATGCATATCTTTTAGTGTGGTGCTCCGTTTCGCGCATATAATATGTCCAGACGTTCGTGGGATCGTGCTCTACGTTTTATCTGTTATTGTCATGCATATTGGAGATCATCTAGGTGCTTGTTTTGCTGTTGCAAGAGTGCATCATGTTATAAACGGCTGCTATGTGATGTTTTTTTGTCATCTTTGCCATGTGATATCTTTTAGCTCGTTTATCCGAATGATGCAAATGACATGTCCACGTGTTCGTCTTGCCATGCTCTACGTGTTGTATGTGCTAGGTAGCATGATAGATTTATTCTTGCCTTGTTATCATCGTTGCAAAGTGCCATGTGGCTGTGATGTTGTTTCACTTGTTATGAAATGCCATCTTGTTGAGCTCGTTGCTATCGTTGTGTTTACCTCAATGATGCATGCTTGTGTGTTTCGGGATCACCTTCATGTGTACTTTGATGAGGTGCTTACCTCTTGCCATGTTTAGTTTCGAGGTGACTTAAACATGCTCTTTTATATGCCATGATGAAATTGCTGTTTTAGGACTTAGTGGATTTTCACTAAGTCTGAACTCTGTAACGTTCCGATGCCATGTTCGTGTAATGTTCTAGGACAAAGCATGATAGTTTTGGAGTGGATCTTGATTGTTCCTTGTAGTATATATTGTTGTCTTTCCATTCATGTTCTCACATGCCTATTTGAGTGGCTGTAGCATGTTTATCTTTTGCTCCAAAGTTTCAATAAAATTCTGCTGCCAGAATTTTATTGTCAAGTTCAATATGTCCAAGATCATTGCTATTGATCCGTGGCTCCGTTGGGGGTGCACCTTTGGACTTAGTTGCTGTAGTATATGTCTAGTTTGTGTTCATGTCCTTTGCCATGTTGTTTGAGTGCTGTAGCTTAATTATTTTGTGCTCCGAAGTTGCTATGTTGCTGTAATTTTCAGCTTTCGCTCTTTTCTTGTTTCGGGCATAACTTTTAGCCCGTAACTCCGATTTCAGCGAATCTTATATGAAACTTGATTGTTTTTCTGTGTAGATTAATAATATCAGATTGTTATCATGTTTTGAGGTGTTTTGCTTGAGTGCTATTTTACGTGCTCCGTGTGCATCCTTAGAGCATCCATCATGCATACATCTTTTTCGAGTGCACATTGCATCTTGTTGATTTGTGCTTGGTGTGATTGTTTTGTTTAGAGCCAGAAGCTGAGTCTGAGTTCGAGTACGAGCACGAGGTTTCCAACGAGGTTGAGCACGAGGACCCTTCTTTCGATCCGAACGACTTCTCTTCAGGCAAGATGAACGAACCCCGATAACATTACTATCTTTGCCTATTGCTAGTAGTTCCGCTCTATAGTTTTGCCTCGATGCCCATGATCTTCTTGTCAGCCTCCTACTTGTAACCAATTGCCATGTTTAACCAACCTACCTATGCAAACCGTTGCTTGGCTAAGTACGCTTCGCTCAGCCCTTCTTATAGCATTGCTAGTTGCAGGTGAAGATCGAAGATGCTTGCTTCATGTTGAAGTTTGGTTGGGTTATATCACACTATATAATTGCTAAATGAAATCATCTATATATTGGCAAGGGTGAAAGGCTAAGCCTTTTGCTTGGTGATTTGTTCCACTCATGCCGTTAGGATCCGTATAAGCCGGTGTTATGCTCCTCGATTATGCGTTCCTAACACAGTTGGGGTGTATGGGACCCCCTCGATAAACCGCTAAGTGCTAAGTCTTTTCCAGCAAGTCCCAACATTGGTACTATTTGCCTAATAACAAACTAAACATGCATAGGGAGTAATTATCCCTCTTTCTTAATCAACAACCCAGGGCCAGTGCCCCACATGAGTGTTGGTCCGAAACGGGGAGCCTGCGGGGCCACCTCAAGGAAACTCGAGGTTTGGTAAAAACCCGTAGCTTCGCCCATCCGGTCGTGTCCTGAGACTTAGATACGCGCGGCTACTATCTGGGTGTCGACACGCCGGGAGGATTTGCTGGATTAGCCTTACCTTAGTTCGGTATATCTTGAGCACGCGATTCCAAGGATACTCGGGTCTTCCCAATTAGGAGTTGCGACTCCGCGGATCGTGGGCTTGTAATGGGTCAAGTTGGAACACCCCTGCAGGGTTTGAACTTTCGAAAGCCGTGCCCGCGGTTATGTGGCAGATGGGAGCTTGTTAATATCCGATTGTAGATAACTTGACACAATGTTTCTAATACACTACCAGCGTGTGTTCCGTGACTGTCAATTTCCGAATAGGGATTAGGGAGTTGAACACGGAGGGGTTATGCTTGTTGAGCTTGTAGCTAGGATCACTTCATGATCACTTCTCGTCCGAGGCTTCTCTTCTCGCTCTCACTCACGTAAGCTAGTTGCTAGTTGCTGCTGCAGACACTTATTCTTCTCTTCAGCCTTATCCTTTTCCCAAAGGCTTAAATAGTCTTGTTACCTGGTAACGGGATTGCTGAGTCCTCTGTGGCTCACAGTTACTTCACCACACCAGATGCAGGTCCAGCTGTGAGCTATCCAGGTGATGGCACCGAGCTGGATTGGGAGTACGACGAGGAGCGTAGTCGGTACTATGTGCGATACCCGGATGATCAGTAGTGGAGACTCCTACTAGGATTCGATCCGCCTGTGGATGTTATTTAAGTTTGGTATCTTGCATTTGGATTTTGCCCTTAGAGGGTTGTGATGTTCTTAATGTATGATGATTGAGACTTGTTATGTAATTGTGTGACGTGGCGAGTGTAAGCCAACTATTTATGTTTACAATCCCCTCTTTTACATGAGATGTGCAAAGATTACCAAACTTGAGATCATTCTAGGATGGACTTATGCCTTTAAGTCGTGCCTCGACACGTAGGAGGTATAACTCCATCCTGGGCATTACAAGTTGGTATTCAGAGCCTTCTCCGACCTAGGAGCCCCCACTGTTTGATCGAATCGTTGACGGCCGAGTCTAGGCACACACTGAAAACTTTTTGAGTCCTATATTATATCGGAGAGTAGGATTTCTTTGCTTCTCATCCCCTTTCTCTTTGGTGAGGACTCCTGACGACTACTCTTGTCTCTCCTACTTTCAAAAATTGCACCAAATTTTTTTTTAGGAATCCCGCGAGTATTCTGGGATTGTTTCGATGTTCTTGTGACAAGGATATTGTTCTCGATGCCTCCTGTTACCGAGGAGTTGAGCTTCGGGGTTTTGTTGTCACAAGCATATCGCGGCAGTACTAAATACTTAAGAAAGCCGACATCGAAAATCTCTCCTATACGGCCAGTGGCAAGATAACCCCGACATCACCCAGTACTGGGGAGGTAGTTCGGGAGTATTGCCATAGCTTGTTATAGTGGATGCTTTTCGAAGGTCCGAGGTAAACAGTTTCCGAGAAAGACTGGTTATGTGTTGAAGGATGGATACACCTGGATGTAGGTTTAGAGTTGATTGCGCGGTGCTTCCCGTGTATCCCCAACACCTGATTGCATAACTGGAATCTTTCGGAAATCTATAGGTGGGTTTATCCAGTAGATCGTAGGCATTCTTCCAACGAATGTAGGTTAGTGAGTTCGGGGTTCTACATGGAGTGAAGGGGTTATATGACCGATGTTACTATCAGGAGTTGCATCTTAAAGGGTCCTTGGCTATGCTAATCCGGGGATTGCAAAACCTTTTCGTAACGCGTTCATATGCTTTCAGCACAAAGCTGTTAGAACGAAACTCCTCTCTTGTGTTTGTTCCCGTCTGAACCTTGTTGTTTTCTTATTTTATCCTTTTGTCCCCTGTGTGGCTTCTCGTGAAGATTGATGTTATCATTTAACTAAGAATTTCATTCGTTCCTCTTGTTCGAATGATTTCATTCGTTCTTATTGTTCGAATGATTATTGTGAAGACTTGATGCAATTCATTCCATTGATTCAGCTTATACCTTTTGTCAATCAATTGCTGATTCGTGGTCATCTCTTTCAGGATGGCTCCGAAAAAGGTTCCCAACGCTAACCCAGAGGTGGAAGAGGTCCCAGAACATCCTCCTTCCCCTCCTCCTCCGCCTGAGGCTTGGAGAGCGATTATGCAGACTACAGCTCAGAACACCCAGTTGATGATGCAGATGATGCAGCAGATGCAAGCTAATCAAGCTAATCAGGGTATTCCAGGGAACCAAGGCAACTTCTTCAACCAGCCGCACCATGCTACTCAAAACCAGTTCTTGGCCAACAATCCTAAAGCTTTCAGTTACTGTGTCGACCCTCTTGATGCTGAAGATTGGTTAACCGATATAAAGAAGCATTTTGAGTGCAGTAACGTGAAGGAAGATGATTATGTGAAGTTTGCAGCCTTCCAACTGAAAGATCAAGCAGCTGACTGGTGGCAGCAGTACAAAGACTCCAGGCCAGGTCAAGTGATCTCTTGGGAGAATTTCTGCAAGGATTTTCGCTCTCACCACATTCCTACAAGTGTCATCGAGGGTATGCGTGAGCAATTCCGCAACCTGAAGCAGGGCTCCATGATAGTCTATCAGTGTAATGTCAAGTTCCAAAACCTCGCTCGCTATGCTAAGCAAGACATTCCTGATGCCAAGAGTAAAATCTACCAGTTCCGTGGAGGTCTCAAAGATGAACTTCAGCTTGCTCTCACTTTGTTCGAGCCCGATGAATTCGATAAGTTCTATAACATGGCTTTGAAACAAGAAGCAGCTCAGCTTAAGATGGAGGCTTCTAAGAAGAGAATTCGAGATGCCGTTCACTCTTCCTCATCGTCTCAGTTGGTCTTGAAGCATCAGAAATTCTGGCTTCCTCCTCCTCCAGTGATTCGAGCTCCATACAACAACTCCAACAACTCCAACAACAAGAACTCTAGTGGTCGTGGTTTCTCCCACCCACCCAACTCCAACAACCAGTCCAAGCAACAGTTCCAAGCTCCAAGACTAAGTGCTCCTCCTACCCGTCCGCTTTCTGAGGTGCCTTGCTACAAGTGTGGCCAGAAGGGTCATTATTCCAACAAGTGCAACAACCCAAGGCGCCTTCCGCCTCCTCCTCCTGTCGGTACCTCTATGGTCAAGCATGATCCAAAGGCAGCAAGGGTCAATCTGATGAATGCAGCACAAGCGGAGAATTCTTCTGATGTCATTCTGGGTAACCTTCCAGTTAACTCTTTTCCAGCTAAAGTGTTATTTGATTCGGGTGCATCATGCTCTTTCATGTCTCAACCATTTGCATCCAAGCACAATATTGCCACTTCAAATTTGCCTCAGAGGTTGCAAGTCATTTCCCCGGGGAGACGTATGTCTTCTACTGTCTATGCTCCGGATGTTTCTATTCGCATGGGAGATTATCGTTTTATGGCTAAACCGGTGGTTCTTGGTAATTCTGACATTGACCTCATCCTCGGAATGGATTGGCTTTCTCAGCACGATGCTCATATTGATTGTGCTCAGAAGGAAGTCAAGATGATTCATTCTGATGAAGATGTGATTATCTTTGCCTCAAGGGATAACACTATCAGACTTTTCTCTCTCAATGATAAGGGCAGAATTAATGCCATATCTCAAATTCCGGTGGTGAACGAATATCAAGACGTCTTTCCTGAAGAACTTCCAGGCATGCCTCCACACCGTCAGGTGGAATCTGTCGTTGAACTCGAGCCGGGTACTGAGCCAACATGTCGGCGTCCGTACAAGCTCTCTCCGGACGAATTGAAGGAATTGAAGAAGCAGCTTGATAAGCAGGAGAGTATGGGTCTCATCAGGCCTAGTACATCTCCGTGGGGCTGTGGTGTCTTATTTGTCAAGAAGAAAGATGGCACGGAGCGTCTCTGTGTTGACTACCGGCCATTGAACAAGAAGACAATTAAGAACAAATATCCGCTCCCCAACATCAACGAACTCTTTGAGCAGCTCAAAGGAGCTAAAGTGTTCTCTAAGCTTGACCTCCGAATGGGCTATCATCAAATTCGCATTCGCGAGGAAGACATTCCCAAGACGGCCTTCAGAACGAGCTACGGCTCATACGAGTATACCGTCATGTCCTTCGGTCTCGCCAATGCTCCTCCTACCTTTTCGAGGATGATGCATTACATCTTCAACCCCTATACTGGCGAGTTTGTGCTTGTGTATCTGGATGATATTCTGGTGTTTTCCAAGAATGAAGAAGATCACGAAAAGCACTTACGTCTGGTTCTTGATCGACTCCGAGAACATAAATTCTATGCCAAGTTATCCAAGTGCGAGTTTTGGCTCGATAAGGTTTTATACCTGGGCCACATCATCTCAGCTGACGGTATTGCGGTTAATCCCGAGAAAGTTGAAGCAATTGTCAACTGGGAAGCTCCTCAGAACGTCAAGCAGCTCCGCAGTTTTCTGGGTCTTGCCAGCTATTGCAGAAGATTCGTTGAGAACTTCTCCAAGATTGCCAAGCCTCACTCCAACTTGCTTCAGAAGAATGTCAAATACTTTTGGTCTCCAGAGTGTGAAGTGGCATTCAAAACCCTCAAAGAGAAGCTTGTCTCTGCTCCAGTTCTGGCTCCTCCGGATGAATCCAAGCCCTATGAAGTATTCTGTGATGCTTCTCTTCAAGGTCTTGGTGGTGTGCTTATGCAAGATAAGAGAATTGTGGCATACACTTCTCGTCAGCTAAAGCCAAGTGAGAAGAACTATCCCACACACGATCTCGAGCTAGCAGCTGTGGTACATGCTCTGATTACGTGGAGACATCTGTTGTTGGGCAGAAAGGTCGACATCTTCACTGATCACAAGAGCTTGAAGTACATCTTCACACAGCCGCATCTGAACCTCCGTCAGACTCGTTGGGTTGAAATGATCCAAGAGTACAATCCCAGCATTGAATACACTCCTGGCAAGGCGAATGTGATTGCAGATGCTTTGAGCAGAAAGGCATATTGCAACAGCCTTCTTATCAAGCCGTACCTGCCTGAGCTTTGTGAAGCTTTCAGGAAACTCAACCTCCAAGTTGTTCCGCAGGGTTTTCTTGCAAATCTCCAAATTGCTCCTACCTTGGAAGATCAAGTCCGTGAGGCCCAGCTAAGTGATACCATGGTGAAGAAAGTGAAACATGGGATTGCAAAGGGCACTCCAAAATACAAGTGCTTCCGTGTTGATGAGAGAGATACCTTGTTCTTCGAGGACAGACTCGTTGTTCCCAAAGGTGATCTCAGGAAGCTCATAATGGAAGAAGCTCATGATTCTCTCCTTTCCATTCATCCTGGCAGTTCCAAGATGTATCAAGATCTCAAGCAGTCTTACTGGTGGACACGCATGAAAAGGGAAATTGCCCAATTCGTGAATGAATGTGATGTATGCAGAAGAGTGAAAGCAGAACATCAACGTCCAACCGGTCTTCTCCAACCTCTTCCTATTCCCGAGTGGAAGTTCGACCACATTGAAATGGACTTCGTCACTGGTTTTCCTAAATCCAAGCGAGGAAATGATGCTATCTTTGTGGTGATTGACAAGCTTACCAAAGTCGCTCACTTCCTGCCAGTCAAAGAATCAATCAATGCAGCTCAACTTGCAGAGCTGTACACTTCCAGAATTGTGTCCCTACAAGGCATTCCTCAAGTTATATCCTCAGACCGTGGAAGCTTGTTCACATCAAGGTTCTGGGACTCCTTTCAGTCCGCCATGGGCACGAAGATCAGGTTCAGCACTGCTTTTCACCCTCAGACTAGTGGTCAAGTCGAGCGTGTGAATCAGATTCTAGAAGACATGCTCAGAGCCTGTGTCATATCCTTCGGCATGAAATGGGAAGACTGTCTTCCATTTGCCGAGTTCTCTTACAACAACAGCTTTCAAGCAAGTGCAGGCAAAGCACCGTTTGAAATTCTCTATGGCAGAAAGTGCCGTACCCCTCTCAACTGGTCTGAAACAGGCGAACGTCAAATTCTTGGCAATGACTTGATCTCAGAAGCCGAAGAAATGTGCAAAGTCATACGTGAGAATCTCAAGGCCGCTCAGTCGCGTCAGAAGAGCTACTATGACGGCAAGCATCGTGATTTGGCTTTCAACATCGATGATCATGTCTATCTCCGAGTTTCTCTGATGAAAGGCACCCAAAGATTCGGTATCAAAGGAAAGCTTGCTCCTAGATACGTCGGGCCTTTCAAGATTCTTGGCAAAAGAGGCGACCTAGCCTATCAACTTGAGCTCCCTCCAACCTTCGCAAATGTTCATGATGTCTTCCATGTGTCTCAACTTCGCAAATGCTTCAAGGCACCTGAGCGCATGATTCCGTTTGAAGAGATTGATCTTCAACAAGACCTGTCCTACCGAGAGCATCCCGTTGCAATTCTCGAAGAAACCGAACGCAAGACCCACAACAAGTCCATCAAATTTCTGAAAGTCAAGTGGTCACATCACACCGATCGAGAAGCTACCTGGGAACGAGAAGATCATCTTCGTTCCGAGTACCCTTCCTTTTTCCAGTCCTATATCTCGGGACGAGATCTTTTTGTAGTAGAGGAGAATTTGTAATGCCTCGGATGTAATACTTTCCCTTTTGGGTATATAATATATCTCCAGCTTCATCTATTTCCATTCCGGGTTCTTTGTCTTTCGGGTTTTCGTCGTTTTATTGTGTGAGTGTGTGGCATTCATTCATATCATGTAGACATGTGCATCGCATTGCATTTGTGTTGTCGGTTGCATCCGGTTCCGCGTGTTTCTTCCTGTTGTCCGTTTCGCGTTCCGGAGCTCCCTCACGTGTCCGTGACGTCCCGTAGGCCTACTTTGTTGTTTGGGCGTGTAACGTTACCGGTGTGCCGCGAGGTTGATGTGTGTGTTGTTGTTTTGTTGTGTGCAACCCGCCTCTCAAATCTCGTCTCGTTTGGACTCCGTTGGCTATCCCATCCGTTGTTCATGTGGGTCCAAAGTGCCTTCACTTTGTATCCCAGAAACACCCCTACTGCGGTCTTTTATCTTCTCCTAGGTCCATCTAGACTTTCCCAGCGATCGGATCCGTCGGATCGCGATCGGAGGGCTCCTAACACCCCCTAGATCCCTCCTAACCCTAAAAATCTGCTATTTATAGACCCCTAGGTCTATTTTGGCATCTCTAGCTTCTTCCTCCTCTCTCTCCCTAAAATTCTGGATCCAACCAGCCCCCTCTCAGCCACTTGTCTTCTCCTCACCGAAGCCCCGCCGCCAGGCTCGCGAGGAGCCGAACCAGATCGCCTCCTCCGATCGGATCCAGCCCCTCCTCCTTCGACCGTCAGGTCAATGCTCCCGATCGGCCCAGGCGACCCTCCCTCGACCACTTCCACCGCACCAGGCCAGATCGCTGCCTCCCTCCGCGCCGATCTGACCGCATCGCCAGTCCCGCAGGACCAGTTCCCCGCCGGCCCAACACCTCACCGCAGAGGCCCACTCCTTCACGCCTCCACCACTTCGTCGACCGGGAGCTTCCCTTCTAGGCCGCGACGCCTCCCGCCTCCCGCGAGCCAGCCACCAGCTGGGCCGCGCGCCCCTCTCCTCCCGCGGGCTCTCTCTCCAGCCGCCTGGCCGGAAGCCCAGCCGCCTCCCAAGGCTTCGCCCCTCCGACGGCCCAAGCCGACCGGGCCGGATCCCGGCGCCTCCGGGGCCCGACGAGCCGCCGCGCCCGATCCGCCTCTGCCCGGGTCCGATCCGCCAGCCCGCGACCCGGTTGACCTTTTTTCAGATCTGAGTGGAGGTTGCCCCTTTTTCTTCTAAGTCCCAGAATTTTGATCTCTGATGCATATTTCAAACATGCATATCTTTTAGTGTGGTGCTCTGTTTCGCGCATATAATATGTCCAGACGTTCGTGGGATCGTGCTCTATGTTTTATCTGTTATTGTCATGCATATTAGAGATAATCTAGGTGCTTGTTTTGCTGTTGCAAGAGTGCATCATGTTATAAACTGCTGCTATGTGATGTTTTTATGTCATCTTTGCCATGTGATATCTTTTAGCTCGTTTATCCGAATGATGCAAATGACATGTCCACGTGTTCGTCTTGCCATGCTCTACGTGTTGTATGTGCTAGGTAGCATGATAGATTTATTCTTGCCTTGTTATCATCGTTGCAAAGTGCCATGTGGCTGTGATGTTGTTTCACTTGTTATGAAATGCCATCTTGTTGAGCTCGTTGCTATCGTTGTGTTTACCTCAATGATGCATGCTTGTGTGTTTCGGGATCACCTTCATGTGTACTTTGATGAGGTGCTTACCTCTTGCCATGTTTAGTTTCGAGGTGACTTAAACATGCTCTTTTATATGCCATGATGAAATTGCTGTTTTAGGACTTAGTGGATTTTCACTAAGTCTGAAATCTGTAACGTTCCGATGCCATGTTCGTGTGATGTTCTAGGACAAAGCATGATAGTTTTGGAGTGGATCTTGATTGTTCCTTGTAGTATATATTGTTGTCTTTCCATTCATGTTCTCACATGCCTATTTGAGTGGCTGTAGCATGTTTATCTTTTGCTCCAAAGTTTCAATAAAATTCTGCTGCCAGAATTTTATTGTCAAGTTCAATATGTCCAAGATCATTGCTATTGATCCGTGGCTCCGTTGGGGGTGCACCTTTGGACTTAGTTGCTGTAGTATATGTCTAGTTTGTGTTCATGTCCTTTGCCATGTTGTTGAGTGCTGTAGCTTAATTATTTTGTGCTCCGAAGTTGCTATGTTGCTGTAATTTTTAGCTTTCGCTCTTTTCTTGTTTCGGGCATAACTTTTAGCCCGTGACTCCGATTTCAGCGAATCTTATATGAAACTTGATTGTTTTTCTGTGTAGATTAATAATATCAGATTGTTATCATATTTTGAGGTGTTTTGCTTGAGTGCTATTTTACGTGCTCCGTGTGCATCCTTAGAGCATCCATCATGCATACATCTTTTTCGAGTGCACATTGCATCTTGTTGATTTGTGCTTGGTGTGATTGTTTTGTTTAGAGCCAGAAGCTGAGTCTGAGTTCGAGTACGAGCACGAGGTTTCCAACGAGGTTGAGCACGAGGACCCTTCTTTCGATCCGAACGACTTCTCTTCAGGCAAGATGAACGAACCCCGATAACATTACTATCTTTGCCTATTGCTAGTAGTTCCGCTCTATAGTTTTGCCTCGATGCCCATGATCTTCTTGTCAGCCTCCTAGTTGTAACCAATTGCCATGTTTAACCAACCTACCTATGCAAACCGTTGCTTGGCTAAGTACGCTTCGCTCAGCCCTTCTTATAGCATTGCTAGTTGCAGGTGAAGATCGAAGATGCTTGCTTCATGTTGAAGTTTGGTTGGGTTATATCACACTATATAATTGCTAAATGAAATCATCTATATATTGGCAAGGGTGAAAGGCTAAGCCTTTTGCTTGGTGATTTGTTCCACTCATGCCGTTAGGATCCGTATAAGCCGGTGATATGCTCCTTGATTATGCGTTCCTAACACGGTTGGGGTGTATGGGACCCCCTCGATAAACCGCTAAGTGCTAAGTCTTTTCCAGCAAGTCCCAACATTGGTACTATTTGCCTAATAACAAACTAAACATGCATAGGGAGTAATTAACCCTCTTTCTTAATCAACAACCCCGGGCCAGTGCCCCACATGAGTGTTGGTCCAAAACGGGGAGCCTGCGGGGCCACCTCAAGGAAACTCGAGGTTTGGTAAAAACCCGTAGCTTCGCCCATCCGGTCGTGTCCTGAGACTTAGATACGTGTGGCTACTATCAGGGTGTCGACACGCCGGGAGGATTTGTTGGATTAGCCTTACCTTAGTTCGGTATATCTTGAGCACGCGATTCCGAGGATACTCGGGTCTTCCCACTTTGGAGTTGTGTCTCCGCGGATCGTGGGCTTGTAATGGGTCAAGTTGGAACACCCCTGCAGGGTTTGAACTTTCGATAGCCGTGCCCGCGGTTATGTGGCAGATGGGAGCTTGTTAATATCCGGTTGTAGATAACTTGACACAATGTTTCTAATACACTACCAGCGTGTGTTCCGTGACTGTCAATTTCCGAATAGGGATTCGGGAGTTGAACACGGAGGGGTTATGCTTGTTGAGCTTGTAGCTAGGATCACTTCGTGATCACTTCTTGTCCGAGGCTTCTCTTCTCGCTCTCACTCACGTAAGCTAGTTGCTAGTTGCTGCTGCAGACACTTATTCTTCTCTTCAGCCTTATCCTTTTCCCAAAGGCTTAAATAGTCTTGTTACCCGGTAACGGGATTGCTGAGTCCTCTGTGGCTCACAGTTACTTCACCACACCAGATGCAGGTCCAGCTGTGAGCTATCCAGGTGATGGCACCGAGCTGGATTGGGAGTACGACGAGGAGCGTAGTCGGTACTATGTGCGATACCCGGATGATCAGTAGTGGAGACTCCTACTAGGATTGGATCCTCCTGTGGATGTTATTTAAGTTTGGTATCTTGCATTTGGATTTTGCCCTTAGAGGGTTGTGATGTTCTTAATGTATGATGATTGAGACTTGTTATGTAATTGTGTGACGTGGCGAGTGTAAGCCAACTATTTATGTTTACAATCCCCTCTTTTACATGAGATGTGCAAAGATTACCAAACCTGAGATCATTCTAGGATGGACTTATGCCTTTAAGTCGTGCCTCGACACGTAGGAGGTATAACTCCATCCTGGGCATTACACCATAAGACATCAGATGGACTTGGAGTGCATGTCAGGGGAGCTGCGAGGAGGCCACAAGGACGAAGGCGCGCCCCGAGGGTAGGGCATGCCCCCACCCTTGTGGGCCCCTCGAGCATCCCTTGACCTACTTATATTGCCTATAAATTCCCAAATATTCCCGAAACGCCAGAACATCCATGAAAACCAATTTTCCACCACTACAACTGTCTGTTCTCGCGAGATCCCATCTAGAGGCCTTTTCCGGTACTCTGTCGGAGGGGGAATCAACCACGGAGGGCATCTACATCAACACCATTGCCCTTCCGATGATGTGTGAGTAGCTTACCACAGACCTACGGGTCCATAGCTAGTAGCTAGTGGCTTATTCTCTCTCTTTGTTCTTCAATACCATGTTCTCCTCATTGTTCTTGGAGATCTATCTGATGTAATCTTATTTTGTGATGTGTTTATCAAGATCCGATGAATTGTGGGTTTATGAGCAGATTATCTGTGAACAATATTAGAGTCTTCTCTGAATTTTATATGCATGATTTGATGTCTTAGTAATTCTCTTTGAACTATCGGTTTGCTTTGGCCAACTAGATTGGTTTTTCTTGCAATGGGAGAAGTGCTTTGCTTTGGGTTCAATATTGCGGTGCTCAATCCCAGTGATAGTAGGGGACATGACACGTATTGTATTGTTGCCATCGAGAATAACAAGATGGGGTTTTAATCATATTGCTTGAGTTAATTCCTCTACATCCTGTCATCTGACTTAATGTGTTACTCTGTTTTTATTAACATAATACACTAGATGCATGCTGGATAGCGGTCGATGTGTGGAGTAATAGTATTATCTTTTCACTTGTCACTATAGAAAACAATCCTTTGATGGGCTTGTTCGGGGTATATTCACCTCGTCCGGAACCACAATTAGCTACCCCTCAACCCTCTCCACCTTCTGAAAATATTGAATATGAAATCCCTTCAGGTATGATAGAACAACTGCTAGCTAATCCTTATGCAGGAGATGGAACCGAACATCCTGATATGCACTTGATATATGTGGAAAAAATTTGTGGATTGATTAAGCTTGCAGGTCTACCCAGGGATAAAGTTATGTAGAAGGTCCTTCCTTTATATTTGAAGGAAAAAGCATTAACATGGTATAGGCTATGCGATGACATTGGATCTTGGAACTGGAACCGATTGAAAATGGAGTTCCACCAAAAAAATTATCCTACGCATATAGTTCATCGTGATTGGAATTACATATATAATTTTTGGCCTCATGAAGTAGAAAGTATCGCTCTAGCTTGGGGGATGCTTAAGTCAATGTTATATTCATGCCCCAATCATGAGCTCTCAAGGGAAATCATTATCCAGAATTTTTATGCACGGTTTCTCATAATGATCGATCCATGCTTGATACTTCGTGTGTTTGTCCGTTTATGAAGAAGACTATTGAATTACGGTGGCATCTTTTGGAAAGAATTAAACACAACACTGAAGATTGGGAACTCGAGGAAGGTAAGGAGTCAGGTATAAAACTTAAGTATGATTGTCTTAAATCTTTTATGGATATTGATCCTTTTCAAATGTTTAGCACAAAATAAGGACTTGACTGTGAGATAGTAGCCTCCTTTTGTGAATTTTTCGCTGCTCATGTTGATCTCCCCAAAGAGATGTAGTTTAAATATCAATCACCTATTTCTACTTCTCGAGCTTGCATTGTATTACCTCAAAGAGGAAAGGGTGATGCAGCACAGTAGCGTAAGTATTTTCTCAGTTTTTGAGAACCAAGGTATCAATCCAGTAGGAGACCACGCGCGACTCCCTCGCACCTGCACAAACAAATAAGAACTTCGCAGCCAACGCGATAAGGGGTTGTTAATCCCTTCACGGTCACTTACGAAAGTGAGATCTAATTGATAGGATAGGATAATATTTTTGGTACTTTTGGTATAAGAACAAAAAGTAAATAAAGTAAATAAGCAACGGCAATAGAAATTGAAGGTAAAGTAATATGATAAAGATAGACCCGGGGGCCATAGGTTTCACTAGTGGCTTCTCTCATGATAGCAGAATTCTACGGTGGGTGAACAAATTACTATCGAGCAATTGATAGAAAAGCACATAGTTATGAGAATATCTAGGCATGATCATTATATATAGGCATCACGTCCGTAACAAGTAGACCAAAATGATTCTGCATCTACTACTATTACTCCACACATCGACAGCTATCCAGCATGCATCTAGAGTATTAAGTTCATAAGAACAGAGTAATGCTTTAAGCAAGATGACATGATGTAGAGGGATAAACTCAAGCAATATGATATAAACCCCATATTTTTATCCTCAATGGCAACAATACAGTACATGCCTTGCTGCCCCTAGTGTCACTGGGAAAGGACACCGCAAGATTGAACCCAAAGCCAAGCACTTCTCCTATTGCAAGAATTAGAGATCTAGTAGGCCAAACCAAACCAATAATTGGAAGAGACTTGCAAGGATATTATAATCATACATAAAAGATTTCAGAAAAGAATCAAATATTGTTCATAGATAATCTTGATCATAAACCCACAATTCATCGGATCTCAACAAAAACACCGCAAAAAGATTACATCGAATAGATCTCCTCGAAGATCGGGCAGAACTTTGCATTGAGATCCAAAAAGAGAGAAGAATCCATCTAGCTAATAACTATGGACCCGAAGGTGTGTGGTATACTACTCACAACTCATTTGTGAGGCTATGGTGTTGATGTAGAAGCACTCCGTGATCGATCCCCCCTCCGGCGGAGCTCCGAAATACGCCCCAAGATGGGATCTCACGGGAACAGAAGGTTGCGGCGGTGGAATTTGGGATTTCTCTGTTGCCTCGATGTTTTCAGGGTACATGGATATATATAGGAGGAAGGAGGGCATCGGGGGAGTCAGAGGGGGCCCACGAGGGTGGGGGCGCGCCCTGGACCCTCGTGGCCGCCTATATCATTCCCTCGCGTGTACTCCAAGTCTTCTGTGAAGATACGGTTCCAAAATTAACTCTCCCGAAGGTTTCATTCCATTTGGACTCCGTTTGATATCCCTTTTCTGCGAAACACTGAAATAGGCAAAAAACAGCAATTTGCACTGGGCCTTGGGTTAGTAGGTTAGTCCCAAAAATAATATAAAAGTGTATAATAAAGCCCATTTGTCGGTGTACTAAGGTAGGGGTACCTTAGTACCCCACCTTGTGCACGGGCAGTAGCAGCTTCCCGCGGCAGGGCTTACCACGCGCTTGCCAAGGCCCGCTCCAGACCCCTTTAAGCCATTCAAGAACAAAGTATTCAAGTTAGAAGATAAGACCCCGGCAAGAGGAGCTTGCCGGGAGGGCCGCACCAGGCTCAAGGACATCTTTTCAGCACAAGACCCTGGCAAGAGGTGCTTGCCAGGAAGGCCAAAGGATAACACCACAAAAGATAAATCGCGGCGCATCGTGCGCCCCGGCAGGGCCCGGGAAGCGGCAAGCTTCCGGGCCCAGCAAGATAGCGACCCCGGCAAGGTACTTGCCGGGGGAAGCTCACGCTGTGTGCCTGCGCTCCAGCTCACTCAGCCACGCATCGCCTTGGGGCCCTTCCAGGGGCGCGTGGCAGATGGCTGTGCAACCTGAGGGACACGCTGGCGAGCCGCGGTGATGAGGCTACCGCCGTGGCGAACGGAGACGCATGGACAGACGCTTTTAGGGTCGACGGCGACGGGCATTAAATGCCCTTGTCCCCCACCGTCAAGGTTAGGTGAAGACCACTGTTCATGCACTGTTACAACTACCACCAAATTTACACTTTTACCCTCCTCTACGATTGACACCTGTCGGTGACCCCTTTGAGCTATAAAAGGAGGCCCATGCACAACGTAGAGGGGGTTCGATCCCAGAAACTTGTTCACTCCATGCTCGGTGTAGCTGGTACTGTAGATCTTCAAGCTCCCGAGCTCCGAAAACTAAATACAACCAAAGCATGAGTAGGGTTTTACGCGTCATCGCGGCCCGAACCTGCGTAAACTGCCCGCGTGTGCCCCTCGATCTGCTCTCCGTGCTCCCTCCGCTCCCTTACCGCAACGTAGAAGGGGCTCCGGTCCCATAGGTGCTCGTGGGAGGACAGTTTCCCCCGACATCTTTGGCGCGCCAGGTAGGGGGCGTCGAGGTTGTGCGAACCTGATCCGGCGCTCATGCGGGCGCATTCTTCAACAACCTCTCCAATTTCATCGGCTACATCAACATGCCTCCGAAGAACAAAGTTTCGGAGGTTGGAGGCCCGTCTGCGTTGATCCCACCACCACCAGAGCTGACGGTTGGTGGGGGAGGCGCCGGCGGAAGGATGTCGCCGGTGAGGACACCCACGGCGCCACCAAATCCAAGGACAAGACGGACGACCGGGCGAACTCCAAGGCCTCGGTGTCCGTGCACGCACCACGTACCTCTCAGGAGGTGCCAGACCAGCAGCGGCGTGGTACCGGGGGTACCATACGCTTGCTGGGACGTGGCCAGCCCGGCGAGTCACGGGACGCTCAAGGCCACCGCCCCGGCACGAGCAAGGCGCGGTCGCCGGGACGGGAACATGCTCCTTCTAACGCAGTTAGAAGTCCGAGCGTGTCCCGCTCCTCGCACCGCTCGCCACCATTTCCTTCTTCTCCAGCAGAAGCCCTGGCTAGGGCTCAGCTGCTCCTCGACTTCCCTCCAGCGGCGGACAAGGCCGAAGACTGGAGGGCGATGATCCAGAGCCTCATCGCCTTCGCCAACAATGATGCGCCGCAGCAGCCGGCAACTTCACGGCTGCGGCAAGTTGACCAAGAGAAGGCCGACGGCGACAAGACCGCCGGGGGTGCAACTACCGTGCACTCCCCGCCGCGGAAGCAGAAAACGCCGCCCCGCCGGATCAACGTCGACGACGACCCCACAGCGTCGTCGGATCCGCGGGCCCGCCGCGATCAGCGCCAAGTCCTCGACGACAGGCGACAAGAGGACGCTTGAACCCGCATCGAGCGTCGACGAGAAGCTCGAAGGCAATCTGATCAGCGCGCTGGGACCGCTGTCGACATGCACGCGCCCGGTGAACCAGGCGACTTGCCGTACGCGGCAGGTTGCCCTGCGTTCACCCGAGAGCTGCGGCAAGTCCAGTGGCCCAGCATGAAGAATTTCAAGCCCGACGTACCCGAGAAGTACGACGGCAAGACACACCCCTCGGAGTTCCTCAGCATCTACACCATTGCGGTGCAAGCTGCCAGGGGACGCGACGAGAAGATCCTAGCCAACTACTTCCCGCTCGTGCTTAAGCCAAACGTCAGGTCTTGGCTTATGCACTTGCCGGAGAGCTCCATCTCTTCATGGGCGGATTTGTGCCACCAGTTTGTCGGCGCCTTCACAGGCGGCCACAAACCTCACGTCCAGGAGAGCGATCTCCACATCTTAGCTCAGAAGGAGGGAGAGTCCCTATGCAAATACATCCAAAGGTTCAGCCGTGTGCAACACAACATTCCCGATGTCCACCCTGCCGCGGTTATCAGCGCGTTCCACCAGAACGTGCATAACCGCCGGATGAGGGAGGAGATGGCCATGACCAGGATCCGGGACGTCAGCGAGCTTTACGCTCTAGCTGACAAATGTGCACGTGCTGAAGAGGGGAGGAGACTCCCCGGAGAGGATACTTGCGCAGGAGGAAGCGACAGCGAGGATGCCGCCCCGGCAAGGAAGAGCCGGCGGCGAAACAAGAAGAAGAAGAGCAGGGAAGTGCTGGTTGTCGAGCAGTCCGGCAAGGAGGCTCCCGCCAAGAAGACACAGGCTGGTGGCTCCGGCAAGGAGCCCGCCGCTGTAGCGGCAGCCGACAAGCAGGACGGCTCCGACAAGCAGTACTACAAGATCCACCGCACCAAGGGCCACGACCTCCAAAACTGCAAAAGGGTAGAGTACCTCGTAGAGCAGCAGAAGGCTGAATACGAGCGTCGCGACAAGGAGAAGGCCCAAGGAGGCGGAGGAGAGCCCATCAAGAAGCGGCCGTTCAATGGTCGGGGAGGGCGCCGCGGCAAGGCCAAGCAGCGGCAAGGAGACAGACCTCCCCGGGGCCGCGACAAGGACGAAGACGAAGACGATGATGAGGATATGGACGAAGGAGACAACAGCGAGCAGGAGTTCCAGAAGGCCACAGAAGTGCTGTGCGTCGATGGAGGTGCCTTCCTGCACACTTCCCACCGCCAACTCAAGCAATGGGTGCGGGAAGTGAATGCAGCTGAGCCGCCCGTCGAGTCGCGCAGGCTCCTGAAATGGTCCGGCACGCCCATCATCTTTGACCTTGAGGATCACCCTGACCGCACAACCGCGGTCGGGTGCTTGCCGATGTTGGTTTCACACACTATCCGCAACCTCAAGGTCGCCAAGATGTTGGTTGACGGCGGGGCCGGCCTCAACTTGATCTCCTCCGCTGTGATCAAGAAACTACAGATCCCCGACAGCGAGCTCGAAGAAACCGGGACGTTCCAAGGAATCAACCCGGGGAGGAGCAAGCCGAAGGGGAAGGTTACACTGCCAGTGACCTTTGGAGGGGAGCTCAACTTCAGGACGGAGAGGATTACGTTCGACGTCGCCGATATCCCATTACCATATAATGGGATACTTGGCCGTCCCGCCCTCGCCAAGTTCATCGCAGCTTCCCACTACGCCTATAACATGCTCAAGATGCCGGGGCCAATAAGCGTCATCTCTGTCCCGGCGACAAGAAAGATGCGCTTATTTGCGCCGACAAGATCTACCGGGATGCAGCAGCCGCGGCAGACGGCAAAACACTTGCTGCTGAAGCTCCCGGGAGGAAGACCAAGACCAAGTCCGGCAAGAGCTCTGGAGCCCACTCCGGCAAACGCACCTCTTCGGAGTGCTGCGCTGCCATCGAGGACGCACCATCGAGCTCCACCGGCAAGTGTAAGAAAGGAATGGCAGCTCCACCGGCAACCAAGAAGGTGTCCGCCAAGGAGGACGGCACTGGTGGTACCCTCACCATCAGTGCTACACTCGACCCCAAATAGGAAAGCGCGCTCGTTGCTTTCCTGCGGGCGAATGTCGACGTGTTTGCATGGCATCCGTGTGACATCCCCGGCGTTCCCAGGAAGGTAATTGAGCACAAGCTTGCTGTTTGTCCTCATGCCCGGCCCGTCAAGCAGAAGGTCAGGAAGCAAGCCGTGGAGCGCCAAGAATTCATCGCCGATGAGATAAAGAAGTTGGAAGCAGCAGGCCTGGTTAGAGGTGTAATCCATCCTACGTGGTTGGCCAATCCAGTCGTTGTGCGCAAAGCCAATGGGAAGTGGAGACTTTGTATAGACTTCACTGATGTGAATAAAGCGTGTCCCAAAGATCCATTTCCCTTGCCGCGTATCGACCAGATTGTTGACTCCACCGCCGGATGTGAGTTGCTTTCATTCCTCGATGCATACTCAGGTTACCACCAGATTTTCATGGCCAAGGAAGATGAAGAAAAGACTGCATTCATTACTCCATGCGGCACATACTGCTTCATACGCATGCCCTTTGGATTGAAGAATGCAGGCTCAACATTTGCAAGAGTGGTGCACATTGCTTTTGAGCCACAGATACACAGGAATGTAGAAGCCTACATGGATGATATAGTGGTCAAGAGCAAGAGCAAGGATACCCTGATCCAGGACTTGGAAGAAACCTTTGAGAATCTGCGCAAGATACAGCTCAAGTTGAACCCCGAGAAGTGCGTCTTCGGAGTCCCTTCCGGCAAGCTTCTCGGGTTCTTTGTGTCCCAGAGGGGGATTGAAGCCAATCCCGACAAGATTAAAGCCATCGAGCAGATTGAAGCCCCGAGGCGCGTCAAGGACGTAAGGAGACTTGCTGGTTGTGTGGCTGCCCTCAGCAGGTTTATTTCAGAGTCTGCAGAACGCGCCCTGCCTTTCTTCAAAATCATGAAAAAGGCAGGTCCTATGAAATGGACTCCAGAAGCGGAAGCAGCGCTGCAAGACTTGAAAGGATACCTGTCCTCTACCCCAATACTTGTCGCACCTAAGCCACAAGAGAAGTTGCTGCTGTACTTAGCAGCAACCAATCAAGTGGTTAGTGCTGCGTTGGTAGCGGAGAGGGAGGCAGAGGAAGAGCCCAAAGCCCCGGCAAGCACTTCCAGCGCCAAGCAGGGGGCTTCCCCGACAAGCTCTGGCCCCGACAAGGACAAGTCTGCGCAGGAACAAGAAGAAGTGCGAAAGAAGATGGTGCAGCGCCCAGTTTATTTTGTAAGCTCCCTCTTGCAGGGAGCTAGATCAAGATACTCTGGGGTGCAGAAGCTGCTTTTCGGCCTCCTCATGGCCTCAAGAAAGCTGCGCCATTACTTCCAAGCACATGAGATAACAGTGGTCACTTGCTTTCCGTTGAAGAGGATATTGCAAAATCCGGAAGCAACAGGCAGGATCGTCGAGTGGGCACTGGAGCTGTCAAGCTTTGGTCTCAAGTTTGAGAGTACCTCAACTATCCAGAGCAGAGCTTTGGCAGAATTCATAGCGGAATGGACCCCAACACCGGATGAAGAAGTTCCAAAGACAAGCATCCCCGTCCAAGAAGCAAGCAAGGAGTGGATAATGTACTTCGATGGTGCCTTCTCGCTGCAAGGCGCCGGTGCCGGCGTGTTGCTCATAGCGCCCACCGGAGAGCACCTCAAGTATGTTATTCAAATGCACTTTCCCAAGGAGCAAGCGACAAACAATACCGCTGAGTATGAAGGACTGCTTGCCGGCCTCAGAATTGCGGCCGAACTTGGGATCAAGAAGTTGATTGTGCGGGGAGATTCACAGTTGGTGGTCTGACAAGTAAACAAGAGTTACCCGAGCCCTCTGATGGAAGCTTATGTAGATGAAGTGAGGAAGCTTGAAGAATACTTTGAAGGCTTACAGATGGAGCACGTTCCAAGAGCTCATAATGACATCGCAGATAGCCTCTCAAAGTGTGCTGCAATGAAGTTACCTGTGGAACCAGGGATCTTCGTGCTCAAGCTAACTCAGCCATCCGTTACACCATCGGTTGGGCAAAGCAAGAAGAGGAAGTTGGTCTCCGGCGGTTACTTGCCGGCGGATCTTCCTGAAACCGCCGCCAAGATCGCCAAGACCATCAACCTAATTGCTGAGGAGGAGTCTGCTCCTGCAGACCCAAGGGTCTGTACAGTTGAAGCAGGCGTTCCCGACAAGCCTCGCCCCGGCAGGCTTGCCGGGGAACCCTCAGCTCCGGCAGAACCGAAGGTTCTTGCCGTAGAAGCTGGGATTCCCGCAGCAGCACTGATGCCTTTAGTACTTGTTGTTGAGCCTCAAGCTCCAGCATGGGCGCAGCAAATCGTCCGTTTTCTTCAAACCGGAGAACTTCCCGAAGAACCAGAAGAGATAGAGAGGATAACCAGACAGTCAAGTATGTACCAGTTCGTCGACAACGAACTGTACAGAAGAAGACTCAACGGTGTCAGGTTGAAGTGCATTTCCCGGGAAGATGGACAGAAGCTGTTGGCAGAGATACACGGAGGCATATGTGGTCACCACATTGGCGCAAGAGCACTTGCCGGGAAGGCGTTCCGGCAGGGTTTCTTTTGGCCAGAAGCCCTCCAAGATGCGACTGCACAAGTAACCAAGTGTGAAGCGTGCCAGTTCCATGCAAAGCAGATTCATCAGCCAGCTCAAGCTCTCCAGACGATTCCTTTGTCCTGGCCCTTCTCAGTCTGGGGGCTCGACATCCTCGGCCCCTTTCCCCGCGCTGTCGGGGGCTTTGAGTACTTTTACGTTGCAATCGACAAGTTCACAAAGTGGCCAATAGTGGAACCAGTGAGAAAGGTGACAGCACAGTCAGCAGTCAGGTTCTTCAGATCAATAGTTTGCCTATTCGGGATCCCTAATAGGATCATCACCGACAATGGCACACAATTCACAAGCCGCACCTTCATGCAGTACGTCCAAGACCTTGGCGCCAAGGTCTGCTTTGCTTCTGTTGCTCACCCGAGGAGCAACGGTCAAGCGAAGAGGGCCAATGCTGAAGTGCTGCGCGGACTGAAGACAAGGACCTTTGACAGGCTGCACAAGTGTGGAAGAAACTGGATAGAGGAGTTGCCGAGGGCTCTTTGGTCAATTAGGACGACACCAAATCGAGCCACCAGACAGATGCCCTTTGCGCTTGTCTATGGAGCAGAGGCCGTTCTCCCCACGGAACTCGTATACGGATCTCCTCGAGTGCTCGCTTACGACGAGCTCGAGCAAGAGCAACTGCGGCAAGATGATGCATTGCTCCTTGAGGAGGAACGTCTCCAGGCTACTGTACGAGCTGCTCGATACCAGCAAGCCTTGCGTCGCTATCATAGCCGCAAGGTCAAGGCCAGGAGTCTCGAGGAAGGCGACCTTGTTCTTCGGCGTGTTCAGTCCGCCAAGAATTCCAACAAGTTGACGCCGAAGTGGGAAGGCCCTTATCGGGTGAGACAAGTCACAAGGCCCGGCGCTGTCCGCCTTGAGACCGAAGAAGGCTTACCGGTGAGCAACTCCTGGAACATAGAGCATCTTCGCAAGTTTCACCCATAAGGCGGGGTTGCCGTGATCCGCTCCGGCAACCACCTTTTATACAAGTCTTGCCGCTATTGCATGTAAACCTTTGCACAAAGCCGGGCGCAGACCCTGTGCATCAGTAAAACTTTTGTGCTTTGCACCATTTGTCATCTCGTGCTTTTCCTTTTACTTGCATGTATCGTCTGACATTTCGTGCAGCACATACTCCCGGTAAGCAGTAACAAGATGCAAGGCTCTGTACTTGTATTTCCCTCTCTTTTGTCTTTTTCTCTGAAACAGAAGGAGTGTTCCTCGCGCACAAGTTTGCCGGGGGGGAGAGGAGATATAAGTATGGACCAAGTGCTGTTCAAGAAAGAAAAGTCTTGCCGGGAAGTAAACAACCCAATGAAAGCTAAGTGAGGAGATAGAAGTATGGACCAAGTGCTGTTCAAGAAAGAAAAGTCTTGCCGGGAAGTAAACAACCCAATGAAAGCTAAGTCACCAAAGTTTGAGCACTCAAATTTTTAAATTTTCCTGTTATCTTCCTTGAACAACCACACTTTGTATGGAAAACCTGTGCGCGGAGGAACCTAACCGTGGCTAGTCGCGCCCTTACTTTGTTTCGAGCACGCTCAACGGCTTGAGTGAGCTGCGACAAGTGTCGCGCCCTTACTTCGTTTCCGAGTTCGCTCAACAATTTAAGTGTGCTGCGACTAGCTGCGGCAAGGTTACTTGCCAACAAGGCCTTTGCTGGCAGGCTGCTAAGAGTCCCGTACTCAGCGCTCACGGCAAGGGCCCCTTGCCGGCGAGTTCCCCTAAAAGCGTAAGGTGGAAAGCATACAAAGTGAAGGACCAAAAGCAAGGGAGATAACACTGCATTGATTACCCGAAATAAGAGTATATATATTACAAAGATAACTTGCCGTTGTTCTAATCAAATACTGCCTATGACTCTAATCAACAACGGCGAAGGAAGCAAGGTGCCTAATCCCTACGATCCCCGTCAACCCTCTGGATCTTGCCCACCTTGGCCACAATGTGGGCAACTTGGGCCTTCAACGCTTCATGATCAGCCTCGGGCGGCAAGGTGCGGAGGACGTTGACGAGGTTGATGCCGGGGTTGCGATAGACAATCTTCGACAGCACCCGCTCCATGGTGCCCATGCAGAGCCGGCGTGCCTCGTTGGCCAGCTGCTCGGGGATCTTCTCCCGCAGTCGTGCAAGCGCCGGTGCCACCCCCTGAAGAACAGACTCAGTTTGGCGCTGTGGGGGAGGTTCTCGTCGGGGGAGTACACGAGATGCTCCGCCCTCAACGCCATCATCTCCATGTCGATGTTGGCGGCGGAGGTGACGAGGTCCTCAGTCCATCGCTCCACCGTCTGCTGGAATTGGGTTTGTGAGACGGCGGTGCTTTCCAGCAGGGCCCTCTCAGCGCGGAGATCTTCCTTCAGCCTTGTCTCGCGGTCCCGGGCAGCATCAAGCGAGTCAGTAAGGGTGGAGACCTTCAGCTCTAGATCAACAATTGAGTCCTTGGCGTCAGTGAGCTCTTTACCCTTGTCGGAGAGGCGGATTTGCAACTCCGAGTTGGTGTGGGCATCCTTCTCCCGCTCCACGTTCAGCGCGGTGACCCTGTCTTCACTTGCCTTCAAGAACAGCTCCAGCTGTGCCACTCTGCCCTCCAGATCCTTCTTGGCGGTCTCTGCGGCAGCGGCAGCATTCCTCGCCTCCCGCAGAGCCCCGCCGATAGCCTGCTCCCGAGCGGTGAGGTCGTCCTCGTGGCTGTCGAAGTCGACCTTCCGCTGGTTGAGCGCCCCTTCCCGCCGAGACAGCTCCTCGGCGGCCAGACGCTGCCGCTCCTCGACCTCGGCTTTTTCGAGGACGAATGCTTGCTGCGCCCCGGCAAGCTCCTCGCGCTCCTCCGCCAAGTTCCGGAGGGCCGCCTGGTTGGCGGCACGGAGCTCCACGGGGCGCTTCTCCAGGTCAGCGCCAGCCTTGGTAGCCGGGGCCTTCCGAGAGTCCAACTTCGCCTGCCTGGCCCGGTACAAGGCCAGGAGCCGGCGAAGGAGCCGCTCCTCTTCGGGCTCGTCGCTGTTGCCGGGCGCATCCACAACCTTCATCCCGGCGGAGGCGAGAACCTCTCCGTCGAAGGTCTCTCCCTCCGCGGGTACCCTAGACGAGGACGCCCACGGGACTTGAATGAAGACCCCGTTGGCGGCCTCCAGATAGACACCGGTGCAGCGCCCGACGCTCCTGCGGCCTCCGGGCCAGCAGTGTGGTCGCCGGTCCCTTCCCCAGCCGCGGCGTCGGCGGCCGGGGCGGTCCTCTCGACGGCTGGCTCGTCGGCTCCAGTCATTCCCTCAGCGGTAGTGGCGTCGCCGCCGTCGCCATGCACGCCCTCCTCGGCGGTGGCCTCCGTCTCCATCGGCTCCGGGGCGGGAGGATCTAGTAGAGGAAAAAGAAAAGAAACATCGTCAAGCAAATATCCAAAAAGAAGAATTCGAGAAGAAGAAACTACAAGGAGCTTACCTGCGCGGGCCTCTTCGATGACGGGGTCCCTCGCCGGGGAGTTATCCCTCGGCGGCGTAGAAGAAGCCCCCACCGGCGGAGGGCCTCTGGTGCCCTCCCTTGGCGGGGAGTTAGCTCTCGTCGGGGTGCTCGCCCTTGGCGGGGTACTCGCCCTTGGCGGAGTACCCATCCTTGGCGGAGCACCGTCCCTTGCCGGGGAGCTCGTCCTTGGCGGGGAGGGTGGAGCGAGTGGCTCGTCGGGGGCAACCTCCTGGTGCTCCTGCGGCTGCGGCTCCACTTCTGCACAAGACAACAAGACATCAGTACTGGCAACGACCTCAAGCGCACCCATCAAGCAGGAAAGTAAACACCCAGACTTACGCTGGGGGCTGCGCTGGGGGTTGCTCCTCGGAGCAGCAGGCTGATCCGGCAAGTCTGCCGCTGGCGCGTCTCCTGTCGCTGCGGCGGGCTCATCGTCTTCGATCTCGACCACAGGGATCTTGGCCCTCTTCGCCATCCGCTGGGTCAAGGTCCTGGAAGCCAAAACAAGATCAAGATCAGAACCAAGCAAGAGAAATCAAGACAAAAGCAAAGGAAATGAAAAAATTACAAGTACTTACTCCTCCTCTTCTTCGTCGGAGCTGAGGGCGGAGAAGTCGAATCCCGCCTCAGCTGCTCCAGCGCGAGGAACCGGAGGAGAGGGCTCCCTCGGGCGCTTGGCAGGCTCCGGAGCTGCGGGGTGTGAAGACCCAGCACCGGTCGTTGCCGAGGACCGAGGAGCAGAAGGTACCCGGGAATCACTCCGGGAAGACCCCCCTCCACTTGTCGCTCGGGCGCGGGGCGCCTCCTTGACGACCTTGCTCGTCGAGGGAGCGCGCGTCGCCCGGCGCTGCGGTCGTTGTTGGGGCGCCGGAGGCCTCACCGTTTCAACGGCCTTGCGGAGGCGCTTCTTCGGTTGCGGCGGAGGGCTTGGGCTTGGTGGTGATGGAGAGTTCTCCGGGGACGAGGAGGCGTCGTCATCAAGATTCAAGGATCCGCCGGAGTCTTCGTGAGAATCACCGGACTCAGCCTCCTCCTCCTCCTCCTCCTCGGTAGGCCCGCTGGACTCGGTTCCCTGCCCGGCAGCCCCGCCAATCCTGGCAGGCTCCCCGGTAGGCTCCCCGGCAAACTCCTCGGGCGTGATCTGCAGTAGCTTGAGGATTTCCTCCTCCTCGGCCTGGCTCACCGCGTCCGCCGCCTCCGCTTCATCAACAGTATACCCAAATTCGCCTGCCGCTGCTGCCGCGGCGGCCTCCTCCATCCTGGAGGCAATGTACGCTATATCCCGCGCGATGGTCTCCCGGGTGAGCCCCTTCTTCTCATCAGCTTTGCGTGGTTTTTCAACCAAGTTGTCGAAGAAGGCTTGCACGGTCTCCGTTGAGGGCTCCAGCCAAGTGGGGACGACACCGTGGGAGTCGCACTCCGGCATTGCCGCGCGGATGGCACTGAGGGCCGTGTTGTTGCACAAAGGGACCACTCCGGTCGACGGTTTGAACCACTCCGGGTGCTTGGGGTCGTGTTTGAACAGTTCCCGCACCATCCCCTTCAACTCCAAGACGGTGAAGTTGTAGTTCAACCCGGGGCGCAGCCTCATGCGGTCTGCCGCATTGCCGAACTGCCAAGCAGACCTCTTCCTTTCCTGCAGAGGGGCGATGCGGCAGCGGAGGAAATCAGCTCCAACTTCACCCACCGTCAGACTGGCAGCCCGGAGACGAAGAATCCTAGTTAAAGCGATCTGCAACTTGTTGTCCTCCGGGGCCAAGTCACTCCAATCCTTGCCGCGCACTATGGCAGTCTGGCGCGGCAAGGTGAACTGCTCGGGCTCCTTTTCCAGAATCCAACACCAATCCGCCCTCCACTCCTCCCACTTGCCGCGGAGCTCTCCCTTCAAGTACGCCTCCTTGTTCAGCCTGAAGATCCAAGAGATGCCGCCGGAGAGTGGGGTTCCGGACTCTACTCTAGGCGTGAAGAAGTGGCGGAAAAGAGCTACATTTGGGTGGACTCCTACGTAGTTTTTGCATAGATGTGCGAAAACGGCAAGGGTGAGGACGGCGTTGGGGGTGAAATCTAACAGACGGAAGCCATATGTATTCATTACATCGCTGAAGAACTCCGAGAATGGAGGGCAAAGACCGCAGTAGAAGAATGCAGCGAAGAAGTAGTAACCTCCCGAAAACATGTCGACGGCCACGGCGGGAAGGACTTGGGTGCGGGGATGATCCTTCGTCTCCCTCGCCCAGAACAGATAGTACTTGTCCCGCAGCTCCCTCGGGCCGAGCCTTGGCGGGAAGACCACGCTCTTTCTCCTCATGGCCGCTAGCTTCACCGCCTGCTCAGACTTCTCCTTCTTCGCCTTCTCGCTCTTCGCCTTGTCTCTCTTCGCCTGGTCGCTCTTCGGGGCCATGGCGAGGGCGGCGGGGGAGGACGGCGGCACGGCGGGTGGGGAGGACGGTGGAGGAAGGGCGGAAGCAGGGAGGGGCGGGGGTTTCTGAGAACTCGAGGCGCAATGAAGACGATGGGGGGAACTGCCCCTGCTTCCTCTGCTTTTAAGGGGGAAGTGGGGGACGTTCCGCATTTCCCATTAAAGAATAGGCCACGATCTCTCCCACGACGCCGCAATCGACGCGTGCCGTTAGGGAGGGATGCGGCGGATACGGAGAGGGATACGGCTTGCCGTGGGCCGCGTGTGCCCGTGCACTGTCTTGGGCCTGGCCCAACAGCGCTCGGCACCGTGTGTGGCCCAGGCCCGGGGGCTCCTGTCGGTGTACTAAGGTAGGGGTACCTTAGTACCCCAACTTGTGCACGGGCAGTAGCAGCTTCCCGCGGCAGGGCTTACCACGCGCTTGCCAAGGCCCGCTCCAGACCCCTTTAAGCCATTCAAGAACAAAGTATTCAAGTTAGAAGATAAGACCCCGGCAAGAGGAGCTTGCCGGGAGGGCCGCACCAGGCTCAAGGACATCTTTTCAGCACAAGACCCTGGCAAGAGGTGCTTGCCAGGAAGGCCAAAGGATAACACCACAAAAGATACATCGCGGCGCATCGTGCGCCCCGGCAGGGCCCGGGAAGCGGCAAGCTTCCGGACCCGGCAAGATAGCGACCCCGGCAAGGTACTTGCCGGGGGAAGCTCACGCTGTGTGCCTGCGCTCCAGCTTACTCGGCCACGCGTCGCCTTGGGGCCCTTCCAGGGGCGCGTGGCAGATGGCTGTGCAGCCCGAGGGACACGCTAGCGAGCCGCGGTGACGAGGCTACCGCCGTGGCGAACGGAGACGCATGGACAGATACTTTTGGGGTCAACGGCGACGGGCATTAAATGCCCTTGTCCTCCACCGTCCAGGTTAGGTGAAGACCACTGTTCATGCACTGTTCATGCACTGTTACAACTACCACCAAATTTACACTTTTACCCTCCTCTACGATTGACACCTGTCGGTGACCCCTTTTAGCTATAAAAGGAGGCCCATGCACAACGTAGAGGGGGTTTGATCCCAGAAACTTGTTCACACCACGCTCGGTGTAGCTGGTACTGTAGATCTTCAAGCTCCCGAGCTCCGAAAACTAAATACAACCAAAGCAGGAGTAGGGTTTTACGCGTCATTGCGGCCCGAACCTGGGTAAACTGCCCGCGTGTGCCCCTCGATCTGCTCTCCGTGTTCCCTCCGCTCCCTTACCGCAACGTAGAAGGGGCTCCGGTCCCATAGGTGCTCGTGGGAGGACAGTTTCCCCCGACACCATTGAACATCCAAAACAGAATATATAATAGCATGGAACAATAAAAAATTATAGATACATTTGAGACGTATCAAGCATCCCCAAGCTTAATTCCTGCTCGTCCTCGAGTAGGTAAATGACAAAAACAGAATTTTTGATGTGGAATGCTAACCAACATAATTATCAATGTAATTTCTTTATTGTGGCATGAATGTTCAGATCCGAAAGATTCAAGACAAAAGTCTATATTGACATAAGAATAATAATACTTCAAGCATACTAACAAAGCAATCGTGTCTTGTCAAAATAACATGGCCAAAGAAAGTTATCCCTACAAAATCAAATAGTCTGGCTATGCTCCCTCTTCATCACACAAAATATTTAAATCATGCTTGATACGTCCAAAACGTATCTATAATTTCTGCTTGCTCCATGCCCCTTTTGGGTGATATTGCTATGATATTTATACACTTCCATACACTTTTGATCATATTTGGACTAACCTATTAACTCAGTGCACCCCAGTGCCAGTTTCTGTTTTCGGCTGTTTTTGTATTTCAGGTTTTCAAGTTACGAGAACTGCCAGGAAAAATCCAGAAAAATTATATAAAAAATCAGCGTTCCAGAAACTTCCGTGCGCCCGAAGGACAGCCGGGGGGGCCACCAGGGCTCCAAGCGCCCTGGCGGCGCCCCCCCCCCCCTGGGCCGCGCCGGGGGGGGGGCGCCTGGCCCCCCCGAGGCTCCTCCGATGCCCCCCTTTGGCATATATTTAAAGCGTCTCCCAAAACCCTCAAAACAGGAACTCTTTTCGCGATCCCATCTCTGTTCCGCCGCCGCCGCCGCTTCCAAGATCGGGAGCACCAGGAGAACTCTTCCCGGAATCCTGCCGGAGGGGAGGATCACCACCGGGAGCTTCTCCACCACCATAGACGCCTCCCGGATGAGTTGTGAGTAGTCTCCCTTGGACCATGAGTCCATGACCAGTAGCTATGTTATGTTCTCCTCCCGTTCTTGTGCTTCACTAATTAGTCCTCGTGAGGTGACCTACATGATCGAGGCACATATGTAATCCTTACGCTGTTGCTCTGATGAGTTTTCTGGGATCCGATGGATTATGAGATTATGTTCAGATTGTGTTTGAGTAATATATTTGATTCACCTTTTTTATGTTTATGTTCGTAAGTAATTCTTGCATGTTCTCCGTTGCTATTTATTTCTTTGGCCAAGTAGTAGGTAGTGACTCCAAGAGGGAACGTCATGCTTGATTGTGGGTTCATGCCCCTCGATGACTAGTTTGAGTGACAGAAACATGAGTCTAGGGGATGTGCTATTGCCACAAGGGGGAAAACAATGGTGCTTGTGCCCGCGGGTGCAAGGATTGTTTACTTTACGCAAAGTTCTTTTAATGCAGTTGTCTGTTGCTTTGAGTTTACACTATGGGTGGGGCTCGCAACTTAATACCAGCGAGATGTTCTGGATAGATATCTCAAGGTGGATGATTAGTAGTAGATATTGATGGATTTCGGTCTACTTACTTTGGCGTACCGCCCATGCTTTGAACCTCAACCTTTCTTGCAATGTACTCAGCATTGGTTTGCGCACATGGTCCTGTCAATTGCCCAGCTGTAATTCATTTACCTCACATAGCTGTTTTATCGTCTTTTGGGAGAGAGACATCACTAGTCACAACAACGATGACTTTACCAGAACACCAAGTTGTGTGACTTCACTAGTCACAACAACGATGACTTTATCAGCACACCTATCACTACACCTGCCACTTCAGCACCTTCATATGAAATTAAACCTGCTTTACTGAACTTAGTCATGAAAGATCAATTCTCCGGTGCTGGAGATGATGCTGCTTTACACTTGAACAACTTTGTTCAACTTTGTGATATGCAAAAGTACTAAGAAATAGATGGTAATATTGTTAAGCTTAAGCTTTTTCCTTTCTCCTTGAGAGGAGGAGCTCAAATTTGGTTTCAGTCTTTGCCTAGAAATAGCATAGATTCATGGGACAAGTGCAAAGATGCTTTTATCGGAAAATACTATCCACCTGCTAAAATTATCCAACTGAGAAGTAACATAATGAATTTTAAACAATTGGATAATGAACACGTTGCCCAAGCTTGGGAACGTATGAAATGTCTTATCAAGAACTGCCCTACTCACGGTTTGATTACTTGGATGGTTATCCAAACTTTTTATGCAGGCTTGAACTTTACCTCGCGGAACTTGTTAGATTCGGCCGCGGGAGGAACTTTTATGTCAACTACACTTGGTGCTGCCACAAAACTTCTCGATGAGATGATGACCAACTATTCCCAATGGCACACCGAACGCGCTCCAACAGGTAGGAAGGTAAACTCTGTCGAGGAGATTTCCTCCTTAAATGAAAAAGTTGACTTGATCATGTCTCTACTTTCGAAGCAATCCTCTGTTGATCCTCGTGATGTTCCTTTAAATTCTTTGATTGCTCAAGAACAAGTAGATGTGAACTTTATCTCTAGAAACAATTTTAACAACAATGCTTATAGGAGTAATTTTGGTAGCAATCTTAGACCGTTCCCCTCTAATTCTTATGGGAACAACAATGCTTATCCTAGCACCAGGAACTCCACTACTGAACTAGAGATTATGCTTAAAGATTTCATCACTACCCAAAAAGCTTTTAATAATAGTGTAGAAGAAAAACTAAACAAACTAGGTGATCTCTCTTCAAAGGTAGACAATTTAGCCAATGAGGTAGAATTGCTTAAAATTAGAACTTATCCTCTTGAGGAGAGGAAGGTCACTCCTATGAATGCTATTCAAGTGCAAATTAATGAAAATATTAGGATGATGGCTAAACTTAAAGAGAGATGGGCTAGAGAAAGGGAGGAAGAGGATAGAATTAAGAGCCTTCCAACCCACCACACTGTTGCTACTATCCAAGTTGTTGAGGATATCCAAACTCTTAGCACCCAATGTACTCCTCGTCCCGATGGACCTATTAATGGTGATGCTATGACTATAGAAACTACCAAACATGTGAACCTAAAGGACACCACTACCACTTTACTTGATGCTAGTGACCTTGATTTTGATAGTTGCACTCTTACCGAAGTTATTGATTTCCTTCACAAGATGTCTAGAGACCCCCGCACTAGCACCCTTAACCTTGCCTTCACAGAGCATATCACTAATGCTCTCATCAAAGCTAGGGAGGAGAAACTTAGAGTAGAAGCCTCCATACCTAGAAAGCTAGAAGATGGTTGGGATCCTATGATAAAAATTAAATTGAATGACTTCTCTTGCTATACATTATGTGATATTGGAGCTAGTACCTCTGTTATGCTCAAAAGAATATATGATATGCTTAAATTGAAACCTTTTGATTCTTGTTCTTTTGGTGTTCGTCTCGTTGATTCTTCCATAAAGAAACCTTTGGGGAGGATCGACGATGTTCTTATCGTTGTCAATGATAATTATGTTCCCGTTGATTTTACTATTATGGATATTGAATGTGATCCTTCTTGTCCAATTATTTTGGGACGTCCCTTTTTACGCACCGTTGGTGCTATCATTGACATGAAAGAGGTTAATATAAAATTTCAGTTTCCTCTCAAGAAAGGGATGGAACACTTCCCTGGAAAGAAGATCAAGTTATCTTTTGAGTCCGTTGTACGGGCTAGCTATTCTTTTACTCTTGATAAAACTTGATCTCTATGCATTATGCCTAGCTTAAAGGCATAAAAGAAAGCGCTTTTGGGAGGCAGCCCAATGAATAAATTTATTTTTCTTTTTTTGTGTCTTGATGTTTTTTACTACTGTAGCATCATCATTGTATCTGTGCTTTTCATATTTGTGCGAAGTGTAGCCTCTGATTGCTAGAAAGTTCAAAAGTTGTGAGGTGCTGTCCAGGAAACAGATTCTGTCCTTGGATAGAAAAATTCGTATAAAATCACCAGGTCATCTTTTTGGTCTGAATTTTTTCGACAGCATTCTCTATATAATTATCTTTCGTGCATCTGTTCTGAGTTTTTTGATTTGAGTAGCAGAAGTGCCCCGAACAAATCAATTACTACCTGCTGTTCTGTTTTTCACAGATTCTGTCCTGTTTTGCTTTTCCTTCATTTTGCAAACCTAGAGCTTGCTTTTTCTTTGCAAAAACCTTTTGGCAATCTTGAGAAACAGTAGACCTTCAAGAATATCTTTATTTCCAGCAAGGTATAATTATTTTATTATGGGTACTAACCTCGCTAATCAGAGTATGATGAGTTATGTATGAAGGGAGTTTTCAAGTGTGCGAGGGAAGATGATAAAAAGATTCAGGAGTGTCAAGCGCTCAAGCTTGGGGATGCCCCCATGCACACCCAAGAAATATTCAAGGAGACTCAAGCATCTAAGCTTGGGGATGCCCCCGTGCATCCCCTTCTCCATCAACATTATCAGTTCGTCTTTCGTTCCACTATATTTTAATCACTTCATGTGTTATGTGCTATGCTTGGAGCGTCTTGCTTTTAGTTTCCTTTTTAGTTTTTCATAACGAGTTGGAACTCAGCTTTCTTTATGTGGGAGAGAAACACGCTCCACTTCTACCTAGAACATAACATAGAATTTTCATGACTATCTTTGCTGTGTGTGTTCTTTGTCTTTTAATGGCTACTATCATGCTCTGCTCTTAGTATTCATGCTTATCTTTTTAAAGAGCTTGTGTTTAGTTGGTTGCTTGAACTCTCTTTAATTATCATGCTTATCTTATTAAGATAGTTTTCTTCCGTTGCATTGGTTAATATCTCTATGATAAAGATGCTACGTGCATAATGGCGCTTAGTAGTTCAGGTTTTCTTATGGTTAGTCTCAAATAGCTGGAGGGTTCCCAATGTGTTATTGGAGTGCCAACATGATTTGTTTGCCAATGATGTGGTATGGTTTAGTAATATCTTCCTTCAAGAATTTATTTTGATTGACTTGGCGTATGCTCACGCATATTTAAGACTGTAAAGAAAGTCTATCAAGCCTTGATGATCTTTTATTTCTGAGTAGCGATATAACTTCCATGCCTGATTCAATGTTGCTTTGTCGCTCTGTATGATTATGACCGTCATTGCTCTCTTAGTTGGTGGCTCCCAGTCTTTTGCTAACCTCCACCTGTACTAAGCGGACTGATTGCTTGTGCATCCACATCCTTTTAAACCAGTTATGCCATATGAGTCCACCATACCTACCTATATGTGGTATTTCACCGCCACTCCAAGTAAATTTACATGTGCTACCTTTAAAACCTTCAGTTGCAATATATAGCTCATGGGAAAGTAGCTTAAAAACTATTGTGGTAAAGAATATGTTGCTTATGTATCTTATTTTCTTATAAGTTGCTTGCTGAGCGGTAACCATGTTTCTGGGGACGCCATCAACTGTTACACTTTTGTTGAATATCATGTGAGTTGCTATGCATGCTCGTCTTGTCTAAAGTAAGGGTGATTTGCCATGAGTTGAATGGTTTGAGTATGCACATTGTTAGAGAAGAACATTGGGCCGCCAACCAAAGCCATGTATCATGGTGGAAGTTTTAGCTTGGACATTAATCCTCAACCTCTTATGAGAATATGCTTAAGCATTTAAGAGGAGTCCATTATCTATTTTCTATGTTGTCCCGGTATGGATGTCCTCAAGTTGAGATCTATCAAAAACAAGAAATCAAATGCGATCTATCTCCTTGGACCTTTGTACAGGTGACATAGAGGTACCCCTTTGTGACACTTGGTTGAAACATATGTAATGCAATGACAATCCATGGAAATCCGAGCTAATTAGGACAAGGTGCGAGCACTATTGGTATTCGATGCATGAGGCTTGCAACTTATAGGATGTCTTATGCATAGCACATATGAAGTACTACTACCGTTGACAAAATTGTTTCTATGTTTTCAAAATAAAAAGCTCTAGCACATGAGTAATCCCTGCTTCCCTCTGCGAAGGGCCATTCTTTTACTTTTATGTTGAGTCTCCACCTTCTTTTAAAAGCACCAACTACTG
>LR738712.1:96765069-96817924 GCA_902687465.1 Secale cereale
AGTGTAATGTGCATTGTCCCAAAGTAGCATTGTCTTTTGCATGATTGTGATATCGTTTATTCTGAAATCATTGTATCTAGTCATCACTTAAACCTTGAAGGTGCCCCTGCATTTATGTTTTGCTTCACTAAAGGGGGCAAGCTAGATATCACTTTATCATATTTGCACATCATATTCATTGCAAATCTTTTTGATGTTTCAGTATCATATTGTAAAACTTTCAGTTCTTTGTGATTTTCTCATGAGGCAACTTAATTACTACAGATTCATTGTCTCAGTAAGCTTTTGTCATATGACTATGAAAAAGTCCTATATGGTTAATAGCATGTCACCACAGAAATTATTCTTGTTATCATTTACCTACTCGAGGACGAGCAGGAATTAAGCTTGGGGATGTTGATACGTCCAAAACGTATCTATAATTTCTGCTTGCTCCATGCCCCTTTTGGGTGATATTGCTATGATATTTATACACTTCCATACACTTTTGATCAGATTTGGACTAACCTATTAACTCAGTGCACCCCAGTGCCAGTTTCTGTTTTCGGCTGTTTTTGTATTTCAGGTTTTCACGTTACGAAAACTGCCAGGAAAAATCCAGAAAAATTATATAAAAATCAGCGTTCCAGAAACTTCCGTGCGCCCGAAGGACAGCCGGGGGGGGGGGGGCACCAGGGCTCCAGGCACCCTGGCGGCGCGCCCCCCCTGGGCCGCGCCGGGGGGGGGGCGCCTGGGCCCCCCGACGCTCCTCCGATGCCCCCCTTTGGCATATATTTAAAACGTCTCCCGAAACCCTCAAAACAGGAACTCTTTTCACGATCCCATCTCTGTTCCGCCGCCGCCGCCGCTTCCAAGATCGGGTGCACCAGGAGAACTCTTCCCGGCACCCTGCCGGAGGGGAGGATCACCACCGGGAGCTTCTCCACCACAATGGACGCCTCCCGGATGAGTTGTGAGTAGTCTCCCTTGGACCATGAGTCCATGACCAGTAGCTATGTGATGTTCTCCTCCCGTTCTTGTGCTTCACTAATTAATCCTCGTGAGCTGCCCTACATGATCGAGGCACATATGTAATCCTTATGATGTTGCTATGATGAGTTTGCTGGGATCCGATGGATTATGAGATTATGTTCAGATTGTGTTTTAGTAATATATTTGATTCACCTCTTTTATGTTTATGTTCATAAGTAATTCTTGCATGTTCTCCGTTGTTATTTATTGCTTTGGCCAAGTAGTAGGTAGTGACTCCAAGAGGGAACGTCATGCTTGATTGTGGGTTCATGCCCCTCGATGACTAGTTTGAGTGACAGAAACATGAGTCTAGGGGATGTGCTTTTGCCACAAGGGGGAAAACAACGGTGCTTGTGCCCGCGGGTGCAAGGATTGTTTACTTTACGCAAAGTTCTTTTAATGCAGTTGTCTGTTGCTTTGAATTTACACTATGGGTGGGGCTCGCAACTTAATACCAGCGAGATGTTCTGGATAGATATCTCAAGGTGGATGATTAGTAGTAGATATTGATGGATTTCGGTCTACTTACTTTGGCATACCTCCCATGCTTTGAACCTCAACCTTTCTAGCAATGTAGTCAACATTGGTTTGCGCACATGGTCCTGTCAATTGCCCAGCTGTAATTCGTTTACCTCACATAGCTGTTTTATCGTCTTTTGGGAGAGAGACATCACTAGTGAACATCATGAGACTCCGGTCCATATTACCATCATTGATCACATCCGCTATTTACTTTTCCGCTATTTACTTACTATTGCAATTATACCTATCACTATTATCACTTGCGTTTGATCCTTTGTAAACTACAAGGCCGGAGGGATTGACAACCTCTCTGTACTCGTTGGGAGCAAAGTTATTTGTATCTGTGTGCAGGTCCACGTTGATTGCTAATATCCGGTGCCGTTAGCAGTTGACACCTTCTTGTTGAAACTGGGAGTCTCTGGGAAATCGATCCTTGGTATTACCAAGGGAAAACTTTTGCTACACTGCATCTCAAACCTTCCACTTGGGGTAACCAACGAGGGGTGAGAAGCCACCTAGCAATGCTCAACCCCGGTTTCAGCCAAGCAATTATTTGATACTCAAAAAAATTCAAACATTTCAACTTTCACGCAATACATGAGCGTGAGCCATGGATATAGCACTATAGGGTGAATAGAATTGTTGTTGTGGAGAAGACAAAAGAGGAGGATAGTCTCACATCAACTAGGCGTAATAATGGGCTATGGAGATGCCCATCAATAGATATCAATGTGAGTGAGTAGGGATTGCTATGCAACGGAGGCACTAGAGCTATAAGTGTATGAAAGCTCATTAAAAGAAACTAAGTGGGTGTGCATCCAACTTGCTTGCTCATGAAGACCTAGGGCATTTGAGGAAGCCCATCGTTGGAATATACCATCCAAGTTCTATAATGAAAATTCCCACTAGTATATGAAAGTGACAAAAAAAGAGACTCTCTATCATGAAGATCATGGAGCTACTTTGAAGCACAAGTGTGGAAAAGGATAGTAGCATTGCCCCTTCTCTCTTTTCTCTCATTTTTTGGAGGGGCTTTCTTTTTTTTATATTAGCCACTCTCTATATTTTTTGGGGCCATCTTTTTTTATTTGGCCTTTCCGCACATGGGACAATGCTCTAATAATGAAGATCATCACACTTTTATTGACTTACAACTCGAAGCTAGAACAAAATATGACTCTATGTGAATGATGATGAGGCATGCCATATGAACGGAACGATGGAAAGTTGCATGGCAATATATGTCGGAATGGCTATGGAAATGCCATGATAGGTAGGTATGGTGGCTGTTCTGAACAAGGTATATGGTGGGTGTATGGTACCGGCGAAAGTTGCGCGGTACAAGAGAGGCTAGCAATGGTGGAAGGGTGAGAGTGCGTATAATCCATGGACTCAACGTTAGTCATTAAAAACTCATATACTTATTGTAAAAATCTACGAGTCATCAAAACAAAGTATTCAACGCATGCTCCTAGGGGAAGGGTTGGTAGGAGTTAACCATCACGCGATCCCGACCTCCACACAAAGGATGACACTCAATATATAAGTCATGCTCCAACTTCATCACATAACGGTTCACCATATGTGCATGCTACGGGAATCACAAAATTTAACACAAGTATTTCTTGAATTCATAATTACTCCACTAGCATGACTCTAATATCACCATCCTCATATCTCAAAACAATTATCAAGTGTCAAACTTCTCATCATATTCAATGCACTTTATGTGAAAGTTTTTACTATGCCCATCTTGGATGCCTATCATATTAGGACTAGTTTATAACCAAAACACATTACCATTCTGTTCTAAAAGACTCTCAAAAGGATATAATTGAAGCATGAGAGATCAACAATTTCTAGAAAATAAAACCACCACCATGCTCTAAAAGATATAAGTGAAGAAGTAGAGCAAAACTATCTAGCTCAAAAGATATAAGTGAAGCACATAGAGTATTCTAACAAATTATGAATCATATTTATCTGTCTCAAAAGGTGTGTCCAGCAAGGATTATTGTGGCAAACTAGAAATCAAAGACTCAAATCATACATGACGCTCCAAGCAAAACACATATCATGTGGTGAATAAAAATATAGTCCCGAGTATAGTTACCGATAGATGAAGACGAAAGAGGGGATGCCTTCCCGGGGTATCCCCAAGCTTAGGCTTTTGGAGGTCCTTGAATTTTACCTTGGGGTGCCTTTGGCATCCCCAACCTTAGGCTCTTGCCACTCTTTGTTCCATAGTCCATCAAAGCCATACTCAAAACTTGAAAACTTCACAACACAAAACTTAGCCAAAAATCTCATGAGCTCCGTTAGTATAAGAAAAGAAACCACCACTCAAAAGTATGTAATGAACTCATTATTTGTTTATAATGGTGTTAAACCTACTGTAATCCAACTTCTCCATGATTCATACCCCTCGATACTACTCATAGATTCATCAAAATAAGCAAACAACACACGAGAAACAGAATCTGTCAAAAGCAGAACAGTCTGTAGTAATCTGTAACTTTCGAATACTTCTGTAACTCCAAAATTTTTGAAATAAATTGGTAAACGTGAGTTATTTGTCTATTAATCATCTGCAAAAATAATCAACTAAAAATCACTCTCCAGTAAAAATTGACAACCAATCTCGTGAGCGCTAAAGTTTCTAGCTTTTACAACATGATCACATAAACTTCACACAAGTCTTCCCAAAGGTTCTACTTGGCACAAACACTAATTAAAACACAAAACCACATATAAACAGAAGCTAGATGCAATATTTATTCCTAAAAAGAAGAAAAAACAAAGAAAATAAAATTGGGTTGCCTCCCAACAAGCGCTATCGTTTAACGCCCCTAGCTACGCAAGATACGAGAATAGATCTAGGTATTGCCATCTTTGGTAGGCAATCCATAAGTGGCTCTCATAATAGATTCATAAGGTAATTTAATTTTATTTCTAGGAAAATGTTACATGCCCTTCCTTAACAGAAATTGGAATCTAATATTTCCTTCCTTCATATCAATAATTGCACCAATCGTTCTTAGGAAAGGTCTACCAATAATAATAGGACATGAAGGATTACAATCTATATCAAGAACAATGGAATCTATGGGCACATAATTCCTATTGGCAACAATAAGAACATCAATAATCCTTCCCATATGTTTCTTAATGGTAGAATCTGCAAGATGTAAATTTAAAGAACAATCATCAAGCTCATGGAAACCTAACATATCACACAAAGTTTTTGGAATTGTAGAAACACTTGCACCCAAATCCAACAAAGCAAAGAATTCATGATCTTTAATTTTAATTTTAATAGTAGGTTCCCACTCATCATAAAGCTTTCTAGGGATAGAAACTTCTAATTCAAGTTTTTCTTCATAAGATTGCATTAAAGCATCAACTATGTGTTTGGTAAAAGCCTTATTTTGACTATAAGCATGCGGAGAATTTAGCAGGGATTGCAACAAGGAAATACAATCTATTAAAGAGCAATTATCATAATTGAATCCCTTGAAATCCGAAATAGTGGGTTCAGCACTATGCAAAGTTTTAATCTCTTTAGTCCCACTTTTAACAATTATAACATCAAGATCTAAAAACTCTGAATCATTAGGACGCCTTTTAACTAAAGTAGACTCATCTCCAGTCCCATCTTTATCAAAATTCATACTAGAAAATAAGGATCTAATAGGAGACACATCAATAACTTTCAGATCTTCATCTTTATTTTCTAAATCTTCCGGTTTAGCAGCCATCTTATTAGCTAAGGTGGATTGCTTGTCCAAAATTTGGCTATTAAGTTCTCAAGATGAGCAAACTGAGATTTCAAACCATAAAATTCCTTAGACATATCATCAAGCTCTTTATTCATGTACTCCATAAAACTTTTCCATTCTTTATGCTCGTTTCTAAAGAAATCATTGTGTTCAAACTGCACAGACATAAAATTTCTAAAATTATTTTCAATCTCCTCCAACCTCTTAAGGTGAGGGTCAATACTGATAGGGGAAGCCATAGAGATGAACAGGAACTCCAACACTCAAGCAAACAAGAGGCAAGCGAACGGTAAACACACGGAAAAAGAAGGGCGAATAAAACGGCAAGGGTGAAGTAGGGGAAAATGAGAGGCAAATAATGTAGTGCGAAGGATAAGGGTTTGTGATAGGTACTTGGTATATGACCTTTGCGTAGATCTCCCCGGCAACGGCGCCAGAAATTCTTCTAGCTACTTCTCGAGCTTGCGTTGTATTCCCTCGAAGAGGAAAGGGTGATACAGCACAATAGCGTAAGTATTTCCCCCAGTTTTTGAGAACCAAGGTATCAATCTAGTAGGAGACCACGCACGAGTCCCTCGCACCGGCACAATAAAATAAGAACTTCACAGCCATCGTGATAAGGGGTTGTCAATCCCTTCACGGTCACTTACGAAAGTGAGATCTGATAGATAGGATATAATAATATTTTTGGTATTTTTTGTATAAGAATAGAAAGTAAATAATGTAAATAAGCAACATCAATAGAAATTGAAGGTAAAGTAATATGATAAAGATAGACTCGGGGGCCATAGGTTTCACTAGTGACTTCTCTCATGATAGCAGAATTCTAGGGTGGGTAAACAAATTACTATCGAGCAATTGATAGAAAAGCGCATAGTTATGAGAATATCTAGGCATGATCATTATATATAGGCATCACGCCCGTAACAAGTAGGCCGAAACGATTCTGTATCTACTACTATTACTCCACACATCGACCGCTATCCAGCATCCATCTAGAGTATTAAGTTCATAAGAACAGAGTAACACTTTAAGCAAGATGACATGATGTAGAGGGATAAACTCAAGCAATATGATATAAACCCCATCTTTTTATCCTCGATGGAAACAATACAATACGTGCCTTGCTGCCCCTACTGTCACTGGGAAAGGACACCGCAAGATTGAACCCAAAGCCAAGCACTTCTCCCATTGCAAGAACTATAGATCTAGTAGGCCAAACCAAACCAATAATTCGAAGAGACTTGCAAGGATATTATAATCATACATAAAAGATTTCAGAAAAGAATCAAATATTGTTCATAGATAATCTTGATCATAAACCCACAATTCATCGGATCTCGACAAACACAGCGCAAAAAGATTACATCAAATAGATCTCCACGAAGAACGAGGAGAACTTTGTATTGAGATCCAAAAAGAGAGAAGAAGCCATCTAGCTAATAACTATGGACCCAAAGGTCTGTGGTAAACTACTCACAACTCATTGGTGAGGCTATGGTGTTGATGTAGAAGCACTCTGTGATTGATGCCCCCTCCGATGGAGCTCTAGAACAGGCCCCAAGATGGGATCTAACGGGAACAGAAGGTTGCGGCGGTGGAATTAGGGTTTTCTCTATTGCCTCGATGTTTTCAGGGTACATGGATATATATAGGAGGAAGGAGGGCATCGGGGGAGCTAGAGGGGGTCCAAGAGGGTGGGGGGCATGCTTACCCCCCTGGGTGCACCCTGGACCCTCGTGGCCACCTCTCTCGTTTCGTTGCGTGTACTCCAAGTCTTCTGTGAAGATATGCTTCCACAAACAACTCTCCCGAAGGTTTCATTCTGTTTGGACTCCGTTTGATATCCCTTTTCTGCGAAACACTGAAATAGGCAAAAAACAGCAATTTGCACTGGGCCTTGGGTTAGTAGGTTAGTCCCAAAAATAATATAAAAGTGTATAATAAAGCCCATTAAACATCCAAAACAGAATATATAATAGCATGGAACATTCAAAACTTATTGATACGTTGGAGACATATCACCTATTAAATAAGAAATTCAGGAACCGGTACCCATTGAAGAAGAAACTATACTTTATCATGTTGATCCAGTTGTTCCTTCTGCTTATATTGAAAACCCACCTTTCCTTGTTAGGATAAAGGAACACACTAAAATTTCAACTGTGGTTAACAAAAGTTATATTAGAACACCTAAACCAGATGATCAAATTAAATTAGAGCCTAATATTGCTATTGTTGGGGATATAAGTATTTGATATGACCCGCCCAGGAGGGACCGGGTTACCCAATGGCGGTTCATGGTCTAAGCCCAGAAGCATGTTGAAGATGGTGGTTTAATGAGTGTAATTATAAAGGGCCCAAGGCTCAGAGCGGCTTAAGGCCCGTAAGTATAAATAGCCATGTACGTTACCGTGTATTGTAAGGCATGTAACAAAGAGTCACCGAGCCGGACATGATTGTATGAGCCGGCCGGGACTCCGTAGGCTGCAGGGCGTCAACCCGTGTATATAAGGGGACGACCCGGTAGCGGCTTAGGGCAAGAAACAACAGACCGAGAGCCAGGCAAGCGTATTCGCTCCCTAGCAATCGATACCCCAACAATTCCACCTCAAACTGGATTAGGTTTTACCCTCACCGCAAGGGGCCGAAGCAGCATAAACTTCACATGTCTCTTGTCCCGTTTTAACCCCTTTAAACTAACAAGGTCGCTATGGCTCCATAGATAAGTCCTTTCCTTAGGACATCTACCGTGACAACTCCACGACAGTTAGCGCCCACCATGGGGCCTGCGGCCTGTGGTTTCGAGTTCTTGAAGGAAAACCTCGAAGGGCTCAAGGGATACGCCGTGGGCCGGATGACCAAGAGTCGTCGCGGCAAGCTCTAAATCGACGATGCAGGCTGGGGCCCCGAGGCCGGCTCAATTGAGTATGGGTACATGGTCCCCTTCGGCAGAATCCACATCTTCATCGAGAAGATCGGCGAATTGGGCCCTGAGCCGGACACCTGCACCGACCTCATCAAGATGGCTCAGCATGCGCGACCCGCCGTGTTCAGCCCGCCGTGAAGGGTGCTTTTGTGGGATACGTCCAGGGCGCTGGAGGTTCTGGATCTCACGGTGAGATGGCTGTTCTCTCCGATGGTGAGTCGTCCACAGGTGAGACTAACTCAATGTATCAGATGCAGAGCGGATGGTTTGGGGGCTGGTCCGATGGTAGCAGTATTCCGGGTCCCTGTGAGCCGCTGAGCAAGGTGGCGATTTTCATGACTAGCACCCAGCCGACTCTCGGCTCGACAGTCGCCGGGGCTATAACACCCGAGGCGACGGCGACCGCGGCAGGCGTCGGTGGATCAACGCGTCCGCCGGCTCAAGTCTTGACAAATCTGTTGGAGGCTCTGGCAACTCTGATGGGAACGAGATAACCCCATAGAACCAGGACCAACACAAAGCAGATGTGGATAAGCTGCGACAGGAGATAGCACAAGCAAAAGTAGACCTGGCGGTGGAGAACGCTAGGATGACTGCAGAACGGGCTGTTTTGGACGCCTAGGCTCAGCGGATTCAAGCGGATTCTTACCGGCTCTCAGTGGATCAGAATGCTGCTAATGAGGTCATGAGGAGGAAGCAACGGAGTCATCTACCTTTCGTTTATGAGCCAAGGAATATTTTCAACACAGCTGGAGCGGGGGGCAGTAACCCACCAGGGGCAAACCGGACAGCTGAAGCACCTAGGGCCGGAGGGCCGGTTCAGCCATGTATGCCAGGCTCTCTGTACGCAAATCAAAACCGTCCAACACCTCATTACCTGGCGACGCCGGCGGATCACTATTCCGACCCTCTGGAAAACATGATAGCAGCGGCGACGAGATTGGCGGCTTTGCCAGTCGACAGCGAAACTCCAGTGGCACTGGAGACCCAGAGGCCCAGGAACTCTTCAGACGGCACTACAGCAGCAACAAGCTTATTCTTATAGTCGAGACCGGATTCACTCAACCCCCCGTCGAAGTGCCAGCTACAACAGGCATGTTGACTCGCCAGAGGTTTCAAGAACAGAGCGGCACCGTAACCCGCCTCGTGGGCATAACCCGACGCAGCATGACACCAATGCACAAGACTTAGTGGATCAGGGCAGGATGTACCGAGAGACCGAGCTGGCGGCTCAGGCGGCCGATCATCAGCCGGCGCCGTATTACCTGGCAACTTCAGTAGAGACAGGCATAACTTCTAGAGCTTGGGGCGTACCGTGCTTAACGGCGGCTAAAAGAAACGAGAGGTTGCCGAAGGATTTCAAGGGCCCTCATAAGGTGCCTAACTACACAACAGATCAGCCCCCTGAGGCTTGGATAGAGAGTTACAAGATGGCTATGGCGATGCTGGACGTTAGTGAAGCCGCATGTGCTAAGTATTTCACCATGATGCTGGAAGGCAGAGCTCGTAACTGGTTGAAAGGATTGCCCATCAATTCCATTGGGTCGTGGGCAGAGCTTAAGGACAAGTTTATCAAGCATTTCAAGGATACATGCAAGCAGCCAATGTTAATTGTGGATCTAGATTCTTGTGTTCAGAACAAGGGCGAATCAACGACCAGTTGGGTGCGCCGGGTCTCAACCATTATGCATTCTTCAGATAAGATCACCGTTGAATCCGCGATATTAACGTTGGAGAAAAATTGCCAGTTCCTTCCGCTCAAACTGAAGTTGTTGGGGAACGTAGCAGAATTCAAAAAAATTCTACGCTTTCACCAAGATCAATCTAAGGAGTCATCTAGAAACGAGCATACTGAAGTGCATCTACATACCCTTTTGTAGATCGCGTGCGGAAGCGTTCGAAGGAACGCGGATGAAGTAGTCGTACTCTTCGCGTTCTTCGTCACCGATGATCCTAGCGCTGAACGGACGGCACCTCCGCGTTCAACACACGTACGGTACAACAACGTCACCTCCTTCTTGATCCAGCAAGGGGGGAGGAGAGGTCGTCGGAGATCCAGCAGCACGACGGCGTGGTGGTGGATGCAGCAGGAAATCCTGCAGGGCTTCGCCGGCGCCCTGCGGAGGAGTAGGAAGTGTGATGGGAGGGGGGAGAGGCGCCAGAGGCTTGGGGTGCGGCTGCCCTCTCCCCCCCACTATATAGGGGCCAGGGGGTGCGCCGGCCCTGGAGAGATCAGATCTCCAGGGGGCGGCGGCCAGGGGGGTATACTTGCCCCCCAAGGCATGGGGGCGCCCCCTCCCCCTAGGGTTTCAACCCTAGGCGCATGAAGGGGAGGCCCATGTGGTGCGCCAGCCCACCAGGGGCTGGCCCCTTCCCCCTTGCGGCCTAGGGGCCCCACTGGGATGGGTGGCCCCACCCGGTGGACCCCCGGGACCCCTCCGGTGGTCCCGGGACACTCCCGGTGACCCCCGGAGTTCACCCGATGGCCGAAACTGGACTTCCTATATATCATTCTTTACCCCCGGACCATTCCAGAACTTTTCGTGACGTCCGGGATCTCATACGGGACTCCGAACAACATTCGGGTTTCCATGTGCATGTATCTCTACAACCCTAGCGTTACCGAACCTTAAGTGTGTAGACCCTACGGGTTCGGGAGACACGCAGACATGACCGAGACGCCTCTCCAGTCAATAACCAACAGCGGGATCTGGATACCCATGTTGGTTCCCACGTGTTCCTCGATGATCTTCATCAGATGAACCACTGTGTCAAGGATTCACTCAATCCCGTATGTCATTCCCTTTGTCCATCGGTACGGTTCTTGCCCGAGATTCGATCGTCGGTATTCCCAATACCTTGTTCAATCTCGTCATGGCAAGTCTCTTTACTCGTTCCGTAATCCATCATCCCGTGACTTACTCCTTAGTCACTTTGAGCTCATTATGATGATGTCTTACTGATACGTCCAAAATGTATCTATAATTTCTGTTTGATCCATGCCTCTTTTGTGTGATATTGCTATGATATTTATGCACTTCCATACACTATTGATCATATTTGGACTAACCTATTAACTCAGTGCACCCCAGTGCCAGTTTCTGTTTTCTGCTGTTTTTGTATTTTAGGTTTTCCCTTTACGTAAATTGCCAGAAAAATCCCGGGAAAAATATATAAAAAATCAGCGTTCCGGAAGCTTCCATGCGGCCAAAGTAGGGCCAGAGGGGGGCCACCAGGGCACCAGGCGACCAGAGGGGGCGGCCCCCCTCCTGGCCGCGCCGCCAGGGCGCCTGCCCGCCCCCCCCCTGGCCTCTTCTGACGCCCCCCTTTGGCATATATTTACACCGCGTCCCGAAACCCTCGAGGACGGAACCCTTTTTCGCGATCTCATCTCTGTTCCGCCGCCGCCGCGCTTCCAAGATCGGGAGCACCAGGAGAACTCTTCCCGGCACCCTGCCGGAGGGGAGGATCACCACCGGGAGCTTCTCCACCACCATGGACGCCTCCCGGATGAGTTGTGAGTAGTCTCCCTTGGACCATGGGTCCATGACCAGTAGCTATGTGATGTTCTCCTCCCCTCTTTGTTCTTCACCGATTAGACCTCGTGAGCTGCCCTACATGATCGAGGCACATATGTAATCCTTATGATGTTGCTATGATGAGTTTGTTGGGATCCGATGGATTATGAGATTATGTTCAGATTGTGTTTGAGTAATATATTTGATTCACCTCTTTTATATTTATGTTCTTGAGTAATTCTTGCATGTTCTCCGTTGCTGTTTATTGCTTTGGCCAAGTAGTAGGTAGTAACTCCAAGAGGGAACGTTATGCTTGATTGTGGGTTCATGCCCCTCGATGACTAGCTTGAGTGACAGAAACATGAGTCTAGGGGATGTGCTGTTTCCACAAGGGGGAAAACAACGGTGCTTGTACTTGCGGGTGCAAGGATTGTTTACTTTACGCAAAGTTCTTTTAATGCAGTTGTCTGTTGCTTTGAGTTTACACTATGGGTGGGACTCGCAACTTAATACCAGCGAGATGTTCTGGATAGATATCTCAAGGTGGATGATTAGTAGTAGATGCAGATGGATTTCGGTCTACTTGCCTTGGCGTACCGCCCATGCTTTTGAGCCTCTACCTTTCTTTGCAGCATAGTTAGCATTGGTTTGCGCACATAATCCTGTCAATTGCCCAGCTGTAATTCGTTTACCTCGCTTAGCTGTTTTATCGTCTTTTGGGAGAGAGACATCACTAGTGAACATCATGGGACCCCGGTCCATATTACCATCACTGATCACATCCGCTATTTACCTTCTGTTCTTATTTACTATTTGAAGTCATACCTATCACTATTATCTCTTGCGTTTGATCCTTTGTAAACGACAAGGCCGGAGGGATTGACAACCTCTCTGTACTCGTTGGGAGCAAAGTTATTTGTATTTGTGTGCAGGTCCTGTCGATCGCTAAGTTGCGCCGCTAGCAGTTGACACCTTCTTGTTGACCCTCGGAGTCTTAGGGGATTCGATCCTTGGTATCTTTGCCAAGGGAAAACTACCGCTACACTGCATCTCAAACCTTCCACTTGGCGTAACCAACGAGGGGCGAGAAGCCATCAAGCAAAGTTTTCTTCGCCGTTGCCGGGGACTCCACTCTTTAAGAATAGGGGAGTTGCACGCTATCTTTTATCTTTGCTTTTTAGTCTTGTTAGTTTACCTTTCAGTTTTCTTTATGTCTTTTCACTAGTTTTGCTTAATGGAAAACAACAAAAATATGAGAGAGCTTTATAAGCTCTACCTTGCTTTGGGACATGATGTGTTTGAAGAGAAAATTAGAAAACCTATGGAACTTTATTATTTGCATAACAATCATGATGGTGGTGATGTTATTAGTATGCTTTCTTTGAATATCAATATTTCTAATGACATGGAAAACTCTAAGCTTGGGGATGACACGTTTGATGAACATGATATTTTTAGTCCCCCAACTTTTGAAGAGAAAATTTACTTTGATGATACTTTGCTTCTTATATATGATGATTACAATGATGAATATGATGTTTTCAGTCCACCTACTATTGAGGATAAAATTTATTATGATTATGATATGCCTCCTAAATACAATGATTACCATGATGGTTATGATTGCTTTGCTCTCACTATTCCTAATAAGAAAGATTTTGCTTATATGAAGAGTAATGATACCTTTTTGCATGTGGATCATGGTAACAATGCTTTATGTGATGCTTATATTGTTGAGTTTATTCGTGATCCCACTGAAAATTATTATGAGAAGGGAACATATGCTTATAGATATTTCAATAATATCAAGTTCCCTCTCTTTATGTTGAAAGTTTTGAAGCTGCACTTGTTTTGTCTTCCTATGCTTATTGCTTTGTGCTTCAATGAATTATTCTATTGAAATATTCCTATGCATAGGAAGCATGTTAGGCTTAAATGTGTTTGGTATTTGCTTCTTGATGCTCTCTTTCGTTCTTCAACTCTTATTCCTACGACAGCATCATTAAAGTCTTAAGCCTATCTTTATGGCTATAAAGAAAGAGCTCTAGGGAGACAACCCTTGTTATCTTTGCTTTCAGTTTGTTCTTTCAGTGGTCTTGATATTTGTTACTACAGTAGCATCATAATTGTATCTTTTCTTTTCAGCTTTGTGCCAAGTTTAGCCTCTGATTGCAAGAAAGTTCAAAAGTTGTGACGTGCTGTCCAGGAAACAGATTCTGTCCTTGGACAGAAAAATTCGTATAAAATCACCAGATCATCTTTTTCGTCTGAATTTTTCGACAGCGTGCTCTATACAATTGGCTTTCGGGCGTCTGTTCTGAGTTTTTTGATTTGAGTTGCAGAAGTGCCCCGAAAAAATTATTTACTACCTGCTGGTCTGTTTTTCACAGATTCTGTCCTGTTTTGCCTTTCCTTCGTTTTGCAAACCTTGAGCTTGCTGTTTCTTTGCAAAAACCTTTTGGCAATCTTGAGAAACAGTAGACCTTCAAGAATATCCTTATTTCCAGCAAGGAAAAATTATTTTATTATGGTTACTTACCTCGCTAATCAGATTATGATGAGTTATGTATGAAGGGAGTTTTCAAGTGTGCGAGGGAAGATGATAAAAAGATTCAGGAGTGTCAAACGCTCAAGCTTGGTGATGCCCCCGTGCACCCCCAAGAAATATTCAAGAAGACTCAAGCGTCTAAGCTTGGGGATGCCCCCGTGCATCCCCTTCTCCATCAATAATTATCAGTTCATCTTTCGTTCCACTCTATTTTAATCACTTCATGGGTTATGTGATATGCTTGGAGCGTCTTGCTTTTAGTTTCCTTTTTAGTTTTCTTTAGCTTTGCTTGCTGTTCATAACGAGTTGGAACTAAGCCTTCTTTGTGTGGGAGAGAAACACGCTCCACTTCAACCTAGAACATAACATGGGATTTTCATGTTTATCTTTGCTGTGTATGTTCTTTGTCTTTCAATAGCTACTATCATGTTCAGCTCTTAGTTTTCATGCTTTACTTTTTAAAGAGCTTTTGTTTAGTTGGTCGCTGGAACTCTCTTGAGTTATCACGCTTATCTTGTTAAGAGAGTTGGCTTCTGTTGCACTGGTTGATATGTCTATGATAAAAATGCTATGTGCATAATGGTGCTTAGTAGTTCATGTTTTCTTATGGTTAGTCTCAAATAGCTGGGGTTTTTTTTAATGTGTTATTGAAGTACCAACATGATTTGTTTGCCTATGATGTGGTATGGTTTAGTGATATCTTCCTTCAAGAATTTTTTTTGATTGACTTGGCATATGCTCACGCATATTTAAGACTGTAAAGAAAGTCTATCAAGCCTTGATGATCTTTAATTTCTGAGTACGATATAACTTCCATGCCCGATTCAATGTTGCTTTGTCGATCTGCATGATTATGACCGTCATTGCTCTCTTAGTTGGTCGCTCCGAGTCTTTTGCTAACCTTCGCCTGTACTGAGCGGACTGACTGCTTGTGCATCCAATCCTTTAAACCAGTTATGCCATATGAGTCCACCATACATTCCTATACATGGTATTTACTTGCCATTCCTAACGAAGACTTTCGTGTACCATCTCGAAATTAATCAAAAGCATTTCTCTTTTGTGCCTCTGTTTTAGCTCATGAGGAAGTAGTAGTTAATTCATGATCTTTTTAAGTTGGACAAGCTTCACCCCGGGATTGCATGTCTAATGTGCAAACCCCTAATACGAGAAGGAACTGGCAAAGAGTGCGCCCGGCTCATTAAAAAATATACAACAAACAAACCCTCCTTCACGCTTTGTTCATGAGAAATCAGAAAACTTTGGGAGTGATAAACAAAGGAGATTAAGAGGATGTGATCGTCCTCGTGAGGGAGCCGTTCCTCGAAACTTGTCCAGCTCGAGAAGTAATTGAGTTATCTGCTAGCATTCGTTGACGGAATATGCATCTCTAAAAAAATAATTTTTACTTATGTTTTTAAAACCAAGAGCTCTGGTACATGTTTAGTTTTTGTTTCCGACCACGGGTTTTCAACCTTGCCATCAAAAGCCACGGTTCGAGAGTCTCCACCTTCTTTCTTTAAAGCACCAACTATTGAGAGCATGATTGTCATTCTGAGTGTAATGTGCATTGTCCCAAAGTACCATTGTCTTTTGCATGATTATGATATCGTTTATTTTGAAATCATTGTATCTAGTCGTCACTTAAACTTTGGAGGTGCCCCTGCATTTATGTTTTGCTTCACTAAAGGGGGCAAGCGAGATATCACTTTGTCATGTTTGCACACCATGCTCACTACAAATCTATGACTGTTTCAGTATCATATTGTAAAACTTTCAGTTCTTTGTGATATTCTCATGAGGCAACTTAATTACTACAGATTCATTGTCTAAGTAAGCATTTGTCATGTGACTGTGAAAAGTTCTTATATGGTTGGTAGCATGTCACCATAGAAATTATGCTTGTTATCATTTACCTACTCGAGGACGAGCAGGAATTAAGCTTGGGGATGTTGATACGTCCAAAACATATCTATAATTTTTGCTTGCTCGATGCCTCTTTTGTGTGAAATTGCTATGATATTTATGCACTTCCATACACTTTTGATCATATTTGGACTAACCTATTAACTCAGTGCACCCTAGTGCCAGTTTCTGTTTTCTGCTGTTTTTGTATTTCAGGTTTTCCCATTACGTAATTTGCCACAAAAATCTCGGGAAAAATATATAAAAAATCAGCGTTCCGGAAGCTTCCATGCGGCCAAAGTAGGGCCAGAGGGGGGCCACCAGGGCTCCAGGCGACCAGAGGGGGCGGCCCCCTCCTGGCCGCGCCGCCAGGGCGCCTGGGCCCCCCTGGCCTCTTCTGACGCCCCCCTTTGGCATATATTTACACTGCATCCCGAAACCCTCGAGGACGGAACCCTTTTTCGCGATCTCATCTCTGTTCCGCCGCCGCCGCGCTTCCAAGATCGGGAGCACCAGGAGAACTCTTCCCGGCACCCTGCCGGAGGGGAGGATCACCACCGGGAGCTTCTCCACCATCATGGACGCCTCCCGGATGAGTTGTGAGTAGTCTCCCTTGGACCATGGGTCCATGACCAGTAGCTATGTGATGTTCTCCTCCCCTCTTTGTTCTTCACCGATTAGACCTCGTGAGCTGCCCTACATGATTGAGGCACATATGTAATCCTTATGCTGTTTCTATGATGAGTTTGCTGGGATCCGATGGATTATGAGATTATGTTCAGATTGTGTTTGAGTAATATATTTGATTCACCTCTTTTATATTTATGTTCTTGAGTAATTCTTGCATGTTCTCCGTTGCTGTTTATTGCTTTGGCCAAGTAGTAGGTAGTAACTCCAAGAGGGAACGTTATGCTTGATTGTGGGTTCATGCCCCTCGATAACTAGCTTGAGTGACAGAAATATGAGTCTAGGGGATGTGCTGTTGCCACAAGGGGGAAAACAACGGTGCTTGTACTTGCGGGTGCAAGGATTGTTTACTTTACGCAAAGTTCTTTTAATGCAGTTGTCTGTTTCTTTGAGTTTACACTATGGGTGGGACTCGCAACTTAATACCAGCGAGATGTTCTGGATAGATATCTCAAGGTGGATGATTAGTAGTAGATGCAGACGGATTTCGGTCTACTTGCCTTGGCGTACCGCCCATGCTTTTGAGCCTCTACCTTTCTTTGCAGCATAGTTAGCATTGGTTTGCGCACATAATCCTGTCAATTGCCCAGCTGTAATTCGTTTACCTCGCTTAGATGTTTTATCGTCTTTTGGGAGAGAGACATCACTAGTGAACATCATGGGACCCCGGTCCATATTACCATCACTGATCACATCCGCTATTTACCTTCTGTTCTTATTTACTATTTGAAGTCATACCTATCACTATTATCTCTTGTGTTTGATCCTTTGTAAACAACAAGGCCGGAGGGATTGACAACCTCTCTGTACTCGTTGGGAGCAAAGTTATTTGTATTTGTGTGCAGGTCCTGTCGATCGCTAAGTTGCGCCGCTAGCAGTTGACACCTTCTTGTTGACCCTCGGAGTCTCAGGGGATTCGATCCTTGGTATCTTTGCCAAGGGAAAACTACCGCTACACTGCATCTCAAACCTTCCACTTGGGGTAACCAACGAGTGGCGAGAAGCCATCACTTACCGAGTGGGCCCAGAGGTACCTCTCCGTCACACGGAGTGACAATATCCCAGTCTCGGTTCATACCAACTCAACAGACACTTTCGGAGATACCCGATGCGTACCTTTATAGCCACCCAGTTACGTTGTGACGTTTGGCACACCCAAAGTATTCCTACGGCATCCGGGAGTTCACAACCTCATGGTCTAAGGAATAAATACTTGACACCGAAAAGCTTATGCATTACGAACTATACGATCTCGTGCTAGGCTCAGAATTGGGTCTTCTCCATCACATCATTCTCCTAATGATGTGATCCCGTTATCACTGACATCCAATGTCCATGGTCAGGAAACCGTGGCCATCTGTTGATCAACGAGCTAGTAATTAGAGGCTTACCAGGGACTCATTGTGGTATATATATTCACACATGTATCGCTGTTTCCGTACAATACAATTCAAGCATGAATAACAAACAATTATCATGAACAAGGAAATATAATAATAATACTTTTATTATTGCCTCTAGGGCATATTTCCAACAGTCTCCCACTTGCACTAGAGTCAATAATCTAGTTACATTGTGATGAATCGAACACCCATAGAGTTCTGGTGTTGATCATGTTTTGCCCGTGGAAGAGGTTTAGTCAACGGGTCTGCGACATTCAGATCCTATGCACTTTACAAATATCTATGTCTCCATCTTGAACATAATTCCGGATTGAGTTGAAACGGCGTTTGATGTGTTTGGTCTTCTTGTGAAACCTGGGCTCCTTGGTAATGGCAATAGCACCAGTGTTGTCACAGAAGAGAGACATCGGGCTTGACGCGCTTGGAATGACTCCTAGGTCGGTGATGAACTCCTTCATCCAGACTCCTTATTGTGCCGCTTCGCAAGCAGCTATGTACTCCGCTTCACATGTAGAATGCGCCACGACGCTCTGCTTGCAACTGCACCAGCTGACTGCTCGACCATTCAAAATATACACGTATCCGGTTTGTGACTTCTAGTCATCCAGATCTATGTCGAAGCTAGCATCGACGTAACCCTTTACGACGAGCTCTTCGTCACCTCCATAAACGAGAAACATATCCTTAGTCCTCTTCAGGTACTTTAGGATGTTCTTGACAGCTGTCCAGTGTTCCATACCGGGATCACTTTGGTACCTCCCTACCAAACTTATGGCAAGGTTCACATCAGGTCTGGTACACAGCATGGCATATATGATAGAACCTATGGCCGAGGCATAGGGAATGACACTCTTCTTTTCTCTATCTTCTGCCGTGGTCGGCGACTGAGCCTTGCTCAATCTCATACCTTGCAAAATAGGCAAGAACCCCTTCTTGGACTGATCCATATTGAACTTCTTCAATATCTTGTCAAGGTATGTACTTTGTGAAAGACCGATGAGGCGTCTTGATCTATCTCTATAGATTTTGATGCCTAAAATGTAAGCTGCTTCTCCAAGGTCCTTCATTGAAAAACTCTTATTCAAGTAGGCCTTTACACTTTCCAAGAATTCTATATCATTTCCCATCAGCAATATGTCATCCACATATAATATGAGAAATGCTACAGAGCTCCCACTCACTTTCTTGTAGATACAGGCTTCTCCATAAGTGTGTATAAAGCCAAACGCTTTGATCACATCGTTAAAGAGAATATTCCAACTCCGAGATGCTTGCACCAGCCCGTAAATCGAGCGCTGGAGCTTGCACACCTTGTTAGCATTCTCTGGATCGACAAAACATTCCGGCTGCATCATATACAATTCTTCCTTGAGGAAGCCATTAAGGAATGCCGTTTTGACGTCCATTTGCCATATCTCATAATCATAGAATGTGGCAATAGCTAACATGATTCTGACTGACTTCAGCATCGCTACGGGAGAGAAAGTCTCGTCGTAGTCAATCCCTTGAACTTTTCGATAACCCTTAGCGACAAGCCGAGCCTTATAGATGGTCACATTACCATCCGCGTCTGTCTTCTTCTTAAGTATCCATTTGTTTTCTATGGCGTGCCTATCATCAGGCAAGTCCACCAAAGTCCATACTTTGTTTTCATACATGGATTCTATCTCGGATTTCATGGCTCCAAGCCATTTATTGGAATTCGGGCCCGCCATCGCTTCTTCATAGTTCGAAGGTTCACCGTTGTCTAACAACATGATTCCCATGACAGGGTTGCCGTACCACTCTGGTGCGGAATGTGCCCTTGTGGACCTTCGAAGTTCAGTAGTAACTTGATCTGTTTCTTCATGATCATCATCATCAACTTCCTCCCTTGTCGGTGCAGGCACCTCAGGAACAATTTCCTGCGATGCGCTACTTTCCGGTTCGGGAGGGGTGACTGTCACCTCATCAAGTTCTACTTTCCTCCCACTCACTTCTTTCGAGAGAAACTCTTTCTCCAGAAAGGATCCATTCTTGGCAACAAAGACTTTTCCTTCGGCTCTGTGGTAGAAGGTGTACCCAATCGTTTCCTTTGGGTATCCTATGAAGACGCATTTTTTCGATTTGGGTTCGAGCTTCTCAGGTTGAAGTTTCTTGACATAAGCATCGCAACCCCTAACTTTCAGAAACGACAGCTTCGGTTTCTTGCCAAACCAAAGTTCATACGGTGTCATCTCAACGGATTTCGACGGAGCCCTATTTAAAGTGAATGCGGCAGTCTCTAATGCATAACCCCAAAAAGATAGCGGTAAATCGGTGAGGGACATCATAGATCGCACCATGTCCAACAGAGTATGATTTCGACGTTCGGACACACCATTACGCTGAGGTGTTCCGGGCAGTGTCAATTGTGAAACAATTCCAAAGTTCCTAAGGTGCGTGCCAAATTCATGACCTAAATATTCACCCCCACGATCTGATCGTAAGAACTTTATTTTTCTGTCACGTTGATTCTCAACCTCATGCTGAAATTCCTTGAACTTTTCAAAAGTCTCGGACTTGTGCTTCATCAAATAGATATACCCATATCTACTCAAGTCATCTGTGAGCGTGAGAACATACCGATAGCCTCCGCGAGCCTCAACACTCATTGGACCGCACACATCGATATGTATGATTTCCAATAAGTTGGTTGCTCGCTCCATTGTTCCGGAGAACGGAGTCTTGGTCATCTTGCCCAAGAGGCATGGTTCGCATGTGTCAAATGATTCATAATCAAGAGACTCCAGAAGTCCATCAGCAGGAAGCTTCTTCATACATTTGACACCAATATGACCAAGGCGGCAATGCCACAAGTATGTGGGACTATCATTATCAACTTTACATCTTTTGGCATTCACACTATGAATATGTGTATCATCACAATCGAGATTCATCAAAAATAAACCATTGACCAGCGGGGCATGACCATAAAACATATCTCTCAAATAAATAGAACAACCATTATTCTCGGATTTAAATGAGTAGCCATCTCGCATAAGACGAGATCCAGATACAATGTTCATGCTCAAAGCTGGTACTAAATAACAATTATTAAGGTTTAAAACTAATCCCAAGGGTAGATGTAGAGGCAGCGTGCCGACGGCGATCACATCGACCTTGGAACCATTCCCGACGCGCATCGTCACCTCGTCCTTCGCCAGTCTCTGCTTATTCCGCAACTCCTGCTTAGAGTTACAAATATGAGCAACTACACCGGTATCGAATACCCATTAGCTACTACGAGCGCTGGTAAGGTACACATCAATAACATGTATATCACATATACCTTTGACGTCGCCGGCCTTCTTGTCCGCTAAGTATTTGGGGCAGTTCCGCTTCCAGTGACCCGTTTCCTTGCAATAAAAGCACTATGTCTCAGGCTTGGGTCCATACTTTGGCTTCTTCTCGGCAACTGGCTTACCGGGCGCGGCAACTCCCTTGCCGTCCTTCTTGAAGTTCTTCTTACCCTTGCCTTTCTTGAACTTAGTGGTTTTGTTGACCATCAACACTTGATGTTCTTTCCTGATATCCACCTCCGCTGATTTCAGCATTGAATACACCTCGGGAATGGACTTTTCCATCCCCTGCATATTGAAGTTCAACACGAAGCTCTTGTATCTTGGTGGGAGCGACTGGAGGATTCTGTCAACGACCGCTTCGTCTGGGAGATTCATTCCCAACTGAGACAAGCGGTTGTGCAACCCAGAAATCTTGAGGATGTGCTCACTGACATAACTGTTTTCCTCCATCTTACAGCTGTAGAATGCGTCGGAGACGTCATATCTCTCGACTCGGGCATGAGCTTGGAAAACCATTTTCAGCTCTTGGAACATCTTATATGCCCCGTGGTTCTCAAAATGCTTTTGGAGCCCCGATTCTAAACTGTAAAGCATGCCGCACTGAACCAGGGAGTAATCATCACAACGCGACTGCCAAGCGTTCATAACATCTTGGTTTGCCGGGGCAGGAGCGTCACCTAGCGGTGCATCTAGGACATAAGTTTTCTTCGCAGCTATGAGGATGATCCTCAGGTTATGGACCCAGTCCGTGTAGTTGCTACCATCGTCTTTCAGCTTGGATTTCTCTAGGAACGCGTTGAAGTTTAGGGTGACATGAGCGTGGGCCATTTGATCTACAAGACATTTTGTAAAGAATTTAGACTAAGTTCATGATAATTAAGTTCATCTTAATCATATTTTAATGAACTCCCACTCAGATTGACATCTCTCTAGTCATGTAAGTGATACACGATCCAAATCGACTAGCCCGTGTTTGATCATCACGTGAGACGGACTAGTCATCAACGGTGAACATCTTCATGTTGATCGTATCTTCTATACGACTCATGTTCGACCTTTCGGTCTTCCGTGTTCCGAGGCCATGTCCGTACATGCTAGGCTCGTCAAGTGAACCCTAAGTGTATTGCTTGTGTGAATCTGGCTTACACCCGTTGTATGCGAACGTTAGAACCTATCACACCCGATCATCACGTGGTGCTTCGGAACAACGATACTTAGCAACGGTGCACAGTTAGGGGGAACACAATTCTTGAAATTTTAGTGAGAGATCATCTTATTTACTACCGTCGTTCTAAGTAAACAAGATGCATAAACATGATAAACATCACATGCAATCATATAAAGTGACATGATATGGCCAATATCATCTTGCTCCTTCGATCTCCATCTTCGGGGCACCATGATCATCTTTGTCACCGGCTCGACACCATGATATCCATCATCGTGTCTTCATGAAGTCGTCACGCCAACCATTACTTCTACTACTATAGCTAACGTTTAGCAATAAAGTAAAGTAATTACATGGCGTTATTCAATGACACGCAGGTCATACAATAATTAAGACAACTCCTATGGCTCGTGCCGGTTGTCAAATTCATCGACATGCAAGTCGTGATTCCCTATTACAAGAACATGATCAATCTCATACATCACATATATCATTCATCACATCTTCTTGGCCATACCATATCACATAGCACATGCTGCAAGAACAAGTTAGATGACCTCTAATTGTTGTTGCAAGTTTTACGTGGCTTCTATAGGTTTTCTAGCAAGAACGTTTCTTACCTACGCAAAAGCCACAAAGTGATTTGTCAATTTCTATTTACCCTTCATAAGGACCCTGTTCATCGAATCCGATCCGACTAAAGTCGGAGAGACAGACACCCGCCAGCCACATTATGCATCTAGTGCATGTCTGTCGGTGGAACCGGTCTCACGTAAGCGTACGTGTAAGGTTGGTCCGGGCCGCTTCATCCCACGATGCCGCCGAATCAAGATAATACTAGTAACGGTAAGAAAATTGAGCAAACTCAACGCCCACAACTTATTTGTGTTCTACTCGTGCAAGATGCTACGCAAAAGACCTAGCTCGGATGCCACTGTTGGGGAACGTAGAAGAATTCAAAAAAATTCTACGCTTTCACCAAGATCAATCTAAGGAGTCATCTAGCAATGAGCATACTGAAGTGCATCTACATACCCTTTTGTAGATCGCGTGCGGAAGCGTTCGAAGGAACGTGGATGAAGTAGTCGTACTCTTCGCGTTCTTCGTCACCGATGATCCTAGCGCCGAACGGATGGCACCTCCGCGTTCAACACACGTACGGTACAGCAACATCACCTCCTTCTTGATCCAGCAAGGGGGGAGGAGAGGTCGTCGGAGATCCAGCAGCACGACGGCGTGGTGGTGGATGCACCAGGAAATCCTGCAGGGCTTCGCCATCGCCCTACGGAGGAGTAGGAAGTGTGACGGGAGGGGGGAGAGGCGCCAGAGGCTTGGGGTGCGGCTGCCCTCTCCCCCACACTATATATAGGGACCAGGGGGGTGCGCCGACCCTGGAGAGATCGGATCTCCAGGGGGCGGCGGCCAGGGGGGTATACTTGCCCCCCAAGGCATGGGGGCGCCCCCTCCCCCTAGGGTTTCAACCCTAGGCGCATGGAGGGGGAGGCCCATGTGGTGCGCCAGCCCACCAGGGGCTGGCCCCTTCCCCCTTGTGGCCTAAGGGCCCCACCGAGATGGGTGGCCCCACCCGGTGGACCCCCGGGACCCCTCCGGTGGTCCCGGGACACTCCCGGTGACCCCCGGAGTTCACCCGATGGCCGAAGTTGGACATCCTATATATCATTCTTTACCTCCGGACCATTCCGGAACTCCTCATGATGTCTGGGATCTCATCCGGGACTCCGAACAACATTCGGGTTTCCATGTGCATGTATCACTATAACCCTAGCGTTACCGAACCTTAAGTGTGTAGACCCTACGGGTTCGGGAGACACGCACACATGACCGAGACGCCTCTCCGGTCAATAACCAACAGCGGGATCTGGATACCCATGTTGGTTCCCACGTTTTCCTCGATGATCTTCATCGGATGCACCACTATGTCAAGGATTCACTCAATCCCGTATGTCATTCCCTTTGTCCATCGGTACGGTACTTGCCCGAGATTCGATCGTCAGTATTCCCGATACCTTGTTCAATCTCGTCATGGCAAGTCTCTTTACTCGTTCCGTAATCCATCATCCCGTGACTAACTCCTTAGTCACTTTGAGCTCATTATGATGATGTCTTACTGAGTGGGCCCAGAGGTACCTCTCCATCACACGGAGTGACAATATTGCAGTCTCGGTTCGTACCAACTCAATAGACACTTTCGGAGATACCCGATACGTACCTTTCTAGCCACCTAGTTACGTTGTGACGTTTGGCACACCCAAAGTATTCCTACGGCATCCGGGAGTTGCACAACCTCATGGTCTAAGGAATAAATACTTGACACCGAAAATCTTATGCATTACGAACTATACGATCTCGTGCTAGGCTCAGAATTGGGTCTTGTCCATCACATCATTCTCCTAATGATGTGATCCCGTTATCACTGACATCCAATGTCCATGGTCAGGAAACCGTGACCATCTGTTGATCAACGAGCTAGTAACTAGAGGCTTACCAGGGACTCATTGTGGTCTATATATTCACACATGTATCGCTGTTTTCGTACAATACAATTCAAGCATGAATAACAGACAATTATCATGAACAAGGAAATATAATAAAAATACTTTTATTATTGCCTCTAGGGCATATTTCCAAGAGAAGTTGGGGCAGCTTAAACGTCATTGTGGCGATATGGGGGAGATCATGGCGGCTCTTGACAAATATGCCGACTCTAATAGTACCAAGGACCCCGAGTCTGAGGCTGAAAGACCAGGAAAGGGAAAGAAGAGTAATGACTCAGGAGGATAGCATTTTAACCTGGCCAATCAGAACAATGGCAATAAGCGCAAGGCTGACACTTTTGTAGCTAATACTGGGACACGGAATTTTAACCAGCGTTGCGAGTGGAAGCCACCTCCAAGATATAACATTGATGAGGTGATGAATCAACCATGTCCGAAGCATGGAACGGACGAAAAACTGGCTACCCATATGTGGAAAGATTGCAGCATCATGATGTCTTACAGGGAGTCTATCCAGAACAACTATGGGCCAAACGGTCGTTCAGGACCCGGTTTTCGTGGTCCGGGTCATGGAGGCGGCGGCTCAAACTCCGGGTTTCAAGGCCAAGGAAATCAAGGCGGCAACAACCAGCAGAACAGTCAAGGGAATCAGCCGCAGTCCGGATATCAGAGTAACCCGAAGCAGTTGAGCAGTGGGTAGTACCACGTCTTTACCAGAAGCTTGTGCAAGCGGGACCAAAAGCTTCATAAAAGGGCGGTGAATGCTGTTGAGCCGGCAGTTCCCCGTTTCTTGCGATGGTCTGAGCAGCCCATTGTGTGGAGCCGCGAAGATCACCCGCCCCGAGTTGATAATCCGGGTCAGCTGGCTTTGGTTGTAGCACCTCAGGTCGGAGGATACAAGTTCAACAAGGTGCTCATGGATGGAGGTAGGAGCATCATTATCCTTTACTACAATACTTTCCGTCGTATGGGATTAACTGACAAGAAACTTAGACCGTCCAACACTGTCTTTCATGGAGTTGTGCCTGGTAAGTCGGCGTACCCGGTGGGCAAAATTGACTTGCAGGTAACTTTTGGGGATGAATATGATGCCAGGACAAAGACTTTAACGTTTGAGGTTGTTAGGATCCGCAGTCCGTGCCATGCTCTGTTTGGAAGGCCGGCTTACACTAAATTCATGGCAAGGTCGTGTTATGTTTATTTGTAGCTTAAGATGCCGGGTCGCAAGGGGACCATTACAGTGCATGCGAGTTGCACAATAGCCTTGGAATGTGAAGAAGGTGATGTGGCTTACGCAGAGTCAGTTTGTGCCACAGAGGAGCTCAAATTCTACAAAGATAATGTTGACCCAGCAGATATGACGTCTTTGAAGAAGCCAACCACAGAGCATGACCCGTTGCTGAAGTTTAAACCGGCGGATGACACCAAGCTCATTGACTTTGTTCCTGGCGACTCATCTAAACAGTTCAGTATCAGTGCTAATCTGGGTCGAAATAGGAAAGCGCTCTCATCGAGTTCATCCCTGAGAACCGGGACATCTTTGCATGTAAGCCTTCAGACATGCCGGGTGTACCGAGAGAACTCGCTGAGCACACTCTCAATATTGATCCGAAGTATAAGCCGGTCAGACAATTTCTTCGCCATATTAGAGAGGAGAGACAGAAGGCCATTGGTGAAGAGGTGGCCCGGCTCTTAGCGGCCGGGTTCATCGCTGAAGTTTTTCATCCTGAGTGGTTGGCTAACCCAGTTTTGGTGCTTAAAAAGAACAACACTTGGCAAATGTGTGTGGAATGAAGCTGCCGACGAAGCGTTCGAGGTACTCAAGAAACAATTGGTTGAGCCGCCGGTTCTTGCGGCCCCCATTGACAAGGAGCCTTTGTTATTATACGTTGCTGCAAATAGCAAGGCTGTCAGTGTGGCCATTGTGGTGGAAAGGAAAGAGGCCGGCCAAGAGTGCCGGTTCAATGGCCGGTTTATTATATCAGCGAGGTGCTCATTGAGTCCAAACGGAGGCATCCACATTGGCAGAAGATGGTATATGGGGTCTTCATGGCAACCCGGAAGCTCAAGCAGTATTACCTGGGTCATCCTATTACGATGGTGAGTTCTTCTCCCTTAGGGGATATCATCCAAAGCAGAGAACCCATGAGACGAGTGGCCAAGTGGGCCATTGAGCTTGGGCCTCATGGTTTAAAATATGTGCCTTAGACGGCCATCAAGTCGCAAGTGCTCGTGGATTTTATCAATGATTGGACAGAACTGCAAACGCCTGAGGAAAAGCCGGATAGGACATATTGGACTATTCACATTGATGGATCCAGACAGTTAGAAGGCTCGGGGGCTAGAGTTGTCTTAACTTCCCCGTGAGGTGACAAATTTTCTTATGTTCTCCGGTTAATGTTCCCATGTACTAATAATGCAGCTGACTATGAGGCTTTGCTCCACGGTCTTTGGATGGCCAAGGAGATGAACTTGAGCCGGGTAAGATGCTTTGGCGATTCAGATCTGGTGGCTCAGCAGGTTTCTGGCACATGGGATTCCAAGGATCCACTCATGGCGGCTTATCGTCGAGAGGTTGATGCTATTGTGGGTCACTTCAAGGGTTACCAAGTTGAGCACATTGACCGGAGGAAGAACGAGGCGGCTGATGCCTTAAGCCGGTTAGGATCTCAGCGTAAGCCGGTGCCACCCAACACCTTTTTGGATGTTTTGCTTAACCCGTCAGTCAAGTTACCCACAGAGGAGGATCTTGCTATTCCTGACCTGGAGGCACAATTGGTGGCGGCTCTTCATGTTATACCTGACTGGATGGTTCCGTATTTGGCTTACTTGACCTGGGGTGAGTTACCTGAGGATGAAATCTTAGCCAGATAGAAAACCCGGCGGTCTAAGTCAATGACGATTGTCAACGGAGAGTTGCTCCATCACAGTGTTACAGGGGCATTTCAACGATTCGTCTCGCCTGAGGAAGGCTGTGAGATCCTACGGGAGATCCATGGAGGAGATTGTGGTCATCACTGTCGGCGTTCGGGAAATGGGGTACCCAGACTTGTCTGCATGCGGCCCAGAGCATGGCTTGCAAGGCGGCCTAGTGTGGCCCAACTTCTTCAGGAACACTCAAGACCCTTGCGAGGGGAAAAGCCTTGCGAGGCGCACGACACAGGACACCCCTGGGCGGCCTCACTAGGGCGGCTCGTGAGGATCGGAGATATCAAGGCGAGGGGCACCTCGTGAGGTCCTCATGACGTCAGCAGTGACTACTAAAGCTAGGCGGGCGCCAGCGGGCGCAGAGCGCCAGTTTCCTCTTCGGTGCTAAAGGAGCAGGTGCAGGCACGGAGTCCCGAGACGTTAGGAAAAGGTTTCCATATCAGTGCAACAAGACCAAGACCAGCCGGACGCCAGGATGGAGGTCATCGCGGAGCCCACAGCGGCGTCACCACCAGAGCCTTTGGCAGCGAAGACCACCTTTTGTCATGATAGATTGTACTAGTTGTTCCCCTTCAAATTTGGCCGTTGTGGGATTCCTTCCCGCTCAATATTTGGGAAGAGAACCCTGGCCACTATAAATAGGACCAGCCACCACCATTGGGATCATCTCACTAGGGACAGATTTGATCTTGTCTCGAGTTGATTAGATAGAAGGCCACACACCTCAAGCTCACCCGAGCTCAAGAACACCTCTCCCCAGGAGGCAGTTCATCCATGTACTAGTTCTCCCTCTGCCTACAAGGAAATCCACCACACACACTGGATTAGGGTGTTACACCACAACGGTGGCCCGAACCAGTATAAATCTTGTGTCTCTAGTTCAATGGATCTGACGAGCTAGGCCTAGAACTGTCGAGTAGAAGGGCTAGGGCGGAAGGAGAGATCTTCGTGGCCCGAAACTTAAGGGTTTTGCCGGAACCCTAAATCCGACATTTGATGTGCCACATAGGGGTGCGCTGAGACTTCCCTTTGGTCGTTCAGTGCTCCGTCGTTCTAGCAGTCCATGGCCAACGCTCACAGAGCCCGCGCTGAGCGGCGGGCTGTCCTTGTCGCCCTCATCGCTCAGACCGCTCCTGCCGGTGGACCACCCCGTCGTTCTCCATCGCCTGCTGCCAATACCGCCACTGGTCTGGTGCAGCAAGAACAGCAGGCATCGTCTCTACACCCATCCGTGTGGCGCGATGGACGCACCGCTACCAAGTCGCTAACTCCGGCGATCTCTTCGTCCCATGCTCACCGCGGACCCACGGATGCGCTGGCTGCATTGGTCATGGCACAAGAGCTCCTGCGCTACCGCCCCGTCGATGACTTCTACGAAGAGTGGCTCGACCGCATCGGTGAGCTCGTCAGCGCCGCTGGGGGCTCCCCGGCACCGTCCCTTTCCCTGCCTCATCCGCCTCCCTAGAAGACAACGAGGCCCAAGAAGCTCCACTCATACCCCAGCATCGGGGCATCATCCAAGACCCAAGGCGTCTGGTCCCACGGCATGACCGCCCACGCGCGGTGCCAGTGCGCGAGGAAGGAAGCTGCTAGGAGATCCAGCGGCCCCGTGGCGGAGCACCCGCGCTCCCTCCACCGCAGCGTCGAGACCGCGCCGCCCACCGCGGTGGCGTGCGAAGACCAAGACCAAGTCCCACAACCCCAGCAAGAACTGGTGTCGACAGTAGGCTGCAAGGCCCTCGGTCCCGAGCTGCGCAACGTCAACTGATGTGGGAAGTTCAAGCCCGACCTGCGTCCACGCTACGACGGCACCCCCGACCCTGCGGAATTCCTGCAGCTCTACGAGCTGAGCATCGAGGCGTCCAGCGGCAATGAGAAGATGATGGCAAACTGGTTCCCCATGGCCCTCAAGGATGGTGTGCGCTCATGGCTCTTGAACCTGCCCACGGGGTCAATCTCCACCTAGAGCGAGATGCGCGACCGGTTCATCACCAACTTCGAGGGCACTCGAGATCGTCCCCCGGCCGCGGGCGACCTGCGGCGTATCAAGCAACAACCAGGAGAAACCTTGCAGAAGTTTATCCAGCGCTTCAACAGTGTTCGCGTCAAGATCCCCAAGGTCACGGACGGGGCCATCATTTCGGCATTCTCGGATGGTGTCCGTGATGTCAAGATGAAAGAAGAGCTCGTCATCCATGAAGATTTGTGCACGTCCTTGGAGCTATTCAACCTCGCAACCAAGTGTGCCAGGGCAGAGGAGAGGCGTCTCTTGCTCATAGAGCTCCCCACTGCTGAAACCGAAGACGAGAAGGCCAAGAGCAAGGATGTAAAGTGCAAGGGAGCGGCAGTGCTTGCAGCTGAAACAGAGATGAAGTGTGGCCGTGACTACCCAGAGCCACCCAAGAACGGCCGGGCATTTTGCGCCTTCCACAACGTGCACAGCCACAACACCCATGGCTGTCAAGAGCTCAGGGCTCTCCGCGAAGGACGCGTCATCGAACGCCCCGAGCGCAGCAGCCGTGGCTATGGCCGCGTGGGAGGTCGGGCCGGAGGACGCTGGGACGACCGTGGACCCCGTCAGGAGTGGCGTGATCAGCCTCGGGAGGATCATTCGTGCGGCCAGCCCTGCGAGGACGCCTGGAGGGATCAGCCCCGAGAGGACCGTCCCTAGGGCAGGGCCGGCCTACCACCTCTGCCACCACCAAGGAGGAACGACGACCAAGACGAGGGGGCTAGGGTCTTCCAGGAGCCGCGTGCCATCACTTGCATCTTGGGCGGAGCACAGGCCCCAGCTTCTCAGCGCCTCTTCAGGCAGTTCGCCCATGAAGTAAACGCGGCTCTCCCCAAGCTTGAGGCCACCCGTCCGCTTAGGTGGTCCAGGTGCCCCATCACCTTCAGTTCGGCAGACCAGCTCAAATGCACAGCTACGGCTAGCGCCCTCCCAATGCTTTGCTCTCCCGTCATCAGCAACATCCAACTTACCAAGACCCTCATCGACGGTGGCGCAGGGCTTAATGTCCTGTCCATCGAGACATTCGACAGCCTCCAAGTACCCGACGAATAGTTACTACCTACCAAGCCCTTCTCCGGAGTGACTGATGGCTCCACCACTCCTGTGGGGCAAGTTCGCTTACCTGTAACCTTTGGCAAGCCTGACAACTACCACACCAAGCTCATCGACTTTGATGTCGCCCACATCCATCTCCCTTACAATGCCATCCTTGGGTATCCGTTCCTGGCCAAGTTCATGGCGGTAACTCACCACGGCTATAATGTTCTCAAGATGCTTGGAAGCGGTGGCGTCATCACCATCGCCTGCGAGGAAAAGGATGTAGTGTGCTCGCCCGAGCGTGCTTACCAGGCAGCGGTAGTTGAGGATCTAGACAGCGACAACATTATCTACCCACCGGAGGTCGTTCCCATGAAGAAGAAGTAGCTACTGGATCTGAAGCCTCATGAGGACGCAGCATAGGGAGGTAGCACCACACGGCCTCCTCCCCCTCTCGCATAGGAAGGCGCGCCCGGCGCCCCTCTTAGGCTGGGCTCGGGGGCTCTCCTCTGGAGGGCCTCAGAGCTAGCCAACGTCACGAGGGAGGCGCTCGGGCACCATGTGGTAGAGTGCTTCGCTGCACACTTCCCTCCAGAGGCCTCAAAGCACGAGGCACCAAGCGTTGAGGAGTTCATCAGCCAGACCATTGAAGACCTACAGGAGCCAAGAGCCATGCGAGGCAAGTGCCGTCCGGCTCCTCCGAGGGCAGTTGTCAGCTGAGGCTCAGGAGAAGGGCTGCGCGTTTGTGTCAACGTCTCGGCACTCAACAGGATCGCGTCTCAGGAGCTCTACTGGCCTTCCTAGGTGGGCCGGTGTCAGGGACCCCCTCGCAGCTACATGCGCATGCCCTTCGGCCTACCGAACCAGGCGACCCTACGCCAGCGCCACATGAGGGAAGTCCTGGCGGCTCGCGAGGCCAGGCACGAGGAGATCCAAGCGGAGTTGGACTCGGACCTCCGCGAGATTTGGGGAGCCCCGGAGCCTCGCGAGGATCCGGGGCCAAACGGCACGTGAGGAGCAGCGCCTTCGCCGAGCACCCTCAGTTACACTGACACTACTTCAGCAACTATGCTAGGTGACATCTTTCAATTTCTGTTCAACTGGGAGTGCCCCTCGGGCAGCATTATTCCCAAGCCGCACGGGTCTGTCCCTACGGCGTGCATCTTTTCGCATCTTAGGTCATCTTTTGGGGGCGCCCCTCGGGCCGCGCTACCCCCAGGCCGCGCAGGTTTACCCTGGTGGCGTGTATATCCCTTGCATTTTACCAAAGCTAGTGCTACCATCCTAGTCATATTACATACAGATCGATCAACTAAACATCGCACTTCCGGGTCTCCACCGCCACCCATCGGACTTCTGCTCATCTCGCGATGGAGCTGCGTACATTGGCACGATGCCTGTGCTCGGGTCCGTCCCAGCAACGCTGGCAAACCCGAGGGACCGAGCTCTGATCCGCGGCCCGCTTTGCAAGCGTCACCTCACCAGGTCCTCGGTGCCTTCGTCTCCCAGCGGAATTATCGAAAGCCTGACACGGGCGCGGCCCTAAATTGTTCTGCTGCAGGCTAACCCACCGGAGTCTCAGGAGCACGGCGACAGGCAGTCCCACCGGACTCCCCTCCCCATGTGGTTCGCTTGCGTGTTAAAAGGGGGTCCTTGAGAACCGCATCTCAGGAGCTCTCACTGACTCTCCAGCCCTCACCCCTTGGCCTTGACCACGGCATCGTGACCTGGCATACCAACGTCGGCGGAGCTTTGCTCGAGGGTCGGGACCCGAGGTCGTAGAGCACCGAGAAGCGCGAAAGGAGGGGGGTCGGTTCAGAGAGCTCGGGCCTGTTCGTACGTCAAGGGGGACCCTTGGACATCATGACCCAAGGGCCTAATTGGACCCGTAGCCCCTCACTCCCTGGTCTTGTCCTGGTTTCCATTCAAGGCCAGTGGCGGCTGAGGTACACACTGGCCGGGCCCTGCCGACGCAGAACATCAAGGCCTGAGCCCAGCATTCCTTTCCTTCAGGTCTATTCGTACGTCAAGGGGGACCCTTGGGCATCGTGACCCAAGGCCTAACTGGACTCGTAGCCGCTCACTCCCTGGTCTTGTCCTGGTTTCCGGTCAAGGCCAACGTCAGCTGAGGTATGCGCGGGCCGGGCCCTGCCGACGCAGAACCCCAAACCTAGCAGGAGGGAATCGCGAAGTCTCAGCCTAATGAATGAGCCAGGCACGCTGTACGAGGATCTGCCCCACGATCGCCAAGATAAGTCATCAATCCCTCGATGCCTTACCCACGTTCACACAGCAGGATTCGATAGTAACGTTTCAGCAATACTGCCTCGCTTTCTTAGCCTTAGGAAGCTGCTTGCACGCCAAGGGGGACCTCTTGAGCATCGTGCCTCAGGAGCTCTTACCGGACCTCGGGCCGCTCACCTCCAGGCCTTGACCACGGCATCGTGACCTGGCATACCAGCGACGGCTACAGCCTGCCTTGGGACTGGGGCCCGTCGACGAAGAGCACTATGCAACCGAAAGGGTAAAAAAGGGTGGCAATATTGCTGAAACAAGGCTTGCAAACAGAGTGCGCTGGTGAAACAGTAGGATATAAGCAAAAGCATTACAAGTTGTTTACACACCCACGTGGGGTCGGCTTTGAATCCTCGCAGGGAATGCCACCAAGGGTCTTCAAGAGACCCCAACTACGACGCGATCAACAGCGGGCCACCTCCGATCCTAGGCGGGTCACCACCAGCGACATGCTCGCGAGCCCGACGCATTTCAGGCGCGCCGCGAGCTCGGAGTTGCGTCGCTATCGTCACTTGTCTCCGGGGACTCGGCGGACTCAGAGAAACTGCTAGACCTTTGTAGGCCATCGCTGCCGCTGGATAAACTGGCGGCAGAATGGACATCCGGCGCATCACCGGCAGCATACTCCTGGTGGCCCTTCCCAGGGCAACATTCCAGGAGGCGTCCTTCCGCGTCGAACACCTTGAAGTGCAGCACGGAGACGCCGTCGAACTCGAAGTGGATGGTGAGGGCGCCTTCCGAGCCGCAAGCGCGGGCGACCTCGCCCCATCCGCGAGTCATGAAGACGTTTCCTGAAGAGACGATCTCGACCTCCGCCCTGGTCGCCGGGGCCCGGCACTTGGCGTGTCGCAACCACAGCCCGAGCGGCCCCCTCGGCGGCACCTCCGCAGCAAAGAATGGCGGGAGGCGAATCCAAGATCTAGGAGGCATCACTGCCCACACCACTAACTCACAGGAGGAGCCTCCGGCGTGAGCTTTCGGGATAGCAGCGCGCACCACAATGGCGCGGTCAGTGCGGCCACGGTGCGGGCGGCGCAGAGCGCTAGCTCCGTCTCCATGGCCCGGTGCCCTGGCATAAAGGGGCAACGGATAGCCAGGGGGAGGACGCTCATGCCAAGGCCTTGTCACCTCCGGCTTCATGACGGCGCCATGAGGACGGAGCGGCCTCTTCTTTGGGGGAAGTACCGCTGGCTCCTCGCGAGGGGTCTTCCACTTCTCGGTGGCAGAGAATCGGTGAATCAGCTCCATGAATAGCACGATCGAGCACAACAGAGGGAAGAAGAGGCGAGAAGAGTAAAGGAAGGAGATGGGTGGTGGAGGCTCCACTCGTCGCCTTATTGATAGCCAGGAGAAGGCCAACCGTCAGCCCCCGAAATCACATGTAATGATGATTTGATGTGCAGGCAGGGACCTGTCAAGTCGCGCAGCCGCCAAAGCTGCGTGGTGAAGTGGAGACGCCCACGTCCCGGTAATCGCCACACGTCAGTCAGGACTGTAGGCTTTGAGGGCCCGCGGAGCTCCGCACTTGGCCCTTGGCTTCGCCGCGAAGCCAAGCCCGAGCGCGCCTTGGGCCCACGGGCTACTGTCAGCGTTCAAGGAATGGGGGTACCCAGACTTGCCTGCTTGCGGCCCAGAGCGTGGCTTGCAAGGCGGCCTAGTGTGCCCCAACTTCTTCAGCAACACTCAAGTCCCTCGCGAGGGGCAAAGCCTCACGAGGCGGACGACACATGACATCGCCTGGGGCGGCCTCGCCAGGCCGGCTCATGAGGATCGGAGATATCAAGGCGAGGGGCACCTCACGAGGTCCTCATGTCATGAGTAGTGATGACTAAAGCCAGGCGGGCACGAGCAGGCGCAGAGCGCCAGTTTCCTCTTTGGTGCTATAGGAGCAGGTGCAGGCGCGGAGTCCCGAGGTGTCAGGCAAATGTTTCCTTATCAGCGCAACAAGACAAAGACCAGCATGACGGCAGGACGGAGGTCATCGCGGAGCCCTCGGCGGCGTAACCACTAGAGCCTTTGGCAGCGAAGACCACCTTTTGTCAGGATAGCTTGTACTAGTTGTTCCCCTTCAAATTTGGCCGTTGTGAGATTCCTTCCCGCTCAATATTTGGGAAGAGAACCCTGGCCACTATAAATAGGACCAGCCACCACCATTGGGATCATCTCATTAGGGACAGAGTTGATCTCATCTCGAGTTGATCAGATAGAAGGCCACACACCTCAAGCTCACCCGAGCTCAAGAACACCTCTCCCCAGGAGGCAGTTCATCCATGTTCCAGTTCTCCCTCTGCCTACAAAGAAATCCACCACACACACTGGATTAGGGTGTTACACCACAACGGTGGCCCGAATCAGTATAAATCGTGTGTCTCTTGTTCATTGGATCTGACGAGCTAGGCCTAGAACTGTCGAGTAGAAGGTCTACGGCGGAAGGAGAGATCTTCGTGCACACCCCAGAGTTTGAACCTTAAGGGTTTTGCCGGAACCCTAAATCCGACAATCACACCGGCTCTATATCTCTTGTGGCCAAAGCTTTTCGTCACAGGTTCTATTGGTTGACGGCTCATGCTGATGCTGAAGACTTGGTCAGCAGATGTGACGGTTGTCAGAAATTTTCACGGCATGCTCATGGTCCGGCTCAAGAGTTGAGGATGATCCCAATAACTTGGCCGTTTGCGACTTGGGGGCTTGATATGGTTGGGCCTTTCAAGAATTCCAAGGATAAGAAAACCCACCTTTTGGTGGTAGTGGAAAAAGTTTACCAAATGGATTGAGGCAGAGCCAGTTAGCAAGTGTGATGCTGAGAGAGCAGAGCCAGTTAACATATATTGGCACTAATCTGTCCAAGGGTGCTATGACGGAATTTTGTCAATGGGAGCATATTCGACTTGATGTTTCTTCTGTGGCTCACCCCCAGTCTAATGGTCAAGCAAAACGAGCTAATCAAGAGATTCTACAAGGGACCAAGCCCCGACTTATGGTTCCTTTGAAGAGAACGCCAGGTTGCTGGGTGGAAGAGTTACCTTCTGTATTATGGAGCATCAATACAAGACCCAATAGATATACAGGTTACACACCCTTCTTCATGGTCTATAGAGCTAAGGCGGTTCTTCCCAGTGATATCCGTCATGACTCGCTGATGACCCACAAGTGTAGGGGATCTATCGTAGTCCTTTCGATAAGTAAGAGTGTCGAACCCAACAAGGAGCAGAAGGAAATGATAGGCAGTTTTCAGTAAGGTATTTTCTGCAAGCACTGAAATTATAGGTAACAGATAGTTTTGTGATAAGGTAATTGGTAGCAAGTGACAAAAGGTAAAAGTAAATAAGGTGCAGCAAGGTGGCCCAATCCTTTTTGTAGCAAAGGACAAGCCTGGACAAACTCTTATATAAAGGAAAGCGCTCCCGAAGACACACTGGAATTATCATCAAGCTATTTTTCATCACGACCATCTGATTCGCGTACGGTACTTTAATAATTTGGTATGTAGGTGGACCGGTGCTTGGGTGCTGTCCTTACTTGGACAAGCTGTCGGCGTCCTGGGAACCAAGGTACCCAGACTTGCCTGTCTGCGGGCCGCGACGCGCTCCTACCACGGCTTGGTACGGCCCAGCTGATCGACCAGCTGCCCAAGACCCTCGCGAGGGAGCTAAGCATCGCGAGGAGAACAACGTCAAGACCCCCTTAGGAGCGGCCTCGGCAAGGTGCCCCGGAGGGGCGGAGAATCCAAGGCCAAGCCTGCCTCAGGAGGAAGCAGCGACGTAAGCAATGACGCACCACGCCAGCGGGTACCAGCGTCTCCTAGAGGCGCAGTTTCCATTTTGGTGCAAGGCGGACAACGCAGCCACAGGTTCCCGAGGAGCGGGACAAAGGTTTCCCCATTGGGGCAACAAGACTGAAGACCGCAAGGACGACAGGGAAGATGTCACCACCGAGACCACCACCGCGTCACCGCCTGATCCTTTTGCAGGCGAAGACTGCTTTTGTCAGGGTAGGAACGTCCTTGTATTCCCGCTAAAAATGGCCGTTGTGGGCTCCCTTCCCGCCTAAACATTTCGGGGGAAGAGGACCCTCGCCGCCTATATAAGTAGCTAGGATCCCCGATATGAGGGGGAGAGAGAGGCGGATCCATAAACTCTGCCACCAGGAAAAGGAGCAAGAACACCTGCCTCCTGACCCTCCTGAGCTCACCTCCTGAGCTCAGGAACCACTGTACTAGTTCATATTCTAGCCCTCCTGAGGCCAGTCCACCAAAGCAGGAAGTAGGGTTTTACACCACACGGTGGCCTAGACCTGGGTAAACTCTTGCGTGCTTCACTTGTTGTTTGCTTGAATCTCTTCACTAGGCGAGGGCGAGACGCTAGGTAGACGCGAGGGGGAGGGATCTTCGTTCACGCCCCTGTGTTCGAACTTTTTGGGTTTTGCGGAGCCCTGAATCTATCATTTGGCGCGCCAGGTAGGGGCATGTTGAAATCTCGCCTCTCCGACGACCTCGCCTCCCCTCTCCTGTTCCGCGCCGCCATGATGAGCGCGGCCCGCCACATCCGCGTGGGGGTTGGCACTCTCCCCATCGACTGAGAAGCGTCAGCGGACCGTGCCACCCATGGGCACTCCGCATCCTTCCCCGACGACGTTCTCGCCGGCCGGGCCACCGAAGAGCGGCCTGCTCTGCCACTCCCGCAACCTGTGGCCACGTCGGCGACGCTCTTAATGGCACGACGGCTACCTCGGCACCGGCCGCCCATGGGAGAGATCGGCGCTCGGACGGACCACAGTGGCGGGCTGCGGAGCATTGCCAGCGGGGAGCTGCCCTGCCGCGGGGTCGCCTGCATCCTCGGAGGGTCCCAAGCGCCAGTGTCGGCTCGGCACGTCGAGTCGCACTTCCGGCAGGTCGGGGCCGCTGCCCAGCCGCAGGAGGTCTCATGGGCACAGAGTGCACAAGGGCACACCATCACCTTCGGCCCTAGCGACCTCGCCAGAGAAGAAGCCGGCGCGAGCGTTCTCCCCACGGTGTGCATGCCCACCATCTGCTGGGTGGCCGTGACGAGGACCCTCATCGACGGCGGCGCCGGGCTCAACATCCTCTCCCCCGAGGCCTTCGGTCATCTGCCTGTGTCCTACATGCAGCTCCTCCCCACCAAGCCCTTCTCAGGGGTCACGGGCTCGGCCGTTTCGCTCGGCCAGATCCGCCTCCCGGTCACCTTCGGCACACCGGCTAACTACCGGACTGGGCTCATCGACTTCGACATTGCACCCATTCACCTACCCTACAACGCCATCCTTGGCTTCCCAGCCTTGGCGAAGTTCATGGCGGCGACTCACCCGGGCTACAACACCGTCAAGATACCCGGGAGCAACGGCGTCATCACCGTCAAAGGGGACCCCCAAGGCCGCCCTTCTGGTCGTCGGGCGCGCTTATAGGGCTGCTGCCGCAGCTCACCCAGGAGCAAAGGTGGCTCCGGAGGCGCCGGAGGCCGCGCCTACCAAAAAGAAGCAGCTCTTCTCTCACGACCCCGCCGAGACAAAGCAGGTGCCCACTGATGAAGAAGGCTCATGAGCCACCTTCACCATCGGCACGGGCATGGATCCTGAGCAAGAGGCAACGCTGGTCATCTTCATCGGGGCCAACAAGGACGTGTTCGCCTGGAAAGCCGCAGACTTGGTCGGGGTGCCTAGGCACATAATCGAGCATCACCTCATGGTGTGCCCCAATGCGTGCCCTATCAAGCAAAAAGTGCGCAGACAAGCCCCGGAGAAGCAGGCCTTCATCATTCAGGAGGTGAGGAAGCTAGAGGAAGCAGGTGTTGTACGGGAAGTACGGCACCCAGAATGGCTGGCCAACCGCGTCATAGTCCCGAAGAAAGGAGGCAAGGAGCGCATGTGCATTGACTTCACGAGCCTCGACAAGTTCTGCCCTCAGGACCCATTCCCTCTTCCGCACATCGACCAAATCGTGGATTCAACGGCTGAGTGCGACATGCTCTGCTTCCTCGATGCCTTCTCGGGCTACCACCAAATCAAGATGGCGGTGGAAGACGTGGAGAAGATGACATTCCTGACCCCATGCAGGGTCTACTATTACACTTGCATGCCTTTTGGGCTGAGGAACGCGAGCGCCACCTTCCAGCGCCTGATGCACATCACCATCGGCCCTCAGCTCGGGAGGAATGCGGAGGCCTACATCGACGACATCGTGGTTAAAACCAGGGAGGCCAGGACTCTCGTCCAGGACCTAGAAGAAACGTTCGCCAACCTTCGCAAGGTGAAGCTGTGCCTCAACCCGGAGAAGTGCGTGTTTGGTGTACCCTCTTGCAAGTTGCTAGGGTTACTGGTTTCGCACTTGGGCATTGAAGCTAATCTGGAGAAGATCAAGGCCATCGAAAGAATGAAGCCGCCCACGAACCTGAAGGAGATGCGGGAGCTCGCGGGGTGTGTAACGTCCCTGGGGCACTTCATCTCTAAGCTTGGGGTATGCGCCCTCCCGTTCTTCAAGCTCATGAAGAAGAAGGGGCCCTTTGAGTGGACTCCGGAGGCTGATGCCGCCTTCCGGGACCTCAAGGAATACCTCACCAGCTCGCCGATTATGGTAGCGCCACGACCCCTGGAGCCCATGACCCTCTACCTCGCCGCAACGCCTCACTCCGCCAACGTGGCACTAGTCGTGGAGCGCGAGGAAAGGCCCCAAAGCCCAAGGCCACCGGGCGGTTCTGCATCTTCAGGGCCCGCGCCGCCCCCTAATGCAGCCCCAGAGCTAGATTCGACCACGGGCACTGACGGCCCGCCACTCAGCAAGAGGCACCCAAGGTTCCTGAAGCACCCATGGACCCTGCTGCACCGACCCTCGTGGGGCACCCGGTGTACTTCGTCAGCACCGTACTGCGTGACGCGTACTCACGCTACCCGATGCCTCAGAAGCTGCTCCTGGCGCTCCTCGTCGCCTCCAGGAAACTGTGCCACTACTTCCAAGGCCATCCTATCAAGGTTGTTTTGTCATATCCTCTTGAGAAGGTACTGCGGGGCCCGAATGTCATCGGGAGGGTCGCCGAGTGGAACATCGAGCTTCAAGCATTCCAGTTGGAGTTCAGCACCACGCGAGTGATCAAGGGAGCGGCTCTGGCAGACTTTGTGGCGGAGTGGACTGACGCGCCGGAGCGGGGGGCTAGCAAGGACCGCTCGCTGGCCCCCGGCGATGAAGCCCCAGACGGATGGGTGGTATACTTCGACGGCGCCTTCTCGCGCCTTGGTGCGGGGGCTGGCGCCGTGTTAGTATCTCCCACTCAGGATAAGTTGTATTACGCTGTGCAGCTTTGCTTCCAGCAATGCGAGAAGGTCTCTAACAACATCGCAGAGTACGAGGGCCTAATTGTTGGGCTCAAGGCCGCCGCTGCGCTAGGGGTCAAGCGTCTCACCATCAGGGGTGATTCGCAACTCCTCGTCGACTTCTCCAACAAGAAATACAAGCCCAAGGATGAGCACATGGAGGCATATCCGGAGGAAGTGCGCAAGATGGAGAAGCGATTCCAAGGGCTGGAAGTGCAGCACGTACCGAGAGGCACCAAAAAGGAAGCGGATGGCATCGCCAAACGAGCCTCCAGGCGAGAGCCTCAGAGGCCTGGCGTCTTCGAGGAGTGACTACTCAAGCCGTCTGCAACACCGCCAGCCCATGAGCGGGCATCCCCTCGGCAGGGGTTACCTGCAGTGCCTCCGGACGGCGCCTACCCTCCGGACCACCCTCTGGAGCCCGCTTGCTGCTCGCCGCGGAGCCCGAGGAGGGTTGCTGGACCCAAGAACTCAAGATGTACCTGCAACACGACACCCTGCCAGACAAAGAAGAAGACGCAGAGCGCGTGGTCCGACAGGCCTCGGCTTACTGCATCCAAAACGGTGAACTCTACAGGAGGCGCCCCAACGCCGTCTCGCTAAAATGCATCTCGAGGAAGCAAGGGCGCGAGCTGTTGGCTGACATTCACGGTGGGGACTGCGGTCATCACTCGTCGTCCCACACCCTCGTAGGCAAGGCCTTCCGCAGCGGAGACTACTAGCCCACGGCGCTCAACGACGCCATGGAGCTTGTGCCGGATTGCAAGGCGTGCCAGTTTCACGCCAAGCTGATCCACCAACCGGCGTAGGGCCTCCAAACGATCCCGCTCTTCTGGCCCTTCGTGGTGTGGGGATTGGACATCCTGGGTCCATTTCCCCGGCTAGCGGGGGGCTACCGCTTCCTGTACATCGCCATCGACAAATTCACCAAGTGGGCAGAGGTGGAGCCTGTTCGCGCGATCCCAGCCGGGTCGGCTGTCAAGTTCATCCAGGGCCTCGTGAGGTGATTCGGTGTCCCTAGCCGCATCATCACGGATAATGGTTTGCATTTCACAAGCAATCTCTTCAGGTCATATTGTGCTAACCTTGGAACACAGATCTGCTACGCTTCAGTGGCTCACCCCAGGAGCAATGGTCGGGCCGAGCGCGCCAACACGGAAGTCTTGCATGGCCTCAAGACGCGCAGCTTTAAGAAGAAGCTTGAGGCTTGCGACAGGGGCTGGATCGACGAGCTCTAGTCCGTGATGTGGTCAATCTGAACCACTGCCACCAAACCCATGGGGGAAACTCCTTTCTTTCTCGTCCATGGGGCGGAGGCGGTCCTCCCTCACGAGGTCAAGCATCGCTCCCCACGGGTCTTGGCCTTCAATGAGGAATGCCAGGATGCCGCCTGGCGGATGGACCTCGTGCTCGGCGAGGAGGGCCGCCGTCGAGCTGCCCTCAGGGCGGCACGTTATCAGCAGGCGCTGCAGCGGTACCACTGCCGCGGCGTCCGCTCAAGAACACTTGAAGTTGGTGACTTCATCCTGAGGCGGGTCCTCTCCCGGGAGGGGTTACACAAGCTCTCGCCCATGTGGGAGGGCCCGTTCAGAATCGCCTGTGTCTCTAGGCCCGGTGTTGTGTGCCTGGAGACGCAGGATGGGATACCTATCCAGAATTCCTGGAACATCGAACATCTCATGAGGTTCTATCCGTAATCAAGGCTCCGTGCCCGTGAAAGTCTCCGTCCGTGACACTCTCACGTAATAATGAGTTGTGGCTGTACACGCCTCGGAGTCTCCTGTGCGTTGCCTACGGGCCCTCAGACGGGGCTCCCACCCATGCCCTAGTGGCAGTCCTTAGCTCCGCGCTGGGAAGAAGACGTAGTGTAGGGGTCGGACGTGACCTTTTTCCTTTTTTGGCTTGGTGTTTGGCTGTCAGCCTTTTTTACTTCCTTGGCTATCAGCCCTTCCTCTACACCGTGCTATGAAGTTCTCGTGTTTCTCGCACTTCTTGCATTTGGTTGAAAGTCTTGTTGGGATCTTTCTCGCCGGTTTTAAGTTCAGTTTGTTGAGCAGGGCTGCGCCACTCGCTCTTCTTCGCGTGCCTCGCGCGTGGGGGCTGGGGCACGGTCGATCACCGGCCCTCGTCTGCCATGGCCCTGTGACCTCGCCTGGCCAAGCCTACTTAGGCTCTGGCGTCGGGCTTATCAGTCCGCGCAACCTATCCTACTGAGCCGGCTCAGGCTTTGGTGCTCTAACCCGCGCTCGGCGCTCTCAGCGGCTCACCCATGCTCGGGGGCTGCACGAGCTCTCTAGATTCGCCCGTCCTCACGACCCGATGGGGCTCATGACGCCAAAGAGTCAGGAGGACTCCGCCTCAAGACGGCGTCACGCATAAAACCTAAGTAATCTCACCAAGGCAATAAAAAAACATGACAACAAGTTCTCGCTTCATACATATATCACAGCCCATTACACGCCTCCTCGAGGCAACTTGAAATTTTGACACATAAGGGACATGAAGGAAAAGAAGGAGAAGAAGCAGAGGCCGCTCCCGCTCAGTCGGAGTCTCCCAGTTCCTCCGGCTTCACCGAGCCACAGCGGCGCGGCAACCCCCTCCCCTCACCAGGCCGAGCTCAGTGGCATGGTGGCTCGTCACGGCCACCACTCCTGGAGGAATTGTTGCTGCCACAGAGGGGGGACCCGCGGGGCCCCCCAGGATTAAGATCGTCTTCGGAGAAGGAGCTGCTCCTCTAGACGCCGTCCCCGTCGTCCTCTTCATCATCGGCCTCGGAACAGCACTCAAAGCGCCTCCCTTCCTCCGAGAACACCCTGACAAACAGTGTGGAGGCGCCATCGTACCTGAAGTGGAGCGCACACCTCCCCTGCAGTCGGCGTGCACGAGCAAACGATTGCCCGCCGCGCTCCAGGAACACATCGCCCGAGGGAGCCACATCAACCTCCACCCAAGACGCACCACTGCAGCAACCGTCAGCCTACTGCCAGACGCCGCCGAGGCCTCCGGCTGGTAACACGTCGCCGAACGAGCTGGGAAGCCGGAGCCACAAGCCACCAGGCTTCTTCGCCCACACCATGATCTCCGATGACACATTGAAGGAGTGGAGCTGCGGGCGCGGGGGACGCGCGACCTCCATGCGCTGTCGTGCGCCTCCTCTTCCACCACGGCCACGACCACCTTCACCACGAGAGGACGTACCGCGACTCTCACCAACGACCGCGACAGAACCCGAAAGGCCACGCCGGCTTCCCCGAGGAGTCGCTGCGGGCGCAGCGGCATGCTTGCAGGGACGCCCGCGGCCCTCTTCGGCGGCAGCGGGGCCAGATCCTTCGGGGCCTTCCCCTTCTCCATGGTGGACGGCTTCCTCGGTGGCGCCATGAAGATCTCGCAGCAAGAGGGAGAGCGGGTGACAAGCAAGGAGGAATACGGCGCTAGCCTGAAAATGGCTTGGGGGCTCCCCCTAGTCCCATTTATAGGGAGGAGGAGTCCAACCGCCAGCCAATGGCATCCCAGCCATAACGTCACCGTCGTCTGCGCCAAGGAGTTGTCAAGTCACACGATGACCAAGACGGCGTGGGAAGCGGAGTCGCCACGTCCCAACCAACCGTCACGCGCCGGCTTGGCCCGCAGCCTTTGGGGCCGGCGGCGCTTCGTCCTCGACTAAGGCTTCGCCTCGAAGCCAACTCCACGCGCGCCTTGGGCCCGGGGGCTACTGTCGTCATCCTGGGAACCAGGGTACCCAGACTTGCCTATCTGCGGGCCACGACGCACTCCTACCACGGCCTGGTACGGCCCAGCTGATCGACCAACTTCTTAAGACCCTCGTGAGGGAGCTAAGCCTCGTGAGGAGAACAACGTCAAGACCCAATCAGGAGCGGCCTCGGCAAGGTGCTCCGGAGGCCAAGCCTGCCTCAGGAGGAGGCAGAGACGTAAGCAGTGACGCACCACGCCAGCGGGTGCCAGCGTCCGCTAGCGGCGCAGTTGCCATTTTGGTGCAAGGGGGCAGTGTAGCCACAGGTTCCCGAGGAGCGGGATAAAGGTCTCCCCATTGGTGCAACAAGACCGAAGACCGCAAGGACGACAGGTAGGATGTCACCACCGAGCCCACCACCGCGTCACCGCTTGATCCTTTTGTAGGCGAAGACTGCTTTTGTCAGGGTAGGAACGTCCTTGTGTTCTCGCTCAAAAATGGCCATTGTGGGATCCCTTCCCGCCTAAACATTTCGGGGGAAGAGGACCCTGGCCGCCTATATAAGTAGCTAGGATCCCCGCTATGAGGGGGAGAGAAAGGCGGATCCATAAACTCTGCCACCACGAAAAGGAGCAAGAACACCTGCCTCCTGACCCTCCTGAGCTCACCTCCTGAGCTCAAGAACCACTGTACTAGTTCATATTCTAGGCCTCCTGAGGCCAATCCACTAAAGCAGGAAGTAGGGTTTTACACCACACGGTGGCCTGAACCTGGGTAAACTCTTGCGTGTTTCACTTGTTGTTTGCTTGAATCTCTTCACTAGGCGAGGGCGAGACGCTAGGTAGACGCGAGTGGGAGAGATCTTCGTTCACGCCCCTGTGTTCGAACTTCTTGGGTTTTGCGGAGCCCTTAATCCGACACAAGCCTCCCACTTATGATTAACCTCTAATGCAAGCTTTCCCATCTACAAAAGAAGTATTAAGGTAAACCTAACCATAGCATGAAACACGTGGATCCAAATCAGCCCCTTACGAAGCAACGCATAAACTAGGGTTTAAGCTTCTGTCACTCTAGCAACCCATCATCTACTTATTACTTTCCAATGCCTTCCTCTAGGCCCAAATAATGGTGAAGTGTCATGTAGTCGACGTTCACATGACACCACTAGAGGAGAGACAACATACATCTCATCAAAATATCGAACGAAGACCAAATTCACATGACTACTAATAGCAAGACTTCTCGTATGTCCTCAGGAAAAAAAGTAACTACTCACAAGAAATAATATGGTTCATGATTAGAGGTGTATTAATATGCATATTGGATTTGAACATATGATCTTCCACCAAATAAACCAACTAGCATCAACTATAAGGAGTAATCAACACTACTAGCAACCCACAGGTACCAATCTGAGGTTTGGGTACAAAGATTGGATACAAGAGATGAACTATGGTTTGAGAGGAGATGGTGCTTGTGAAGATGTTGATGAAGATAGCTCTCCCCAAGATGGGAGAGTTTTTGGTGATGACGCCAGTGACAATTTCCCCCTCCCGGAGGGAAGTATGCCTGGCAGAACAGCTCTGCCGGAGCCCTAGATTGGTTTCCGCCTCAGTTCCGCCTTGAGACGGCGGCGTCTGGTCCCGAAAGCCTCCTTATGATTTTTTTCCAGGTCAAAACACCTCATATAGGAGAAGATGGGCATCAGTGGGCCCACGAGACAGGGGGCGCGCCCAGAGAGGAGGGCGACCCCCCCCCCCCACCCTCGTGGACAGCAGGTGGCCCCCCTCGTGAACTTCTTTCGCTAGATATTTTTTTTATATTTTCTAAAACGGAGTTCTGTGGAGTTTCGGGGCTTTTGGAGTTGTGCAGAATAGGTTTCCAAAGTTTGCTCCTTTTCCAGCCCAGAATTCCAGCTACCGGCATTCTCCCTCTTCATGTAAACCTTGTAAAATAAGAGAGAAAAGCCATAAGTATTGTGACATAACGCGTAATAACAACCCATAATGCAATAAATATCAACATATAAGAATGAAGCAAAATGGACGTATCAACTCCCCCAAGCTTAGACCTCGCTTGTCCTCAAGCGAAAGCCGATATCGAAAAATATGCCCACATGTTTAGAGATAGAGGTGTCAATAAAAACAAAATACGAACATGAGGGCATCATGATCATTCTCATAACAGCAACATATATATATATATATATATATATATATATATATATATATATATATATATATATATATATATATGTATATATATATATATATGTATATATATATATATATATATATATATGTATATACAGCCGGTCTATTCTCATAACATTATGAGAATAATATTCTCATAACACTTCCGAACTGCATTGCAGAGCTATACGCACTGCACCATAGAGACCAGCGAACTTCATGTTTGAAAAAACTGTACGTGTTGTTTTTCGGTACCTTTTTTGCTCTAGTTTTTTAACCGTTTATTGGAATTATGCGTGTAATATACCGTTGAAAAGCTATGGAGTAGACGCAACTTCGCCATGTTGAACAGTTTTCAAAATTCATCATAGTTTAAGAGCAGTTTCGAAAATCGTGCGGCTCACAACGAATGGCAGCGAGCGTTTTTTGGCGTTTTTTTCTAAACCGCTCGTCGGAATGAAACATATGATACACCGTTGGAAAGATATCGTCGGCGCGCATCTTTTTCATATCTATTATTTTTTCTAATTCGCTACGGTTTAAGAGCAGTTTTGAATTTACAAAACCGCGGAATTGTGTTTTTCGATTTTTTTCAAATTTTCGGTACTGTTTTCACTCCAGTTTTTTAACCGTTTGTCGAAACAAGGCGTGTAATATACCGTTGGAAAGCTACGAACGAGGCGCAATGTCGGTGTACTAAGGTAGGGGAACCTCAGTACCCCAACTTGTGCACGGGCAGTAGCAGCTCCCCGCGGCAGGGTCTACCACGTGCTTGCCGGAAACCTTTCCGGTCCTTATTAAGCCATTAAAAAACAAAGTATACAAGACAGAAGATCAAGACCCCGGCGAGTGGAGCTTGCCGGGAAGGCCGTCCCAGGCTCAAGACTATAACATTAACACAAGACCCTGGCAAGAGGAGCTTGCCAGGAAGACCAAAAGATTGCATCTCAAAAGACATGCCTCGGCGCAACATGCGCCCCGGCAGGGCCCGGGGAGCGACAAGCTTCAGGGCCCGGCAAGGTCAAGGCCCCGGCAAGGTGCTTGCCGGGGGGAACTCACGCTGTGTGCCCGCGCTCCAGCTCATCGGCCCACGCGTCGCCCTGGGGTCCTTCCAGGGACGCGTGGCGGATGGCTGTGCAGCCTGGGGGACACGGTGGCACTCCACGGTGACGAGGCTACCGCCGTGGCGAACGGAGACGCACGGGCGGGCGCTTTTGGGGTCGACGGCGACGGGCATTTAATGCTCTTGTCCCCCACTGTCAAAGTAGGTGATGACCACTGTTCATCCACTGTTCACGCACTGTTCCCGCACTGTTACAACTACCACCAAAGTTACATTTTTGCCCTTCCTCTATGTTGACACCTGTCGGTGACCCCTTGAGCTATAAAAGGAGGCCCATGCACAACGTAGAAAGGGTTCGGAAGCTAGACAGCTCTCTCGCTCGGTGTAGCTAGTTCTTCAAGCTCCCGAGCCCCAACACTGAATACAATCCAAGCAGGAGTAGGGTTTTACGCGTCCGCGCGGCCCAAACCTGGGTAAACTGCCCGCGTGCTCTCCTCGATCTGCTCTTCGTGCTCCCTCCGCTCCCTTACCGCAACGTACAAGGGGCTCCGGTCCCATAGGTGTTCGTGGTGGGCAGTTTCCCCCGATATCTTTGGCGCGCCAGGTAGGGGGCGTCGAGGTTGTGCGAACCTGATCCGGCGTTCACGCGGGCGCATTCTTCATCAACCTCTCCAACTTCGTCAGTTTCATCAGCAGCAGCAGCATGGCCCCGAAGAAGAAAGCCTCGGAGGTCGCAGGCCCGTCTGCGTCTGTTCCACCGCCACCAGAACCAACGGTGGGTGGAGGAGACGCCGGCGGAAGGGTGGTCGCCGGCGAGGAAACTCGCGGCACCACCAAATCTAAGGACAAAACGGACGACCGAGCCTCGGTGTCCGAAGATGCGCCACGTCCGTCTCAGCAAACGACAACCCAGCAGCGCCGTGGTACAGGAGGTACCATCCGCTTGCTGGGGCAAGGGCAAACCGGAGGTTCGCGGGATGCTCAAGGCCACCGCCCTGGCACGAGCAAGGCGCGGTCGCCGGGACGGGAAACTGCTTCTTCTAACCCTGTTAGGAGTCCGAGCATATCCCGCTCCTCGCACCGCTCGCCCCCGCTCCCCTCCTCTCCAGCAAAAGCTCTCGCAAGAGCGCAACTGCTCCTCGATTTCCCTCCAGCGGCAGACAAGGCCGAAGACTGGAGGGCAACGATCCAAAGCCTCATCGCCTTCGCCAACAACGACACGCCGCAGCAGCCGGCGACCTCGCGGCCACGGCAAGTCGAGAAGAAGAAGACGCCTCCCCGCCGGACTAATGTCGACGACGACTCTACGGCGTCGTCGGATCCGCGGGCTCGTCGGGACCAGCGCCAAGTCCTTGACGACCGGCGACAAGAAGACGCTCGGACAACAATCGAGCGCCGCCGAGAAGCTCGGCGACAATCAGATCAGCGCGCTGGGACCGCTGTCGACACACACGCGCTCGGTGAGCCAGGCGACTTGCCGTACGCGGCAGGTTGCCCTGCGTTTACCCGTGAGCTGCGGCGTGTCCAGTGGCCCAGCGTAAAAAACTTCAAGCCCGACGTACCCGAGAAGTACGACGGCAAGACGCACCCCTCGGAGTTCCTCAGCATATACACCATCGCGGTGCAGGCTGCCGGGGGGCGCGACGAGAAGATACTGGCGAACTACTTCCCGCTGGTGCTTAAGACAAATGTTCGTTCTTGGCTTATGCACTTGCCGGAAGGCTCCATTTCTTCATGGGCAGATCTGTGCCACCAATTTGTTGGCGCCTTCACGGGCGGCCACAAACCCCACGGCCAGGAGAGTGATCTCCACATCTTTGCCCAGAAGGAAGGAGAACCTCTGCGCAAGTACATCCAACGATTCAGCCGCGTGCAGCACAACATTCCCGATGTCCACCCCGCCGCGGTTATCAGCGCGTTCCACCAGAACGTGCGTAACCGTCGCATGCGGGAAGAGATGGCCATGACCAAGATACGGGATGTCAGCGAGCTCTATGCTCTGGCTGACAAGTGCGCGCGCGCCGAAGAGGGGAGGAGACTCCCCGGGGAGGATGCTGGCGCAGGGGGGAGCGACAGCGAGGATGCCACCCCGGCAAAGAAGAGCCGACGGCGGAACAATAGAAAGAAGAAAAGCAAGGAAGTGCTGGTCGTTGAGAAGTCCGGCAAGGAGACTCCCGCCAAGACAGCACAGGCTGGCGGCTCCGGCAAGGAGCCTGCCCCCGTAGCGGCAGCCGACAAGCAGGACGGCTCCGACAAGCAATATTGCAAGATCCACTGCACCAAGGGTCACGACCTTTCGAACTGCAAGCGCGTCGAGTACCTCGTAGAGCAGCAGAAAGCTGAATACGAGCGGCACGACAAGGAGAAGGCCCAAGGTGGGGGAGGAGAGCCGAGCAATAAGCGGCCATTCAATGGCCGGGGAGGACGCCGCGGCAAGGCCAAGCAGCAGCAAGGTGACCGACCTCCCCGGGGCCGCGACAAGGATGAAGAAGACGACGACGATGACATGGAGGAAGAAGATAACAGCGAGCAGGAGTTCCAGAAGGCCACGGAAGTCCTGTGTGTCGACAGAGGCGCCTCTCTGCATACTTCCCACCGCCAACTCAAGCAGTGGGTGCGGGAAGTAAATGCAGCTGAGCCACCCGTTGAGTCACGCAGGCTCCTCAAATGGTCCAGCACGCTCATCATATTTGATCTTGAGGATCACCCGGACCGCACCACTGCGGTCGGGTGCTTGCCGATGTTGGTCTCACCAACTATCCGCAACCTCAAGGTCACCAAAATGTTGGTTGACGGCGGGGCCGGGCTGAACTTGATCTCCTCAGCTGTGATCAAGAAACTCCAGATCCCAGATGGCGAGCTCGAAGAGACCGGTTCATTCCAAGGAATAAACCCGGGAAGGAGCAAGCCCAAGGGGAAGATCACTCTGCCGGTGACCTTTGGGGGGAGCTCAACTTCAGGACAGAGAGGATAACCTTCGACGTGGCCGATATCTCATTGCCGTACAATGGGATACTTGGACGTCCTGCCCTCGCCAAGTTCATGGCAGCTTCCCACTACGCCTACAACGTACTCAAGATGCCGGGGCCGATCAGCGTCATCTCTGTCCATGGCGACAAGAAGGACGTGCTTATCTGCGCCGACAAGATATACCGGGATGCAGCAGCCGCGGCGGAGAGCAACACACTTGCCGCTGAAGCTCCCGGGGGGAAGAAGACCAAGACCAAGTCCGGCAAGTGCTCTGGGGCCTACTCCGGCAAACGCACCTCTTCGGAGTGCTGCGCTGCCGTCGAGGACGTTCCGTCGAGCTCCACCGGCAAGTGCAAGAAAGGGATGGCCGCTCCACCGGCAACCAAGAAGGTGTCCGCCAAGGAGGACGGCACTGGTGGTACCTTCACCATCAGTGCTACACTTGATAGCAAATAGGAAAGCGCGCTCGTTGCCTTCCTGTGGGCGAATGTCGATGTGTTTGCGTGGCAACCATCTGACATCCCCGGCGTTCCCAGGAAGGTAATTGAGCACAAGCTTGCTGTTTGTCCTCACGCGCGGCCCGTCAAGCAGAAGGTCAGGAAGCAAGGCGTGGAGCGCCAAGAATTCATTGCCGAAGAAATCAAGAAGCTAGAAGCAGCAGGCTGTTGGAAATATGCCCTAGAGGCAATAATAAAAGAGTTATTATTATATTTCCTTGTTCATGATAATCGTTTATTATCCATGCTATAATTGTATTGATTGGAAACTTAAATACATGTGTGGATAAATAGACAAACTTTGTGTCCCTAGTAAGCCTCTTCAGGACTAGCTCGTTGATCAAAGATGACCGCGGTTTCCAGGTCATAGACATGAGTTGTCATTTGATAACGGGATCACATCATTAGGAGAATGATGTGATGTGCGAGACCCAAACGTTAAACATAGCTTTTGATCGTATCAGTTATCGCTATAGTTTTCTGCATGTCAAGTATAAGTTCCTATGACCATGAGATCATGTAACTCACTAACACCGTAGGAGTGCTTTGTGTGTGCCAAACGTCGCAACGTAACTGGGTGACTATAAAGGTACTCTACAGGTATCTCCGAAGGTGTCTGTTGAGTTGACATGGATCGAGACTGGGATTTGTCACTCCGTGTGACGGAGAGGTATCTCCGGGCCCACTCGGTAATACGTCATCTCAATGAGCTCAAAGTGACTAAGTAGTTGGTCACGGGATTATGTATTACGGAACGAGTAAAGAGACTTGTCGGTAACGAGATTGAACTAGGTATAGAGATACCGACGATCAAATCTCGGGCAAGTAACATACCGACGATACAAAGGGAACTATATACGGGATTGCCTGAATCCTTGACATCGTGGTTCATCCGATGAGATCATCGAGGAACGTGTGGGAACCAATATGGGTATCCAGATCCCGCTATTGGTTATTGACCTGGGAGTGTCTCGGTCATGTCTGCATAGTTTCCGAACCCGCAGGGTCTACACACTTAAGGTTCGGTGACGCTAGGGTTGTTAGTGAGAACAGTGCATGGTTACCGAAGGTTGTTCGGAGTCCCGGATGAGATCCCGGACGTGTCGAGGGTCTCCAGAATGGTCCGGGGACGAAGATTGATATATAGGATGAGAGTGATCGGAGTCCGGAAGTGTTCCGGGGAGCACCGGGGAGTCGTCGGATGACCGAAAGAGGTTTCGGGGGTCCCGGCAAGTGTTGCGGGCCCTATGGGCCATAAGTGGGAGACGCAACAGCCCTCATGGGGCTGTGCGCCCCCCCTTGGGCCCTCTCCACCTGCGCCAAGGGGGCTAGGCCCCCCTAGGGCTGCCGCACCCCCTAGTCTTGGGGGGCAAGGCGCCTGGGGGGGAAACCCTAGCCCTGGCCGCAGCCCTGGCCGCCGCCCCCCCCCCCTTGGCCGGCCCCATCTGCCTTGGCCGCCGCCCCCTAGGGGAACCCTAGGGGCGCCCCCTCCCCTCTCTCCCCCCTATATAAAGAGAGGCAGAGGGAGGGCAGCAACACAC
>LR738712.1:96817952-96841356 GCA_902687465.1 Secale cereale
AACCCTAGGGCGCCCCCTCCCCTCTCTCCCCCCTATATAAAGAGAGGCAGAGGGAGGGCAGCAACACACGTTCGTGCCTCGGCGCTGCCCTCCCTCTCCCACGAATATCTTCATCCAGTTTGCAGTGCTTGGCGAAGCCCTGCTGGAATTCCTCCACCACCATCTCCACCACGCCGTCGTGCTGCTGGGTTTCTCCGTCAACTTCTCCTTCCCCCTTGCTGGATCAAGAAGGAGGAGACGTCCCCGAGCTGTACGTGTGAAGAACGCGGAGGCACCATCCGTTCGGTGCTAGGATCTTCGGCGATCTGAATCGCGGCGAGTACGACTCCATCAACCGCGTTCTTGAACGCTTCCGCTTAGCAATCTACAAGGGTATGTGGATCCAACTCTCCTCTCGTAGATGCATCTCCTAGATTAATCTTGGTGAGCGTAGGAAAATTTTTTGTTTCCCATGCAACGTTCCCCAACACAGGCCTGGTTAGAGGCATGATCCATCCCACGTGGTTAGCAAATCCAGTTGTCGTGCGTAAGGCCAACGGGAAGTGGAGACTGTGTATAGACTTCACCGATGTGAATAAAGCATGTCCCAAGGATCCATTTCCCTTGCCGCGCATTGACCAGATTGTTGACTCCACTGCCGGATGTGAGCTACTTTCCTTCCTTGATGCATATTCAGGCTACCACCAGATTTTCATGGCCAAGGAAGATGAAGAGAAGACTGCATTTATCACTCCATGCGGCACATATTGCTTCATACGCAAGCCCTTTGGATTGAAGAATGCAGGCTCAACCTTTGCAAGGGTGGTGCACACTGCTTTTGAGCAACAGATCCACAGAAATGTAGAAGCATACATGGATGACATAGTGGTGAAGAGCAAGAGCAAGGATACCCTGATCCAAGATTTAGAAGAGACGTTTCAGAATCTGCGCAAGATCCAGCTTAAGTTGAACCCCGAGAAGTGCGTTTTCGGAGTTCCCTCCGGCAAGCTTCTCGGGTTCTTTGTGTCCCAAAGAGGGATTGAAGCTAATCCCGACAAGATAAAAGCCATCGAGCAGATCGAAGCTCCGAAGCGCGTCAAGGACGTAAGGAGACTTGCAGGTTGTGTAGCTGCCCTCAGTAGGTTCATTTCGAAGTCTGCAGAACGCGCCCTGCCTTTCTTCAAGGTCTTGAAGAAGGCAGGTCCTATGAAATGGGCTCCGGAAGCGGAGGCAGCGCTGCAAGATTTGAAAGGATACCTATCTTCCACTCCAATACTTGTCGCACCTAGGCCACAAGAGAAGTTGCTGCTGTACCTAGCAGCAACCAATCAAGTGGTTAGTGCTGCGTTAGTAGCGGAAAGGGAGGCAGAGGAAGAGTCTACACCACCGGCAAGAGAATCCAGCGACAAGCAGGGGGCTGCTCCGACAAGCTCTGGCCCCGACAAGGACAACTCTGCGCAGGAACAAGGAGAAGTGCGAAGAAAGATGGTGCAGCGCCCGGTGTATTTTGTGAGTTCCCTCTTGCAGGGGGCTAGATCAAGATACTCCGGGGTGCAGAAGTTGCTTTTCGGCCTCCTCATGGCCTCGAGAAAGCTGCGCCATTACTTCCAAGCACATGAGGTAACAGTGGTCACTCGCTTTCCGTTGAAGAGGATATTGCAGAATCCAGAAGCAACAGGCAGGATCGTCGAGTGGGCACTGGAGCTGTCAAGCTTTGGTCTCAAGTTTGAAAGTACTTCAACTATCCAGAGCCGAGCTTTGGCAGAATTCATAGCTGAATGGACCCCAACGCCCGATGAAGAAGTTCCAGAGACAAGTGTTCCCGTACAAGAAGCGACAAGTGAATGGGTAATGTACTTTGATGGTGCCTTCTCGCTGCAAGGCGCCGGTGCCGGCGTGGTACTCATAGCGCCCACCGGAGAGCACCTCAAGTATGTTATCAAGATGCACTTTCCGAGGGAGCAAGCGACAAACAATACTGCTGAGTATGAGGGCTTGCTTGCCGGCCTCAGGATTGCGGCCGAACTTGGGATCAAGTAGCTGATTGTGCGGGGAGATTCTCAGTTGGTGGTCCGGCAAGTCAACAAGAGTTATCAGAGCCCTTTGATGGAAGCCTATGTAGATGAAGTGAGGAAGCTTGAGGAGCACTTTGAAGGTCTGCAAATGGAGCACGTCCCGAGAGCTCAGAACGATATAGCAGATGGCCTTTCAAAGTGCGCTGCAATGAAGTTACCTGTGGAACCAGGGACCTTCCTGCTCAAGCTGACTCAGCCATCCGTTACACCATCAATTGGGCAGCCTAAGAAGAGAAAGTTGGTCTCCGGCGACTACTTGCCGGCGGATCTTCCCGAAGCCGCCGCCAAGGTTCCCAAGATCAACGACCAGAACGCTGAGGAACAATTTGCTCCTGCGGATCCAAGGATCTGTACAGTTGAAGCAATCGTTCCCGACAAGCCTCGTCCCGGCGAGCTTGCCGGGGGACCATCAGCTCCGGTAGAACCGGAGGTTCTTGCCGTAGAAGCTGGGGTTCCCGCAGCGGCCCTCATGCCTTTAGTCATTGCTGTCGAGCCTCGGGCTCCGGCATGGGCGCAGCAGATCGTCCGTTTTCTGCAAACTGGAGAACTTGCCGACGACCCAGAAGAGATAGAGAAGATAACAAGACAGTCAAGTATGTACCAGTTCGTCGACAACGAACTGTACAGAAGAAGGCTCAATGGTGTCAGGTTGAAGTGCATTTCCAGAGAAGATGGACAGAAGCTGTTGGCAGAGATACATGGAGGCATATGTGGCCACCACATTGGCGCAAGGGCACTTGCCGGAAAGGCATTCCGGCAAGGGTTGTTCTGGCCAGAAGCCCTCCAAGATGCAACTGCGCAAGTAACCAAGTGTGAAGCGTGCCAGTTCCATGCCAAACAAATTCATCAGCCAGCTCAAGCTCTCCAGACGATCCCTTTGTCCTGGCCCTTCTCGGTCCGGGGGCTCGATATCATTGGCCCTTTCCCCCGTGCTGTCGGGGGCTTTGAGTACTTGTACGTTGCAATCGACAAGTTCACAAAGTGGCCAGAAGTAGAACCGGTGAGAAAGGTGACAGCACAGTCAGCGGTCAGGTTCTTCAGGTCGATTGTTTGCCGTTTCGGAATCCCTAACAGGATCATCACCGACAACGGCACGCAATTCACTAGTCGCACCTTCATGCAATACGTCCAAGACCTTGGCACCAAGGTCTGCTTCGCTTCTGTTGCTCACCCAAGGAGCAACGGTCAAGCGGAGAGGGCAAATGCTGAAGTGCTGCGCGGACTCAAGACAAGGACCTTTGACAGGCTGCGCAAGTGCGGAAAAAACTGGATAGAGGAGCTACCGGCGGCTCTTTGGTCAATCAGGACGACACCAAGTCGAGCCACCGGACAGACACCCTTTGCTCTTGTCTATGGAGCAGAGGCAGTTCTCCCCACGGAACTCGTATACGGATCTCCTCGAGTGCTCGCTTATGATGAGCTCGAGCAAGAGCAACTGCGACAAGATGATGCATTGCTCCTCGAGGAGGAACGTCTCCAGGCTGCTGTACGAGCTGCTCGATACCAGCAAGCCTTGCGCCGCTACCATAACCGCAAGGTTAAGGCCAGGAGTCTCGAGGAAGGCGACCTTGTTCTTCGGCGTGTTTAGTCCGCCAAGAATTCCAACAAGTTGACGCCGAAGTGGGAAGGCCCTTATCGGGTGAGACAAGTCACAAGGCCCGGCGCTGTCCGCCTTGAGACCGAAGAAGGCTTACCGGTGAGCAACTCCTGGAACATAGAGCATCTTCGAAAGTTTCACCCATAAGGCGCGGTTGCCGTGATCCGCTCCGGCAACCACCTTTTGTACAAGTCTTGCCGCTGTTGCATGTAATCCTTTGTACAAAGCCGGGCGCAGATCCCGTGCATCAGTAAAGCTTTTGTGTTTTGCACTATTTGCCTTTTTCATGCTTTTCTTCGCTATTTGCATGCATTGTTTGGCATCTTGTGCAACACACGTACCCGATAAGCATTGACACGCCGAAAGACCCAATACTTGCTTTCCCTCCTCTTTTTCTTTCCCTCTTAAGCAGAAGAAATGTTCCTCGCGCACAAGTTTGCCGAGGGGAAGGAGATGGAGGATGAACCAAGTGCCGTTCAAGAAAGTGAAGCCTTGTCGGAGAAGCAAGCAATATATGAAAGCTAAGTTACCAGAATTTGAGCAGTTCAAATTTTTAAATTTTGGTTATCTTCCTTGAACAACCACACTTTGTATGGAAAACCTGTGCGCGGAGGAACCTACCCGTGGCTGGACGCACCCTTACCTTGTTTTCGAGTACGCTCAACGACTTAAGTGAGCTGCGACAAGTGTCGCACCCTTAATTCGTTTTCGAGTTCGCTCATCAAGCTAAGTGCGTTGCGGCTAGCTGCGGCAAGGTTGCTTGCCGGTAAGGCCTTTGCCAGCAGGCTGCTCAGAGTCCAGCACTCAGCGCTCGCGGCAAGGGCCCCTTGCCGGCAAGTCCCCTAGAAGCGTAGGGTTAAAAGCATACAAAGTAAAGGACCAAAGCAAGGAAGATAACACAGCATCGATTGATCAAAATAAGATAATATATTACAAGGGATAACTTGTCGCAATGACTAATAGATTCATGTTCATGGCACTCTATGCAGCAACAAAGGAAATAGAAAGAAGGAGGCCTAGTCTACGCGGTCGCCCTCACGCCTGGAGATCTTGTTCACCTTGGCGATGATGTGGGCGACCTGCGCCTTCAGTGCCTCCTGATCTGCGTCGGCCGACAAGCTGCGGAGGACGTTGACGAGATTTATGCCGGGGTTGCGATAGACAATCTTGGACAAGACGCGCTCCAAAGTACCCGCGCAAAGCTGGCGCGACTCCTCGGCCAGTTGCGCGGGGAGCTTCTCCTGCAGCCGTGCGAGCGCCGGCGCGATCCCTCTGAAGAAAAGGCTTAACCTGGCGCTGTGGGGGAGGGTCTCGTCTGGAGAATACACAAGATGCTCTGCCCTCATCGCCATCAGCTCCTTGTCGATCTTGGCAGCAGAATCGACCAGCTCCTCCGTCCATTGCTCCACCGCCTGGTTGAAGAGGTTCGCGGAGGTGGCAGTGCTCTCCACCAGCTCCCGCTCCTTGCGAACCACCTCCTTCAACTTGGTCTCGCGGTCCCGGGCGGCGTCAAGTGAATCCCTCAGAGTGGAGACCTTCAACTCAAGATCAGCAATTGAGTCCTTGGCGGCTTTGAGCTCGTCGCCCTGCTTGGAGAGGCGTACCTGAAGCTCGGAGTTGGTATGGGCGTCTTTCTCGCGCTCTATGTTGAGCGCGGTGACCCTCTCCGTGCTCGCCTTCAGGTACTCCTCTAGCTGCGCCACCTTAGCTTCAAGGTCCTTCTTGGCGTTTTCCGCGGCGATTGCGGCTTCCTTCGCCTCCTTCATAATCTGCTCCCGGGCGGTGAGCTCGTCGTCGTGCGCGTCGAGCTCAACCTTCCGCTGGTTGAGCGCTCCTTCTCGCCGGGACAGCTCTTCGCCAACTAGGCGCTGCTGCTCCTCGGCCTCAGCTTTTACCAGAAGAAACTCCTGCTGCTCTCCGGCAAGCCTCTCGCGCTCCTCCGCCAAGTCGCGGAGGGCCGCTTGGTTGGCGGCGCGGAGTTCCGCGGCGCGCTTCTCCAAGTCTGCTGCAGCCTTGGCGGTGAGGGCTTCTCGGGAATCCAGCTTCGCCTGCCTGGCCCGGTAAAGGGCCAGGAGCCGGCGAAGCAGTTTTTCCTCCTCGGGCTCGTCGCTCCCGCCAGGCGCTTCGACGATCTTCAACCCCGCGGAGGCGAGGACCTCTCCATCAAAGGTCTCTCCCTCCACGGGGGCTCGCGACGAGGATCCCCACGGCACTTGTATGAAGACGCCATTGGGGGCCTCAAGGTAAAAGCCGGACTGCTCCTTGTCGGCGGAGGGGTCGGCGGCCGGCGCAGCGCTTGACGCTCCTGCCGCCTCCGGGCCGGCAGTGTGGCCGCCGTCCCCCTCCCCGGCCGCGGCATCTGCGGTTGGAGCAGTCTCCTCCGCGGCAGGCTCGTCGGCTCCTGCCATGCCCTCAGCGGCAGTGGCGTTGCCGCCGTCGCCTTGCGCACCCTCCTCGCCGGTGGCCTCGGTCTCCATCCGGTCCGGCGCGGGAGGATCTAGAAGAAAAAGAAGAAAAGAAGCTATCAAGCAAATATCCAAAAAGACAAATCCAAGAAGATGAAGCTGCAAAACTTACCTTCGCGGACGTCCTCAACGACTGGCTCCCTCGCCGGGGAGTCCTCCCTTGGTGGTGGAGCGGTGGCTCCTGCTGGCGGAGGGCCGCCCGTGCCCTCCCTTGGCGGAGTGGCCACCCTTGTCGGGCTGCCCACCCTTGGCGGGGAGCCCGTCCTTGGCGGAACGTCCTCCCTCGCCGGGGAGTTCGCCCTTGGCGGGGAGGGTGGGATCTGCAGCTCCTCGGGCGTGACCTCCGGTTGCCCCTGCGGCTGCGGCTCCATTTCTGCACAAGACAGACAAAACAAACAAGCCAATAAGATATCAATACAAAGCAAAAACCTCAGCGCGTCCGACAAGTAGGAAGTTCAAGACCAGACTTACGCTGGGGGCTGCTCCTCGGAGCAGCGCTTGGGTCCGGCAAGTTCGTCGCCGGCGCGTCCCCTGTCGCCGCGACGGGCGAGTCGTCGTCGACCTCGACCACTAGGATCTTGGCCCGCTTCGCCGCTCGCTGAGCGAGGGACCTGAACACAAAAACAAGATCAGAATCATCAACGAAAGAATCAAGACAGTATTGAAGAAGCTACAAAATACAAGTGCTTACTCCTCTTCCTCGTCGTCGTCGTCGCTCTGGGCGGAGAAGTCGAACTCCACCTGGGGCGCACCCGCGCGAGGAGCGGGAGGAGAAGGCTCCCTCGGGCGCTTGGTGGTCTCCGGGGCTGGGGGCTATGAAGACCCAGCCTCCGTTGACACCAAGGCCCGGGGAGCAGGCGGAGCAGCTGCTCCACTCTGAGAGGACCCCCTCCGCTAGGTGCTGGTGCGCGAGGCGCCTCCGTCGCGGCTGACGCGCGGGGAACCTCCGCCGTGACTGGTGCGTTGGGGGCCTCCGTCGCGCCTTGGCTCGCTCTGGCAGTCCGCGCCGCCCGACGAGCAGGCTGCTGTCGGGGCGCCTGCGTCCTCGTCGCTGTGGGCGCCTTGCGGAGGCGCTTCCCCGGCGCTTGCTTTGGACTTGCCGGAGGAGAGGAACTCTCCGACGACGAGGAGGCGTCGTCGCCGAGTCCTAGAGACCCGCCGGTGTCTTCCTCAGTCTCAGTGTCTTCCTCCTCCTCCCCGGCAGGCCCGCTGGATCCAGCACCCTGCCCTGCGGCCCTGCTCCCTCCGGTGGCTCCGCTCCCTCCGGCACCTCTGCTTCCTCCGGCAACCTCGCCTCTTGCGGCGACCTCGCTCACGATCCCGAGAATCCCGGCATGCCTCAGAGAAGGGACCCCGGCGAGCTCGTCGGGCGGAAGTTTGAGAAGTCTCCGGATCTCTGCCTCCTCGGCCTGGCACGACGCGTCCTCAGCCTCTGCCTCATCAACAGTGAACCCGAAGTCTCCTGCCACTGCGGCTGCGGCGGCCTCTTCCACCCGGGTAGCAATATAAGCTATCTCCCGCTCCGTGGTGGCCCGGGTGAGACCCTTGATCTCCTCGGTGTTCTTCGGCACCTCGACCAAGTTATCAAAGAAACTCATAATGGCATCTGGCGTGGGCACTATCCATGTTGGGTCGACGCCGTGAGAGTCACACGCGGGCATCATTGCGCGCAAGGCATCCCGGGCAATGTTGTTGCACAGCGGCACCACTCCCCTGGGAGATCTAAACCACTCCGGATGGGCCGGGTCGTGCTTGAAAAGCTCCCGGACCATCCCCTTCAGCTCCAGCGACGTGAAGTTGAAGTTCAAACCTGGGCGCAGCCTCATAATATCCGCCGCATTGCCAAACTCCCATGCTGGCCTTTTCCTCTCCTGTAAAGGGCAATGCGGCGACGGAGGAAGTCTGCCCCTACCTCTCCGATAGTCAACTTGGCTACCCGGAGACGAAGAATCCTGACGAGGGCGGCGTTGAGCTTGACATCATCCGGGGCCAAATCGCTCCAGTCCCTGCCGCGCACTATGGCAGTTGTGCGCGGCGCAGTGAAAGGCTCTGGCCGGTCCTCCACTATCCAGCACCAATCTGCGCGCCACTCCTCCCACTTGCCGCGGAGCTCCCCTTTCAGATATGACTCCTTCTTGTTCAAGCGGAAGATCCAAGAAATACCCCCGGAGAGGGGAGCGCCGGCCTCTACTCTAGGCATGAAGAAATGCCGAAAGAGTGCTACGTTTGGATAGATCCCTATGTAGTTTTCGCACAGATGTGCGAAAACCGCCATCGTAAGGATGGCGTTGGGGGTGAAGTCTAAGAGATGGAGGTTGTACGTGTTCATGATGTCACAGAAAAACTCCGAGAATGGAGGGCACAAGCCGCAGTAGAAGAAGACAGCGAAGAAGAAGTACCCGCCGGGGAGCAGATCCTTGGCAGCGGTGGGGTAGACTCTAGTCCGGGGATGAGCCTTGGTCTCCTTGGCCCAGAAGAGGTAGTACCTGTTCCAGAGCTCCCTCGCGCTGAGTCTCGGCGCGAAGACCACATTCCTCTTCCGCAGGAGGGCGAGCTTCGCCGCCTGCTCGGATTTCTCCTTCTTGGCCTTCTCCGCCTTCGCCTTCTCGGTCTTCGGGGCCATGGCGGAGGCGGCGAGGGAAGGGGCGAGGAGTTCGGCGGTGCCGCAGATGCGGAAGACGGCGGAGGAGGTGTGGAGGCGGAGCGCAGAGGGGGTTTCTGGAGGTTGAAGAAGCAATGAAAGCACAGGAGGGAAACTGCCCCTGTTTCCTCTGCTTTTATGGGCGGAGTGGGGGACGCTCCACATTTCCCATTAAAGAACGTGGCCACGATCTCTCCCACGACGCCGCAATCGACGCGTGCCGTTAGGGAGGGGCGCGGCGGATGCGGAAGGGAATCTACGGCTCGCCGTGGGCTGCGCGTGCTCGTGCACTGTTCTGGGCCTGGCCCAACAGCGCTCGGCACCGTGTGTGGCCCAGGCCCAGGGGCTCCTGTCGGTGTACTAAGGTAGGGGAACCTCAGTACCCCAACTTGTGCACGGGCAGTAGCAGCTCCCCGCGGCAGGGTCTACCACGTGCTTGCCGGGAACCTTTCCGGTCCTTATTAAGCCATTCAAAAACAAAGTATACAAGACAGAAGATCAAGACCCCGGCGAGTGGAGCTTGCCGGGAAGGCCGTCCCAGGTTCAAGACTATAACATTAACACAAGACCCTGGCAAGAGGAGCTTGCCAGGAAGACCAGAAGATTGCATCTCAAAAGACATGCCTCGGCGCAACATGCGCCCCGGCAGGGCCCGGGGAGCGACAAGCTTCAGGGCCCGGCAAGGTCAAGGCCCCGGCAAGGTGCTTGCCGGGGGGAACTCACGCTGTGTGCCCGCGCTCCAGCTCATCGGCCCACGCGTCGCCCTGGGGTCCTTCCAGGGACGCGTGGCGGATGGCTGTGCAGCCTGGGGGACACGGTGGCACTCCACGGTGACGAGGCTACCGCCGTGGCGAACGGAGACGCACGGGCGGGCGCTTTTGGGGTCGACGGCGACGGGCATTTAATGCTCTTGTCCCCCACTGTCAAAGTAGGTGATGACCACTGTTCATCCACTGTTCACGCACTGTTCCCGCACTGTTACAACTACCACCAAAGTTACATTTTTGCCCTTCCTCTACGTTGACACCTGTCGGTGACCCCTTGAGCTATAAAAGGAGGCCCATGCACAACGTAGAAAGGGTTCGGAAGCTAGACAGCTCTCTCGCTCGGTGTAGCTAGTTCTTCAAGATCCCGAGCCCCAACACTGAATACAATCCAAGCAGGAGTAGGGTTTTACGCGTCCGCGCGGCCCGAACCTGGGTAAACTGCCCGCGTGCTCTCCTCGATCTGCTCTTCGTGCTCCCTCCGCTCCCTTACCTCAACGTACAAGGGGCTCCGGTCCCATAGGTGTTCGTGGTGGGCAGTTTCCCCCGACACGCAACTTTCATATGTTGAAATGTTTTTGAGATTCCTTACGGTTTTTAGTTAAATTTGAAAATCGTGCGGCTGACTACGAACGGCAGCAGCCGTTTTTTCGTGAAATTTTTACGAAACGTTGGCCGAAATGATCCAAATGATACACCGTTGGAAAGATATCGTCGAGACGCTACTTTCTCATGTAGAACACGACCTCTAATTCATTACGGTTTAAGAGCAGTTTTGAAATTACAAAAACACGAAAAGCGCACTGCTTCAAACTGAAGAACGCACTACATCAGACAGTTAACCGAACCTCATGATTTATTTTGTTGGACGTAGATTTTTCTCAAAGGAGTTTTGTTGTCTTTTTTCCAACTTTTTTTTCCGAAGGAAAGTGGACCGCAATAGTCCCGAAAGTGAAGCGGAACACTACCAAAAGTGAACCTCATGATTTGTTGTTGTCTTTTCTCGTACTAATTAATTTTTTACGCGCGTTTGAGAAGTGTTGAGAAGTGAGCTGCTTTCCGATGTGTTTTTGTTTTTGGATCACCAAGTGAACCACAACGGTTTTTTTATGGCCAACCTCGTGAGAGAACAAAGTGAGCTTTAAAGAGTGCTTTGTAATGGACTTTTTTTAGACCAAAGTGCACTGCATTTTTGCATGTTTTTAAATACATTTTGTTTGAAATGGACAGTATCGAAGAGTCTTTCGTAGTGGATATTTTTTTTTACCAAAGTGCACCACATCTTCTTCCTGGTATTGAAGGAAAGTGGACCGCAATAGTCCCGAAAGTGAAGCGGAACACTACCAAAAGTTAACGAACTGCTCAGTACTTTCAAGCGAACATCTTCAGTCCAAATGACTTTAGTTTTTGTGATATTGGCTTCAACTTCTCTCAAAGAGCACTGCATTTTTGTTTGAGTAATTTACACAAACAGCAGAGGAAAAATTAAAAACGATTACAACAAGGAGGACTGCATTTGTTCAAGTAATTAAAAAAAAGCATTTGTTCACGAAACAAATTGCACTTCATGAAGGGGGTAATGAGCTACTTCTCAAATGGAGTGAACTACAGAGCTTGCTGGAAACCAAGCCGTTGCTTACCGCCGTCGCTCAATGTGCCCACGAACTTCATCCAGACGCACACTGAGCCGCATCTCATGCCCCCGCTCCACCAGCATGTTCAAATTGCACGCTAAATAATAGCATCTTCACTCAGGAAAAAAACGCACTCAAAATAAAAGGCACACCCTACTGAACATTGCCCAAATCAAAAATAGCGATGCAAACGCCGGCTCCACGTCAGTGCGCATATGCAAACTGCACGTTGTGGTTGAAGCTGCAGCATGCCCCCTCCAAGTAACCGCACTGCAACACCCCGGGCGACCAAGCCACATGGAGATCTTGGGCGTACTGCATAGTGAGATGCAAAATAACAAAACTGCACATCGTGCTTTCCAAACTGCAAAAATAGCAAAATCAAGGTGAGGTGAGTCAATCATCAATGAACAAAAGGGAGGAGAGTGACATGGGTACTACGCGCTCGACAACAGCAATCGTACTGCACAGCAGCCACCGTCATTGTAGAACAGAAAGGCAAAATTAAAAAGAATTACAATCAGGTATTTTGCATTATCAACAAAAATATCCTTCATGTGTACTCGCGTACTGCACCAATGCGCCTGCTGTACTGCATGAATAAATGCCGGAAACAACAAGCTTCACGATGCAGTGGATCCATTGGGCTGTCGCATAGCAGACTGCCAGCATGCGCCTACTGCACTGCACCCGTACATGCCACAAACTTCAGACCTTCCACGCCGCCACCATTGGGCAAGGGGCCCGTTTTGGTTGTCGGGGTTGACTGCCGTCAGAGGACGAGGTTGGGGGAAGGAACGGAGCATTGGATCCGGTGGATCATCACCAAGAAAAATTAAATCGAACACCCGGGCTTCCTGAACCACGCGCCAGGATCCAAGGAACTGCGCGGCGTCGCCAAGCGAGCTGGGGAGAGTAGATGCACACGACGGCTAGGGGGAGGTCGACACCCACCGCGGTCTCGAGTCCCACATCCACATCCTGACCAAGTAGAAGGAGATCAAGAGGCAGAGGGCTCACCAGGAGGGAGGGGGCGGGGGAAATCCGTCGACGATCCGCAGCAAAAACATCACCGGATGAAACCTCCGCAGAACGCCGACCATCCCCTGGTAAAGGGGATGAAGAAAGTAGGCCAACTAGGGAGGGGCGTTGATGCGGGCGACTAGGCGTAGGCCGTCTCCACCTGCACTGGGCGGCGGTGGGGCTTCCACATCGGTGGATCCAGAGCAGCCGCCGACGGATCCAATGGAGGTGCCGCGACTGCTCCGGGGCGAATGGGCAGGGCAGCGCATGGTTGGGGGCCGGAATAGGGCGGCGCATGGTGGTGGCTAGGATGGGGTGGTAGCGGTGGCCGGGACGGGACGACACAGGTGGTGGCCGGGGCAGGGAGGCGCGTTGTGGTGGCCGGGAAGGCGCGGCGTGTGGTGGTAGACGGGGCGGGGCAGGGCAGCGCGTGGTGGTGGCCGGGACGGTGCGGCGCGGCGGTCGACGGGGAGGTGGAGATGGGAGAGGTCGATGAGGGAGAAGGAGGTGGCGATTGGGCGGACGAGGGGGGCGCCGCCGCGCTAGAAGGCGGGGTGGGGAGGGGGTTGCTGTCCTCGGGGTGTTGCCGCGCTAGAAACCTGTGTTAAGTGGGGTGGGGGGTGTTATGAGAATAGACCCACCCTATATATATATATATATATATATATATATATATATATATATATATATATTGTCATACGATTCTTATGCTAAAGTAAGAATTCTTTCACCATATCAAGCATGAATCATAAACTTCATTGAAAACTAACAAACTTTGATCTTGGTCATTGAAGAAATTGCAATTTATCGTAACATCGGAAAGAGTCAATGTAAGAGCTTTTCAGCAAGCCTACATACTCAACCATCATATAGTCTTTCACAAATCCTCACACTCACGCAATACTTATGTTTATGGAGTTTTAATCGGACACAGAGAAAGATAGGGGCTTATGGTGTTGCCTCCCATCCTTTTACCTCAAGGGTAATGTCAACAACAATAGATCATGAGAACTTACATCCAAGTGGGTATATATGTCCGGATATTTCCAACACAATGTGCTTGCCAAAGGATAAAATGTAAAAGTAAAGGTGAATTTCACCTTGACTCTTATAAGGCAAGAATAATAGATAGGCCCTTCGCAGAGGGAAGCAGAGATTGTCATGTGTTTTTATTGTTGGATGCACAAAGTCTTAGCACAAAAGAACGTAACTTTATATTGCCACTTGTGATAAGGACCTTTATTATGAAGTCCGTCGCTTTTATTACTTCCATATCACAAGATCGTATAAAGCTAATTTCCTCCATACTAATAAATCATACATATTTTAGCGAGTTTGCAACATGACAACTTACTTGGAAAGATCTTTCTCAATCCATAGGTAGGTATGGTGGACTCTCATGGTAAAACTGGGTTTAAGGATGTATGGAAGCACAAGTAGTATCTCTACTTGGTGCAAGGAGTTTTGGCTATCATGAGGGGGAAAGGCAAGCTCAACATGTTGGATGATCCATGACAATATACTTTATTTCGGATATAAGAAGACATAACCCATTACGTTGTCTTCCTTGTCCAACATCAACTATTTAGCATGTCATACTTTAATGAGTGCTCACAATCATAAAAGATGTCCAAGATAATGTATTTGTATGTGAAGCCTCTCTTCTTTTATTACTTCCTATTAATTGCAATGATGAAAAAAACTTTGTTTGTCAACTCTCGACAACTTTTATTTATCATACTCTTATATGTGAAGTCATTACTTCCCATAAGATCAATATGATCTCTTTGATACTTTTTCTATTTTTATTCTTTATCATGACCCAAGTGAGGAAATCAAGCCCTTGAGTCAACACTAATCTTTATTATATAGCTCACAGACTCGGTTACAAAGGGTAAAGATCATAAGGCAAAAGCTCACAACTAGAGCATGCTAACTTTATTCTACTTGATCAAGATATACCAAAAGGATCGAACTAAGAAAAATGGTAAAGATAGGAGTGATGGTGATACGATACCGGGGTCACTCCCCCAAGCTTGGCAGTTACCAAGGGAAGTGCCCATACCCATATGATTATGTCTCCTTCTTCGGGGGTGGTGATGATGGAGTTGAAAGTATTGACGCCGAATCATCATATATCGAGCGTAGAAGATCCTCCAGCTTGCGGATAATACCTTTGAGTGCAGCTATATATTCCTTCAACATAATATTTTCACTTGTGAGATGCTTGTTTCGAATTTGAGCTAACTCAATCATCTTGAAAGCTTCAATCTCAGTTGAGGTAAAGAGGTCGGGAAGAGATTGATGGGTGTCTTCTTCTCCCGATGCAGGAGCCGGATCTTCCACCTCCTTCTTGATCTTCTTCTCCTTGTGGGTCTCCTCGGGTCCTTCCCTCTTCAGATCTATCTTCATTAGCCTAGCATCGTTGCCTTCGTTGTTGGAGGAGGGAGACGACATGGAGCCTGGCTTTGCAAACCTTAGCAGAAAACAACCTGAAACAAGAACAGAGGATTTTTGCATGATACAGAGGTCAAAACCTTCGGGAGTTTATATAATGATTTTTTACCAACCAAAAGGAGTAACATACAAGAAATCAGACTCCAGGAGGCACACGAGCTGCCCACGAGGCAGGGGGGCGCGCCCTCCACCCTCGTGGACGGCTCGTGTCTCTTCCAGACTGCTGCTTATTTTTCTATTTTTCTAAATATTCCAAAACGGAGAAAAATTGCCTTTAGAATTGTTTTGGAGTCGGTTTACTTACCGTATCACATACCTCTTCCTTTTCGGAGGCTGAATCATTCTGGAAAGTGTCCCTTATGTATTCCTCCGGGGTTACGGTTTCAATAACATTGGTTTCAACATTTATAGGATTACCTGAGATATAATGTTTGATTCTTTGACAGTTCACCACCTTCGGATTTGTGCCTTCGAAGTCGATAACATAAGGTCCTTCCCACTTAGAGAGAAGTTTCCCTGCAAAAAAATCTTAAACGAGGGTTGTATAGCAAGACATAATCACCTACGTTAAACTCACGCTTTTGTATCCTTTTGTCATGCCATCTTTTAACTTTTTCTTTAAACAGCTTGGCATTCTCATAGGCATGGGTTCTCCATTCATCAAGAGAGCTAATGACAAATAACCTCTTTTCACCGGCAAGTTTGAAATCATAATTGAGCTCTTTAATAGCCCAATATGCCTTATGTTCTAGCTCAAGAGGTAAGTGACAAGCTTTTCCATAAACCATTTTATATGGAGACATACCCATAGAATTTTTGTATGCCGTTCTATAGGCCCATAGTGCATCATCAAGTTTCTTAGACCAATTTTTTCTAGACCTATTAACTGTCTTTTGCAAAATTAATTTCAACTCTCTATTACTTAGTTCTACTTGACCACTAGTCTGTGGGTGATAATGGGATGCAATTCTATGATTCACATCATATTTTGCAAGCATTTTATGGAAAGCAACATGAATAAAGTGTGAACCACCATCAGTCATTAGATATCTAGGGACTCCAAACCTCGGAAAAATAACTTCTTTAAGCATCTTAATAGAGGTGTTATGATCAGCACTACTAGTTGGAATAGCTTCTACCCACTTAGTAACGTAATCAACAGCAACTACAATATGTGTGTATCCATTAGAGGCAGGAAACGGTCCCATATAATCAAAGCCCCAAACATCAAATGGTTCAATAACAAGTGAATAATTCATAGGAATTTCTTGACGTCTACTGATATTACCAATTCTTTGACATTCATCACAAGATAAGACAAACTTAAGGGCATCCTTGAAGAGAGTAGGCCAATAAAAACCGGATTGCAATACCTTATGTGCAGTTCTATCTTTCGCATGGTGTCCTCCATAAGCTTCGGAGTGGCACTTGCGTATGATCTGTTCCTGTTCATGCTCAGCTACACAAAGTCTAATAATACCATCTACTCCTTATTTATAAAGATGTTGTCATCCCAGAAGTAATGTCTCAAATCATAGAAGAACTATTTCTTTTGCTGGTATGTGAAGCTAGGAGGTATAAACTTAGCAACAATATAATTAGCATAATCAGCATACCATGGAGCAGTACGAGAAGTATTTATGATAGCTAATTGTTCAGCCAGAAAGCTATCATCAATAGGTTACGGAGTTCTGTGGAGTTTCGGGGCTTTTGGAGTTCTTCAGAATAGGTGTCCTGAGTTTGCTCCTTTTCCAGCCCAGAATTCCAGCTGCCGGCATTCTCCCTCTTCATGTAAACCTTGTAAAATAAGAGAGAAAAGGCATAAGTATTGTGACATAACGTGTAATAACAGCCCATAATGCAATAAATATCAACATATAAGCATGATACAAAATGGACGTATCACTCGCCTCGAGTGGCGGCTTACATTGAAGCTGATAATGAGAAGGCACGTCAGGATGCATTGGATTTGTTGGATGAAGAGCGTGATCTCGCGGCGGCTCGTTCAGTGATCTATCAACAGGATTTACGATGATATCATAACCGGCGGGTGAAAACCAGAACCTTTCAAGAAGGCGATTTAGTTCTCCGGCTCATCCAAGATCAGACTGATATGCATAAACTCTCACCGCCTTGGGAGGGACCTTTCGTCGTCAGTAAGAATCTGCACAACGGGTCATACTATCTGATTGATGTTCGAGAGCACAAGGATTCACGCACATCAGAAGAGGAGACTAATCGGCCGTGGAATATTGCTCATCTCCGGCCTTACTACACTTAATCCTCCGGCTCTCATGATGTATATAGTTCGATGATGTAAATATTAGAACAATATAATAAAGCCGGCATCCCTGATAATTCGGGGCCTCTGTCGTTTTCAAAGCTGAGTCATTGTCACCATCCTACATGTTTACTCAAGAGGCTTGATGCCCAAATTGCAGGGACCAAAGAGACTTGGATGCATAGCACAGCTCAAGCATTGGCCTTTGATGAGAATAAATCGTAAGTATGTCACTTGGGGGCTTCCTGCTCAAACATAGGCGTATTCGACCAATGAGAACACAACATTACTACGCATTTGACCGGGTTATGTTCAAACATAGGCGTATTCAACCAAAGAGGGCATAACATGTGGGTCGTCCTACCTATACCAGCTGCTTCAACTCCATCAGGTCATCCTGATTGACCCGACAAACTCTTGGCAATCTATCTTATATGGCGTATTCGACCAAGACCTGAGCTTGCTGAGGTTCAAACGCCAACTGTCATGTAAGAGCACGGCATACAGATAGTCAGGATAGATCCAGGCTCAAAATGCCGCCTTCCTTGAAACTTGGATAATTCGGCCTATGATGCAAGATGCAACTCTGACCCTGCGTACTCTAGACAAGTCTATCTTTAAAACAAAGACATGTACTTTTCTAGGTTCAAATGTCGATTGGGTACTGTGAGAGCCGGCTCATAGCACACACGTACCTTCCAGTGGCCAACAAGGCTAGTTTCATTGAAGAAGAACCTTTGACTTGGTGGCCTGCAAAAGCCTCAGATGTTTTTTGATCTCTTTTCTCTGGTTTCTTTTGCTTTTTGTGAGTTTTTTCATTTGATCTGCGTTCTTTGCAAGTTCGGCCAAGCTGCCTCTACTGATAGCTCATATTTGAAGCCTCTTTGGCTCTCTGTAACCCAACCCAATGAACGGCTCTAAGCCGCCAGAAAGTAACAATCTTATTTCCGGAGCCATACCTCTACATGGTTATCACTGTATGAAGACTGATAAAGCCGGCAGTCTAAATCATATTTTCCAGGTATAAGTATTTTCGATAGTAATTTAAGCCGGCCCTGGTTATGGACACCTGTCCCCAGTGGCATCGGTTGGGCATAATGACCCGCCCGGCGGTAAGCCGCCAGGGCATATGTTCTCTGTTTTTTGTGCAGGATAAGGGTTATATTGATCTACGCAAGTCAATACTATAACAAGCATATAAAGCGATATTTTGGCACTTGGCGGATTAATAATATCATATAGATGCAGAGTCGTGCACGATGGCACACCAGATTTAAGTTCAACTACCCTATTACAAGATTCTATGAGCCAATCAAAATAAGTGCTTTCTAAACAGGATCAAGCATAGGAACCGCTCGGCGGTTCATTCTCCTTGGCCTTGCTGCTTTGAAGCCTCCGGTTTATCCCTCTCCGGTTCTTCGGCCTCCTCTATCTAAAAGTTTTGAGACAGCCAATCGACGCTAGCTAAAGCTTCAAATTCAGCTTCTTCATCGATAAGATCAGATGGATCAATTTTTGGGGCAAAAGTATGCTTACTGCTTGGAGGGATTAGCTCAATCACTTTGTAAGCCGGAGTGGGCATCTTCTGGTTTTCAAGGCTGTAAGCCGCCTGATATCTCGACAGATCTGTCTCACTCGCAATCAGGCTGGCCAAAGGGCGGATGTCTTTCACACAGGCAGCGAAATCATTTTGGTCAAAGGCTGTACCATCCTCCTTCAAACTTGGATAGCCAGTGGCCAAGTCGGCTGGATCTAACTATAGTATCCATGCCTTAGCTCGGCTCAAAGCTATTACCGCACCGGCTCTCGCACATGACCGCTTCATCTCATCAATCCTGGCAGGCAGTACAGACAGTCTCCTCAATACATCTACAAAAAGTTTTGGTGCCTGGTTGGACGGAGAGACAGTAGCTAATGCGCGCTGAGCTCCAGTGTATAAATGCTCTACAAGGGTGTAAATGGTTTTAAGTTTTACAAGCGGCTCTCTACCAAGATTACTGCTTCTGCTACCTACACGAGTCATAACTTGGTCAGTGGCGGTTTATGTTACCTAAAGAAAATTTTAAATTACAACATGGCGGCTTACCGAAGATAGCTGAAGTCATTTCAGAGACACGATGCTTTAACCTGGTGAGTTAAACTGTCACCTTTTCAAGGGTTTCTTCTGCTTTTTCAACTCTTTCATCAATGTGGTTCTCTCTTCAGCCCAAGCAGACTTCTCTGTCTCAAATTCAGACATATTAAATTGAAATTTTGATTCAGCCATCTGGGTCTCAGACTCTTGATGCACTACAAGAAATATGTCAACTTATGACCTTTTGTTAGTGACCCTGGAAGAATTGGTCATAGATCTATGACCATTTCAGACCAATTGGTCAAAAGCTGTTCGGGGGGCTCCAAACCCTAAACTATAACGACCATTTTGGTCAGAAAGGTCATAATTTCCTTACACGAAATAGTTACAAAGCAGATAGCACTGGTTCGCTGCCTTATTTCTAGCTGTTCATGACCAATATAGATGGTCATAACCTTGAAAATTGTGGTGGGTTGCTACGACTAGGCGCCACCTCATCAGTTTTGCCTATGTGTCATGTCCATGTGGCAGTTTTTGCCCTAGGTTGTGAAGCAACCTATATTTCTGTCATTCCCAAAATTCCCCAAAAAATCTCATAAATTCTTTGGGTCATATCTTCGTCAAATATTAAAAAACCTTCCTTGCCTAGTTCAAAAATAATTCAAAAATATTCATTTTCCTATTCTGTTCAAAAAAACACTTTGTGAAGGAAGTACCACTTTGGCATGTCCAAATGGTATCCATTTTCTACAGTGCTTTCCTATGCCCAAATAACTATCCTCCACCAAATGCCAGCTCAATCCATTCATTATTTTGAGCCCATCTTCAACATTCGTATTTATGTCCAGTGTGGTACTTTGCAAAGCAAGTACCACCTAGACTCCTCCTTTTGAGCTGAAAATTTGTGAAGACGGTCTTCTTAGTAACTGATCATCCTCAACCAAAACTCACGCCCATTAGCCATGTGCATTTTCTGTACCGCTAATCAAACACTTGGCTGCTAATTCATGTTTGAGCATCGATCGGTCTCCTCGTGAGAATCTTATGTTGTAATTTTCTTCCTAGCACCTACCTGGGGAGTGGCCAACCCACTAGACATGCCTAGGCCGCCCAGAACACATGGCAACGCCACAGTCACGCGGTGACCACGCAGCGGGCATGCGAGTTTACGCGCTCTAGAGTTGGGGCCCTCGACCACCGCCCAAACCTTGACGTATCGCCACCAAACCATGTATTTATGATTAAATAGGTACTTATGTACCTAGAAATGATTTTTGGAAAAAAATAAATAGCAAACTATGAGGCAGCCGCAGTTCAAATTTGACCCGCCTCCAACTGAATCGGCGGAAATTTGTCTTTTTCACGAGAGGTGGATCAAAACTTTTTACACCCAAACACTTTGTCAATTGTGCATTAAATATGTCCTAGTATTTTAGAAAATTGATTTGGTCAAATTTTGCAACAATTATTTGGGAGGTCCTTCACAAAAAAACCTCCTTTTGGGCACTCGAAAAATGGAAAATGATTTTTTCGTCCAAAGAAAATGAAAACTTCCTTAAGCAATATTGTTTGCCATTCCAAGATGCACCTTTGTGCACAATATGAGATCATTTGAACAAACTATGCCATGAATGTGGCCATAAGATTGATCATTTGGCTTGAAAGCCATGAATCTTCACGCTTGATAGCTCGTTTCTGAGAACACTTTTTAAAAATAATTACCGTATTACAAGTTTGTTATTTTTCCTGGTAACTTGGTCATATATATTGACACAATGCGAAGGTTTTCCAACCTTTTGATTTTTTTTAAATTTTTTATGCCCGTTTCAAAATGCGGTCAAAACGGCGGGGATGACCGTTCCTAGCTAGTGGTTGAATCTTGGAATTTTTTTGGTGTTTCTCTGATTAAATAGATACTTATGTATCTAGAAATGATTTTTGGAAAAAATAAATAGCAAACTACAAGGCAGCCGCAGTTCAAATTTGACCCGCTTCCACCTGAATCGACAGAAATTTGTCTTTTTCACGTGAGGTGGATCAAAACTTTTTACACCCAACTATTCTGTCAATTGTGCATTAAATATGTCCTAGTATTTTAGAAAATTGATTTGGTCAAATTTTGCAACAATTATTTGGGAGGTCCTTCACAAAAAAACCTCCTTTTGGGCACTCGAAAAATGGAAAATGATTTTTTCGTCCAAAGAAAATGAAAACTTCCTTAAGCAATATTGTTTGCCATTCCAAGATGCACCTTTGTGCACAATATGAGATCATTTGAACAAACTATGCCATGAATGTGGCCATAAGATTGATCATTTGGCTTGAAAGCCATGAATCTTCACGCTTGATAGCTCGTTTCTGAGAACACTTTTTAAAAATAATTACCGTATTACAAGTTTGTTATTTTTCCTGGTAACTTGGTCATATATAATGACACAATGCGAAGGTTTTCCAACCTTTTGATTTTTTTTGAATTTTTTATGCCCGTTTCAAAATGCGGTCAAAACAGCGGGAATGACCGTTCCTAGCTAGTGGTTGAATCTTGGAATTTTTTTGGTGTTTCTCTGATTAAATAGATACTTATGTACCTAGAAATGATTTGTGGAAAAAATAAATAGCAAACTACAAGGCAGCTACAGTTCAAATTTGACCCACTTCTAGCTGAATCGGCCGAAATTTGTCTTTTTCACGAGAGGTGGATCAAAACTTTTTACACCCAACCATTTTGTCAATTGTGCATTAAATATGTCCTAGTATTTTAGAAAATTGATTTGGTCAAATTTTGCAACAATTATTTGGGAGGTCCTTCACAAAAAACCTCCTTTTGGGCACTCGAAAAATGGAAAATGATTTTTTCGTCCAAAGAAAATGAAAACTTCCTTAAGCAATATTGTTTGCCATTCCAAGACGCACCTTTGTGCACAATATGAGATCATTTGAACAAACTATGCCATGAATGTGGCCATAAGATTGATCATTTGGCTTGAAAGCCATGAATCTTCACGCTTGATAGCTCGTTTCTGAGAACACTTTTTAAAAATAATTACCGTATTACAAGTTTGTTATTTTTCCTGGTAACTTGGTCATATATAATGACACAATGCGAAGGTTTTCCAACCTTTTGATTTTTTTTGAATTTTTTATGCCCGTTTCAAAATGCGGTCAAAACAGCGGGAATGACCGTTCCTAGCTAGTGGTTGAATCTTGGAATTTTTTTGGTGTTTCTCTGATTAAATAGATACTTATGTACCTAGAAATGATTTGTGGAAAAAATAAATAGCAAACTACAAGGCAGCTATAGTTCAAATTTGACCCACTTCTAGCTGAATCGGCCGAAATTTGTCTTTTTCACGAGAGGTGGATCAAAACTTTTTACACCCAACCATTTTGTCAATTGTGCATTAAATATGTCCTAGTATTTTAGAAAATTGATTTGGTCAAATTTTGCAACAATTATTTGGGAGGTCCTTCACAAAAAAACCTCCTTTTGGGCACTCGAAAAATGGAAAATGATTTTTTCGTCCAAAGAAAATGAAAACTTCCTTAAGCAATATTGTTTGCCATTCCAAGACGCACCTTTGTGCACAATATGAGATCATTTGAACAAACTATGCCATGAATGTGGCCATAAGATTGATCATTTGGCTTGAAAGCCATGAGTCTTCACGCTTGATAGCTCGTTTCTGAGAACACTTTTTAAAAATAATTACCGTATTACAAGTTTGTTATTTTTCCTGGTAACTTGGTCATATATAATGATACAATGCGAAGGTTTTCCAACCTTTTGATTTTTTTTGAACAAATTTTCGTTCAAATTTTCTCCGCTTCCTACTGAATGAGTGAAATTTTTTTTTATAAGAGGTGGATTAAAAGCTTTTGACATGTAACTATTTGGTCAATTTTACATAAAATGTGGTCTAATATTTTTGAAAAATGGAGTTTTGCTATTTTAAAACAAATATTTGGTAGCTTCTTCACAAACAAAAAACCTTTTTATGGAGTCGAAAAATGGAAAATCATCTTTTTGTGCAAAGAAAATGAAAGCCGTCGAACTATGGCATCGTTTGACATTCTGAGATGCACACTTATGAAAAAAACGAGTTCATTTTGACAAACTATGCCATTGTTATGTTTAAAAAAATTCAAAGTTTTGGGTCCAAAATTTTGAGATTCAAGTACGAGATAGCCGGCCAATGAGACGCGAGGAACCGCTTTCACGCGGATCACCAAGTTGGACGCAATCTGAGCCATCCATCACGCATCCATCCAACGATGGAGCTTCTCTCGAGAATAAAAACCCTAACCCACCCACCCACCCTCCCTCCCCATGATCCCCCCGATCCCCACCCGCCGCCACCCCCACTCACCCACTCCCCCTTCCCCTCGGTCCCCCAGATCCATCCTCTCCTCTCCC
>LR738712.1:96841366-96872891 GCA_902687465.1 Secale cereale
CCGGCGACCTCCACTCCACTGGCGACCTCCGGCCTCTCCCCCCTATCCTCTCCACCTGCCCTCACCTTCTATCCCACGGCGAGCCCCTAGATTGAGGAGGCGGGCGCCGTCAGATCCACTCCACCATGGTCCCCTTCTTCGCCGACAAAGCTAGCACCATGGTCGAGCTCTAGTGCACCGCCTCCCACCCCTTCGACGACACCCAGGACGACGGCTCAGCCGCGGCCACCGACACCGACGGCGCCGCGGGAGGGTACTTCTCCTTCACGGACGCCGGGTATTCATCCTTCACCGACGCCGGCCGCAAGGAGGATGAGGTGGTGGACGAGGAGATTGCCGTGGACTCCAACGGCGGCGGGGTCCCCGTCCGCCACGTCTCCGGCGGGTACGCCCCCTCGCATTTCTTCCCTGACTCGGACTTCGGGGGCATTAGATGGGATGCCGAGGTTCGTTCCCCTTATCTGTGGCGCCTCCCCCTCCCCCCTATGTTTCTTCTTGTTGTGCCAGATCCATGGTTCCAGATCCGTTGGTCGTGTAGTTCCAGATCCGTGGTTCATCTCGTGGATCCGTGGTTAATCTGTTTGTTTGTTGTTCATGGATCCGTGGAGTCTTTTGGCTTGGATCCGTGATTCATTTGTTTGTTTGTTCATCCGTGATCCATGGTAGGTGATGTTGTGTTGTTCTAGTTTGCCATCAGTAGTCTGCCCAATTTTACGCCTCCCTTTTTGTGCTGTAGATGGTGGAGGAATGCGGGTTCTAGGGTTTCTCCCCTGCTTGTTTATGTGGATGTAGGCTTACTGGTTGTTGCAGCGGTTGTTTTTTTAGTTGTAGGTGGCTGCTCATGATTTTCCCCTGGTAGCTGAGGTGTATCTGAATGTGTTCCAGCAATCTCTCTGAATTTGATGCTTATATTTGTTGTAGCTCAAAGTTACAGTGGATTCATATAGCTATGCGATTTGCTGCTAGCTTATTTGTACATTGTGGCCTGTCTAGTGCACTTGTAGGATTCATATAGCTATGTGATTTGCTGCTAGCTTATTTGTACTATTATTATGTCCTACTATACTTAGCAGTTTTGATAGTGATGTTTCTGCTGCCTGTGAATTAGCAATGCTATATTCGAATACTGCTTGTAGGATTCATATATTCTGTAGTATATGATAATGAGCAAAGTGGAGTTTGTGTAGTGATTAGTATACACATGAACCTGATAAAATGGTCCTTGATATGATGGAATTACTAGCATTTGCGTGGGTTTACACTGCTGTGCCTAAACTACTATGGTTGCCAAGCCAGCATCCATTGCATCAATCCTCATCAATTAATGGCCAATGTACACATAAACTCTGGAACAATAGTGACAGTGATATTCTGATTGCTTGATTAAATTCATGTGTTGAAACTTTGCCAAAGAGGGTTTGTTTGGGTGTTATAGCTATCGATGCAAGGGTTCATGCGGGTATTTATGTCTCTATATGTTGCTGATTGTGATGCCTGGGTTTCTCAAATTTAATCTGCTCCAGGTTGCATGGTAGTTTTTCTGGCCAATATGTATGTGTATTCTATGCAAGACTTTATGCATTTTATAGTTTGTCCAGCGCATGAGGTAGGCGTGCCATATTGCCTTGTAACACTACTCCTTGCAGTGAACATAATAGTTGCAAAGCTTCCATGTCTTTAAATGGCGCTGAAGAATTATTGACTATTTCTTCTGTTTCTTGTTAACGTCTCAATGCCAACTGTTTTATTTTCTTTGTTTATTTTTAGGACATATATGAAAACGATCAATAATCAAGGGAGTAAGATTAGACATGCACCCTTTCTATATGGCTTGTTTATATTGGCAATTATACATTGTGATGTTCCATACATTTCTTGCTGGTTGAACATGATCCTTGGTTCTATATAAAAGTAGAACTGTTCATTATTAGTTTAATTCTTCAGCATCGATAAGACACGCTACATGCTTGCTGACTCGTACCTTGCTTGATTGTTCTCGCATATCTCATGGAGCTATGATGCTTACCTCGCTCAAGCGCATCAACCCCGGCATTTGTCTTCTCCAGATTCTCAGTCTCGAGGTCACTGCGCTGCAACCGCAGCAACGTTGTCTTCTCCGGATTAGATAAGTCTTCAGTATCCCATTCTTTTCATTTGTTACTTGGTTGATGGGCCATGACATATCATTGTGTCGATTCACTATCTGATTTTGAAGCTAAGGTACTTTGTTTTGAGTCTGTTGTAATTGATATTGATTTGTGTAAAATTAGCGAAGAATGTCATGTTATCTTAGCTTGTTCACGTGTGCCAAATGAACCATCTGAGATTGAATCATTTTCCGTGTCTAGCAACATCTTGAACCATTCTGGCCGTTTTGGTATTCATGCAACAACTGTGATTTCTTGTTTATAGATGTGTATCGTGATGATATAATTTCTTGAACATGCTTGTTTATTCTGGCTGTTTGTATATTTGTTTTTATTTTGTTTCTAACTATTTTGGTTTATTGTTAGATGCCTTCGTTCAGCCTCTATGAACATACCCGGAAATGGTGTTTCCTCTCATTTACAAGAGCTACAACCTGAAAGTGAAGTAGGAAGTATATTTGAAGCTCGAAGCAGTGTAGCAAAGAGTTGTCTCTTCTGTTCGTGTGTAGTAGATTGTAAAGATTATAACAATATTGTAATAGACTATGTGATAGACTATGTACAGATTGTAGTAGACTTATTTAGCATTCTTTGATCAACTGCATTTGTTATGTTCTGTTTGAAATATTGATTATGTGATTTGAAAACGTGTGGATTGGAAACCTGGCTCGTGGGACCTGTTTATGAAAATAATCTGAGCTGTTTTGAAATTTCTGTCAAGTGGGCCCAATGTGTGAGATGATGACAAGTGGGACCCATCTGATTGGTGGGTCCAACTCCAAAATATAATGGCCCAAACAATGTTAAAAGGCCACAACCCAGAAATAAATAAAAGGCTGAATTGTTGGTTCAGGCCCAAGTAGCTAATAAAAACTAGCAGGAAAAATATATATATATGGGCTGAATTAATGGGCTCGGCCCATATAAACACCGAATTGGACCGGGCTGAATCTTGTGCCACATCAGCTTGCCACGCTGGATGCCTACGTGGCCTGGGGAGGCTGCTAGTGACCAAAACACGACAGTAGGCACATTTTGGTCATAAACATCTACGACCTTCTCACAGAGAAGGTCGCTATAGTCAGTTTATGACGGCCAGCTTTTGACCTTATGTTTTTGGTCACAAAAAGGTCACAAATGGAAATTTGTGACCATTCAGTGACCAATATGCTTAAGCCAGCTCCTTGCATTATCTAATTGCACTTGCAATTCAGCAGTGGTATCATGTATAAACAAAGGGTTATAAGACAAATTATTTTCCGGTTTACAAGAGTTGAAGTCCCAAGCACTTGGGGGCTAATGAATGCTAAAGTGCTTTTTATGTCCTAGTTCATATCTGTAAAGTCCCAAGCACATTGCAAGCAAGAGTACTTGGCACTTGTGGGCTAATGCATATTGCTTCTTTTTTATCATTCATTTTATACTAACCCATTAGCAAAATAATCATTGCCGCCGGCTTATCAGGGGTATACAGGCAAGTTCTATACAAGGAAAAATAGGAACGACTCATTCATGCTAATTAAGCCGTCCCTTGGGGGCTACACATGCAACGTTCATCAAAGACAGATTTCATATCATAGATGTGTGCCGGTTCATAAAAGAGTCAATTATTTTATATATATATTATTCTAAAGTCTACATCATATTCACTCTATCATATCCAATAGACTTGGGGGTTGGAAGGATGTATATAATTTGGTTAAGAATCTTACCTCAAACTTCTTGTGCATCTGCTTCACCATGTCAATCTCAAGGTCACGGTTGCTGTGGACTTGACTGAGATATCCAGAAAGTACTTCACCGCTGCTCATCTGGGCGTATTGAGCCATGTCGAACCTTACTCTTCGTTTCTCAACTAGCTCTTTCTTGGCAGTGTGTTTGGCCATAACAGTTGGATTGCCCGGCTCTCTAAAAGCAGTACCAGTGATTGTAAGATCTCCATTTTGGATCTCTGCCGGCTCAGACGGGGCCAGCGGTTCAACAATTGCAGAGTTGACTTTGGCAGGATCAATAGAGGCGTCATGAGTTTTAGGAGGAACATCATGAGTAGCTTCCTCTAGTGGCCTTTGAACATCAGTTGCTATAACTTGCTGCTCCGTCTCAATGAATTTTGGATCAGCCGCCGGTTTACTCGCCTTGTCTCTCTTAATGGGCTTGGCTTGTCCACTTCACGGGTTAAAGTGAGTCAGTACAAAGTTATAAAGATTCAAGGAAAAGATGAACAGGGAAGAAATTGTTTACCCAGGGGCAGTCTTGAAAGCCGGTAGTTGACTTTCAGATGAATCGCCAGATGAAGAGCGAGAGGTCTCCTGATAGTTCGAATCAGAAGAATTCAGTGGTTGACGAATAAGACCCGCCAGTGGATAAAGAAAGTTTGAGTATGGAAAGACCTCATTTCGACGTTTCTGACGAACCGGAGTGTTCGGTAAGCCGAAGGACAGTTCATCGTCTCCGGTGTTCTGAGTCTGATGCTGTTTCTCGTGTTGATGTTGCTTCAAAATAATGTGAGGATCCAAATAACCTAAAGGGTGTGAAAATCTTACTTTTCGGGTTACTCGTCGGATTTTCTGTCTCGACAAAGATTCTGAGCCAGAGGATATAGTAATTACCTCTTCATCAGCAGCCTAGCTGGCCTCAGTGTCGTCCTGGAAATAATCGGTGTCAATAAAATAATTGAAATAAGAACCAAGAGAGTCAAGGACTACCTCCGACTCGGAGCTGTAGTTCATTTCCAACAGTTCAGACGTGCTAGTTTTCTTCTTGGTCTTTCTCACGGCCTTCTTGGCGGCTTTCTTAACAATTCTGGCCTTTTTAATAGCTTCATGGTTATAGGTTTTCTTCCAGAAAGCTGACTTAGCCTGCAAGAGACAGCAAGTTTAAGTTGACAGAAGAATCAAAATGATAAGGTAAAGACAGTTAAAGATTAAGACTCACCTCTGGTGCCGGGTTAAGTTTGCAGAAAGGGCTCAGACCCACTTTGCTGCAGTCTCCCAGGCTCTCGTTTAAAAGGGCTTTTGTCATATCTGTGATTACATCCTCCTCCAAGTACTCAGGGCTCTGACGTAACGGATCTATGGTTTCACCAGTATAGTTGCACATTAAGCCGGTCCTACGGCTCAAGGGAATGATTCGCCAGGCGAGCCAGCACCGGACCAAGTCAATTCCGGTCGGCCCGTTTCCCAGTAGGTCTTTTACCTTGGCAAGAGTGGGAGAAATTTTCTTGCGTTCTGCGGCAGTAAGTTTCTCACCAAGAGGATGCTTGGTGTCTAAACGCTAGATACGATGATGCTCATCTGTCGGGGAAGTGTCTTTGCAGTAAAACCAGCTTTGATTCTAGTCTTTTGGGTGACTTGGCAGACAGGCATAAGGAAAAATAGAATCACTTCTTCTTTGAAATGAGACGGCCCCAAGTTCCAAACTAGGTCCGTTGGTGAACACATTCTGGCGGTTTAGGGGCGCGATAGTGCATAACTGATTTGACACCTCATAGAGCTGGGTTCCTCTTGGAGATACACCTCAAAGATCTCTCTGAAGAGCAAGAGGTTGGGTTCCTCTTGAAGATACACCTCACAGAAGACCTGGAAATTGCATATATTTGACACGGAATCGGGTACGATGTCTTCTGGATGGAGTTGAAAGAAATGCAGAACGTCCCGGAAGAATTTAGAGCCGGGTGGTGAAAAACTTCATCGTCCTTTGGATTAGGTCTCTCTTCTCCCGGTTTAGGGGCGCGATAGTGCATAACTGATTTCTTTAGCAGATATCTGATTTTAACAAAATCAGCAAGCTTAGCCTCAGTGACAATGGAAGGGACCCAGTTGCATGTGGTGACTGTCTTCGGCGGCATTGTGAACAAAGAAGCCTAAAAGAAAGGAAATTATTGCCGGTTCAAACTTCATTCATTAAAACCAGGAATCATACTACGGTATATGATTCAGCATGGCGGCTTAAATGGGGCCTAATGGCATAAGAATAGTTATAAACCGAAAGGTTAAGCCGCCATGACAAGCGCGGATATTCAGGACAGCAGGTTTTACTAAGTGTGGTGACAAACGTTTTTCGCATATTGAACCTATAATTTTGGATCTACAGCAGCTTAGAAAATAAAGCTAAAAATGATGAACAAGCAGACCTAAGAACAGTATGACGCGGTTCGTGGATACGAATCAGTCTTTTCGCATAGATGAGGCATTACAGTATTTGCTAAAGCAATGTTATCAACACTATCGTGTGGAGGAATAACAAGTTCGAGAGAAGAGCCATAGTTGCAGAAGAAAAAGAAGACGAACTCCGGCGAGTTTTGCGGGAACCCTAATAGATCTAAGAAGGGAGGAAAGAGAAGAACATACCTGGATGAGTGAACGGCGGTGGCACGCGGAAGAGATTTGATTACGTCAGATGGATGTTGTAGCTGTTGTTGAAGACGAGGTAGAGGACGACGGCGCCGACGGAGCTCGGGTGCGTGAATGTCGTGAGGAAGGAGATGAAGAGGAAGAAGGCAAGGGGAGAGAATGGAAAGGGACTCATGGCCCTATTTATAAACTGAGTGGATAAAGGTCACACGCGAGAATCGAGGAGGCGAAAAAACAGGTAAGTAACAGTGCACGTGCCTCGATTATCGGAAACCCAATAAATGCGGAAGATTTGTTAAGATCTGGACAGTTCAAAAGTAAGTAATAAGTGACGTCATGGCGGGTTACCACCATTTCAAGAGCTGACGTCATGGCGGGTTATAATTTCTCGTGAGAAGATGAAGAAAGATTGACATGAACATGTTCAAATCAACCTGGGGCCTAATGTTGGGGATATAAGTATTTGATAGGACCCGCCCAGGAGGGTCCGGGTTACCCAATGGCGGTTCATGGGCTAAGCCCAGAAGCATGTAGAAGATGGTGGTTTAATGAGAGTAATTCATAAAGGGCCCAAGGCTCAGAGCGGCTTAAGGCCCGTAAGCATAAACCGCCATGTATGTTAACTTGTATTGTAAGGCATGTAACAAAGAGTTGCCGAGCGGGACATGATTGTATGAGCCGGCCGGGACTCCGTAGGCCGCAGGGTGTCAACCCGTGTATATAAGGGGACGACCCGGCAGCGGCTTAGGGAAAGAAACAACAGATCGAGAGCCAGGCAAGCGTATTCGCTCCCTAGCAATTGATACCCCAACAATTCCACCTCAAACTGCATTAGGTTTTACCCTCACCTCAAGGGGCCGAACCAGTATAAACGTCCCGTGTCTCTTGTCCCATTTTAACCCCTTTAAGCTAACCACGTCGCTATGTCTCCACAGTTAAATCCTTTCCTTAGGACATCTGCCGTGACAACTCGACGATAGCTATGGTAAAGGATCTCTTGGAAGAAAATGTAGATGGGCATGTTATTTTCTTTAATGGGGAGGTTGCTATAATTGCCAAACCCGATGAAAGGGACAAACATAGACCCGTTGTGGGCATGCCTGTTATTTCAGTTAAAATAGGAGATCATTGCTATCATGGTTTATGTGACATAGGTGCTAGTGTGAGTGCTATTCCCTACTCTTTATACCAAGGAATTATGAATGATATAGCACCTGCAGAAATAGAAGACATTGATGTCACTATTAAACTGTCTAATAGAGATACTAGATCACCAATTGGGATTGTTAGAGATGTTGAAGTCTTGTGTGGGAAGATAAAATACCCTACTGATTTCCTCGATCTTGGTTCCCCACAAGATGACTTATGTCCCATTATCTTTGGTAGACTTTCTTGAACATCGTCAATGCTAAAATAGATTGTAAGAAACAAACTGTCGGTGTTTGTTTTGGTGATGAGTCTCATGAATTTAATTTCTCAAAGTTTAGTAGAAAACTTCAAGAAAAAGAATTGCCGAGTAAGGATGAAATTATTGGTCTTGCTTCTATTAATGTGCCTCCTACTAATCCTCTAAAACAATATTTGCTAAACCATGAAAATGATTTACATATGCATGAAAGAAATGAAATAGATAAAATTTTCTTTGAACAATGTCCCCTACTTAAACACAATTTTCCTATTGAAACTCTTGGAGGTCCTCATCCACCTAAAGGTGATCCTGTGTTTGGATTACAACAATTGCCAAACACTTTGAAATATGCTTATCTTGATGAAAAGAAAATATATCCTATTATTATGAGTGCTAACCTTTCAGAACATGAAGAAGAAAGATCATTGAAAGTTCTAAGGAAGCACCGAGCTGTTATTGGATATACTCTTGATGATTTAAAGGGCATTAGTCCCACTCTATGTTAGCACAAAATTAATATGGAACCTGATGCGAAACCAGTTGTTGATCGCCAATGTTGGTTAAATCGGAAGATGAAAGAAGTTGTAAGAACTAAAATATTAAAACTTCTGGAAGCAGGTATAATCTATCCCATAGTTGATAGTAGATGAGTAAGTCTTGTTCATTGTTTCCCTAAGAAAGGAGGTATAACTGTCGTTCCTAATGATAAGAATGACCTTATTCCACAATTGTTATAGGCTATAGAATGGTCATTCATTTTACAAAATTAATTAAAGCCACTAGAAAGGATCATTACCCTTTGCCTTTTATTGATCAAATGCTTGAAAGGCTATCTAATCACACACACTTTTGCTTCCTTGATGGATACCCTAGCCTTTCACAAATACCTGTTTCCCAACCTGATCAAGAAAAGATCACTTTTACTTGTCAGTTTGGAACTTATGCTTATAGACGTATGCCTTTTAGTTTATGTAATGCACCTGCTACCTTTCAAAGATGCATGATAGCTATATTCTCTCACTTTTGTGAAAATATTGTTGAGGTTTTCATGGATGACTTTTCTGTTTATGGAAAGTCTTTTGATGATTGTTTAAGCAATCTTGAGCGAGTTTTGTAGAGATGTGAACAAACAAATCTTGTCTTGAATTGGGAGAAGTGCCACTTTATGGTTAATGAAGGCATTGTCTTGGGTCATAAAATCTCTGAAAGAGGTATTGAAGTGGACTAAGCTAAGGTTGATGCTATTGAGAAAATGCCATGCACTAAGGACACAAAAGGTATTCGTAGTTTCCTAGGCCAAGCTGGTTTCTATAGGAGGTTTATTAAAGACTTCTCTAAAATTTCTAGGCCTCTCACTAGTCCCTTGCAAAAGGATATTCCTTTTGTTTTTGATGACGATTGTCTCGAAGCCTTTGAAACGCTTAAGAAAGCCTTAATCTCTGCACCTATTGTTCAACCACCTGATTGGAACTTGCCTTTTGAAATTATGTGTGATGCTAGTGATTATGTTGTTGGTGATGTTCTAGGACAAAGAGTTGATAAGAGATTGAATGTTATTCATTATGCTAGTATAACTCTAGACAGTGCTCAAAGAAATTATGCTACAACTTAGCAGTGGTGTTTGCTTGTGATAAATTTAGACCTTATATTGTTGACTCTAAGGTAACTATTCACACAGACCATGCTGCTATTAAATATCTTATGGAAAAGAAAGATGCTAAGCCTAGACTTATTCGTTGGGTTCTCTTGTTGCAAGAATTTGATCTACATATCATTGATAGAAAAGGAGCTGAGAACCCCGTAGCCGATAACTTGTCTAGGCTTGAAAATGTCCTTGATAACCCACTACCTATTGATGATAGTTTTCCTGATAAGCAGTAAGCTTCAATAAATGTTTCTCATAGTACTCCTTGGTATGCTGACTATGCTCATTACATTGTTGCTAAATATTTTCCACGTAACTTTATTACCAACAGAAGAAAAAATTCTTCTATGATTTAAGACATTAATTTTTGGGATGAACCACATCTTTATAAAGAAGGAGTATATGGTATTATTAGATGTTGTGTACCTCAGCATGAACAAGGACAAATCCTATGGAAATGTCACTCTGAGGCTTATGGAGGGCGTCATGCTAGAGATAGAACTGCTCACAAGGTATTGCAATCTATATTTTATTGGCCTACTCTCTTCAAGGATGCCTGTAAGTTTGTCTCATATTGTGATGAATGCCAAAGGATATGTAATATCGATAAGCGTCAAGAAATTCCTATGAATTATTCACTTGTTTTTGAACCATTTGTTGTTTGGGGATTTTGTTGGGAAACGTAGTATTTCAAAAATTTCCTACGATCACGCAAGATCTATCTACTAGATGCATAGCAATGAGAGGGGAGAGTGTGTCTACGTACCCTCGTAGACTGGGAGCGGAAGCGTCTAATGACGCGGTTGATGTAGTCGAACTTCTTCGCGATCCAACCGATCAAGCACCGAACGCACGGAGCCTCCGCGTTCAGCACACGTTCAGCTTGATGACGTCCCACGAGCTCTTGATCCAGTAGAACTTAACGGGAGAGTTTTGTCAGCACGGCGGCGTGGTGACGGAGATGATGAAGCTACTGTCGCAGGGCTTCGCCTAAGCACTGCAACGGTATGACCGAGGTGTGTTTCTATGGAGAGGGGCACTGCACACGGTTGGGAGAGATCAACTGATCAACTTGTGTGTCTATGGGGTGCCTCTACCCCCGTATATAAAGGAGTGGAGGAGGGGGAGGGCTGGCCCTCTCTATGGCGCGCCCAAGGGGAGTCCTACTCCCACCAGGAGTAGGATTCCCCCTTTCCTAGTAGAACTAGGAGCTCTTCCAAGTAGTAGGAGTAGGAGAGAAGGAAAGGAAAAAGAGAAGAGAAGGAAAGAGGGGGCGCAGCCCCTCCCCTTAGTCCAATTCGGACTAGGCCTTGGGGGGGCGCAGCCTTCCTCTTCTCTCTTTCCCCTAAAGCCCAATAAGGCCCATATCTCCCCGACGAATTCCCGTAACTCTCCGATACTCCGAAAAATACCCGAATCACTCGGAACCTTTCCGATGTCCGAATATAGTCGTCCAATATATAAATTTTAGGTCTCGATCATTTCGAGACTCCTCGTCATGTCTTCGATCTCATCCGGGACTCCGAACTACCTTCGGTACATCAAAACACATAAACTCGTAATACCGATCGTCATCAAACGTTAAGCGTGCGGACCCTACGTGTTTGAGAACTATGTAGACATGATCGAGACTCATCTCCGGTCAATAACCAATAGCGGAACCTAGATGCTCATATTGGCTCCTACATATTCTACGAAGATCTTTATCGGTCAAACCGCATAACAACATACGTTTTTCCCTTTGTCATCGGTATGTTACTTGCCAGAGATTCGATCGTCGGTATCACCATACCTAGTTAATATCGTTATCGGCATGTCTCTTTACTCGTTCTGTAATACATAATCTCATGACTAACTCATTAGTCATTTGCTTGCAAGGCTTATTATGATGTGCATTACCGAGAGGGCCCAGAGATACCTCTCCGACACTCGGAGTGACAAATCCTATTCTTGATCTATGCCAACACCACGAACACCTTCGGAGACACCTGTAGAGCATCTTTATAATCACCCAGTTACGTTGTGACGTTTTATAGCACACAAGGTGTTCCTCCGGTATTCGGGAGTTCCATAATCTCATAGTCATAGGAACATGTATGAGTCATGAAGAATGCAATAGCAGTAAAACTAAACGATCATAGTGCTAAGCTAACGAATGGGTCTTGTCCATCACATCATTCTCCTAATGATGTGATCCCATTGATCAAGTGACAACTCATGTCTGTGGCTAGGAAACATAACCATCTTTGATTAATGAGCTAGTCTAGTAGAGGCATACTAGGGACACTCTGTTTTGTCTATGTATTCACACATGTACTAAGTTTTCGGTTAATACAATTCTAGCATGATTAATAAACATTTATCATGATATAAGGAAATATAAATAACAACTTTATTATTGCCTCTATGGTATATTTCCTTCGGATTTGATTACATGGGACCTTTTCCTTCCTCTAATGTGTATACACATATTTTGGTTGTTGTTGATTATGTTACTGAATGGGTAGAAGGTATATCAACTAGTAGTGCTGATCACAACACCTCTATTAAAATGCTTAAGGAAGTTATTTTCCCAAGGTTTGGAGTCCCTTGATATTTAATGACTGATGGTGGTTCACACTTTATTCATGGTGCTTTCTGTAAAATGCTTGCTAATTATGATGTTAACCATACAATTGCATCACCCTATCATCCTCAGTCTAGTGGTCAAGTTGAACTTAGTAATAGAGAAATAAAATTTAATTTTGCAAAAGACTGTCAATAGGCCCAGGAAGAATTGGTGTAAGAAATTAGATGATGCACTTTGGGCTTATAGAACATCATATAAAAATCCTATGGGTATGTCTCCTTATAAAATGGTTTATGGAAAAGCTTGCCATTTGCCTCTTGAGTTAGAACATAAAGCATACTGGGCAGTTAAAGAACTCAACTATGATTTTTAAACTTGCTGGTGAAAAGAGGTTATTTGATATTAGTTCATTATATGAATGGAGAACCCAAGCTTATGAAAATGCAAAGTTATTCAAAGAAAAAGTTAAAGGATGGCTTGGCAAAAGAATCCAAAAGCGTGAGTTTAAAGTCAGAGAATATGTTCTTTTGTACAACTCTCGTTTTAGATTTTTTGCAGGCTCGAAATGGGAAGGCCCATATGTCATCGAGGAGGTTTATCGGTCTGGTGCCATCAAAATAAATAATTCTGAAGGTACTAACCCGAAGGTTGTCAATGGCCAATGAATAAAGCATTATATCTCAGGTATGCCCTGTCACGCCCAAGATGCGATTCTATCCCGCTCACGTTATATCCTCGTGATTGGGGCACAACCGCATTTCGGGCGCTTAGCAAGTTGTATATCATTACACCATACCATTACATAAATAGATGGGATACATATAAGTCATACAATAGTCACATGAATACATCAACATCATGCACAAGGCATCCGACTACGGATGAAAAACATGAAAAGCACAACGACATCCATCCCGCTATCCCAGGCTGCCGACCAGGAATCTATCCCAAGACTGATGAAGAAGAAGAAATAACTCCAACACAAGTTAACATCGCTCTCACGTCAATTCATCTAAAACATGCACCTGCAACTGGTGTTGTAGTGTCTGTGAGCCACGAGGACTCAACAATCCCATAACCATGGGTATCAAGACTAGCAAAGCTTAATGTGTATGGAGAGGGTAAGTGGTGAGCTTGCAGCAGCGGCTAAGCATACTAGTCATAAACCCGTGCATCTGCACGGTCTAGCTACTATAGCGATACCTAATTATTATCGAAAGTGTATTAGCATGTAAAATATTGGCGTTTAAATTTGAAATATGGAACAACAGAGGAAATCGATGATATTCATTCAACTAATGTTTATTAATTGGTTTATGTTCATATATATTTTTCCAATGCACGACAACTTATGCATACATTTCTACTTATCTTGCAATTAGGTCATTTCACATATAAAATTAATGACCTTGTTAGCAGTGATATATGTGATACATTGGGGGGATACTTCAGTATGTGCGATAGAAATTTATTTTTCCATCATTAATAGGCTTATTTTCCTTAACGTGAGGCCTGACGGGTACATGCTTTATGTCTTTGTGCCAATTGGGATGTGTAGTCCTTTTTTATATGGAAATGTTGTATGCATTTATCTAGCGTGAAATTAAATGATATAGTATCTCATTAAACTTGGGGAAAATGTTTAGGTCTAAACATTTAGAATTTAAATGGATATGGCTGTGAAGTGTCACTATTTTAAATACTTGACGTTCTACTTGTCCAACCATAGTGCAAAATAAATTGGTATTCCAACCCATAGGAAAAAGCAATGATATCCTATAATTATATTTCATAACGGCATTAAGTTAATATATATTTTTTTGACGTGCGGCAATTTATGCATATTTCCTTTTTGTTTAAAAATTAGGTGATTTTGCATATTAAATCAATGACCTTTCTTGCGATAATATTTTGGAGCCACATGGAGAGATTTATGTATACTTCTGAGTTATTTATTTTATTTTGACTGGATCTTATTTTTGTATGTGGGTATTGAAATTTCTTTTTTCAATTATTCGGCATAATCTTTTTCATTATTTCTGGACTCCTTATTTGTTCGTGTCTTTTTTTCTTCAAGAGTACATGCACGTGGTGTTTATTTTCTGCATATCTTTTTTTTCGATAAAGGAGAGGTCACGTTCTTTTTTGAAGTTGGACCATGGCTCTCTTTTATGGCATGCGGACTCCTTTGATCACACGTGTTGTCATCCTTTTATAATAAGAAGTGTCTGATTTGGGTACATGTGAGTTTTTATGTCTTTTTATTTTGGTGGCTCTATTTGATTGCGTGAGGACTTTTTTTATGTGATGTCTTATTTTTATAATAGGAAGTCACTCTTATCTCTGTACGTGTGCATTTTTACGCATCTCTGTACGTGTGCGTTTTTACGGAAAGGTTTCTAACAGATCTTGGTCATTAATTTTTTAATCTAATGCCTAAATTAATTTTGATGATGTGGATTAACGTGGTGCATCGTATGGTGCCTCCGATTAGTAAATATAAGATGTATGGTGGCTAACTTACGAGTACAAAAATAAGATGAGTATCTACGCAAACGGTCGCAAACTAGTAATGATCGCTAAGAGATCCTGAACTATCTACGAGTCAAATGTAACTCCATCGTGTTCTCTTCTCAAAGTGAAAAGAGACGGTCACGGTTACTCACGCGGTTGGTGTATTTTATTTCGGATTCTCTGTCAAGTTTTCTACAACCGGACATTAACAAATTCCAATCTGCCACATAACCGCGGGCACGCCTTTCGAAAGATTATAACCCTGCAGGGGTGTCCCAACTTAGCTCGTCACAAGCTCTCACGATTAGCAGAGGTAAAAACCCTTATCTTAGGGAAGACCCGATCAGACTCGAAATCCCGGTGCACAAGACATTTCGACAATGGTAAAACAAGTCCAGCAAGACCTCCCGGCGTGCCGACACCTTGATAGTAGCCACGCGTATCCTGTCTCAGGCCACGCTTGGATTGTCCAAACTTCTGGTAGACCAAAATACCAGAGTTGCCCCTGGCGGTCACCGGCGGTTGACAGGTCTGGACCAACACTCATGAGGAGCACTGGTCCGGGTTGTAAATTAAGTCCTCGGGGTCCGGAAAGTCCCTATGCAAGTTATTTAGTTATGGCAAATGGTAAAACCGAAGTTGGGCCTTGCTGGAGGAGTTTTATTCAAAGAGAACTGTCGAGGGGGTCCCATAACCCCCAACCATGCTAGGAACGCAAACTCAAGGAACATAACACCGGTTTATCGGTTCTTAAGGCGGCATGAGTGGAACAAATCACCGAGCAAAAGGCCAAGCCTTCCACCCATTGCCAAGTATATTGGTGCATTAATTATAGTAGTAGATATTGTGATATTCCAACAATCAAGTTCCAACATGGAGCAATCTTCATCTTCACCTGCAACTAACAACGCTATAAGAGGGACTAAGCAAGCGGTAACATAGCCAAACAACGATTTGCTGGGATGGTGTCAAAGGTTAGAGGTTTCATGGTAACAAGGAGAGGCTGACAATAAATAGATAGGTAGCGCGACATATAGCGATAGTATCGAGACAACTAGCATGTCAATGATAGTAAAGGTATCCAAGGTGATTGTCATCTTGATTGGAATCCCGCAGGGAAGAAGAACGAGTCCACGAAGAAGACGAAGCCATGTAGACGAACCAAACGTAGTCAAACGAATCCTCACATCGCAACGTTACCGGAACTAAGAAGCAACACCAGAAAGAAACAAACCACATGGTAAACACACATATCATAACCATGGCATGATGCACAAACAAATATGATGCATGTTCGGTTTAAATATACATGGCATGGCAAAGTGCACAAACAATACTACAAGTTAAGTGGAGCTCAATATGCAACGGGTTGCATATTGACGAAACACCACATTCAATTATTTAGTTCGCTCTAGTTTATGTACACAACATGTTTAAATGTTGGTTAACATGGAAAGAGGTGCAACACAATTAAACTGCATTATCTAAGCAATTTAAATGGGGCCGGAAACAATAAACACCAGTTCCGGAAAATCCCCTTGTGCATATATCAAATTTGGTATTGTTTTACCTAAACCATATTTTAGAGTTGTTAAACAGCAAAAGTAAGTGCACCAAGTTAATCTACACATTTTTCCACCCCATTTACATATAAGTTTATTAAATTTGGAGCTACAGTTATTTAGTTATGAGTTAAGCCAGTTTAACATGTTATTTAAGTAAAGCAAATGCAACAATTTTAACATTTTCAAACAGGGCAGAAAGTTGCACAATATTAATCTACACAAAATTCTGATCATTCTGCATATATGACATATTCAAAACTCATGCAAGGCTATTTACTTATCAATATTTCTAAATGATGGCAATTATGTAATTATGCAATGCACTAGGAAAAAATTAGACAAAAACTTTGAGAAGAGAAACAAAATAGATGTGGGCCGGATTGCAGCAACCTACAGCGGCCCAGGGAGATTTGTCCCAACGGTTGTGCACTCTTGGTGAGGAAAAGAAATAAAAATAGAGGCGAAAACAATTGGGGCTCGCTAGGAGTCAATACCAAGACATCCTGGATATGAGCGTGGCTGAGCAACCAGTTGAGCTACTGACGGGTTCGTTTTGAATAATGGATTTTACCATTTATGAAACTTAAGCAAGGATTGAACTGGGTGAAGCAAAAACATCAGTGAAAACAACATATGCAGCCCTGGGGATTTGATCCCTCGCCGCATGTGTGACAAAGGGAAGACCAACCAGTTGGGCTTGTACGTGTGTGTGAGTATGGCAGGTGGGACCTTCGTGTTAGCGGTACAGTGCAAATAAAAGGCGCAATGGAAATACGTGTAGCCAGGGATTCGAACCCTGGTCTCCTGGGTGGAGTTGCAAGGGCGCAACCAGTGCGCTGCTGCTGCGCTCGTGGCAAGGAAGGCGCGCTGTCCCTTTTGGCCTAGCTCCAGGCGAGGCTGGCTGGTCCTGCCCGAGGCACAAAAGAACGACGACATTGACAGCGAGCACGATGGTGACTACCGGAGCAGAGGATCATCGGCAGGGGTGTGGAAATAGAAGGTGGAGCTGGGGTGTGCAAGTGGAGGGGTTGGTGGCGCGGCAATGAGGATGGAGGGGATCGAGGGGAGGGAGTCGAGGGGAGATGTGGGTGCGGCGCAGGGAAGGACGAGAGGGGAAGGATTCGATAGGGCCTAGGGTTATGAGGGGTGTATGATGACCCACAACCGTAAGGGATCTATTGCAGCGTTTTCGATAAGTAAGAGTGTCGAACCCAACGAGGAGCAGAAGGTATTGATAAGTGATTCTAAGCAAGGAATAACTGCAAGCACTGAAAGATAACTTTTTAGGGGTTTTCTTGATATAAGCAACAGAAAAGTAAAAGCGAGCAAAGTAAAAGGCACTGGAGAGTAACAAGTGGCCCAATCCTTTTTGAGCAAAGGAGAGGCCTAGCAACTGAACTTATAAAGGCTAAAGTGTTCTTGAGGACACACGGGAGAGGTAGTCATGTGCTTTCGCCATATTCTGTGTCGGTACTATGTGATGTGTTGATAAGTGTTAAGTGGGTGAATCTATGCTAGTACACTCTCTAGACTAAGATGAGTGCACTCTTATGATTAAACACCTTGCAAGCATCCGCAAATACAAGATAGTATTTAAGGCAAAAGCCTAACCATAGCAATACAATCGATGATCCATTGTTCCCTTCTGCAAAAGCGTGCGAACTGGGGTTCATGTTTCTGTCACTCCGGCAACCCACCGTAAGCATTCTTTGTACACAATGTATTCCCCTAGGTCCTTAATAAGGCGAAGTGTTGAGTGTTCGACTCACACAACACCACTAGGAAAATAACAACATAACTTAAGTATCAAACAACATATATTACTTCAACATCATATGACTACTAACAACAAGACTTCTCCCATGTCCTCAAGAACTAAAGTAACTACTCACAAGACATAAAAGAGATCATGATCAGTGGAGATAAATGGATGATAAACAATCTGGACATAATGATATTTCTCCAACAAAACTCAATAGCATTCACCACAAGGTAGTAATCAACACCGATAGAGTAGAGAGGATAGATAGTACGGATTACAACACAAGTTGCAATGGTGAGATGAGATTGGATGAAGATGGAGATGGTGCTGATGTTGGGGATGATGTTGATGATGATCTCGATGATGCCCATGACAATGGTGATGACGATGGCGATGATCTCCCCTTCCGGCAGGTGATCTCCCCGGCGGAATCTGCCCGCCGAAGATGGCTTTTTCTTCTCTGTAGGTTTCCGCCACGGAGCGGCGGCGGAACTCCGTCAAAACTCTTCTTTTTGGGGTTTTTGGATGGCGAGGAGTATATAGGCAAAAGGGGGCAGCTGGAAGTGGGCCAGGGGCTCCACGCGCCCCCCCGGCGCGGCCAGGGTGGGGGCCGCACTAGGTGGCCGCCTGGGCGCCCTGTGGCCCCCATGTGGTTGCTCTTTTGCGTGCCTTCATGATCTGTCTGGAAATTACCCTCCGTCGATTTTCAGGTAATTTGGAGGTATTCTTCTTCAGCAACTCAGCGTCCACTTTTTACCGCTGAATCCTGTGTCTGCTGCTTCGGCACCGGAAAGTTGCAAACTGTGTAAAATAGGCCAAAACAACATAAGACAATCATCGTAATGTGAAATATATCAATGAATAAGGATGAATTACGATATAAAATAGTGATGCATTTTGGACGTATCAACACCCCCAAGCTTAGACCTCGCTTGTCCCCAAGCGAATACTGAGCTCGATAAACCTGTCCACAAGTTTAGAGAGTGAAGTGTCGATAAATAGATTATGGACAAGAAGCATCACAGTTTCTTTACCAAACTCAAATATCCTCAACAGCAATCTTCAACTCATAAGGCCCTTATAAAAGAGTGGTAACACTTATAATCGAAAGTAGGGCTAAGGAAACTCCTCAAATCATGTCAAACATGTCCTTTGGTCAAAGAACAACTAATAGCTTTTACTTTTGCTCTTTCTCTTTATGTTTTGATGAGATTAATTGAAGCTTTTGAAAGAACATGCTATTAGGCAAGAAGTGAAAGTGTTAACACAAAGGAAGATGTTTGCTTAAGATGGGCTTGACAAACAACTTACCTATCAAATGATAATGTCAACAAAGATATGATATGACAAATCTTAATGCAACTTTATATGAATGAATCCTCGTCAACATCAAATGTCTGCTCTCTTTAAGAATAGAAGGAAGTAGGAATAACCGACTCATCCTAAAAACTAAGAGATAGGCCCTGCTCTAGGGAAGTAGGGAAAACTCATGTGCTATCCTTAAATCAAACAGGATGAAAACAAGTTTTGAGAGGTGCATGATTTGTCAACGAATGCTAATAGATAACTCATTTACTTCTCGAGCTGGACAAGTTTCGAGGAACGGATCCCGTACGGGGACGATCACATCCCCTAAATCTCCTTTGTTTATCGCTGCCAAAGTTTTCTGATTTCTCATGAACAAAGCGTGAAGGAGGGTTTGTTTGTTGTATTATCTTTTATGAGCCGGGCGCACTCATGCCAGTTCCTTCTCGTATTAGGGGTTTGCAGATTAGACCTGCAATCCCGGGGTAAAACTTTTCCAACTTTAAAAGATCATGAATTAACTACTACTTCCTCATGAGCTAAAACAGGGGCACAAAATAGAAGATTTTGAACATTTAAGGATAACACACAAATTCTATACTTTAGGAGGTGGTAGTGGAATACCACGAATAGGAAGGTATGGTGGACTCATATGGAAGGTATTGGTTTAAGGGTATGGATGCACAAGCAGAATTCCGCTTAGTACAGAGTTTAGGCTAGCAAAGGCTTTGAGAGAACAGACAATTGATGATGACTAAGATGCAAAGCAATATAAAGCATAAACATTAAAATAAGCATAACACATCAAGTTGTCTTCCTTGTCAGCATAACACTTCAAGCATAATAACATAAAGGTTTTGGCTATGTCGCTACTTTAAGAAAATCATGCTTGTTGTTATGACCAAAGCTATGTTTGCCAAGATTAAATAAAGTTTTCTAAGCCATACCTGATATAAGGTCAATACTCCCCATAAGAATCATCATATAAGGTCGATTGCGTGAAGAGAATACCGAGTGCAGCAAAGGAACCAATAGACTTCTCATTAATATTCCATCATAGACGACTCCACACTCACGGATACAATCTCTCCACAGAAGGAGTGATAGACCTCAATGCACACACCTATTTCATATAATAACCTTCCTAAACATGATACGACTCTACTTGACTCTAAAAGACAAAAGATAAAGATAAAGATAAAGATACCGGGCACTCCCCCAAGCTTGGAACAAGCCAAGGGAATGCCATTACCCAAGGAGATTTCACTCCTCATTCTTGTTGACGTTGATCACGTAATCCTCGGCGAAGCGCTTCCATGGAAGGGGTTCTCCAGTCTCATATGAGAAGTTTGTCTCCTGAATCCTGCATGCAGCACCCAAACCCATGCGCACAGTTCTGGTGATGTAGATCATAAATTTTCCCTTGGAGCTCTTCAATTCTTTCTTCAGATGCGGTGATGTTTTTCCACATCTCCTTCATATCCTTCAGGAAGTAGGTCTTCAGCTCGTTGATGATGTCAAAGTTAGCTTCAACACCACGCTCGATCATCTTCTTGTACTTGAAGACTTCTTGCTCCACTTCTTCTAGCCTGGCCTGGATGCTCCCCTCCGTGATAGGTCCCTTCAGATCTTCTTGATGGAGGACACCGTCCTCCATCCGAACAACCTGAGGGTGCTTCTTCACCTCAGCGAGGTAAGGGTTGATGACGTTGATGATGAACTTGTCCTTGGGGGAACTTGGGGAAGCCATGGCACCTAGTCCTGGCAAAACAGATCGAAAAGAAAACACACGAAATCGCGAAATACGTTGCCGGAACAATCCGGGCAAATATATAGCAAAAATTTATGCACAGAAAGGAAGGTAACAGGCTAAAGCGGGGTCGGAGACGGACTCCTGGGTGCCTAGGCGGCCTCCCGGCGCGGCCAGGAGGTAGGGCGTGCCAGGGGGCGCCTGGGCCCCCTGGAGCTTGTCTCCGGCTCCACTTAGGCTTAGAATTTTACTAATTTTGCAAAAACTCATAATATGGAACTTTTAGGGCGGTTCGCAATGTTTCCTTACCGTAATACATACCTTTTCTTATTCTGCTTCTGCTGGTGTCTGAAACAGGGCTGCAACATGTTCTACATGAGTTGTTGTGTATATCATATTCACATCAACATTGACAGGGTCTCCTGCTATGTAATGCTTAAGTCTTTGCCCATTCACAACTTGAGGTTTGGTGCCTTCAAAATTGTTAATCTTGATTGCACCAGACCGATAGACTTCTTCAATATGAAATGGCCCTTCCCACCTGGAAAGTAGTTTGCCTGGAGAAAACCTGAAACGGGATCTAAACAACAAAACTTTATCACCAACATTAAATTCACGTTTCAGAATCCTCCTATCATGCCACTTCTTTACCTTTTCCTTGAACATTTTAGCGCTCTCGTAAGCTTCACATCTCCACTCATCTAGAGAAGTCAAGTTCATGAGACGCTTCTCGCTAGCTAACTTTTGGTCAGCATTAAGCTCTCTAACAGCCCAGAAAGCTTTGTGCTCTAATTCTAATGGCAAATGGCAAGCCTTGCCATAAACCATCTTATAGGGGGACATGCCCATGGGGTTTTTGTAAGCAGTTCTATACGCCCACAAAGCATCTCCTAACTTATTTGACCAGTCCTTTCTATTTCTATTTACTGTCTTCTGCAAGATCAACTTGATCTCTCTATTGGTGAGCTCAACTTGCCCACTAGTTTGAGGATGGTACGGTGAAGCAATTCTATGATTAACATCATACTTGGCTAAAGCTTTTCTAAAATCTCCATGCGTGAAGTGTGATCCTCCATCAGTCATGAGATACCTGGGTACACCAAACCTAGGGAAAATCACATCTTTGAGCATTTTCAAAGATGTCTTGTGATCAGCACTTTTAGTGGGGATCGCTTCAACCCACTTGGTCACATAATCAACAGCTACTAAAATGTGAGTGTACTTGTGCGAAGAAGGAAAAGGACCCATAAAATCAAAACCCCAGCAATCAAAAGGTTCAATCACTAGTGAGTAGTTCATAGGCATCTCATTCCTTCTACTAATGTTACCAACTCTCTGACATTTATCACAGGCTAAAACATAATTTCTAGCATCCTTAAAGAGAGTAGGCCAATAAAAACCTAATTGAAGAACCTTATGTGTGGTCCTCTCACCGGCATGATGTCCTCCATAGGGACTATCATGACATTGTCTGAGAATGTCCTTCTGCTCATGTTCTGGTATGCATCTTCTCACGATCCCGTCTGGACCTTCTTTGAAAAGATGTGGGTCATCCCAAAAGTAGTGCCTCAAATCATGAAAGAACTTCTTCCTTTGCTGAAATGTTAAACCTGGAGGCAAATACTTCGCAACGATAAAATTAGCATAATCTGCAAACCAAGGATCGGAAAAAGATTGTACTTTTACAACGGCAAGTTGCTCCTCTGGAAAACTGTCGTTGACTGGGATGGGATCATGCGGTATATCTTCCATCCTTGAAAGATTGTCCGCCACCGGATTGTCTTCTCCTTTCCTATCAACAATCTGCAAATCAAATTCTTGAAGAAGGAGTACCCATCTGATAAGCCTTGGCTTGGCATCCTTCTTTGTCATAAGGTACTTAATGGCAGCATGGTCAGTATGAATAATAACTTTGGAATCAACAATATACTGCCTAAACTTATCACAAGCAAACACTACAGCTAAGAATTCCTTCTCAGTAGTAGCATAATTCTTTTGAGCACTATCAAGGGTTTTACTAGCATAATGTATAACATTCAATTTCTTATCAACCCTTTGCCCTAAAACAGCTCCAATAGCAAAATCACTAGCATCACACATAATCTCAAAAGGTAAATTCTAGTCAGGTGGTTGTACTATAGGAGCGGTTGTTAAAGCTCTCTTGAGAACTTTAAAAGCCTCCTTACAATCTTCATCAAATACAAAAGGAACGTCCTTCTAGAGAAGATTAGTGAGGGGTCTCGAACTCTTAGAAAAGTTTTTAATAAATCTTCTATAGAAACCAGCATGACCAAGAAAACTGGGAATACCTTTGATGTCCCTTGGATAGGGCATCCTCCCAATTGCTTCGATCTTGGCCTTGTCCACCTCAATTCCCCTTTCGGAAATCTTGTGACCAAGAACAATTCCTTCGTTAACCATGAAGTGGCACTTCTCCCAGTTGAGTACCAGATTTGTCTCCTCACATCTCTGCAAAACTTTATTAAGGTTGTGGAGACAATGGTCAAAGGAAGTTCCATAGACGGAGAAATCGTCCATGAAGACTTCCACAATCTCCTCACAGAAACCATGAAAGATAGCAGTCATACACCTTTGAAAAGTAGCAGGGGCATTACATAAACCAAAAGGCATACGCCTGTAAGCATAAGTACCAAAGGGACAAGTAAAAGTGGTCTTCTCTTGATCAGCAGTGTTAACATGAATTTGAGAGAAGCCAGAATAACCATCGAGGTAACAAAAGTGGGTATTTTTGGATAACCTTTCAAGCATTTGGTCGATGAACGGCAACGGGTAGTGATCCTTCCTGGTTGCCTTGTTCAGCTTCCTGTAATCAATACACATTCTATATCCAATAATAATTCTCTGAGGTATTAGTTCATTCTTATCATTAGGAACCACAGTTGTACCTCCTTTCTTAGGAACACAATGTACCGGGCTTACCCACTTACTATCAGCTACAGGGTAGATAATACCTGCGGCTAGAAGCTTGAGAATCTCAGTTCTTACAACATCCATCATCTTCGGGTTCAACCGTCGTTGATGATCAACAACTGGTTTAGCATCGGGCTCAAGGTTGATAGTGTGTTGACAAATAGATGGACTAATCCCCTTAAGGTCATCAAGGGTATAGCCAATTGCACCTCGGTGTTTACGAAGTACTTCCAATAGTTGCTCTTCTTCATATCCTGAAAGGTTAGAGTTGATAATAACATGATATACTTTCTTTTCATCTAAATAAGCATACTTGAGCGTATCGGGAAGAGGTTTAAGATCGAACACCGGGTCTTCTTTTGGTTTTGATAAAATTCCCAAAGGTTCAACCGGAAGGTTGTGCTTCAGGATAGCTGGTTGTCTCAAGAATATTTTATCTAGTTCATTTCTTTCCTGCATATGCAAATCATTCTCGTGGTCCTCCATATATTGCTGCAAAGGATCATTAGGGGGAATAGCAATAGAAGCAATACTTTCAATAATTTTATCATCACTAGGTAAATCGATACCACGAGGCTGCTTAGAGAACTTAGAAAAGTTAAATTCATATGGCTCACCGTTGAATTCAACAGAAACTTTACCTTTCTTGCAATCTATTATAGCTCCACAAGTTCTAAGAAAAGGTCTACCAAAAATAATAGGACAAAAAAATTCCCTCTCTGAACCAAGTACTAGAAAGTCGGTAGGGTATTTTACCTTTCCACATAGGACATCAACGTCTCTCACAATTCCGATAAGAGAGATAGTTGCTCTGTTTGCAAGATGAATTGTAACATCAACTCCTTCAAGTTCACAAGGTGAAATCTCACCGATGATCTCTTCATAAAGTGAATAGGGGATAGCACTAGCGCTCGATCCCAAATCGCATAGCCCATAATAATTGTGATCTCCTATTTTAACAGATACTATTGGAGTACCTGAAATTGGGCCTTTATTCTTGGCTGTGACAAGGTTAGTGGAAACAGCACAAAACTTTACATTGGAATCCAAAACATCATTACTAACAAGGTCTTTAACCAATGTAACTTGAGGATCGACCTTGATCTGGTCCTCAGGCTCATCAATTCTTCTCTCACTTTTATTTATTATGCATGTCACTAGAGAGTGCTCCCTTATCCTTGCGGGAAAAGGAGGCTTTTCATATATAACTGCAGGCAAAATAGGGTCAGCAACATGAATATCAACAGGTAACTCGTTGAAAGGTTCATGATGCTGATCTCTCTTCTTTTTAAAAGAATCAACGTGAGAGGCAAAATCCTTACAGAAATCAATCATTAGATGGGAATCAAGACCAATCTTAGAGCAAAAGGTATTGAAGTAATCAGTTTTCACATAGCTCTCAATATAATCATGCTCATAATTTATAGCGGGTTCAATACCTTTATCGATTTCCGAATCTTCGTTATTCCTCTGGATCCTTTCAATGAGATCCCACCTTTCTTCAACACTCTTCGTCTGAAATACCCCACTAGAGGAGGCATCCAGCATCTCCTTATCCTGACGAGAAAGCCTGGCATAAAAATTTGTAAGTATAATTTCCTTGGGGAGCTCATGAATAGGACATTTGAGCATTAGGGACTTCAATCTCCCCCAAGCTTGAGCAATGCTTTCTCTGTCACGAGACCTAAAGTTATAGATATAGTTCCTGTCTCGATGAATTTCATGAAGAGGATAAAACTTGGTATAAAAGAGAGACATAAGCTCTTGCCAATCAAGCAAGTGTGAGTTATCGAGAAGCTTATACTAATCTGAAGCTTTATCTATAAGCGATACGGAGAACAATTTCCTCATGCCAAACTCCATTGATACACCTGCAAGCTTAAATAATGAACATAGTTCTGACAGATATAGCAAGTGTTCACCGGGATGTCTGTCTCCTGCATAACGATTAGCCAAAACATAATCGATAATACCAGCTGGTATTTTATAGGGCACAATTTCAGTAGGGGGAGGAGCAACCACCACAGGTGTGGGGCATCTTCCCACAAGCAATGATCCAATAGCAAGGTTGTCCATAATGACAAAGAGCAGCAACAGCAAAATAAAAACAGAAATATAAAAACTTCCTTACCAGTTAACTTTAGCAATAGCGCTACACTCCCCGGCAACGGCGCCAGAAAACGGTACTTGATGACCCACAACCGTAAGGGATCTATTGCAGCGTTTTCGATAAGTAAGAGTGTCGAACCCAACGAGCAGCAGAAGGTATTGATAAGTGATTCTGAGCAAGGAATAACTGCAAGCACTGAAAGATAACTTTTTAGGGGTTTTCTTGATATAAGCAACAGAAAAGTAAAAGCGAGCAAAGTAAAAGGCACTGGAGAGTAACAAGTGGCCCAATCCTTTCTGAGCAAAGGAGAGGCCTAGCAACTGAACTTATAAAGGCTAAAGTGTTCTTGAGGACACACGGGAGAGGTAGTCATGTGCTTTCGCCATATTCCGTGTCGGTACTATGTGATGTGTTGATAAGTGTTAAGTGGGTGAATCTATGCTAGTACACTCTCTAGACTAAGATGAGTGCACTCTTATGATTAAACACCTTGCAAGCATCCGCAAATACAAGATAGTATTTAAGGCAAAAGCCTAACCATAGCAATACGATCGATGATCCATTATTCCCTTGTGCAAAAGCGTGCGAACTAGGGTTCAGGTTTCTGCCACTCCGGCAACCCACCGTAAGCATTCTTTGTACACAATATATTCCCCTAGGTCCTTAATAAGGCGAACTGTTGAGTGTTCGACTCACACAACACCACTAGGAAAATAACAACATAACTTAAGTATCAAACAACATATATTACTTCAACATCATATGACTACTAACAACAAGACTTCTCCCATGCCTCAAGAACTAAAGTAACTACTCACAAGACATAAAAGAGATCATGATCAGTGGAGATAAATGGATGATAAACAATCTGGACATAATGATATTTCTCCAACAAAACTCAATAGCATTCACCACAAGGTAGTAATCAACATCGATAGAGTAGAGAGGATAGATAGTACGGATTACAACACAAGTTGCAACGGTGAGATGAGATTGGATGAAGATGGAGATGGTGCTGATGTTGGGGATGATGTTGATGATGATCTCGATGATGCCCGTGACGATGGTGATGACAATGGCGATGATCTCCCCTTCCGGGAGGTGATCTCCCCGGCGGAATCTGCCCGCCGGAGATGGCTTTTTCTTCTCTATAGGTTTCCGCCACGGAGCGGCAGCGGAACTCCGTCAAAACTCTTCATTTTAGGGTTTTTGGATGACGAGGAGTATATAGGCAAAAGGGGGCAGCCGGAAGTGGGCCAAGGGCTCCAGGCGCCCCCCCCCCCGGTGCGGCCAGGGTGGGGGCCGCGCCAGGTGGCCGCCTGGGCGCCCTGTGGCCCCCCTCTGGTTGCTCTTTTGCGTGCCTTCATGATCCGTCTGGAAAATACCCTCCGTCGATTTTCAGGTAATTTGGAGGTATTCTTCTTCAGCAACTCAGCGTCCACTTTTTACCGCTGAATCCTGCGTCTGCTGCTTCGGCACCGGAAAGTTGCAAACTGTGTAAAATAGGCCAAAACAACATAAGAACATCATCGTAATGTGAAATATATCAATGAATAAGGATGAATTACAATATAAAATGGTGATGCATTTTGGACGTATCAGTGGACTAGGTGGGTCTTGGGTCGAAGTGGTTGATGGGTCGGCTGGGTTGAAGTGGCCGGCTAGGCCTGGCTGCTCCTCTCTCTTCCTTCTTTTTTTTCTTCAAACAGAAAAGTGGAAGAAAAATAAAGGCAAAAGTAGATATGTAATTTGATAGAGATGAAGATATTTATGGAGTCCTGGTTTTATGCCCAATTTGAATAAAATGCTCTGGTAATTTTTAGAGACAATAAATTTATGCAAGTTTGAAAATATCTCAAACTTGAATAAATCCATAGGCCAACCAAAGCACTTCCAAAAGACCTAAAAACTGGAGGAGGTGGTATTGGCATAAACTATAATTGATAGGAAAAGAATGAACATTTGTATGTGAGAGGAAAATGTCACTTGCAATGAATGGGTAAATTTGAAAGAAGGAAGCTAGGGAATGGGTTTCAACTTGATGAGAGATTTGGCGACAAGAGAAAGATGCAAGTACAAGATATAGATGAGGATAAGGAGTTCACACAAGATCACGACAAAATTAAATATGCCACAACCAAAACAATAATGATCTATGATGCATGATGCAATGCACAAATAAAATAGAGAAAGCAAATAAAACACACGGTAACCACGAAATAACTGGAAGGCTTCTGGAGCGTCGATCTCGGGGTGTCACACGCCCATTAATGTTGAAATTAATATTATCCAAACTTTGACACAGGAAGCGTACATAAAAGAGTCCTTCCGGAACACTCCAGAATCGTGAAAATAAGGAGGTACGTGATACGGTAAGTAAACAAACTCCGAATAATCTGCAAAAATATTTTTTGTTAGTTTTGGAATATTTTATAATTTTGGAAATAAAGAAACTTCCAGGAAGCGTCCCTGGTGACCACAATACGCCAGGGCGCGCCAGGCATGCCTAGTGCACCCAAGTGGGTTGTGCCCACCTGGGACACCTCCCGTACTCCATTTTTCTTCCATGAACTTGTCCTCCAAGATAAAAATCTATATATACTTCCCGAACCCGTTGAACACCGTATCACGGAGAAATCTTCTATTTTCTTTTCTTGTTATTTTTCTGTCAGATCTGAAATCATGTCGTCTCAAGGCTCAGGAGATGAGAGCCCTCCTCCCCACGAGTCTTTCGATATCTATGTTTTTAAGCCTGCATATGATTGGTCCACGGATGAGGAAGAAGATGAGCCTCTTCCTCCCCGCTTCCAACGGGAGACCAAGGAAGCGTTGGGCAAGCCGGAAGAGCTCACAATTTTATCTCCACCACCATCTTCTTCACCACCAAAAGAGAACTGAGCATCTGGTATGGGCACTCCCCTTGGCTTCCGCCAAGCTTGGGGGAGGTGCCCCGGTATCGTATCATCCCACTATCTTTTTTCTTTTATTTATCTTAGTTCAATACTTTGCTTAGATGGATAAAGTTTAGTCTGATCTTTTCTTCTTTGAGAGTTTTCTTAGTGATCTATCATTGTTATCATGCGCAAGTTATATAGTAAAGTTAGTTCGAGTTTTTACTTTCTTTGCTTTCATGTTGCAAATAAAGAAAAGAAAAAGAGAAAGAAAGGTTATAATTGTTTGAATCAAAAGAAAGGAAATAAATTAAGATGATCATATGCTAATCTTATGGTAGGTGATGGCACCACATAAGGAAAAGTATAAGTAGAATTTTGTTAGAGATTGACAAACATATCATTGGTCAATGATGCAACTCATTAAATAATTAATAAGGGAAGAGAAGATTCACATATAAATATACTATCCTATAAATCTTTTTGTGATTGTGAGCCACCATCAAAATGTTATATGCCAGAATTGTTGACGTTGGACAACAAAGATAACTTACTGATTTATGTTTGTTCATATTCACATAGAAGTCATATTGTCATAGATCCTTTAACATGTGGTGCTTGACCAATATCTTTTCTAGCAAAAAATTCCACACTAAGTAGAGATACTACTTGTGCATCCAAAAACCCTTAAACCCAAACCATTTTCGAGAGTCCACCATACCTACCTATGGATTGAATAAGACCCTTCAAGTAAGTTGTCATTGGTGCAAAAAGGCAATGAAAATTTCTTTTAAACATGTGAGATCATTTAGTGTAAGAGAAAATAGAGCGTTGTACGAACATGGATGACAAAGAATAAAAGCGACATACTGCATAATAAAGGTTGTCATCTTAAGGGGCAATACAACGTGACGTTCTCTTGCACTTAGGGATTGAACATGCAAACAAATAAGAGAATGGCAACCTCTGCTTCCCTCTATGAAGGGTCTTTCTTTTACTTTTATGCAAAGAGTCAAAGTTTTCCCTCTTTCCTATTTTATTTTTATCCTTTGACAAGCATCATGTGGTGAGGAAAGATCTAGGCACATATGTCCAGTTGGATATGGGTGACATGAGTTATTATTATTGACATCACCCTTGAGGTGAGTATGTTGGGAGGCGAAACTATAAGCCCCTATCTTTCTATGTGTCTGGTTGAAACGTTTTCCTCATGTGTATGCGGTGAGTGTTGATGGGCCTCTAACCCCTCGTTGGTTACCCCAAGTGGAAGGTGTGAGATGCAGTGTTGTGGAAGTTTTTCCCTTAGCAAAGATGCCAAGGATCGAATCCCCAGAGACTCCTAGGTTCAACAAGTAGGTGTCAACTGCTAACGGCGCCAGATATTAGCAATCAACGTGGACCTGCACACAGATACAAATAACTTTGCTCCCAACGAGTACAGAGAGGTTGTCAATCCCTCCGGCCTTGTAGTTCACAAAGGATTAAACGCAAATGATAGTAGTGATAGATAATGTTTGCAATAGTAAGTAATAGCGAAAAGTAAATAGCGGATGTGATCAATGATGGTAATATGGACCGGAGTCTCATGATGTTCACTAGTGATGTCTCTCTCCCAAAAGACGATAAAACAGCTATGTGAGGTAAACGAATTACAGCTGGGCAATTGACAGGACCGCGAACGCAAACCAATGCTGACTACATTGCAAGAAAGGTTGAGGTTCAAAGCATGGGCGGTACGCCAAAGTAAGTAGACCGAAATCCATCAATATCTACTACTAATCATCCACCTTGAGATATCTATCCAGAACATCTCGCGGGTATTAAGTTGTGAGCCCCACCCATAGTGTAAACTCAAAGCAACAGACAACTGCATTAAAAGAACTTTGCGTAAAGTAAACAATCCTTGCACCCGCGGGCACAAGCACCGTTGTTTTCCCCCTTGTGGCAACAGCACATCCCCTAGACTCATGTTTCTGTCACTCAAGCTAGTCATCGAGGGGCATGAACCCACAATCAAGCATAACGTTCCCTCTTGGAGTCACTACGTATTACTTGGCCAAAGCAATAAATAACAACGAAGAACATGCAAGAATTACTTATGAACATAAATATAAAAGAGGTAGATCAAATATATTACTCAATCACAATCTGAACATAATCTCATAATCCGTCGGATCCCAGCAAACTCATCATTGCAACAGCATAAGGATTATATATGTGCCTCGATCATGTAGGGCAGCTCACGAGGACTAATTAGTGAAGCACAAGAACGGGAGGAGAACATCACATAGCTACTGGTCATGGACTCATGGTCCAAGGGAGACTACTCACAACTCATCCGGGAGGCGTCCATGGTGGTGGAGAGGCTCCCGATGGTGATCCTCCCCTCCGGCAGGGTGCCGGGAAGAGTTCTCCTGGTGCTCCCGATCTTGGAAGCGGCGGCGGCGGCGGAACAGAGATGAGATCGCGAAAAAGAGTTCCCGTCCCGAGGGTTTCGAAGGACGCTCTAAATATATGCCAAAGGGGGGCACCAGACGGGGCTCGGGGGGCCCAGGCGCCCCCCTGGCGCGGCCCAG
>LR738712.1:96872907-96899667 GCA_902687465.1 Secale cereale
CCCCCCCCGGCTATACTTCGGGCGCAAGGTAGGTTCTGGAACGCTGATTTTTTATATAATTTTTCTGGATTTTTCCTAACAGTTCTCGTAATGTGAAAACCTGAAATACAAAAACAGCTGAAAACAAAAACTGGCACTGGGGTGCACTGGATTAGTAGGTTAGTCCAAATATGATCAAAAGTGTATGGAAGTGTATAAATATCATAGCAATATCACCCAAAAGTGGCATGGAGCAAGCAGAAATTATAGATACGTTTTGGACGTATCAAGTGTTAGCAATCATAGAAGACTATATGATGGTTGTGTATGTCGACTTGCCTCAAGGCTCCGATACGTGACCCTTCCTGAAAAGATGATGAATTGTAGTTGCAAAAGTTGACTGAAAACATAGTTTGTTGGTTTCTAATAGAGTTTATGCTTTATACTTCAGTTGTATGATGAACTGTCACTTATTCATGAGAAGTTTATACCCTTTCGCCACTCTAGTACCACGCAACTTACGCCGATACATCAAACTACCTTATACCCTTCCTCAAAACAGCCACCATACCTACCTATTATGGTATTTCCATAGCCATTCCGAGATATATTGCCATGCAACTTCCACCTCTCCGTTTTTATGACACGCACCATCATTTTCATATTGCTTTGCAAGATCGTAAGATAGCTAGCATGATGTATTCATGGCTTGCCCGTTTTTTGATGTCATTTCTACGCTAGATCATTGCACATCCCGGTACACTGCCGGATGCATTCATATAGAGTCATATCTTTGCTCTAGCATCAAGTGGTAATATCGAGTTGTAAGTAAATAAAAGTGTGATGATCATCATTATTACAGCAGTGTCCCATGTGTGAAAAGGATGATGGAAGCTATGATTCCCTCACAAGTTGGGATCAGTCTCCGGACTTTAAAAATAAATAAAAGAGGCCAAAGAATCCCAAATAAAAAAGAGAGGCCAAATAAGCCCACAAAAAAAAGAAAAAAGAAGAAGAGAAAACAAAAAAAAATGAGAGAAATAGAGAGAAGGGACAATGCCACTATCCTTTACGACACTTGTGCTTCAAAGTAGCACCATGCTCTTCATCATAGAGAGTCTCCTATATCGTCACTTTCATATACTAGTGGGGATTTTTCATTATAGAATTTGGCTTGCATATTCCAATGATGGGCTTCCTCAAATTTCCCTAGGTCATCGTGAGCAAGCAAGTTGGATGCACACCCACTTAGTTTCGTTTGAGCTTTCATACACTTATAGCTCTAATGCATCCGTTGCATGGCAATCCCTACTCACTTGCATCAATATCGATTGATGGGCATCTCCATAGCCTATTAATTTTCCTAATTGATGTGAGACTTTCTCCTCTTTTGTCTTCTCCTCACAACCACCTTCTATTCCAGCCATAGTGCTATATCCATGGCTTGCGCTCATGTATTGCATGAGGGTTGAAAAAGCTGAAGCGCATTAAAAAGTATGAACCAATTGCTTGGCTGACACCGGGGTAGTGCATGATTTATATTTTGTGTTAAGAAGATGGAGCATGACAAGGCTATATGATTTTGTAGGGATAACGTTCTTTAGGATTGATATTTTGAAAGGCTTGATTGTTTGTTGGGATGCCCGAGTATTAAATTCTTTTATGTCAAATTATAGACTATTGCTTTGAATCACTCGTGTCTTAAAATTCATACCATGATTAGATTACATGATCAAGATTATGCTAGGTGGCATTGCACATCAAAAATTATATTTTTTATCATTTACCTACTCAAGGATGAGCAGGAATTAAGCTTGGGGATGCTGATACGTCTCCGTCGTATCTATAATTTTTTGTTCTTCGATGCCAATATTATACAACTTTCATATATACTTTTGGCAATTTTTTATAATATTTTCGGGACTAACATATTGGTCGAGTGGCCAGTGCCAGTTCATGTTTGTTGCATGTTTTTTGTTTCGCAGAATATCCATATCAAATGGATTCCAAACACGATAAAAACTGATACGTCTCCAACATAACTATAATTTTTTATTGTTACATGCTATTGTATTATCTGTCTTGGATGTTTTATATACATTAATATGCTATTTTATATGATTTTTGGGACTAACTTATTAACCCAGAGCCCAGTACTAGTTTCTGTTTTTCCTTGTATTTGAGTTTCACATAAAAGGAATATCAAACGGAGTCCAATCATAACAAAACTTTACATGGATTTTCTTGGACCAGAAGACATCAGATGGACTTGGAGTGCATGTTAAGGGAGCTGCGAGGCGGCCACAAGGACGGAGGGCGCGCCCTGGGGGGTAGGGCACAGCCCCACCCTTGTTGGCCCCTCGAGCGTCCCTTGACCTACTTCTTTCGCCTGTAAATTCCCAAATATTCCAGAAATGCCAAAAGATCCATCGAAACCACTTTTCCGCCACCACAACTCTCTTTTCTCGCGAGAATCCATCTGGAGGCCTATTTCGGTACTCTGCCGGAGGGGGAATCAACCACGAAGGGCATCTACATCAACACAATTGCCCTTCCGATGAAGTGTGAGTAGGTTACCACAGACCTACGGGTCCATATCTAGTAGCTAGTGGCTTATTCTCTCTCTTTGTTCTTCAATACCATGTTCTCATCGTTGTTCTTGGAGATCTATCCGATGTAATCTTCTTTTGCAGTGTGTTTATCAAGATCCGATGAATTGTGCGTTTATGATCAGATTATCTATGAATAATATTTGAGTCTTCTCTGAATTTTTATATGCATGATTTGATGTCTTAGTAATTCTCTTCGAACTATCAGTTTGTTTTGGCCAACTAGATTGGTTTTTCTTACAATGGGAGAAGTGCTTTGCTTTGGGTTCAATCTTGCGGTGCTCAATCCTAGTGACAGTAGGGGACATGACACGTATTTTATTATATTGTTTTCATCATATTACTTGAGTTAATTCCTCTACATCATGTCATCTTACTTAATGTGTTACTCTGTTTTTATGAACTTAATACACTAGATGCATGCTGGATAACGGGGGATGTGTGGAGTAATAGTAGTAGATGCAGGCAGGAGTCGGTCTACTTGTCAAGGACGTGATCCCTATATTCATGATCATTGCCATAGATGTCGTTATAATTATTCACTTTTCTATCAATATTTTCACAGTAATTTGTTCACCCACTGTAATACTTGCTATCACGAGAGAAGCCTCCAGTGAAACCTATGGCCCCGGGTCTATTTTCCATCTTATAAGTTTCCGATCTACAACTTTGCAACCTTATACTTTCTGTTCTATAAACCTAAAAACCCAAAAATATTTACTTTACTAGTTCATCTATCTCTATCAGATCTCACTTTTGCAAATAACTGTGAAGGGATTAGCAACCCCTTTATAGCGTTGGGTGCAAGTTTGTTGTTTGTTTGTGCATGTATTTGGCGATTTGAGTGTAATCTCCTACTGGATTGATACCTTGGTTCTCAAACAGAGGGAAATACTTACTCTACTTTGCTACATCACCCTTTCATCTTCAAGCGAAAAACCAACGCAAGCTCAAGAGGTAGCAAAAACTTACGGAGATTGTTTTTGGAATATATGTGATTTTTCGGAAGAAGAATCAATACTAGACGATGCCCGAGGGGCCCACAAGGACGGAGGGCGCGCCCCCACCCTTGTGGCCACCCTGTAAGTCGGTTGTAGGTGTCCTTTGGATGCAAGGAAGCTAATATCCGAATAAAAAATGTGTTAAAATTTCAGCCCGATCGGAGTTACGGATCTCCGGGAATATAACAAACGGTGAAAGACCAGAATATAGGAGCGTAGAAAAAGAGAGAGACAAAGAGACATATCCAATCTCGGAAGGGCTCTCGCCCCTCCCATGCCAAGAAATTCAGAGACTAGAGGGGAAACCCTTCTCCCATCTAGGGGGAGGTCAAGAAACAAGAAGAAGGAGAGGGGCTCTCTCCCCCTCTCTCCCGATGGTGCCGGAACGCCGTCGGGGCCATCATCGTGACCGCAATCTACACCAACAACTTCGCCACCATCATCACCAACTCTCTCCCCCTCTATGCAGCGGTGTAACCTCTCTTCTACCCTCTGTAATCTCTACTTAAACATGGTGCTCAATGTTGTACGTTATTTCCCAATGATGTATGGCTATCCTATGATGTTTGAGTAGATCTGTTTTGTCCTATGGGTTGATTGATGACCGTGATTGGTTTGAGTTGCATGTTTAATTATTATTGGTGTTGTCCTATGGTGATCTCCATATTGCGCAAGCATGAGGGATCCCCGCTGTAGGGTTTGCAATATGTTCATGATTTGCTTATGGTGGGTTGCTAGAGTGACAGAAGCTTAAACCCGAGTAATTAGGTGATACGTCCATTTTGCATCATGTTTTCTTACTAATATTTACAATGTTTTTATCCATAATAATACTTTTTGGAGTAATTCTAATGCATTTTCTCTCATAATTTGCAAGGTACACACCAAGAGGGAGAATTCCGGCAGCTGGAAATCTGGACCTGAAAAAGCTATGTCAGGCGACCTATTCTTCACAACTCCAAACAAGCTAAAACTCCACGGAGATTTTTTATGGAATATTTAAGAAATATTGGAGCCAATAAACACCAGAGGGGGGCCACCAGGTGGGCACAACCCACTAGGGCATGCTAGGCCCCCTGGCGCGCCCTGGTGGGTTGTGGCCTCCTCGGCACACCTCCGGTGCCCATCTTATGGTATTTAAGTGAATTTGACCTAGACAAAATAAAGAGGAGACTTTCAGGACAGAACACCGCCGTCTCGATGCGGAACTTGGGCAGGAGCACTTTTGCCCTCCAGCGGAGCGATTCTGCTAGGGGAACTTCCCTCCCAGAGGGGGAAATCACCGTCATCATCATCACCAACTAATCTCCCATCTTGGGGAGGGCAATCTCCATCAACATCTTCACCAGCACCATCTCATCTCAAACCCTAGTTCATCTCTTGTGTTCAATCTTGTTACCGGAACTATAGATTGGTGTTAGGGGTGACTAGATGAAATTCCTGTGCACCCTCAAGAACGCTTTGCGTACTATAAGAGACCGTTTTGGCCTATCCTTTGCCCCAAAGGATTGGGATACCTTGGTGCATACTTGTTACAGTCATCGTTACTTGCTCGTTACAAATTACCTTGCTATCAAGCTACTCGCTACTTACAATTTGAGCACTTGCAAACACTACCTTACTGAAAACTACTTGTCATTTCCTCTTCTCCTCGTTGGGTTCGACACTCTTACTTATCGAAAAGAGCTACAATTGATCCCCTGTACTTGTGGGTCATCAGTAGGTTGTTTGTGTATGGGAATAAAGAGGACTTGATACCTTATAATGCTATGGTTGGGATATACCTTAATGATCTTTAGTAGTTACGGATGTTCACTAGAGTTCCAATCATAAGTGCATATGATCCAAGAAGAGAAAGTATGTTAGCTTATGCCTCTCCCTCATATAAAATGGCAATAATGATTAGCGGTCTAGTTTATTGATTGCCCAGGGACAAATAACTCTCTTCTAACAAAAAGCTCTCTACTAAAACTAACTTAGTTGTGTCTTTATCTAAACAACCCATAGATTTTATTTATGTGCTCTTTATTATCTTGCAAACCTATCCCTTTATACCTACAAAGTATTTCTAGTTTCATACTTGTTCTAGCTAAAGCGAACGTCAAGCGTGCGCAGAGTTGTATCGGTGGTTGATAGAACTTGAGGCAATATTTTTTCTACCTTTAGCTCCACATTGGGTTCGACACTCTTAGTTATCGAAAGAGGCTACAACTTATCCCCTACACTTGTGGGTTATCACGCACATATGGAGCAGGACCTGCAGGCGACCAGTTGGAGTTGCGCTTGGGAATGCTCATCTTGTAGTGAGAGATATACCTGGTTGGACAAACTTACTCAATCAAGGCCTGAATGAACGGAGCATAGATCAAGGACTTGTTCTCTTGCACACACTAACGAAGTTCATAGAACCTGAAGTCATGTACATCCACCTTCTTCTTCTGATGCACATATACAAACACATCTAACATGGACCTCCGCACATTATGAGAATCACCTGCCTTTGGAGTGAGAGTGTACCTCAAGATATGGTGCATAGTGTCATAGATAGGCACTAGGTCTTTGATTGATCCGGTGACAATTGGCTTATCCTGCTTATAGGCAAAAACAATCTCATCCTTGTGTCGCTGCCCTCCTTCCCGAACACAGCCAAAATCATCATTTTCAGCCTCTTCTTCAATGAACGGGTAGGGAAGAATTTCAGAAAACTTGGCCATGGATGTTGAGCACTGACGAGTCCCAGACATCCAAGTGAGAGTGCGAGCAGAGTCATTGGTGAAGTACAATGTGGCAAAGAATTGCATAACAAGATCCTCATTGTATGGATGGTTGAAGGTGAGAAATAGAATGACACCCAACCGTCCAAGAGCAGCGTATACACCGGGGTAGATATGATCATTGTCCCAGAGACCCTCAACATTGACTTGCTTGTGCGGAGCAAACTTCTTCAATTTGGCCATAATCAATTCATGGTAGATCAGTTGCTGAAAATCATTCTTGAGCCGGGGATCTACCCCCACACCGGTGGCAGCAACATAAGGGTGGGCATGCCTCTCAATAAACAGTTACGTCTTGGACCATTGTGATAAGGGCATGCCATGAAGATCACGTCTGCCAGGAATGGCTTGCTCGGGACTAGATACATCCTCTTCATCTTCTTCATCATCCTCATCAACTAGATCATCCTCAGCCTCTATCTCACCATCTGCGGGGTTGACATAGTTAGCATCTTCCTAAGAGTCATACCCTTCCTCTGAATCATCGGAGGCCTCAATAATGAGGTGCTTTGTGGCTGCACGACAAACATGACCCTAACCTGACCCTGCCCCTGACCAATGCCCTCAGATGGCTGGCAATGAGCAATAGTGAACTCCTTGGAACCTGCCTTTGGGCGCTTGCGATGGAGCTCGGCCCTCGTGTCCGCGGAGTCAGAAACACAGAAACACCAACCACACACAATGCAACGAACAACAACTGAGTACAAGTGCGTGAGATAATGGCAAAGGAGTAAAACAAAACTAGGCAAAATGTTCGTGTGTAGCCCGTGCGCACGGGGGTTAGACACCATGTGCACGGGGGTCCCATGCGCACGGTACATGACCGTGGGCACATGGCCCCGTGCGCATGGGCGTCAAACACCATGTGGACATGGGGGTTCCCCAGCGGTAGCCACTTCCAGATAGAAATCTGGGAGTGGGTGCGGCAGAGGAACCACGTGATATATGCACCTCGATTTGTCCCACACAAGGGGAGCAACAACCCTAATCTAGTGAAAACCTAGAAACCCTAATACCTAGAGAGGCATCCATGGAGGGAGAGGAACAAACAAAGGAGGGGAAATACTAGAGGAGTACCCCATCCCGAATGATCTCCACGGAGCAAGGGAACCCGATGGTGCCCGGAGGAGCGCTAGCGAGACGAGGCGACAGCGGCGGTCATGGAGGAGTCAGAGCCCGTACACACGGGCTAAGTGAGCCCCGTGCGCACGGGGGGCTCGTGTGCATGGTACAGAGCCCGTGGGAACGGGGCCCTATGCGCACGATACAAGCCCGTGGACACGGGGTACTCATGAACTTTCGACCAAAAACACCTTTTGAAGGCATGGCTGAGTGAAAACTCTCACTAAGCTTTTAAGAAGCATTTCGGTCTATGTTTCTGAATACGTCGTGAGTGAAGTCCTATTACTACTAGAAAGGAATATATGGAGCAATTGTACTGGAAGAGACGATCAACAAGCAACAACACAAGAAAAACCAAAACAAATGGAAGGCCAGAAACACCACGCACAAGAAAGCGAACAAAGACCCCTAAAGGAGGCGGTGGCCAAGGCCACCATGTTTGAGTTTGTTTGGTATGGCACCGCGAAGATATGAACCTTGGGCCCAAGACCAAGATTCATCTTTGAAGCACAAGTTCCACCTAAAAGTGGCTAATGTGAAAGATTTTGTTTAATTTATGCACTCCTAGGATGAGGTAACCCACACAACACGTCTCCACACCGACCCCTCTTATTATTGCGGTCTTTCCTATGATTCAGAAAGAACCAAAAATAAAACCTCCAAATCACTGATAGACCACGCGTTTGATCTTTTTGAATTGGGGGGTCGCACATATCCATCAAAATCTATATGGAACCAATATCCTGAGATAAACTTTAGCAACCGATATTAGTTCCACTAACCACATTGTCATCACACCAAAATATAATTTAAGAGCCAATTGCACTTTCACTTTGTATGACGCAGGCCAGGCACCGTGTCTTCACGTGGTCACTGCCCTGGTATGGGCAAGACGACGCCCCGGTGCTGTCAAACCATGTCTACGCTATCGACCATGCAGTGTTAGGTCTAAGAGAGGTGATGGCTCATGCCCAGGCTGACCGGATGTGACTAAACCTTGTTGGCAAGTTCCTGACCAGAAACTTGGTCGCCAAATTAAGCAAGCTTCTAGAAGGCCATTAGGGCTGATCTCCAGGGTTTAGGGTTTCTTAGGAGGGTGTTTAAGCTCAAGAAAGTTCAAGGCCAAACACTCAAAGAAAAATGCACTTGATGTACAAAGTGCATTTCTGGTCCAGAATGGAAATGATTTTCTATAGCAAAAATATTAGAAATAAGTGATGCAATATTTTTGCATGGGAAGGTCAGTCCAGATCCTAAGAAAATTCAGGAATTATCTCAGGATTTTTGGAGCAAGAAAAATGAGGGTTGCTTTGGAGCACTAGTCTCCAAAGTAGGTTTATGAAGGGAAATGAATATTTTTCCTTTATAAAAAATATTCCTAGGAGGATTTTTGGGTTTTATCATAGAAGCAATGTTAAGGTAGGCCACTTGGCTGAAAGTCAAGGATATGACCAAGTGACAAGTCCATCTGAAATGATTCCAAAACCTAAATCAAAGCAAAGCAGAAACCATGTTCGGAAACAGAGAGAAGGCAAGTCCGGAAAAAGAGAGAGGGCAAAATCCAGGCTGTCACAGACCCTAACCTCGCCGCCCCAAAGTGATGACATGAATCTATGTTGGAGCTCCGTCACCTTTGTCCCAATGGTTGAACTCGAGGAGGACCGAAGCCCGGAGGACCACACAAAGATGAAGCGTCGGCATCCCTCGGTACACCGCACACGCGAGAGAAAAACCCTAAGCCTAAACTACTAGCCGGAGACAAGGCACCGGGATCCCCTCCCAACCACATGCCGCTTGTGCACGCAGAGGGGTGGTGGACTCACGGGCTCACGGGCAAAGCTTGTATGGGATGAGTGCCCTATAGACGCCACATGTAGGGGGTGGTGGACTAACGAGCTCACCGGCAAAGCTTGGGGGGAATGAGTGCCCTAGGCATTGCAGACATGAGAGGGAAAAAGGAAACAATGAAGTTATTTGCTGCCATAAACAAACCACAATTGGGGTAATTAGAGTTTTTTAGGATGTGATGTGACATGTTAGCGCTTCACACATTTGCAAAGGAATGTATTATATCGTTGATACTTATTTGTTTCCATCGGCCGTATTCCTTGTTGATGGAATCTCCTTGTGCTTAAATAGTAGGGTCTTGATTTCTCGGGGTAGATAACAAAATTAAAAGATTAACCATCTTACAAAGTCTAACAAAGCAACTCAATTGTTTGTAGAAACAAATAGACTCATGCATGTATTGTAGCCAATGAAAAAATAACACGCTACAAGATTTAGTGCCACTCTTCTCCACATGCTAAAGAAGTTATAGCGTGCTATATTTTAAAATAACATTTTGCATAAAAATGTCAAATATATCATAGAATTTAAGGTTTTCATAATTAGAAAGGATGGTAACTTGGGAAGGAAATAGAATGATGCCGACACTGCCACTTGAAGACATGATGAAGAGAGGTTGTTCACACCTGGTAGTTTACTAGTTGGCGCCGGTGGCGTTGTTGACATCGGCCCATAGCGGCAGATTTGCTAAAACGTAATGTGCCTTTCTAGATACACTATAGTGACGCCGTAACACCGAGGTATCACACTATTTTTTTCATTGATCAACGCCGAAGTATTACGCTATTTCATTGATTGCAGCACCATGCACAGGCAATTAACTAGTAATAACTATACTAATTAACCTAGATTTATACACACGCGGTGCCTGCTTTCGTCTATCCTTGACACCCTTACCCAAAAAGTCTTTCTCTCCGCTTTTTCTATAAAGCACCAACCACTTACTACAAGCAATACAACACAACACACACGGACCCAAGGTGAGATACATAGGTTCTAAGAAGCAACCAACACTCCCAAAACAACTCCAAGAAGACACTAGGACTCACTAGGAAGTTGAGGGAGCACTCAAATGGGAACAAGCCACCGAGGAGAGACGAAGATGCAAGCCGTCGATCTATGAACCCCAAGGTGGTGCCTTCAAGAAGGATACGCCACTGTAGTGCCTCCACCACCCAATATATAGGATCAAGATTTTACATCGAGGGCACCTGGGAGGACATGGAGAAACCTCAACAGAATCTTCAAGAAAACGACGATGTCCTCGGGCATCGCCACTGTTAGCTTGGACATGCCAGGCGGGGTTTTCACCCAGGTCAACACACTCTGCCTCCGAGCAGGTTGCGGCCAGTCCCGGGGACAGAAGCTGCATCACCTCCACCAATCGATAAGCACTAGCCGCCATGCTGCCCATGTGGCCATGGAGACTAGCCCGCACCCGAGCTGCAAGCTCCGCCCACGAGCACGCCACTCCTGCCACCAAGGTCGTCACCCTGCATCCAAAAACTCTGAAGACCAACAAAGGTACGTGCTTGGAACCGACCAGCAAATCCCTAGCATGGACAGAGCCACCGGTTCTTGGAGATATGCCCTAAAGGTAATCATGTATGATGATATTTCCTATGTGCTTATGAATAAAGATAGTCCTTGGACATTATCAATGATGTATATCAGCAAGTACATGACTTGTTTGTGGGACTATGCACTGTATGGTGACTTTCCTAAAAGGTCCCTAGTCGAAAGGGCAGTGTGGACGCGTAGTCGGCTAGATTAGCATATGACACCATAGATGACTCGACCTCATGGGCCATGGAGCATTGGATGCTAGCTAGATAATATGGACTCAAAAAGATCTGGTCAGATTCGACATAGTCCGATCCGTGTATAGATAAGGTCCGAGTCGGACAGACCCAACTATGAGACACAATGATGGGTCATCTGTGAGTCTCTAGTAGAACAGCCTTTCTATGTCCTCGGACCTGAGCTGGTGCATGTACCCTAGATGGTGAGAGACATGCTTTGGACTGACCAAACGCTACTCCGTAAGTGGGTAGTTATAAAGGTAGGCTTCAGGCTTGTCCAGACCAATGCTGGGAGACATGGCTGAGCAAGATGAGATTTTCCCCTCCGATTAGGAGAGATATATACTCTGGCTCCTCATGTGATCTAACCAAGATAAGAATGGCCATGCAACAAGGATTATGAGATAATCTAGTTTGTGGTCGGCAACACTGAAACGAGCAAGAGGTCGGGCTTGTTGGGAAACGTAGCATGCAATTTCAAAAAACAAAATCCTACGCCCACGCAAGATCTATCTAGGAGATACATCGCAACAAGGGGAGAGTTGGATCGACATACCCTTGTAGATCGCAAAGCGGAAGCGTTTTAGAACGTGGTTGATTTAGTGGTACGTCTTCACGATCCAATCACGATCCGTCCCATGAACTCCGATCTAGTGCCGAACGGACAACACCTCCGCGTTCAGCACACGTGCGGCTCGATGACGTCTCCTCCTTCTTGATCCAGAAAGCAAGAGCGGAGAAGTAAATGGGATCTCAACCAGCACGACTGTGTGGTGGAGATGGTGGTGGTGCAATCCCAGCAGGGCTTCGCCAAGCGCTATCATATATGAAGTCTGAGGAGAAAATGGGGTTTCGGGAGAGGTAGGGCTGCCGCCGGAGCGTGGGATTTGGTGTATCCAACCCCTACCTCTCCCTCACTATTTATATGAGGCAAGGAGGAGGGTTGGGGCGCAGCATTGACCCCTCCTCCCAAGGGAGGTGGCGCGGCCAGCCCTAGGGAGGAATCCTCTCCTCCTAAGGCACCTCGGGCGTGCCTTCCACCCTTAGGACTCTTCCTAACTTCCTCTATCTTAGCGCATGGGCCTCTTAGGGCTGGTGCCCTTGGCCCATACAGGCCAAGGCGCACCCCCTACAATTCATGTGGCCCCACGGGGCAGGTGGAGCCCCCGGTGGAGCTCCGAATCCCTTTCGGCACTCCCAGTACAATACCGATAATGCCCGAAACTTTTCTGGTAGCCAAAATATGACTCTTCACTCGTTACTTCCCCGAGATTCGATCGTCGGTATCTCCATACCTAGTTCAATCTCGTTACCGGCAAGTCTCTTTACTCGTTCCATAATACAAGATTTCGTGGCTAACTCATTAGTCACATTGCTTGCAAGCTTCTTGTGATGTTGTATTACCGAGTGGGCCCTGAGAAACCTCTCCATCACACAGAGTGACAAATCCCAGCCTTGATCCATGCCAACAAAACAGACACCCTCGGAGGTACCTGTAGAGCACCTTTATAGTCACCCATTTACGTTGCGATGTTTGGTACACACAAGGTATTCCTTCGGTGTCTATGAGTTGCATGATCTCATGGTCATAGGAACATATACTTGACATGCACAATACGATAGCAATAAACTTGATACGATCATATGCTAAATTTATAGTTTGGGTCTTGTCCATCACATCATTCTCCTAATGATGTGACCTCGTTATCAAATGACAACTCATGTCTATGGCTAGGAACCCATAGCCATCTTTGATAAACAAGCTAGTCATGTAGAGGCTGACTAGGGACATCTTGTTGTCTATGTATCCACACATTTATTTGAGGTTCCGATCAATAAAATTGTAGCATCGATAATAAACGATTATTATGAACAAGGAAATATGATAATAACCAATTTATTATTTCCTCTAGGGCATATTTTTAACAATCTCCCACTTGCACTAGAGCCAATAATCTAGATTACATTGCAATGATTCTAACACCCATGGAGTCTTGGTGTTGATCATGTTTTGCTCGTGGAAGAGGCTTAGTCCACGGGTCTGCCACATTCGGACCCGTATGTATCTTGCAAATCTCTATGTCTCCCTCCTTGACTTGATTGAGGATGGAGTTGAAGCGTCTCTTCATGTGTTTGGTTCTTTTGTGAAATCTGGGTTCCTTCGCTAAGGCAATTGTTCCAGTATTGTCACAAAGAATTTTCATTGGACTCGATGCAGTAGGTATTAAACCTAGATCGGATATGAACCCCTTCATCTAGACTCCTTCATTTGCTGCTTCTGAAGCATTTATGTACTTTGATTCACACATAGATCCCGCCACGATGCTCTACTTGGAACTGCACCAACTGACAGCAACACCATTCAATAAAAATACATATCCGGTTTGTGACTTAGAGTCATCCGGACCAGTGTCAAAGCTAGCATCAATGTAAGCATTTACGACGAGCTCTTTGTCACCTTCATAAACGAGAAACATGTCCTTGGTCCTTTTCAGGTACTTCAGGATGTTGTTGACCGATGTCCAGTGATCCACTCCTGGATTACTTTGGTACCTCCCTGCCAGACTTATGGCAAGGCACACATCAGGTCTGGTACACAACATAGCATACATGATAGATCCTATGGCTGAGGCATATGGAATGACTTTAACTTTCTCTCTATCTTCTACAGTGGTCGGGCATTGAGTCTGACTCAACTTCACACCTTGTAACACATGCAAGAACCCTTTCTTTGGCTGATCCATTTTGAACTTCTTCAAAACTTTATCAAGGTATGTGCTTTGTGAAAGTCCTAGCAAGCGTCTTGATCTCTCTCTATAGATCTTGATGCCCAATATATAAGCAGCTTCACAGAGGTCTTTCATTGAAAAATTCTTACTCAAGTATCTTTTTATGCTATCTAGAAATTCTACATCATTTCCGATCAACAATATGTCATCCACATATAATATCAGAAATGCTACAGAGCTCCCACTCACTTTCTTGTAAATACAGGCTTCTCCGAAAGTCTGTATAAAACCATATGCTTTGATCACTTCATCAAAGCATATATTCCAACTCCGAGATACTCGCACCAGTCCATAGATGGAGCGTTGGAGATTGCACACTTTGTTAGCACCTTTAGGATCGACAAAACCTTCTGGTTGCATCATATGCAACTCTTCTTTAAGAAATCCATTAAGTAATGCAGTTTTGACGTCCATTTGGCAGATTTCATAATCATAAAATGCGTCAATTGCTAACATGATTCAGACAGACTTAAGCATCACTACGGGTGAGAAAGACTCATCATAGTTAACTCCTTGAACTAATCGAAAACCTGTTGCGACAAGTCGAGCTTTGTAGACAGTAACATTACCATCAGCATCAGTCTTCTTCTTGAAGATTCATTTATTCCCTATGGCTCGCCGATCATTTGGCAAGTCCACCAATGTACTTTGTTCTCATACATGGATCCTATCTCAGTTTCATGGCCTCAAGCCATTTATAGGAATCTGGGCTCATCATAACTTCTTCATAGTTCATAGGTTCGTCATGGTCTAGTAACATGACTTCCAGAATAGGATTACCGTACCACTCTGGTGCGGATTGTGCTTTGGTTGACCTACGCGGTTCGGTAGTAACTTGGTTTGAAGTTTCATGATCATCATCATTAGCTTCCTCTCTAGTTGGTGTAGGCATCACGGGAACTATTTTCTTTGACGAGCTACTTTCCTATTTGAAAGAAGGTACAATTACCCCATCAAGTTCTACTTTCCTCCCACTCACTTCTTTCGAGAGAAACTCCTTCTCTAGAAATGTTCCATTCTTGGCAAGAAAGTTCTTGCCTTCAGATCTGTGGTAGAAGGTGTAGCCAATTGTTTCTTTAGGGTATCCTATGAAGATACACTTCTCTGATTTGGGTTCGAGCTTATGAGGCTGATGCCTTTTGACATAAGTGTTGCAACCCCAAACTTTAAGAAATGACAGCTAAGGTTTCTTGCCAAACCACAGTTCATACGTTGTCGTCTCAACGGATTTAGACGGTGCCTTATTTAACGTGAATGCAGTTGTCTCTAATGCATAACCCCAAAACAATAGTGGCAAATCGGTAAGACACATTATAGATTGCACCATATCTAATAAAGTATGGTTATGACGTTCGGACACACTATTACGCTGTGGTGTTCCATGTGGCGTGAGCTATGAAACTATTCCACATTGTTTCAAATAAAGACCAAACTCGTAACTCAAATATTCGCCTCCATGATTAGATCGTAGAGACTTTAGTTTCTTGTTACGATGATTCTCTACTTCACTCTGAAATTCTTTGAACTTTTCAAATGTTTCAGACTTGTGTTTCATCAAGTAGATATACCCATATCAGCTCGAATAATCTGTGAAGGTCAGAAAATAAAGATACCCGCCGCGAGCCTCAACACTCATCGGACCGCATACATCAGTATGTATTATTTCCAATAAGTCATTGGCTCGCTCCATTGTTCCGGAGAACGGAGTTTTAGTTAGCTTGCCCATGAGGCATGATTCACAAGTATCAAATGATTCATAATCAAGTGATTCCAAAAGTCCATCTGCATGGAGTTTCTTCATGCGCTTTACACCAATATGACCCAAACGCTAATGCCACAAATATGTTGCACTATCATTATCTACTTTGCATCTTTTGGCATCAATATTATGAATATGTGTATTATCACTATCGAGATTCAACAAAAATAGACCACTCTTTATGGGTGCATGACCATAAAAGATATTACTCATATAAAAAGAACAACCATTATTCTTTGATTTAAATGAATAATCGTCTCGCACTAAACAAGATCCAGATATAATGTTCATGCTCAACGCTAGCACCAAATAACAATTATTTAGGTCTAAAACTAACCCCGAAGGTAGATGTAGAGGTAGCGTGCCGACGACGATCACATTGACCTTGGAACCATTTCCCACGCGCATCGTCACCTTGTCCTTAGACAATATTTGTTTAATCCGTAGATCCTATTTCAAGTTACAAATATGAGCAACCAAACCAGTATCAAATACCCAGGCGCTACTTCGAGTATTAGTAAGGTACACATCAATAACATGTATATCAAATATACCTTCGTTCACTTTGCCATCCTTCTTATCTGCCAAATACTTGAGGTAGTTCCGCTTCCACTGACCAGTCCCTTTGCAATAGAAGCACTCAGGTGCAGGCTTGGGTCCAGCTTTGGGCTTCTTCCTGCCATTCTTCTTGAAGTTCCCTTTATTTCCCTTCCCCTTTTTCTTGAAACTAGTGGTCTTGTTAACCATCAATACTTGATGCTTCTTTTTTATTTCTACCTCCGCAGCTTTGAGTATTGCGAAGAGCTCGGGAATTAGCTTCACCTTCCCTTGCATATTATTGTTCATCACAAAGCCTTTATAGCTTGGATGCAGCGATTGAAGAACTCTGTCAATAACAATATCATCTGGAAGATTAACTCCCAGCTGAGTCAAGTGATTATGATATCCAGACATTCTGAGTGTGTGTTCACTGACAGAACTGTTCTCCTCCATCGTGCAGCTATAGAACTTGTTGGAGACTTCATATCTCTCAACTCGGGCATTTGCTTGAAATACTAACTTCAACTCCTGGAACATCTCATATGCTCCATGATGTTCAAAACGTCTTTGAAGTCCCAATTCTAAGCCGTAAAGCATGGCACACTGAACTATCGAGCAGTCATCAGATCGAGCTTGCCAGACGTTCAAAACATTAACGTCTGTGTCTGCAACATGCCTTTCACCTAGCGGTGCATCAAGGACATAATTCTTCTATGCAGCAATGAGGATAATCTTCAAGTTATCGACCCAGTCCGTGTAGTTGCTACCATCCTCTTTCAACTTAGCTTTCTCTAGGAACACATTAAAATACAAGGGGACGGTAGTACGGGCCATTGATCTACAACATAGATATGCAAATACTATCAGGACTAAGTTCATCACAAATTAAGTTCAATTAATCAAAGAACTCCCACTTAGATAGACATCCCTCAAGTCATATAAAAGATACGTGATCCAAATCAACTAAACCATGTCCGATCATCATGTGAGATGGATTAGTCTTCAATGGTGAACATCTCTATGTTGATCATATCTACTATATGAATTCATGTTTGACCTATCGGTCTCCAGTGTTCCGAGGCCATGTCTGTACATGCTAGGCTCGTGAACTTTAACCCAAGTATTCCGCATGTGCAAAACTGTCTTGCACCCGTTGTATGTGAACCGTAGTGATTTTGGTGTATTCAAGACTTATAGGTTAAGGGACTAATGTGTTTTTGAGTGTACACAGGTCTTATAAGTCTATGAGGAGTTTGATATTTACGATGAAAGTTGACCCCTAAAATTGTATGTCTTCAGTTGAAGACTTTGGTATTCTTGAAGACTTTGAAAGTGAGGAAATTGGTGTGACCTTGAAGACTTGGATATTCATGCGAGGATTATGAAGCGTGAAGACTTTTGTTTACATAGTTTCATTTTCTCTTTCTTGAGTCATAGGAAACACCGTACAGTTAAAGGGGGTCGAGGTAAGACTAAGGAAACATATTTTAAAGTGATGCTCAACTCAAAGCCTACACTACCTAATCCTTTTGAGTGAAGCCACTGGAAATCTCATACAGTCCAGTCAATTTCTTTAGTGACAGAGATGAAGTTCTTCTGGTCTCTAAGGAATTTGTTCTGACTGAGGAGTTAGAAATTCGCCAGTGTGGATTGCCTACAAGTGAGGAACATGATAGCCCTGAGGAATTTGAGAGCTCAAATTTCCGACCGTTGTTGTGCTATGCGCCAGCTGCCCAAAATATTTTATCCACCTAACGGTCATACCATTTAAGGGCATTTATGTCTTATCATGTCGGGCTGCTCCCTAGGCTATAAATAGCTGCCCCCTACAACTACTAGCGGGTTGGCTGCTCCGAGAGAAACTGACACTTGTCATAAGAGCAACCCATCCTCCGAGGACTTTGAGCGAAAATCATCAAGTGAGGAGAAACCCCAAACTCAAACACCTAAAACCCCAAAGTGATTGAGCATCACTGAAGATAGTGTTCCTGTGTGGAGCCGACGCTTGTTACCTTTGAATACTGTGATCTTCTAGACGGTTAGGCGTCAATGGTCTAGAGCATCCAAGAGGAATTGTGGATCGCCGAGTGACCAAGTCTGTGAAGGTTTGGAAGTCACCTGCGAAGACTTACCATGAGTGATTGGGTGAGGTTTGTGTGACCTTAGCTCAAGGGGAATACGGTGAGGACTTGGCGTCTTGGACTGTGTGTCCAGTACTGGGTGTTCATGACTGTGTGTCATCGGGTTTAAATACCTAGCCGCCCTAACCAGACGTACAACTGTCACAACATTTGGAACTAGTCTAACAAATAATTGTCTTCATCAAGCCTACTGGTTCTATTTCCCCAACTCTTCCAATTACTCATTCATGTGTTGATGAACTTGATCTATTCTGTTTGAAGACTTTGACTGAAGACTTTCTCAATTTCCTCAACCCAATTTCTTCAGTCTTCAGTCCTCACCCTACTTATCTTGTTTACACGCTACTTGTAATATGTGCTTGTTTTCATTTCATCTTGAAGACCATGCTACTGTCTTGTTATTCTTGCACCTGAGTATCTATTCCGCTGCTAAGTAGTTCGTTGCTTAGGAAAGTCCTCACGTGGAATTTCCTCAGTGACGAATTTGTAAAAATCGCCTATTCACCCCCCTCTAGTTGATATAACGCACTTTCAATTGGTATCAGAGCTTGGTACTCCCTAGTTCTGTGTGATTTTGATTTAACCGCCTGGAGTTTTAGTTATGTCGACCGCATGAGTGAAGACTGTGTCATGCCCCATCTTTGACGGTCATGATTATCCCAAGTGGAAAGCTATGATGAAGAAGTGCCTCTTGGCAATGAACAACGAGTTGTGGACCGTCACTGATATTGGTCTTACCGACCTATGCAAGATGGCAGAGGCTGATGATATTCGCAAGTACACTCTCCTCAACCTCACGGCGAAGGACATCATATGTTTCCTGTCTATCCGAAAATCAGTTCAGGAACATTATGCATCTCTGCCATGCGAAGCTAATCTGGGACCGACTCTCTAAGGTTTATGAAGGTCATCGAACTCATCAAGACCCCTGGTTTGAGGATTTCAAGGAATCTCTCAGGCGATGACTTTCGATCCGGAATCATCATCCTCTGCACCATGCCTCATGGCAAAAGGTGCCAAGGTAACTGAATGATATCTATCTGAGTCAAGTGATGATGAATCTGGTGATGAATTTGGACCTAGAAATATAAAACTTGCTTCCCTTGCCACTAAACAACAAAAAAGCTTTGGAGAAAGTTCACAATATGCTTAATGAGAGCGATGATATGTTGGGTGAAGAAATGGATCGATCTAAAATCTTGATTGAAAATCTTCAGAGACTTCAGTCCAAGTTTGATAACCTTCAGCAAAATCATAACACTCTCTTATCTGATCATGAGAAGCTTTCCTATGAATTTCTTCAAAGAAAGCAAGATCTTGAGAAGCTAAGGGAGAGTTGTGAAGATCTTGAGAAGGAACGTGATTCATTGCTTGCTCAACAGATCAACGCTGCTCAGGAGGAATTTAATCCACCATGTCTTAAATGCATTGAACATGAAACTACAAATTCTTCACCTGAAAGTTCGAATGCTTCTACTGTTACAAATTCTTCAACTGTTTCTGTGGTGACAATTTCCTCAACTGAGGAAAACACCGATGCTACTGACGAAAATGCAGGGTTGAAGGAATTGTATGTGACAAGCATGTACAAAAGCCTCAAAGGTCATCAGAGTCTTTGTGATGTGCTTAAAAAGCAGATTCTAAACAGGACCCCTAGGAAAGAGTGTATTGTCTTTGAGAGGAAGCTCGATGTTGTTAGCACCTACTGGAAACCTGAGAAGTATCCCAAAACCTCATGGGTTGCTGCAAAAGGACCTCCTGTAGATCCATCTACCTTATCTGACTTTACTTGTGAATCTTCATATTCTTCTGATGAGTCATTTGACTCTAACTATAAACTGTTCAAAAATCAGAATGGTGAAGTATTTTCTAGATATGTTGGAACTAACTTCAGGAATGGTCCCCCTATGAAGAAAATCTGGGTCCCTAAGAGGCACCTTGAAAATCTACAAGTGAATGTCCTCATGACACCTCCTATGAAGAACAGGAACCCCAGATCAAATTCTTCATATGGTTCAAAATCTTCATATGGATGCAAACCCTCATATGGACCAAATTCCTCAAGTGGATCAAATTCTTCATATGATCATCATCGAGCTAACACATCTGTTTCGCAGGGAAAGAAGGATTATGAATATGTGCATAATTCTTCAAATCATTATGTTCATAAGTCCTCAAAGAATTTCTCTGCTTACTCTTATTCATACTCTAACCCCTCTCCTATGAAACAAAGTGCACTTACTTCAATGCCACCATTCTCAATTGGTGCTCATCGAATGATGAACTCTTTGCCACCCCTCCAGATGTGGGTGGTGAAGAAAAAGAACTAATCTCTTATGTAGGGTCAGGTCTCTAGACGAACTTAAACGTTTGAAGAATTTGCTGGAGACCTAAAAAATGCTTGAAAGGACGCAAGCTAATCATGCAGAAATGATTCATTCATTTCTCACGTCCTCATTCTTCAAATTGCTCTTGTTGATGAAATTCATTCTGATGATATTGATGTCATATTCTTCACTATGAAGCATATGAATTGTAAGATGTACTAATTCTTCTACAGGATGACTCCCTCAAAGCTACTGAGTGGGTCCTCGATAGTGGATGCACAAATCACATGACCGGTGACAAGAACCTACTGATGGACTCTGCTCTATATCCATCTCACCTAAAGCATATCACCTACGCTGATAAAGGAAAAAAGTAAGGTATTGGGTCTAGGTAAGGTTGCAATCTCAAAAGATCGACACATGGACAAAGTCATGCTTGTCGAGTCTCTTGGATTCAACCTCATGTCTATCTCAATGCTTTGTGATCTTGATATGGTTGTTGTCTTTGGCAAATATTGCTGTCTTGTAGTTTTAGAATCTGACTATTCCAAAGTCTTTGAAGGCTTTAGGAGAGGAGACTTGTATATTGTTGATTTCTCTACAGGACCACAACCTGCCACATGCCTACTTGCAAAAGCTTCAGAAGGATGGCTATGGCATCGACGACTAGCTCATGTTGGCATGAGAAACTTGCGCACACTGGTGAAGAAGAAGCACATTCTTGGAATTGAGGGTGTCAAATTCCTCAAAGATCATCTTTGTGGGGCTTGTGAAGCTGGAAAGATGACCAAATCCAAGCATCCCTCAAAGACTATCATGACTGCCACTCGTCAGTTTGAATTGCTTCACATGGACCTCTTCGGCCGTACACACTACTCTGCATTCACAAATGCAACATCTCTTTATGGCTTTGTCATTGTTGATGACTATTCTCGTTATACATGGGTGCATATCATCACATTTAAGCATGAAGTGCAGGAAATCTTCAAGCATTTTTCCTCAAGGGCCTCGACGAATTATGGTGTGAAGATCAAGCATATCCGGAGTGACAATGGGACCAAGATCAAGAACACTAGTTTTGATGACTATCTTGATGAACTTGGAATTACTCATGAGCTACCAGCCCCTTACACTCCTCAGCAGAACAGCTTTGTGGAGCGCAAGAACATGACTCTTGTTGAGATGGCTCGCACTATGCATGATGAATACAAGACGCCTCTTTGGTTCTGGCCTGAGGCTATCAACGCTGCGTGCCACATCATCAACAGGGCATATCTTCACAAACTCCTCAAGAAAACCTCATATGAACTACTCATTGACAAGAAACCCAATGTGAGTTATCTCAAAGTCTTCGATGCTAAATGCTGGGTTAGAGATCCTCATCACAATTCCAAATTTTCACTAAAAGCACATGAAGGTTTTATGCTTGGTTACGGAAAGGACTCACACACCTACATAATCTTCATCAATCATCTTCACAAGATTGTTGAGACTGTAGATGTGTGGTTCGATGAAACTAATGGCTCGCAAAGTGAGCACCTGCCTTCTATGTTAGGTGAAATACCTCCTGAGGAATCCATCAAGTTCAAAGCTACTGAAGATATCATCCCCACTGAAGAATCAGCTAAACAAGTCATTCTTGACAATGAAAAAAAATCATTCTGGTGCTCTTGAAGAAACTGTTGCTGAAGAAAATGCTCAGCCAGACCAAAGTTGTCAACCAGCTCATCCTCGTGTTGCAAAAGAAATGCAGATCGAGAAAATCATTGATGACATCAATGCACTAGGTCGTCTCACACGCTCAAGAGCTTCACACTTGTCTAACTTTTGTGGGCACTTTGATTTTGTCTCTATCACAGAGCCCACCAAAGTTGATGAGGCATTTTTGGATCCTGAGTGGATTCAAGCTATGCAAGAGGAATTGTATCAATTCAAGCTCAACCATGTGTGGGAACTCATCAAACGACCAGATCCTCGGAAGCACAATATCATTGGCACCAAGTGGATCTATCAAAACAAGCAAGATGAAAATGGCATTATGGTGAGGAATAAGGCTCATCTCATAGCTCAAGGCTACACACAGGTTTAAGGAATTGACTTCGATGAAACCTTTGCTCGTGTTGCTAGACTTGAAGCTATTCACATATTACTTGCTTATGCTAACCATCATAATATCATCGTATATCAAATGGATGTGAAAAGTGCATTCCTCAATGGTAAGCTTGAGGAAGAAGTATATGTTGCTCAACCCCCAGGTTTTGAAGAACCTAAACATCCCGACAAAGTCTTCAAACTCAACAAGGCCCTCTATGGCCTCAAGCAGGCCCCTCGGGCGTGGTATGATACTTTGAAGGAATTCTTCACAAAGAAAGGCTTCAAACCTGGTTCACTTGACCCAACTCAGTTCACTAAATCATATGATGAAGAATTATTTGTGTGTCAAATCTATGTGGACAGTATTATCTTTGGATGTACTGATGAACGTTACAGTGACGAATTTGGCTACATGATGCGTGAAGAATCAAATGTTCATGATGGGAGAGCTGAAATTCTTCCTAGGCCTTCAAATTCGTCAACAACACAATGGCATGTTCATATCTCAAGAGAAATACCTCAAGGACGTTCTGAGGAAATTCGGCATGCAAGATTGCAAAGGTGTCAAAATCCCGATGCCCACAAATGGCCAACAGTGCACCGATGAAAATATTAAAGACTTTGATCAAAAGGTATACTGCTCCATGATTGGCTCTTTATTGTATCTATGTGCATCTAGGCTAGATATTATGCTTAGTGTTTGCATGTGTGCCCAATTTCAATCTACACCGAAGGAATCACACCATAAGGCTGTGAAGCATATTCTTCGATATCTAGTTCACACTCCAACACTTGGATTATGGTACCCCAAGGGCTCTGATTTTGATCTAATTGGATATTCTGACTCTGACTATGCTGGTGGTCGAGTGGAACGCAAGTCTACATCCGGCACATGCCATTTCCTCGGATGATCCTTAGTTTGTTGGTTCTCGAAGAAGTAGAACTGTGTAACACTCTCCACTGCTGAAGTTGAGTACATAGTTGCTGGTTCATGTTGCGCTGAATTATTGTGGATGAAGCAAACCCTCAAGGATTATGGCATCAACATGAAGAATGTGCCACTCTATTGTGGAAATGAGAGTGCCATCAAGATTGCTCACAACCCAGTTCAGCACTCGAAGACAAAGCACATCCAGATCCGTCATCATTTTCTTCGTGATCATGTCTTCAAGGGCGACATTTCCATCTACCACGTGAAGACTGAAGACCAGCTGGCAGATATTTTCACTAAGCCCTTGGATGAGAAGAGATTTTGCAAGTTGCGATGTGAGGTAAATATCTTAGAATCTTCCGAAGTTCTTTAAAAGGACACACATCCTAACACTTATGCAAAATTGATAACTTTGATGCGCAACACACGAAGTAACAGTTTTCTTCAATTAATGAAGACTAACCCTCTAAGTGTGAAGAAATTAATGAAGAAATTGATTCTTAGAACCCTACGACAATCGTACGCGGTGTCATTCTTATACGGTGGGTTACGCCACCACCCAAAGTTGAGATTTAAGTTTTCTTTAAATTTTCAAATTCCTCAAATTTTGCAATTTCCTCAAAAAATTTCTAATTTCTTCATTGGCTATATATTGATAACACTTCCGCACTGCACGCTCAATGCAAGTGCACTTTATTTTTTAAACCAAGTATGTTGCATTACTCAGGAAAGTGAACTTCTCGTCGGAAAAAAAACTGCACGTTGTGTTTTTTGGTACTTTTTTGGCTCTAAATTTTTAACCGTTTATCGGAACGAGGCGTGTAATATATGGTTGAAAAGCTATGAATTAGGTGCAAGTTCGTCATGTTAAACACTTTTCAAGATTTCTCACGGTTTAAGATCAGTTTTGAAAACGTTGCGGCGCATAACGAGTGACAGCAAACGTTTTTTCGCGTTTTTTTCTAAACCACTAGTAGGAATGAAGCAAGTGATACACCGTTGGAAAGATATCGTCAGGACGCATCTTTTTCATATCTATTATTTTCTCTAATTCATTACGGTTTAAGAGCAGTTTTAAATTTACTAAATCACGGATTTGTGTTTTTTGTTTTTTTTTTCAATTCTCGTACTGTTTTGGCTCCAGTTTTTGAACCGTTTGTCGAAACGAGGCGTGTAATACGCCGTTGAAAAGCTATGGAGGAGGCGCAACTTTCATATGTTGAAATGTTTTCGAGAATCATTACAGTTTTTAGTTAATTTTGAAAATCATGTGGCTGACTACGAGAGGCAGCGGACGTTTTCTACCAAAAAAAATTCAAACCGTTCGTCGGAATGATTGAAATGATACATCGTCGGAAAGATATCATTGAGACGGCAATTTTCATGTAGAACGCTCACTCTAATTCCTTACGGTTTAAGAGCAGTTTTGATTTTACCGAAAAGCGGACAATCTGTTTTTCGCGACACCAACATCGTTGTATGTACTGCATCAGACAGAAACCGCACTGCTTTAGACTGAAAACCGCACTGCATCAAACAGTCAAGAGAACTTCATGGTTTCTTTCGTCATTTTATTAAAAAAATAAGTTTTCTTTTGTCTTTTTTTTTCTAACAAGTGAATCGCATGGACAGAGCGAGTGAACTACATCTGATAAGAAGCGAACTTCTTCAAGATATTTTGATTTATGTTGAATTTATTTTAGTCTCATCTGGACTACATGGTCAATGTTAGTGAGCTGCATGAAAGGGACAAACGGGCTGCATTAAAAATTACATTGCATCAAAAGAATGTTACCTCCCACCAACATTCTTTGAATATATAGTTTAAAGAACAAGTGAACCACACAAAAATACAAAGTACTACACGATCGAGCCAATCAAACTACACACACACTTTCCGTTTTTGTGTCACTGTCTATGGTCGCTGATGATGCTCATGGGCACAATACATCCATCGATTGTTTTACACAGCCACACACACATACATACACACAAAATCAGCACTAGCACCTAGCAGAGCTGCAATAGGGGATCAACAGAACTGTTATTGGGGACCAACTGAGCTGCAACAAAATCAGAAACCTGCAAAAGTAGCGAAATATGACACTTGCGCACCAGCACCGAAATGCGATTGAGGAACATATCGTAGGAAAATGATATGTTTGCTATTCACATAGGAGTCAATGTCATCGTCTTGTCCTCTCACGTCCGCGCATACTGCATCGACGATCCAACTGACCTGCAACAAGAGCATCCTGCATTGCTCACACTGGAGCCGCTAAACTGGAAGGCATCGCTCCTGCTAGTGGAGATTAGGAGACTCGCAAAAAATGTGAAGATTACGAGAGATGGAAAAGGGGGGAGAGCGGGCGGTGCTCACCTAAGAATCCACCCAACGGACGACCCTGGATCTAACAACGAGTACGTTCCCAGCGAAAGCAACCGAAACAGTGCACCTCAGGCGGATGCACTCCATTAGGAGGCGGACTGCACGCCATCGGGGGGCGTACTATGCGTGCGTCATGGAGGGGTAGCCGTGGCGGCCACCACAGGCGGCGTCCTCGACATGGGGCAGGGCGGGATGGAACGGTGATGGCTGGGTTGGGTCGAAGGAGGACGGCGAGGGGCGGATCCGGTGCAACGATGGTCTACAGGGGGGCGGCCGGGTTCGGTGTTGGTGGATCGGCACTAGCGCGGGTCGGGAGGGGGCCCGTCGGTTGGATCCGGTGTTACACAGGCACAGGCGTGCGACAACCACAGATCTGACAACTGCTACTGGCCGGTCTCGATGTGGGAGACAGGGAGATGGTGGGGGAAGGGTGGAGGCCTCCGGTAGAGGATGAAGGTTGAGGGCGCACGGGAGGTGTGAGGAGGCTGTGGCAGCGAACCGTTGGGGGGAGAAAGGTAGCGGGCCGCAAGGAGATGGGTGGCCGTGGCAGGGCCCTACCAGGGTAGGAGGAAGGTAGGGCGGCGGGGGGAGGTTGGGCATGGACGGATGTTGTTCTGCGGGTATTTTTTATGTGTTTCATGCGGTTCGGTTAAGA
>LR738712.1:96899766-96915759 GCA_902687465.1 Secale cereale
CACACGATCCCACTCCACCCCCTAGCCCCGCCCAACTCCGGCCATGGCGCATCCACCCCCTCCCCAGAAGGCCGACCTCGGCGGCCCCAGCCCCGCGCCAGAATGGCTCCCCACCCCTAGCCCCGGCTACGACACAGCCCCTCGACGCTGGCCTCCACCTCTCCGGCACCCCACGCCGTCTCGCGACGGGCATCCTCCACGGCTCCTGCACCATCGTTACGTACCCCACTAGCACATGGGGACGGATCCGGGAGGTTCCGGCCCCGCCACGCCGCCACGCGACGGGATCGAGGAGCCTACCTCCACCTCCGCCTCCCTCCCGCGTCCCCATCCAGGAGCCGACCCCGACGACTGCTGCTTCCACCTCTCGGCAAAAATTCGAGGCGCCCAGGCTCCATTCCCTCTCACTACTAGGCTCATGCAGTTCGCGGATGGTGGGATTGCAGCTCGGCCGAGCGACATGAAGCTCGGTTGCATGGCGTGCAGCTCGTTGTGGCTCAGCGTGCAGTTCGCGTCCGCCCAGGGCCGGTCCTGAGATTTCGGGGGCCCTGGGCGAAATTATAACTGGGGGCCTCTTAATATAAATATCAAAGTAGTAATTAATATATATGTTTATATTAAATGTTCCCAATAAATATATAAAGTCCACGGGACATAATTTTTATATCGAATAATTTCTACATACTATCTTCAAAAAAAAACATATTACTCTATCTACTATTATATAGTCCGCCTTCTCCTCTATTATTATTATTTCCCTTTCAATGTTAATTATTATGGTATCCCAAATTTTTGGATCATAGATATCCATAACAAAAATTGGTTTTGTGTCTAAACTAGTAGATTCTATACAAGATGAATTAAATATGTCCTCATAACCACTTACATTGTTTTCATCTGGATTAAGACTAGTAGTTCGGTCAGAACAAATGTCATGCCTTGATTTCTTTAACTCCTCATATTACCCTTACAAAAAGTTATCAGTCGATCCTCTCTGTAACTATACAAACTCATCTGCTTGTTCCTTTTTTCCCCTCTCCGAATGCATATGTATTAGAGCTTAGACGGCATGCCGTGCTAAAATTTACAAAATCAGAAAATTAGCACATGGAAACTAACGCATACTCCCTCCGTTCCTGAATATTTGTCTTTCTAGACATTTCAAATGGTTACAACATACGAATGTATGTAGACATATTTTAGAGCGTAGATTCATTTATTTTGCTTCGTATGTAGTCATTTGTTGAAATATCTAGAAAGATAAATATTTTGGAACGGAGGGAGTAGTTACAAAGGTAGTAAATCTATTCAATCAAATCTTACCTTGCATCAATTTATCAAAGCGGACTCACAAGTTCCAAATCTGAATACCATCTCTTTCTGAACTGACTCTGTCGGGGTTGGGCTGTAGTTTAATCCTTAAGCATGTACGTGCTGCACAGAAACTTCTGATTGGCGATTGATTAGAGCTGCAAGAGAAGTCTGAGGGCTTGATGAGTTCCCGGGAGGGGAGGGCCTGGGATGGGGTATGAGAAAAATTTGAGAGGAGATGGTGGCTAAATCGCAGGAGATCCACGGATCAGTTCTGCCGTCACACCAGGAGGAGATCTCGGCATGGCAAACGCGGACGCCTTATGTCAATCCGCCCGCTGGTCAACCCCCCGTACATAGTTACCCAAAAAAACCAGTGCATAACACATCTGATCGGGGGCCCCTATGGAGTCGGGGGCCCGGGGCGGCCGCCCCGTTCGTCCCCCCTCAGGACCGGGCCTGCGTCCGCCACAGCCGGCCCTGCTAATATTGTCCTCAGCATCCCGCGGTGGCGCCCGCGGCCTCTCCCCTCTGACAAACGACACGACCTCCCCCCTCCTCCTCTCTGGCTCAGCCATTGACCTCCTGCTGTTCGTCACGGCCGGATCTGTCGCGAGCTCCCTCTGCACTAGAATCGGGCTGACCTGCTCCCCGTGGATCCGCCTCCTCCCCGATGATATGGGCACAGAAGCAACCTGGTGCAGCTCCTCCTCAACCACCCCCACGCTGGCGGAAATTCTTGGGCCGAGGCCCTACTCAAACGCTTTAGCATGGATTTCCGGGCAGGATCATGGGGCTTGGTGCACTTGTTCAGGGCGACATCAGGAGGCCGCCTCATGTAGCAACACGTCCAGGGCGTAGACCTGGGGCTCGTTCCCCTCCTCTTCGGTGATGTGTGGCTCTCCAAAGTGCATCACTTTGGCAAGGGTCCTCCTGGCGATATCTAGCCAGCCTTGCAGTTCATCTGTCCCTCGGATGTGGCTGGGCTGCCTATCCACTGCAGTTCACCTAGTTCGACCACGAAGACGAGCTCCTCTTCACCAACAAAAAGACTCTGACGAGCAAAATTCTTCGTCGTCCAGCACGGGACGCAGTGCAGTATGTTATTTGAGAAAAGGCCCAAACCTGACTTCGTTTGTCTGCTGTTATCGTTCACTTTTTAGCTTTCGGTAGGCAAAATTAAGCAGACAAACAGTTTGTTATTCATGTTCTTGCGGTCCAGTTTGCCAAAAAAATTGCAGGACATGAAAAAACATCATAAAAGAGAAAGAAAAAAATGTATTGTGCTCCTGGGCGATTAGTGCGGTGCCCCTGATACAGTTTGACAACTCACTATAGCAGTCCATAACGGCAGTACCATGTTTGAGAAAAGTTATTTTTTTGGATGAGCATTTGTCGTGCGGTTCTAGTGCAGATGAGGTTCCACCGCAATCCACAATTATTTTGCTTGCAGGGCAGGAGGTCGCCTCGGAAAGAAGAAGAAAAAGTACTTCATTGCAATTTGTTTCATGTCTCTCAAAATTCAGTTGAGTACATCAACATCTGAAGTGCGTTTGGTCCTCGGATGGGGTTCACTTTTGAGAGTGATGTTATTCACTTGCTCCCAACATGAAAGTGCGATTTTTTTTAGTGAAACAACAAGATAGCAATGAGGCTCACTTCAATATATGTCACGGTTCATTTGCCCTCATCTATGCGGTCAATTCTCGTTAATAAAAATTGTTGAAAAAAAGACAACAAAAACACACACAAAACTCGTGCGAGAAAGTTTATGTCCGACAAAAGAATTCATGAAGTTAACTTCCCCGCATGACGCAGTGCGGTTTTCAGTTCGAGGGCAGTGCGGTTTTCTGTCCGATGCAGTACACACGACGATTTAGGTGTCCCGAAACGTGTCCGCGTTTCGGTAAATTCAAAATTCCTCTTAAACCGTAAGGAATTAGAGAGCATGTTCTACATGAAAAAGTTGTGCCTCGTCAATATCTTTCCAATGGCATATAATTTGAATCAATTCGATCAGCGCTTTCTAAAAATTTCGCGAAAAACAGCCGCTGCCTCTCATCGTCAGTCACACGATTTTCAAAATTAACTAAAAACCGTTAGGAATCTCAAAAACATTTCAACATATAAAAGTCGCGCCTCGTCCGTAGCTTTCGAATGGCGTGTCGCATGCCTCGTTTCGACAAACGTTTATAAAACTAAAGCGAAAATAGTACGAAAATTGAAAAAAAAAACGAAAAAACAGAATTCCGCGATTTACTAAATTTAAAACTGCTCTTAAATCGTAACGAATTAGAGAAAATAATAGATATGTAAAAGATGCGTCTCGACGATATCCTTCCAGCGTTATATCATTTGATTCATTCCGGCGAGCGGTTTAGAAAAAAAAAACGCTCGCCGCCGCTATTCGTGGGTCGCACCGTTTTCAAAAATGCTCTTAAACCACGGGGAATCTCGAAAAGTGTTCAACATGGCGAAGTAGCGTCTAATCCATAGTTTTTCAACGGTATATTACACACCTTGTCCCGACATATGGTTTAAAAATTGAAGCAAAAACAATACCGAAAAAATACCGCTTCCGGTTTTTTTGCGACGAGAAGTTCACTCGCGTGAGTGCTGCAGCACACTTGGTTCAAACATTGACGTGCACTTGCGTTGAGTGTGCAGTTTAGAAGTGTTATCTGAATAATTATTCTGCTAATATTAGAAGAATAACTATTCTGATAACACTTCTACACTACACTCTTAACACAAGTGTACGTCATTGTTTGAACCAAGTGTGCTGCAGTACTCACGTGAGTGAACTTCCCGTCGCAAAAAACTGCACGATGTGTTTTTTCGGTACTGTTTTTGCTCTAATTTTTTAACCGTTTATTGGAACGACGCGTGTAATATACCGTTGAGAAGCTATGGATTAGGTGCAACTTTGCCATGTTGAACACTTTCCGAGATTCCTCATGGTTTAAGAGTAGTTTTGAAAACGATGCGACGCACGACGAGTTGCAGCGAGCGTTTCTTCACGTTTTTTCTAAACTGCTTGTCGGAATGAAGCAAATGATACACTGTTAGAAAGATATCGTCGAGACGCATCATTTTCATATTTATTATTTTCTCTAATTCGTTATGATTTACGAGCAATTTCAAATTTACTAAATCGCACAACTTAGTTTTTCAAAAAAAATCAAATTTTCGGTACTGTTTTCTCTCCGGTTTTTGAACAATTTGTCGGAACAAAGCGTGTAATATACCGTTGAAAAGCTATGGACGAGGCACAGCTTTCATATGTTGAAATGTTTTTGAGATTCTTTACGATTTGAAGTTAATTTTGAAAATCGTGCAATGGATGACGAATGACAGCGGCCGTTTTTCGCGAAATTTTAACAAACTGCTGGTCGAAATGATTCAAATCATACGCCGATGGAAAGATATCGACGAGAAGCAACTTTTTCATGTAGAGCACTCTCTTTAATTCCTGACGGTTTAAGAGTAATGTTGATTTTAACAAAATGCGGAGACTCTGTTTTTCGTGATACCAAAATCGTTGTATGTACTGCATCAGACAGAAAACCGCACTGCTTCAGACTGGAAAACGCACTGCATCAGACGGTCAAGTGCAAGAAAACTGTGGATTTCTCCAACTGAGGCGGCTGCCAACCACTCAGTGACTCTCCTGATATAACATGTCCTAAGAATCCAACTTCCTTCAACCAAAACTCACATTTGCTGAACTTGGCATATAACTGATGTTCTCTGAGCTTCTCAAGAACCAAACGTAAATGCTTTTCGTGTTCCTCTTCGTTCATCGAATACACCAAGATATCATCAATGAATACCACGACAAACTTATCCAAGAACTCCATGAACACCTTATTCAGCATACTCATGAAATAGGTGGGGGCGTTAGTCAATCCAAATGACATAACTGTATACTCATATAGCCCATACCTTGTGGTGAAGGTTGTCTTAGGTATATCTTTCTCTCGGATCTTCAACTGGTGGTATCCTGATTGTAGATCTAGTTTGAAGAATACTTTAGCTCCTTGAAGTTGGTCGAACAAATCATTAATCTTCGGCAGTGGGTACTTATTCTTGATCATCACTTCGTTCAGTGCCCGGTAATCAACGACCATCCTTAAAGATCCATCCTTCTTTTCTACAAAAAGCACTAGGGCTCCCCAAGGTGATGATCTTTGTTGAATGAATCCTTTCTCCAATAACTCCTTAATCTGCTTCTTCATCTCCTCTAGATCATTTGCTGGCATCCGGAATGGTCTCTTCGATATTGGTCCGGTGCCTGGCAATAGCTCTATCAAAAACTCAATGTCCCTATCTGGCGGCATGCCTGGTAGCTCCTCTAGAAATACATCTGGGCAATCCTTTACTACAGGCACTTCCTCCTGAACAACTCCCGAGAAAGAATGTACTTGTGTCCTCCTAGGCGAATGCCTAGATACATACTTGATCCTTTTCCCCTCCGGGGTGGTAAGTAAAATCGTCTTACTGGCACAATCGACGTTCCTCCATACATCGATAGACAATCCATACCTAGTATCACATCCAATCCTTGTGACTCCAAAACTATCAGGTCTGAGGGGAAAACATGGCGTCCAATGGTCAATGGCATCTGAAAACATCCTTGATTTGCCATATATTCCGCTCCTGGTGAGCTTACTAACATAGGGGTCATAAGTACTTTGGTGGGCAACTTATATCTATCCATGAATCCCCTTGAAATGTATGAATGTGATGCACCAGTATCGAAAAGAACTATTGCGGTAAATGACTTAACCAAAAACTTACCGACAACAACATCAGGCTGCTCTTCAACCTCCTGCATGTTCAAGTGGTTAACTTGTCCCCTGTTGAAAGAGTTGGGCTTCTTCCCAGTGCTTCCATTGTCATTCCCATTCTTTGCTTCAGGGTACTCCCCGGCGTAGTGTCCATTCTTCCCGCACTTGTAACAGGTAATGTGACTTAAATCCTTTTGGCGAGTGTGGATGGAGTAGAGCGGTTCTGATTATTATTTGCTCCATTCCCATTCTTGGAGCCAGTGTGGTTGTGAGAACTCCCTCCATTGTGGGTGTGGCTTCCATGGCTATGGGTGTATCCTCCCGAGTTCGGGGTGAAACGGGGCTTCTGCTGGGCTCCAGAATTATTCTTTCCTTGTCCATACTTCCTCTTGTGACTCTCAATCTGCTGCTGCTTCCCTTCAATCATAAGAGCCTTGTCTACCAACTCCTGGTAGTTTTTGAAGGTTGCCATCATCAACTGTATGCTCATCTCATCATTCAGCCCTTCCATAAACTTCTCCTGCTTCGCGGCATCTGTGGCCACATCATCAGGGGCATAGCGAGATAGAGTACTAAACTCATCCACGTACTGAGCCACAGTACAATTTCCTTGGCGCAAGTTACGAAACTCATGCTTCTTCATGCTCATGGCTCTAGTTGAGACATGGGCGGTGCAAAAATCTTACTAAAACTGATCCCAAGTGACATTGGCTATGAGAAAAGTGGATGTGTAATTCTCCCACCATGCTGCTGCTGGTCCAGCCAATTGATGTGCGGCAAAACGCACCTTCTCAGCATCCGCACAATTCGCGGTGGTCAACTCCCTTCCAATCTTGCGTAGCCAGTCATCAGCAACTATTGACTCAATGCTACTAGAAAACACCGGTGGCTGCAACCTTAGAAAACGGGTTAGGTTGACCACTGGTGGTGGTGGTGGAGGGTTGTTGTTGGTGTTGTTCTGATTGTTCTGGTTGTTCTGGACAAGAAGTTGCATCAAAGTGTTCTGCTGCTGGATCAACTGAGTGAGCTCAGGGGGAAAATGCAATCCGGGCTCACGTCTCGGAGGCATCTGATGGGTTTAGAGGGAAGAGATTAGAATAGAAATGAGGTATAGGGGGAAATTCACTACCCATATGCACATGAGACAAACACAATCATATCACACCAATCAATTTCAAACAAGGGCATACAAAAGATCTAACTAACGTTACAAAAGTGCTCTAAATTCTACTTTATGGGGGAAAACTACTAGTCATAGGGTGGTCATCTAGAAATTTTGATCGGCGGAAGATTCCATGATATCTGCTCCAGCTTCATCTTCATAGTCATCATCGCTATCATCAGGGTCTGAGTCGGTGTCGTAGATGATGATGTAGTCCTCAGAACGAATCTCCTGGGGTTCTTCTTCTTCTTCTCCTGGTGCTGGATCTCCCATGAATACGCCTAGCTTCCTCGTCAAGTCATCATTCTTCTCCACAAGTATTGTCATTTCCTCCTCGTATCCGTCACGTGTAGACTTGAGTTCCTCTTCTAACTCCGAGTTCCTGGTTAACGCCTTCTTCAAATCTATCATGCCTGCGCACATCTGGTGCTCCTATCAACGAATGTGCTAGTTTAACTCTTGGATGAATGCTGCAATGGACTTGTCCTTCCGGGTGCTGATCATATCCCATTGCTCATCGCGGCGTCCACATATCTGCTAGATAGTGTCCTTCAGCTCCTGCTTGTAGACTTCTCCAATTCGTCCCATAGCAATGTGGTCTGCCATACTCTTGCATAGGCAAAGGAAAACTCTATGGGCTCAGTGGATGGTACGAATGTCCTCCCGGGAATTTGAACTTGAATATTCCATCGCTCCTCTTCTTGTAAAGTGGCAGTGTAGGTACCAGTGAAGCTTGGTATTTCGATGTTTAGGTACCTAGTGACTTCCTTCAAGTGTCGTCCAAAAGGTGTGTCTTCATTCGGTTGAGTGAACTTGTTCCTTGGGTCCACCATCCTAAAGAGTAGAAAATGGAGAGGAGTCAGAAATGAGTAGAGAAGTGTGACCTAGGGTTTATCTTAGTGGTCGTGTCCTACATTCAGCGTGTGCTCTGATACCATCTTGTAGCGACCACGATCCGAATGGACCGAAGTCTTTGTGTTCTGTGTCATCCCTGGAACGGTAATGCTGACACACACAGTACTTGAAGGATTTATAACAGAGTGACAATCACACACTTATTACATCGAATGTCTCAAAAGAGAACTTATTACAAAATAATATGGCATCAGGCCATCTAACACGATAACATCGGAAGGCTTGGAAGATAAGTGAGTCCATCAACTCCAACGGCATAGCTGAGTGCATGACAAACGACCTAGCGCACCTTACTCTTCTTCTGAAAAGTCTGCAACATGACATGTTGCAGCCCGAAACGAGTCAGCACATGGAATATGCTGGCAAGATAATACCGTAGAGCAAGTAACAGAATAAAGGCTAACACTATACGCATATATGGCTGGTGGAGGCTCTAAGGTTAAAGTTTTTGCATAAAACCAATATTTCCGAAGCATTTACTCTTTACCCCGGGTGGACCCGTACACCTACTTTGCCCTACATCTGCTAGTCCACCACTGAAAGAGCTCACACAACATACTCAACTATGACAGAGCCCATAATTGTATTGTGGCTGCACACGGAAGTTTCTAGCATGAATAGTTTTATGATCCCTTTGAGCCTAGGTGGCATTCCATAAGAAAAATCAGACGGTACCCCCGGAATTTCCTAGGACAACACTGGATTTCTCCAGGTGCCCTGCAACCAATCCACCCAGATGTGTATTAAAGTAGCCACCTTAAGTTGAACCATTAATTAACAATCTCACATCTGTCATGGATTCTCTCAAACCCAATCCACGTCTACGAGCATAGCATGGCAACCTAAGTATAACATAGAAGTAACTCCCCTGGGGTTGTAAGATAATGCAGGTAATAGGTTCTACCTCAATCTACTTCCCATACCCACAAGTTAAGAGATCATACTCATGCAATGTGTGAGGGTTTGATCTAATGCATAAAAACTGGGTAATAAAGGGTATGATCAAAGTGTTACATGCCTTGCTGATGATTCGCAAAACCTAAGGACTCGTAGTAGCACGCTTCGCACTCTGGGAATTCTATCGCAAGCAAACAATAGCATACATAAGAAACCAAGCAAAGATGCACTGGGAAAACTCAAATAAGAAGATCTAACCAGAAAGTTCAACTAAAGAACCACGGTTTGCAAAAAGAATCAAATCAAACGGAGCAACGAAACTCAACTACGAAAGAAACAAGATCCGTTTACGAGATTGAACTAAAGTCAAAATTTACAGTACCAAAACCTTGTTCAAGTTGGTTAAATGGAAAGAGGGCTTCTAGACAAAGATCTAGGCGCTTGAATCGCCTGATTCCGACTTACGAGCGAAAAATTATACTAAAACGAAGATCATGGCAGAAATCGCGATCGAAAATAATAGCGGAAAACCCCTGAAAAAGGAAAAATGGACGAACAGGATAATGAACGAACGTTCGCTGTCTAACTAAAAGACGAAAAACGTTCATTAAAACAAACGAACGGATGAACGTCCGCTATTTAACTAAATCGGCGGAAAACCGAACCGATCTAATAAAAAACAGATCTAGGGTTCTAAAAAAACCGATCGGTTTTCTCGCGAAAACTGACGGCGGCGGGGATCTCTGGCGACGGCGGGGTGCGGCGTGAAGCGGCGGCGGCTACGAGCGGTTCTAGGGTTAGGGTGGGGTGGTGCGGGGCTGGGGTGGGCTGGGGCGGCCGGCGGCTCAGGCTTTAAAGGCCCCTGGGCGGAGTCCAGGTCGGACACGGCCGAGGTAGGTCGGTTCATTTTTTTTAAACAGTCCTGACGCAGTAAAATGGGCGAAAAAAAATAATACTAAACGGACTCAAAAAATTCCGAAATAAATTTTCACCACCCTCTCATAATATTTAGGACAAAGTGAACATTTTTCTAGGACCTAAATGTAATTTTGTAAAACGTGCATTTTTCCTATGCAAATAAATCCAAATAAAATACCAAAGTTGATTTTAATATTTTTCCTCCAATATTTCTTTTGTTTTGGAAAAGTCATATTATCTCCACCCATATAATTTATTATGAAATATATTCGAAGAGAAAAACTATTAAAACTAAAGTGATCCCCGTACCAGTATTTGAGAAAACTCAAATACTAGAACGGTAAAATCCCCAACTCTCTCCGTGGGTCATTGAGTTGCTTAGAATTTCGAGGATCGCAACACACGAATGCAAATAAAATGTGATATGCAAGATGACCTATGTATAACATTCCAAATTGAAAATTTGGGATGTTACAGTGCACTTTTCAACAACAACAAATTTGAGTAATGGGGCAACCAATAGTACTGCATCACATCATCTTTTCCTGCAAAACTGAGTAAAATGAAGCTCTATAGCAAACCATAGCGAACTTCTGATGGCTTCTTGCCCCTCGTTGGTTACCCCAAGTGGAAGGTTTAAGATGCAGTGTAGCTGTAGTTTTCCCTTGGCAAAGATACCAAGGATCGAATCCCCTGAGACTCCGAGGGTCAACAAGAAGGTGTCAACTGCTAGCTGCGCAACTTAGCGATCGACAGGACCTGCACATAAATACAAATAACTTTGCTCCCAACGAGTACAGAGAGGTTGTCAATCCCTCCGGCCTTGTCGTTTACAAAGGATCAAACGCAAGAGATAATAGTGATAGGTATGACTGCAAATAGTAAATAAGAACAGAAGGTAAATAGCGAATGTGATCAGTGATGGTAATATGGACCGGGGTCTCATGATGTTCACTAGTGATGTCTCTCTCCCAAAAGACGATAAAACAGCTAAGCGAGGTAAACGAATTATAGCTGGGCAATTGACAGGATTATGTGCGCAAACCAATGCTAACTATGCTGCAAAGAAAGGTAGAGGCTCAAAAGCATGGGCGGTACGCCAAGGCAAGTAGACCGAAATCCATCTGCATCTACTACTAATCATCCACCTTGAGATATCTATCCAGAACATCTCGCTGGTATTAAGTTGCGAGTCCCACCCATAGTGTAAACTCAAAGCAACAGACAACTGCATTAAAAGAACTTTGTGTAAAGTAAACAATCCTTGCACCCGCAAGTACAAGCACCGTTGTTTTCCCCCTTGTGGCAACAGCACATCCCCTAGATTCATGTTTCTGTCACTCAAGCTAGTCATCGAGGGGAATGAACCCACAATCAAGCATAACGTTCCCTCTTGGAGTTACTACCTACTACTTGGCCAAAGCAATAAATAGCAACGGAGAACATGCAAGAATTACTCAAGAACATAAATATAAAAGAGGTGAATCAAATATATTACTCAAACACAATCTGAACATAATCTCATAATCCATCGGATCCCAGCAAACTCATCATAGCAACAGCATAAGGATTACATATGTGCCTCGATCATGTAGGGCAGCTCACGAGGTCTAATCGGTGAAGAACAAAGAGGGGAGGAGAACATAACATAGCTACTGGTCATGGACCCATGGTCCAAGGGAGACTACTCACAACTCATCCGGGAGGCGTCCATGGTGGTGGAGAAGCTCCCGGTGGTGATCCTCCCCTCCGGCAGGGTGCCGGGAAGAGTTCTCCTGGTGCTCCCGATCTTGGAAGCGCGGCGGCGGCGGAACAAAGATGAGATCGCGAAAAAGGGTTCCGTCCTCGAGGGTTTCGGGACGCGGTGTAAATATATGCCAAAGGGAGGGGGCGTCAGAAGAGGCCAGGGGGCCCTGGCGCCCTGGCGGCGCGGCCAGGAGGGGGGGCGCCCCCTCTGGTCGCCTGGAGCCCTGGTGGGCCCCCTCTGGCCCTACTTTGGCCGCATGGAAGCTTCCGGAACGCTGATTTTTTATATATTTTTCCCGGGAATTTTCTGGCAATTTACGTAATGGGAAAACCTGAAATACAAAAACAGCAGAAAACAGAAACTGGCACTGGGGTGCACTGAGTTAATAGGTTAGTCCAAATATGATCAAAAGTGTATGGAAGTGAATAAATATCATAGCAATATCACACAAAAGAGGCATGGAGCAAGCAGAAATTATAGATACGTTTTGGACGTATCAACTTCATTTGCATTTTTTTCTCTTCAGAAATCACAAAATCAATGAAGTGCAGAAGAGCACTGCTGAAACCGCATGGCACGCCCAATCGTACTGCATCTCTGCAAGTTGGAGACCGGCTGAGCGGCAAGCTCACGAAAGAGGTGGAGAAGGGGGGGCGGCTTGTTAGAAAGTAGAGGAGGTCGGAGGCCTCCACCATTGGTGGAGGAGCTACTCTTTTCGCGTCTCCGGCAGACTGGAGGAGCAAGGTGTGGCGAGTCCCGGCGCAGCCCCCATGCCCGAGGTGCTGCTGGTGGCGACACTGCACGCCATCATTGGCCGTACTGCAAGTCGTTTTTGGCCGGACTGCACGCCGGCATTGGCCAAGTCGTTGATGACGGACGCTCGACAGCGACCTCACCTCGCCTAGAATAGGACAAAGGGAAGGAGGGGAATGGGATCTGACGGTGGAAAGTCGGTACATCGCGTATCTCGGCAGATCTGATGCAGTCCAGGCAGAGAAGGGTCGAGGACCACGGGGAGGGCAGCGTGGGAGGGGGCGTGGCGGCTCGGCGCGCTAGGAGGAGTGGGACGGCAAGCTCCTCGTCGCCAGTTGAGCAAGGGAGCAGCGAGAGGGAGTGCCTGGGGGAGGCATGGAGCGCCACTCTCCATGGACATTGCCTCGTGGAGCCGGACTACAACTCCCGGTCGACATTGCGCCGTCGTCATGGAGAGGCTGAAGGATGGGTTGGTCAGGGGAGGCTAGATCCGGCGTGGTAGGCGGTTGTTGGCGACACAGGGGTCTCGCGGCGGCCGGATCCGGCGCTGCTGGCCATGCGCGGGATGGGGTGTGGTAGGGCCGGCCGGGAAGAAGGTGGTGTACGGGGGCCTTGGCAAGGAAGAAGGTGGTGTGGGTGCGTCAAGGAAGATGGTGGGTGCGGTGGCTCCGGCGGGGAAGGTGGGGATCGACGAGGAAGGTGGGGATCGACGGGTGTTTGGATCGGGGGAAGAGGGATGTGGGGTGTCGTGGGGAGGTGGGGTGGGCTTTTGTTGCGGTTTAGTTTGCGGTAGTGGGGTGGTTTGGTTCGCGGGACGGTACAAGGTTCAGGTGTTAGCAGAATGAGGTTTTTGTGTGCAGAATAAGACTCTTAAGGAGTGTTATCATAATAGACCCACCCTATATACAGACGGTCTATTCTGCTAATATTAGCAGAATAAATATTCTGATAACACTTCCGCACTGCATGCACAATGCGAGGGCACTACAATCTTAGTAGCAGAGGTAGTGCAACACATCGACCAGCGAATTTCGTCTCGAAAAAACTGTACGTGTTGTTTTTTGGGTACCTTTTTCGCTCTAGTTTTTTAACCGTTTATCAGAATTATGCGTGTAATATACAGTTGAGAAACTATGAAGTAGGCGCAACTTTGCAATGTTGAACAATTTTCGAGATTCCTCACAGTTTAAGAGCAGCTTTGAAAACCGGGCGACGCACGACGAGTGACAACTAGCTTTTTTTACGTTTTTTTTTCTAAACCTCTCGTCGGAATGAAGCAAATGATACACAGTTGAAAAGATATCGTCGAGGCGCATCTTTTTCATATCTATTATTTTTCTAATTCGTTATGGTTTAAGAGCAGTTTTAAATTTAGTAAATCGCGGAATTCTATTTTCTCGAGAAAAAAAATCAAATTTCATACTGTTTTTGCTCCAGATTTTTAACCATTGGTTGAAACGAGACGTGTGATACGCCGTTGGAAAGCTACGGACGAGGCGCAATTTTCATATATTGAAATCTTTTTGAGATTCCTTACAGTTTTTAGTTAATTTTGAAAATCGTGCGGATGATTACGAGAGGCAGCGGCCTTTTTCGTGAAATTTTTACAAACCACTGGTCAAAATGATTCAAATTATACGTCGTTTTAAAGATATCGATGAGGCGCAACTTTTTCATGTAGAACACTCTCTCTGATTCCTTACGGTTTAAGAGTAATTTTGATTTTAACAAAATGCGAACACTCTGTTTTTTCGCGACACCAAAATCATCGTATGTACTGCATCAAACCGAAACCGCATTGCTTTACACTGAAAACCGCACTGCATCTCATAGGCAAGTGAACTTCGTAATTTTTTTGTCGAACGTAAATTTTTCTCAGACGAGTTTTTGTTGTCTTTTTTTTTTCAAATTTTTGTGAACGAGAGTGGACCGCAGAGAGGAGGCAAGTGAACCGCGACATATATCAAAGTGAACCTCATTACAATCTTTGTTGTTGCGCTACTTTTTTCGCACTTTCATGTTGGGCACAAGTGAACACCATCATTCTCAAAAGTGGACCACATCCGAGGACTAAACGCACTGCAAGTGTACACGAGACAAATTGCACTTCATATAGAGGGGTAACGAGCATATACACAAATTGCACACCCGTAGCACTACACTACATACACTAATCTACCGCCCCAACCCAACTTCCACATCCATTCTCTGCAATGCACCCGTACACGCTACAAAGTGCAGAGGCTTCGAAGTGTGCCACGAACAATATAAAAAAGGCACGACGGATCGACGAACTGCACGGAGTCAACAAATGCTCTACACGCGTCCTCTTTGTGGACTGCAAGGGGGAGATGGTGAGCATGAGGCGTTGTCTCGTGTTGCTATCGTCGATGGGTGGGGCGCTGTCATCCATTCGCACGCCTGGGCACCGACTGCATGGTCGACGGTGGCCAGCCATACCAGGGGCATCGTCGACTTTCTCGAGGCCGTCGGCTGCCGGCTAGCGACTTCATGGCGAGGTGCAGGCCCGGTGTGCACTACACACTGCAACCTTCCATACCACATGTGAGCCGCCGATGAGGTGCATGTGGTTATTTTTTCAAAAAAAAAATTGAACATGGGCGCGTGTACTACTGAACTGCAAGTCACCCCCTCCGTTTTCACCCACCTGCCCGTACTGCAAGGCCGGGGCGGTTGGACTGCAAGGGGAGGAGGTGCAGCTCGTTGGGAGGATAGGAAATATGAGCTTGTCACCGCTCCCCCACCTTTGCCTACTTGGCCGCGTCCGCGCAAAAGTGTAGCCACCGGCGGCCACCCCTGCGAGGTGGGTAGGCGGACATGGGGTCATGCACGGAGCCGCGGGGTAGCGCGGAGGTGGACAATAGTGGAGGTGAGGCGCCATGGCCGCGTGCAGAGGATGAGGAAGAGGCGCGGAAGTGCTCTGCTCCGCTTTGGTGGTGGCGCAAGAGAAAACGGGAGTGGATCCTGACGGCGACACCAGGCGGTCGCCGGGGGGGGGGCACGGATCCGACAGAATATGGTGGCACGATGTGAGGCCGTGGAAGACTGGGGAGGTTGGTGGCGGCCGGGTGGCTCTCGATCTATGGTGGCCGGCCAGGTAGGCTCTCGATCTGTGCCGGGCCGGGATGGTGAGGAAGGAAGTTGGAGAGGTTGTGGCCGCACAGGCGATGGGTTGCCGGGGCATTGGAGATCTGCGGGTCGCAGGCGCGCCTGTCGGGAGGAGGAAGAGGCGGAGTGGCTCCAGGTGGGAGGAGGGCCGCTCCGGCGGGAGGAGGATGAGGCGGGGCGGCGCCTGGTGGGATGAGGGCCGCGGTGGGCGGGAGGAGGAGGAGGAGGCGGGCGGTGGCGGCCAGGATTTGGGGTGTGCGGGACGGGAGGTGGAGGTGGGGTGGGCGGTGGCGTTCTTCTTTGTCTTGGTGTTAGACCCAGTGTTAGCAGAATAAGCTACAATGTTATCAGAATAAGACTCTTAAGGGTGT